>LR738711.1:586134712-586338928 GCA_902687465.1 Secale cereale | reverse complement strand
CCCCTCCCCTTTCAAAAAAAAAACAAAAACCACAGCCACAGAAATGCTGACGCGTGGATGCCTTTTGGTCCCGGTTGGTACCACCAACCCGGACTAAAGCCCCTCCTGCCTGGGCTCGGTGCACAGGCCACGTGGACACCCTTCTGCCCCGGTTCTGGATTGAACCGGGACTAAAGGGTCAGAGCATTAGTACCGACCCTCTTGTCCCGGTTCTGGAACCGGGGCTAAAGGCCCAAATGAACCGGGTCATCCCCAACATGTCCCACCACTGGAGGAGGAGCTGCTGGCGGGGGCGAGGCCGAAGGGCCACCCCGTCCTCCTCTTCCCCGAGCGCCCCGGCCTCGCCCACGGCCTCGCCCCCTCCCCCTTCCCCTCGCGGCCGGCTTTGCCACCGCAGGTGCAGGAGAAGGAGGGACGCGTTGTCGAGCGGCGACCCTCGCCGCCACCATTGAAGGGCCGAGATTTCCTCTCTCCATGACGAATGAAAGAGAGGAGCAGAAGCTGAAGGAGGAAGAAAATGGAAGAGTGGGAGACACCATCCCTCCCCCCTGCTCTTTATAAAGGAACGGGACTGGGGCTCGACCGCCCCGATCGGCCAATCAAGACATGGAAGCCGCAGGGAGCCAGGACCGACCCGCCGCCCCAACCAGCGACGGCCCGGTTTCCCGCCTCCACCGTTTGCCACCCCGAGCGCATGGGAGAGACATTGCAGACGTGCAGAACCGAGGGGACGGGTGAGGCGACCTCTCCCCACCCCGTGATCGTGGGGAGTGGATGCCTTGAGGACCGCGCCTCGGCCCCATTCAGTAAATGGGCCGCGCCACCACGCCTCCCCCCGTTTATGGGGAAGGCGCGAAGCCGCCTCTTTACTGCGATGTGACGCATGCCTGCGGAAACCGCCCCGCGCATGCCGCCCACGTCACGCCCGCCCCTCCGCACCGTGCCACGCGCGCGGATCGTGGGAGGCGCAGCGCGCGGAAAATCTTACCACGGTAAAAACCGTCCCGCCTACCCGCGCACCGTTCTTGGCCTAGCCCAACAACGCATCGCGCTTATGTGTGGCCCAGGCTCGGGGGCTCCTGTCGGCGTACAAAAAGAGGGGTACACTTTTTGTACCCCTATGACTGTGCACGGGCAGTCTGAGCCACGGGCACCGCCACACCAAGCAAGGCAAGGGAGGTGAGCCAGGGTAAGACCGAAGCTCGATGGAACTGGAGCGACGCCAAGAACAAGACCACAAAGAGCAAAGGGACGAAGTGGCTTCCCCCGGCAAGATCCTTGTCGGGAGCCAGTTTTAGCAGCCCCGGCAAGATCCTTGCCGGCGGCGGCTCTAGCGGCCCCGGCAAGACCCTTGCCGCGGCAACTCACCCCACGCCTACGGAGTGGATCGCCCTTGAGTCCACTGCCCCCATGGGGCAAGGATTCGGGAGATGTCCCCGTAGTGGCATGCAGATCTTTGTGAAGACATTCCAGATCAGATACATACTAAGAAGACGACGACCCTTGGCGAGATCCCAGCCAAGGAAGACCACAAGACCTCCGGCAAGCACCTTGTCGGTGATGACAACAGGCGCCGCGGCAAGACCCTTGCCGGGGCCCCGGCAAGGCCCTTGCCGAGGACATCCGCAGGGCCACCATCAGTCCCATGCCAACTAAGCCTCCACCGCCTTATGCAGATGCCGACCCAAGCAGCTGGGCAGGCACCTGCATGGCGGCATGCAGATCCTCGCGAAGACCCACCATTGCTCCACCTCAGCTGCCTGCATGCCTACATGTGATACGTCCAAAACGTATCTATAATTTCTGCTTGCTCCATGCCACTTTTGGGTGATATTGCTATGATATTCATACACTTCCATACACTTTTGATCATATTTGGACTAACTTACTAATCCAGTGCACCCCAGTGCCAGTTTCTGTTTTCGGCTGTTTTTGTATTTCAGGTTTTCACGTTTCGAGAACTGCCCAGAAAAATCCAGAAAAATTATATAAAAAATCAGCGATCCGGAAACAACACTGCGTCCGAAGGGCAGCCTGGGGGGCCACCAGGGCTCTAGGCGCCCTGGCGGCGCCCCCCCCCCCCTGGGCCGCGCCGGGGGGGCGCCTGGGCCCCCCGAAGCCCGTCCGGTGCCCCCCTTTGGCATATATTTAGAGGGACCTCCGAAACCCTCAGAACAGGAACTCTTTTCGCGATCCCATCTCTGTTCCGCCGCCGCCGCCGCTTCCAAGATCGGGAGCACCAGGAGAACTCTTCTCGGCACCCTACCGGAGGGGAGGATCACCACCGGGAGCTTCTCCACCACCATGGACGCCTCCCGGATGACTCGTGAGTAGTCTCCCTTGGACCATGAGTCCATGACCAGTAGCTATGTGATGTTCTCCTCCCGTTCTTGTGCTTCACTAATTAGTCCTCGTGAGCTGCCCTACATGATCGAGGCACCTATGTAATCCTTATGCTGTTGCTATGTTGAGTTTGCTGGGATCCGATGGATTATGAGATTATGTTCAGATTGATCTTGAGTAATATATTTGATTCACCTCTTTTATATTTTAGTTCATAAGTAATTCTTGCATGTTCTCCGTTGTTATTTATTGCTTTGGCCGAGTAATAGGTAGTGACTCCAAGAGGGAACGTTATGCTCGATTGTGGGTTCATGCCCCTCGATGACTAGCTTGAGTGATAGAAACATGAGTCTAGGGGATGTGCTGTTGCCACAAGGGGGAAAACAACGGTGCTTGTGCCCACGGGTGCAAGGATTGTTTACTTTACGCAAAGTTCTTTTAGTGCAGTTGTCTGTTGCATTGAGTTTCCACTATGGGTGGGACTCGCAACTTAATACCAGCGAGATGTTCTGGATAGATATCTCAAGGTGGATGATTAGTAGTAGATATTGGTGGATTTCGGTCTACTTACTTTGGCGTACCGCCCATGCTTTGAACCTCAACCTTTCTTGCAATGTAGTCGGCATTGGTTTGCGTTCGTGGTCCTGTCAATTGCCCAGCTGTAATTTGTTACCTCACATAGCTGTTTTATCGTCTTTTGGGAGAGAGACATCACTAGTGAACATCATGAGACTCCGGTCCATATTACCATCATTGATCATACCCGCTATTTACTTTCCGTTATTACTTACTATTGCAAAAACTATCTATCACTACTATCATTGCTTTTAACCCTTTGTGAACTGCAAGGCCGGAGAGATTGACAACCTCTCTGTATTCGTTGGGAGCAAAGTTATTTGTATCTGTGTGCAGGTCCACGTTGATTGCTACTAATCGGGCGCCGTAGCAATTGACACCTACTTGTTGAACCTAGGAGTCTCTGGGGAATCGATCCTTGGCATCTTTGCTAGGGGAAAACACTTCTACTTACTACATCTTACACCTTCCACTTGGGGTAACCAACGAGGGGTTCGAGGCCCATCAAGGAGTATTTTCTGGCGACGTTGCCTGGGACTCCACTCTTCAGGATAGGGGAGTTGCATGCTATCTTTTACCTTTGCTTTTTAGTCTTGTTAGTTTACCTTTAATTTTTTTGCTTTAGTACCTTTTTATCGAAAATCACAAAAATAGTTATCTTGCTTGCTTGCTACTATGGGTTCCACCGAGAACACCAAGTTGTGTGACTTCACTAGTCACAACAACGATGACTTTATCAGCACACCTATCACTACACCTGCCACTTCAGCACCTTCATATGAAATTAAACCTGCTTTGCTGAACTTAGTTATGAGAGAACAATTCTCCGGTGCTGGAGATGATGTTGCTTTACACTTGAACAATTTTGTTGAACTTTGTGATATGCAAAAGTACCAAGAAATAGATGGTAATATTGTTAAGCTTAAGCTTTTTCCTTTCTCTTTGAGAGGAGGAGCTAAAATTTGGTTTCAGTCTTTGCCTAGAAATAGCATAGATTCATGGGACAAGTGCAAAGATGCTTTTATCGGAAAATACTATCCACCTGCTAAAATTATCCAACTTAGAAGTAACATAATGAATTTTAAACAATTGGATAATGAACACGTTGCCCAAGCTTGGGAACGTATGAAGTCTCTTATCAAGAACTGCCCTACTCACGGTTTCACTACTTGGATGGTTATCCAAACTTTTTATGCAGGCTTGAACTTTACCTCGCGGAACTTGTTAGATTCGGCCGCGGGAGGAACTTTTATGTCAACTACACTTGGTGCTGCCACGAAGCTTCTCGATGAGATGATGACCAACTATTCCCAATGGCACACCGAACGCGCTCCAACAGGTAGGAAGGTAAACTCTGTCGAGGAGATTTCCTCCCTAAATGAAAAAGTTGACTTGATCATGTCTCTACTTTCGAAGCAATCTACTGTTGATCCTCGTGATGTTCCTTTAAATTCTTTGATTGCTCAAGAACAAGTAGATGTGAACTTTATCTCTAGAAACAACTTTAACAACAATGCTTATCCTAACACCAAGAACTCCTTCCAAAAAGATAGAGACTTGTCTGGCTATGAGAAACTGGTAGAAATAGAGAAGGCCACTAAGAACTACATGCACACCCAATATGAACAAAACAAAACCTTCTCGAGGCAATTAAATGAGCATACTGCTATCTTGCAAGACATTAGTAGACGATTAGAGAACATAAATATTGAGATTTCTAACCTCCAGACTAGACTCACTATCACTGAGACCCAAGTTTCCAATATGTCCCACACACAAGCCACTTTGATAAACCAAATGGTAGCTAAACCCGAAGTGGTTGCATCCCTAAGGGAGGAAGAGGAAAGAATTAAGAGCCTTCGTACCCACCACACTGTTGCTACTATCCAAGTTATTGAGGATGTTCACACTCTTAGCACCCAATGTACTCCTAGTCCCAATGGACCTATTAATGGTGATGCTATGACTATAGAAGCTACCAAACAAGTGAACCTTAAGGACACCACTACCACTTTACTTGATGCTCGTGACCTTGATTTTGATAATTGCACTCTTACCGAAGTTATTGATTTCCTTCACAAGATGTCTAGAGATCCCCGCACTAGCACGCTTAACCTTGCCTTCACAGAGCATATCACTAATGCTCTCATCAGAGCTAGGGAGGAGAAACTTAGAGTAGAAGCCTCCATACCTAGAAAGCTAGAAGATGGTTGGGATCCTATGAGAAAAATTAATTTGAATGACTTCTCTTGTTATGCATTATGTGATGTTGGTGCTAGTACCTTTGTTATGCCCAAAAGGATATATGATATGCTTAAATTGAAACCTTATGATTCTTGTTCTTTTGGTGTTCGTCTCGTTGATTCTTCCATAAAGAAACCTTTGGGGAGGATCGACGATGTTCTTATCGTTGTCAATGATAAGTATGTGCCCGTTGATTTCACTATTATGGATATTGAATGTGATCCTTCTTGTCCAATTATTTTGGGACGTCCCTTTTTGCGCACCGTTGGTGCTGTCATTGACATGAAAGAGGGTAATATAAAATTTCAGTTTCCTCTCAAGAAAGGGATGGAACACTTCCCTCGTAAGAAGATCAAGTTACCTTTTGAGTCCGTTGTACGGGCTAGTTATTCTTTTACTCTTGATAAAACTTGATCTATGCATTATGCCTAGCTTAAAGGCATAAAAGAAAGCGCTTTTGGGAGGCAGCCCACATTAATAAAATTTTTGTTTTTGTTGTGTCTTGATGTTGTTTACTGCTATAGCATCATCATTGTATCTTTGCTTTTCATATTTGTGCCAAGTATAGCCTCTGATTGCTAGAAAGTTCAAAAGTTGTGAGGTGCTGTCCAGGAAACAGATTCTGTCCTTGGATAAAAAAATTCGTATAAAATCACCAGATCATCTTTTTGGTCTGAATTGTTTCGACAGCGTTCTCTATATAATTGTCTTTCGTGCGCCAGTTCTGAGTTTTTTGATTTGAGTTGCAGAAGTATCCCGAACAGATCAATTACTGCCTGCTGTTCTGTTTTTCACAGATTCTGTCCTGTTTTGCCTTACCTTCGCTTTGCAAATTAAGAACTTGTTTTTTCTTTGCAAAAACCTTTTGGCAATCTTGAGAAACAGTAGAACTTCAAATATATCCTTATTTCCAGCAAGGTATAATTATTTTATTAAGGGTACTAACCTCGCTAATCAGATTATGATGAGTTGTGTATGAAGGGAGTTTTCAAGTGTGCGAGGGAAGATGATAAAAAGATTCAGGAGTGTCAAGCGCTCAAGCTTGGGGATGCCCCCGTGCACCCCCAAGAAATATTCAAGGAGACTCAAACGTCTAAGCTTGGGGATGCCCCCGTGCATCCCCTTCTCCATCAACATTACCAGTTCGTCTTTCGTTTCGCTATATTTTTATCACTTCATGTGTTATGTGCTATGCTTGGAGCGTCTTGCTTTTAGTTTTATTTTTAGTTTTTTATAACGAGTCGGAACCCAGCATTCCTTTATGTGGGAGAGAAACATGCTCCACCTCTACCTAGAACATAACATAGAATTTTCATGTCTATCTATGCTGTGTGTGTTCTTTGTCTTTTATTAGCTACTACCGTGCTCTGCTCTTAGTATTCATGCTTATCTTTTCAAGAGCTTTTATTTAGTTGGTTGCTTGAACTCTCTTTAATTACCATGCTCACCTTATTAAGAGAGTTTGCTTCCGTTGCATTGGTTAATGTGTCTATGATAAAGATGCTACTTGCATGATGGTGCTTAGTAGTTCAGGTTTTTTATGGTTAATTTCAAATAGCTGGGGGGTTCCCAATGTGTTATTGGAGTACCAACTTGGTTTGTTTGCCTATGATGTGGTATGGTTTAGTAATATCTTCCTTCGAGAATTTATTTTGATTGACTTGGCGTATGCTCATGCATATTCAAGACTGTAAAGAAAGTCTGTCAAGCCTTGATGATCTTTTGTTTCTGAGTAGCGATATAACTACCATGCCTGATTCAATATTGCTTTGTCGCTCTGCATGATTATGACCGTCATTGCTCTCTTAGTTGGTCGCTCCCAGTCTTTTTGCTAACCTCCACCTGCACTAAGCAAACTAACCATGCAATACATAGCTCATGGGAAAGTAGCCTAAAAACTATTGTGGTAAAGAATATGTTGCCTATGTATCTTATTTCTTATGAGTTGCTTGCTGAGCGGTAACCATGTTTCTAGGGACGCCATCAACTGTCACACTTTTGTTGACTATCATGTGAGTTGCTATGCATGTTCGTCTTGTCCGAAGTAAGGGTGATTTGCCATGGGTTGAATTAATATGCATATTGTTAGAGAAGAACATTGGGCCGCCAACCAAAGCCATGCATCATGGTGGAAGTTTTAGCTTGGACCTTAATCCTCAATCTCTTATGAGAATATGCTTATGCATTAAAGAGGAGTCCATCATCTATTTTCTATGTTGTCCCGGTATGGATGTCCTCAAGTTGAGATCTATCAAAAACGAGAAATCAAATGCGATCTATCTCCTTGGACCTTTGTACAGGTGGCATAGAGGTACCCCTTTGTGACACTTGGTCGAAACATATGCAATGCAATGATAACCCATGGGAATCCAAGCTAATTAGGACAAGGTGCGAGCACTATTAGTATTCGATGCATGAGGCTTGCAACTTATAGGATGTTTTATGCATGACACATATGAAGTACTACTACCGTTGACACAATTGCTTCCATGTTTTCAAAATAAAAAGCTCTAGCACTTAACCATTCTTCTACCTTTATGTTAAAGCACCAACTACTGAGAGCATGATTGTCATTCTGAGTGTAATGTGCATTGTCCCAAAGTAGCATTGTCTTTTGCATGATTGCGATATCGTTTATTCTGAAATCATTGTATCTAGTAATCACTTAAACCTTGAAGGTGCCCCTGCATTTATGTTTCGCATCACTAAAGGGGGCAAGCTAGATATCACTTTATCATATTTGCACATCATGTTCATTGCAAATCTTTTTGATGTTTCAGTTTCATGTTGTAATACTTTCAGTCATTTGTGATTTTCTCTTGAGACAACTTAATTACTATAGAATCATTGTCTCAGTAAGCTTTTGTCATATGACTCTGAAAAAGTACTATATGGTTAATAGCATGTCACCACAGAAATTATTCTTGTTATCATTTACCTAATCGAGGACGAGCAGGAATTAAGCTTGGGGATGTTGATACGTCCAAAACGTATCTATAATTTCTGCTTGCTCCATGCCACTTTTGGGTGATATTGCTATGATATTCATACACTTCCATACACTTCTGATCATATTTGGACTAACTTACTAATCCAGTGCACCCCAGTGCCAGTTTCTGTTTTCGGCTGTTTTTGTATTTCAGGTTTTCACGTTTCGAGAACTGCCCAGAAAAATCCAGAAAAATTATATAAAAAATCAGCGATCTGGAAACAACACTGCATCTGAAGGGCAGCCTTGGGGGGCCACCAGGGCTCCAGGCGCCCTGGCGGCGCGCCCCCCCTGGGCCGCGCTGGGGGGACGCCTGGGCCCCCCGAAGCCCGTCCGGTGCCCCCCTTTGGCATATATTTAGAGGGACCTCTGAAACCCTCAGAATAGGAACTCTTTTCGCGATCCCATCTCTGTTCCCCCGCCGCCGCCGCTTCCAAGATCGGGAGCACCAGGAGAACTCTTCCCGGCACCCTGCCGGAGGGGAGGATCACCACCGGGAGCTTCTCCACCACCATGGACGCCTCCCGGATGACTCGTGAGTAGTCTCCCTTGGACCATGAGTCCATGACCAGTAGCTATGTGATGTTCTCCTCCCGTTCTTGTGCTTCACTAATTAGTCCTCGTGAGCTGCCCTACATGATCGAGGCACCTATGTAATCCTTATGCTGTTGCTATGTTGAGTTTGCTAGGATCCGATGGATTATGAGATTATGTTCAGATTGATCCTGAGTAATATATTTGATTCACCTCTTTTATATTTTAGTTCATAAGTAATTCTTGCATGTTCTCCGTTGTTATTTATTGCTTTGGCCGAGTAATAGGTAGTGACTCCAAGAGGGAACGTTATGCTCGATTGTGGGTTCATGCCCCTCGATGAATAGCTTGAGTGACAGAAACATGAGTCTAGGGGATGTGATGTTGCCACAAGTGGGAAAACAACGGTGCTTGTGCCCGCGGGTGAATTTCTTGATGAACAACTTTCTATTGTTAAAAATATTAAGAATGCTGAAATTGATGAAACTACTGAAACTAATGAAGTCTTTGAAACTGAAAATTATGATACTCCTTTTAGATTTAGCACACTATATATGAATTGCCTGATAGACCTAAAGGTTATGTCATGGAGGGATAGGTAGCTAGAGACTTTCTTGCTTCTAAGGATAGAGATGATGTGAAGAAATTGTTATGCAAGTGGAAAGAAAAATCTTTGAATGCTAGTATGAAATATAATCCTGAGTTTTCTACTTTGCATATTCGTGTTACTGATAAGGACTATGAATTCTCTGTTGATCCTAAGATAATTACTTTGGTTGAATTCAATCCTTTCCATGGTTATGAAACTAAAACTGTTGTGGCACATCTTACTAAACTGAATGTCACAGCCACCCTATTTACTCATGAGGAAAAAATTCGCTAGTACTATATCTTTAAGTTGTTTCCTTTCTCGCTAAAGGGCGATGCTAAGATATAGTTTAATTCTCTTGCTCCTGGTTGTGTGCGTAGTCCACAGGACATGATTTACTACTTCTTTCAAAAATATTTTCCTTCTCATAAGGAACGAGCTGCCTTATAGGAAAATTTTAACTTTGTGCAAACTGAAGAAGAGAGTCTCCCACAAGCTTCGGGGAGGCTTCTCCAGTTACTTAATGCTTTGCCTCATCATCCTCTCAAGAAAAATGAAATACTTGATATCTTTTATAATGGACTAAGCGATGCTTGTAGGGACCACCTAGATAGTTGTGTTGGTTGTGTTTTCACGGAACAAACTATTGAACAAGCTAAAGAACTACTGAATAATATATTGAGAAATTATAATGAGTGGATTCTTCCTGAACCTCCTAAGCCAACTACAAAGAAGAGGGGAATTTTATTTCTAAGTCCTGGAGATATGCAAGAGGCACAGAAATCAATGAAGGAAAAATGTATTAAAGACGAAGATGTTAAGAATTTACCACCTATTGAAGAAATACATGGTATCGATAACCCAACACAGATAGTAAAGGTAAATTATCTTTATAGATTTGATGAAGGTGAGATTCCTCATAATAAACCTGCTACTCAATGCATGGATGAATTTGATAACTTTATTGTGAAACAAGAAAACTTCTATGCATATGTTAGTAGACAGTTGAAACAAAATGCTTATATGGTTGAACACTTGAGTGACTATATGTCTAGAGTTAAAGATGATCTTAAACTTGTTGGTAAATATGCTTCCATGATAAAATCCAAAGTAGAACAAGTTCTCAAAGCACAAAATGATTTGATTAATGAGATGACAATAAGAAATATGATCATGTTGTTAGAGTTATGACTAGAACTGGTAAAATGACTCAGGAACCCTTGTATCCTAAAGGTCATCCTAAAAGAGTTGAACAAAACTCTCAAAGGATTAATGTTGATGCACCTAGTTCATTTAGAGAGAGAAATGATAAGAATTTGCATGCTTCTAGTGAACCTACTCTTGACACACCTGAAAATCCTAATGATATTTCAATTTCTGATGCTGAAACTCAATCTGGTTATGACCATGAACCTAGTAACGATGATAATGGTGATGTTCATGATGATGCTCAACCTAGTAATGACAATGATGTGGAGATAGAACCTGTTGTTGATCTTGATGACCCACAACCTAAGAAAAATGAAAAGAGACTTCATTGCTAGGAAACACGGTAGGGAGAGAGAACCTTGGGTTAAAAAACCAATGCCCTTACCTCCTAAACCATCCAACAAAAAGGATGATGATGCATTTGAACACTTTCGTGAAATGCTTAGACCTATCCATTAACGCTCGCGTTTGACTGATATCTTGAAAATGTCACCCTATGTTAAGTATATGAAAGATATTGTTACACATAAAAGAAAGATACCGGAAGCTGGAATTTACACCATGCTTATGAACTATACTTTTAAGGGTGGAATACCTAAGAAACTAGGAAATTCGGGTATACCAACTATACCATGCTCCATTAAAAGAAGCTATGTGAAAACTGCTTTATGTGATTTAGGAGCCGGTGTTAGTGTTATGCATTTTTCTTTGTATTGAAGACTTGATTTCAATAAGTTCACACCAACTGAAATCTCTTTGCACATGGCCGATAAATCAACTTCTACCCATTGGTATTTGTGAGGATGTACCTGTCGTAGTTGCAAATGTTACTATCTTAACAAACTTTTTTATTCTTGATATACCCAAGAAAGACAGTATGTCGATTACCCTTGGTAGACCTTTTTTTAATACTGCAGGGGTTGTTATAGATTACAATAAAGGCAATATCACTGATGTCTACTATGCAACTTTATTCTTGTAGACTCGTGTTGGGCATCCAAGCACAAAGTTTTGTAGGATATTAGCAATTTTCCCTCAAGTGGATGACGTAAGGTTTATCAATCCATGGGAGGTGTAGGATCAAGATGGTCTCTCTCAAACAACCTGCAACAAAATAACAAAGAGTCTCTTGTGTCCCCAACACACCAAATACAATGGTAAATTGTATAGGTACACTAGTTTGGTGAAGAGATGGTGATACAAGTTTAATATGGATAGTAGATATTTATTTTTGTAATAGGAACAATAAAAAACAGCATCATAGCGAGTGATAAAACAGAGCACAAACTGTATTGCAATGTTTGAAAATGAGGCCTAGGGTCCGTACTTTTGCTAGTGCAGTCTCTCAACAATGCTAATATAATTGGATCACATAACCATCCCTCAACGTGCGATGAAGAATCACTCCAAAGTTCCTATCTAGCGGAGAACATAACAAGAAATTGTTTGTAGGGTACTAAACCACCTCAAAGTTATTCTTTCTGATTTATCTATCAAGAGTTCATACTAAAATAACAAGAAGTTATCTTTTCCGATCGATCAATCAAGATTTAATACTATTTATTAGAACACGAAGAAAGTATGGACATGACGTCATCGACTACCCAAATATATGTAAAGCGCTGGTATAGGATTTTGATTTTTTTAATATTATATGATACACATCTACCAACTCTAATGTCACCTAGATACTGCAATGTCACCGCGAGTATCCGTGAGTTAATTATACGATATGATCAAACAATTTCAGATTCATAATACTCAATCCAACACAAAGAATCTCAAAGAAACAAAGACGAGAACGTGCATCAACCCCTATGCATAGATTACACCAATATCACCTCGGGAATCCACAAGTTGAGTGCCAAGACACATATCAAGTGAATTAATATGATACCCCGTTGTCACCACGGGTATTCATAGCAAGACATACATAAAGTGCTCTCAAATCCATAACATTATTCAATCTGATAGAACGAAATCTCAAAGTGAAAAATAAATTCACAACAAGATAGAGAGGGGAAAACACCATATGATCCAACTATATTAACAAAGCCCGCGATGCATCAAGATCGTGACATCTCAAGAACACGAGAGAGAGAGAGAGAGAGATCAAACTCATAGCTACTGGTACAAACCCTTAGCCCCAAGGGTGGACTACTCCCTCCTCATCATGGTGGCCGCCGGGATGATGAAGATGGCCACCAGTAATGATTTCCCCATCTGGCGGAGTGTCGGATAAGAGCTTTGGATTAGATCTCATGGTTCTGGAACTGGCGTTGACTGGAACAAACTTTCGTCGACTCCCCTAGGGTTTTTGGAATATTTGGTCATTTATAGAGCGAAGAGGCGATGTGGGAGGCCACCAAGGTGGGCACAACCCACCTGGGCCCGCCTGGGCCCGCAGGCACGCCTTGGTGGGTTGTGCCCCCCTCGGGGCACCCCCAGGTGCTTCTCTAGCCCACTGGATGTCTTCTGGTCCAAAAAAAATCTCCAAAAAGTTTTGCTGCATATGGACTGCGTTTGGTATCGATTTTCTGCAATGTAAAAAACAAGCAAAAACAGCGACTGGCTATAAAATGATTGTAAAACATCCAAGAATGATAATATAGTAACATGGAACAATCAAATATTATAGATACGTTGGAGACGTGTCATCACCCCCAAGCTTAATTCATGCTCGTCCTCGAGTAGGTAAATGATAAAAATAATTTTTTTGATGTGGAAGCTGTCTAACATGTTCATCACATATTCTTTTCTTTGTAGCATGGACATTTGGACTTTTATATGGTTCAAAGCAATAGTCCAGTTTTGACATGAAGACTTTAATACTCAAGCATACCAACAAGCAACAATGTCTTTCAAAATATCAATAGTAAAGCAAGTTATCCCTAGCATATCATGCTCAATCATTGATCCATTCATGAAACACACTCGCATATTAGCTACAACCCATGCTCAAGTACGATCACAGTGCCCCTTAGTTGGTGCTTTGTAATAGAAGATGGAGACTGAAATAAAAATAAAATTGCATAAACTAAATAGAAAGGCCCTTCGCAGAGGGAAGTATGGATTTCTAGAGGTGCCAGAGTTCAAAGCTTAAATTGAGAGAATTAAAAAATTAGGAGGTATACTTTTCCCGTCAACGAAAATGACTTAGGGTTTCCAATACTTTCCATGCTAGATACATCATAGGCGGTTCCCAAACTGAAATTAAAGTTTATTCCTTTTTCCACCATTCTTTCACAATCCATGGATAATCGTATCCACGGGTGCCCTCCATACCAACAATTTCCAAGGAATTTATTATTTGACAACATAAAGTAAATTCATTTTTCATTTCAGGACTGGGCATCCCTAATACCTTTAGCGTACTCTCGTGCAATAACAAGTGAATAAACACTCATCTTGGGAATAACACATCTAGCATGGAAAAATATCGTCCACCCCTCAGCGCCCCATGAGCGGTACGAGCACACAAAACAAGAGTTTATTTTGAAATTTAGAGATGGCACATACAAATTTGCTTATAATGGCAAGGGAATACCGCTTATAGGTAGGTATGGTAGACTCATATGCCAAAGCTGGGTTTAAAGATTTTGGATGCACAAGTAGTATTTCTGCTTAGTACAAGTGGAGGCTAGCAAATAGGTTGAGAAGCAACCAACCAAGAAACAAAAAATTACTTAAGCGAGCATTGAGCATAACTAACACCGAATAATGTACCACAAGTAGGACGTAATTTCATTGCATAAGTATTGACTTTAGTGCTTGCATAGGGAATCACAAACCTTGACATCAATATTCTGACTAAAACATAATTACTCATTAACATGACTCACATATCACTATCATCATATCTCAAACTATTACAAACAATCAAGTTTATTTTGTCCAGTGATCTTCATGAAAGTTGTTATTATAGCGCTCTTGAATATTTATCATATTGGGACTAGTTTCATATGTTGCTTTCTATAAGCTCAAACAAATCTAGGTGAAGAACATGAGCATTAAATTTTCTTTCTCTCAAAATAATCTAAGTGAAGCAAGAGAGAATTTCTACAAAAATATTAAAGCACAACGTGCTCAAAAAGATATAAGTGAAGCACTAGAGCAAATGACAAACTACTCCAAAAAGATATAAGTGAAGATCAAGCGAGTAGTTATGTAAAGAGGTAGCTATGTGAAGACTCTCTTTTATTTAAAAACTTTCAGATCTATGTATTTTATTCAAATAGCAAGCAAAACAAAATAAAATGACATTTCAAGAATAGCACAAATCATGTGAAGAAGCAAAAACTTAGGCTCAACCGATACTAACTGATAATTGTTGATGAAGAAAGGTGGGATGCCTACCGGGGCATCCCCAAGCTTAGATGCTTGAGACTTCTTGAAATATTATCTTGCGATGCCTTGGGCGTTCCCAAGCTTGATCGTTTGTGTCTCCTTAATTCCTCTCATATCATGGTTTCCCTAAATCTTTAAAACTTCATCCACACAAAACTCAACAAGAACTCGTGAGATTAGTTAGTACAAATCAGTGCATAACCCTTATCATTATCTACTGTAGAAAATCACTAAAATTATTATTTAACAATGCATACTAAATGCCTCTGCATATTTAATAGTCCTATCCTAACATAGAATCATTAAACACGCAAACATATGCAAACATAACAGTAATCTGTCTAAACATGACAGTCTGTAAAGAGTGCAATTTTCCTCATGATTCCCTAGCTCAAAAAAAATCTGAAAATTTACCACGTTACAGAGAACTTGTTATGCTCACTATGTAAAAATTTCAAGATTTTATCACATTCTGACTATACACAAGAATTCAGACAATTATAGGAAACTTTATGTTTTCAAACAGCAACATATAGACTTGCAAAATAAGCATGGTAAAGGCTATACTTGACATTTTTATTGAAATAAAATATGCAAAACATTATTCTAAATACCAACAAGCAAATCAAAACAAAATAAAATGACGCTCCAAGCAAAACTCATATCATGTGACGAATAAAAATATAGCTTCAAGTGAGGTTACCGATAATGTTGGAGACGAAAGAGGGGATTCCTTCCGGGGCAACCCCAAGCTTAGTTGCTTGGTTGTTCCTTGAATATTACCTTAGGGTGCCTTGGGAATCCCAAGCTTAGGGTCTCGCTACTCCTTATTCTCCTCATATTGACATCTCACCTCAAAACGTGAAAACTTCAATCACACAAAACTTAACGGAACTTCGTGAGATGGGTTAGCATGATAAAACAAATCATTCACCTTGGGTACTGTCAAAGACAAGATTCATAATTGCTCTCACACAATGTCTAATGTACCATATAATTTCTACAATTTATATTGATATATATAAGCCATAGAAAGTAGTAAACAAGCAAACTATGTATTGAAAACAGAATCTGTCAAAAACAGAACAATCTGAAAAGATCTGAATTGATGTCATACTTCTGCAACTCACAAAATTCCGAAAAATTAGGACAACGTAGTAAATTTGTGTATCTAGCTGCTTTAATAATTTCAGAATTTTATCACGTTCCAGTGAAGCACAGAAATTCTAGCACTGGACGCAAAAGTTTTTGCATTTGCACAGAATCAAGTCAACTATTATTCACACAATCCCAAAGGCTTTACTTGCTACTTTATTGAAACAAAAGCTATAAAACATGATTAGTACAGTAATCCTAATCAATATAACACATAAAAACATTAGGGGTAAATGTTGGTTGGTCTCCCAACTAGCGCTTTTCTTTAATGCCTTTTAGCTAGGCATGATGATTTCATTGATGCTCACCTAGAAGTAATGAATTGAAACATAACGAGAGCATCATGAATCATAAGTTCCTCTTATATAATAATTTCCAGTAGCATCATGAATGGATTCATCAATATAACCATCACACAAAGCATTCCTTTCATGATCCACAAGCATATAAATTTTATTACTCTCCACATAAGCAAATTTATTCTCATGAATAGTAGTGGGAGCATCATATGAAACTCAAATACTATAAATTGTTTCCACATTAAAGGAGTAATGTTCAATAAAAGGATATTCAAAATTATGACAATAGTTATCACTACTTTTTATAACATAAGTATCATCACAATAATCATCATAAGTAGCAACTTTTTCTCATCATAGATAGGAAACAAGCAATCATCATAGCAGATTTGATCATTCAAAGTAGGGGGACTAAAAAGATCATCTTCATTAAGCATAACATCCCCAAGCTTGGGACAGACATTAATTGCAACACATAAATTCTCAAACATGTCATTCTCATCAAACATAGCATCCCCAAGCTTGTGGCATGGCATATCATAAGCATAATCACTCTCATCATTATTAGTATGAATAGCACCAATGGTATAACAATTGCTATCATCATAATTTCCCAAGTTGGTGCCAAAAATATTTCCAAGATTATAAGAAGTATGATTATCTTCCCAATTGTAATCATCACAACAAGCAATAGGCATAACAAAATCATCATCAATAGTGCTTACGGATATTGTGCCATAAGACAAGGAAGCAATATCATCATCAAGTGCATCATCTTCCACAATTATTTTTGATTCATTCTCATGAGGCACAACAATAATAGGATCAACATCATTTGGGTGGCATACCTTTTTACCTCTACTCTTTCTTCTTTTCTTCTTCTGCACCACATCATGTGTGGGTTTAATTATTAAATTCGAGCTTCTTATTGATGAGATTGGTTGAATAGGGAGCTCCTCCTCGTCACCTATTTCATCATGAGAGACAATAGGATGGAAAGTGTAAATCTTTACCCTTTCATTAGTATTCCTTTTCTATTCTATTGGTTTCCCCATTTTTCTATATTTGGCAATATAAGCATTCTCATTGCAATTTACCATGCAAAACATATAGATATTTTTTATATTAGTTTCAATGTCGTCTTTGAGAATGGATACTTCAAACCACCTATTTTTATGTGTCAATTCTTCACTCCCCAAAAATAGACAAAGCTCATTATAAATTTCAATGGTGATCAAGTTATTGCAATATTTGGACACGATTCGATCATGAAAAAGAATGCATTAGAAATTAAGGTGACCAACTTTTTTGCAAAGTTCACAAGTAATAGGACAAAGAGAATAGAATTTTGTAGAAAATTCATCTATCACTTTGAGAAAAAAAAATTGGTTGTATCATGTTTATGTTTCTTACATAATCTATCTTCCCTATAAGGCACGTCTTCACAAGCTTTACGCACTCCACAAGAATTGACATGCTTATAAGACACATTTTTGTCATTAGTAGTGAAACCATCATTAGCATTTTGGATATTCAGAGAATTCATACTAACAACATTGCAATCATGCTCATCATTTATGCCAAACAATTTATTAAATTCTTCTTCTATAAATTGAGCACAATTTTCATTTCCATCATTTTCACGAAAGACACTATAAAGAAGAATAATAATATGCAACCTCAATTCCCTTTTTTTTAGTTTTCCTTTATGAAACCAAACTAGTGATAAAACAAGAAACTAAAAGATTCGATTGCAAGATCTAAAGATATACCTTCCAGCACTCACCTCTCGGCAACGTCGCCAGAAAAGAGCTTGATGTCTCCTACGCAACTTTATTCTTGTAGACTCGTGTTGGGGGTCCAAGCACAAAGTTTTGTAGGACAGTAGCAATTTTCCCTCAAGTGAATGACCTAAGGTTTATCAATCTGTGGGAGGTGAAGGATGAAGATGGTCTCTCTCAAACAACCCTGCAACCAAATAACAAAGGGTCTCTTGTGTCCCCAACACACCAAATACAATGCTAAATTGTATAGGTGCACTAGTACGGCGAAGGGATGGTGATACAAGTCTAATATGGATAGCAGATATTGATTTTTGTAATAGGGACAATAAAAACAGCAAAGTAGCAAGTGAAAAAACGCACAAACGGTATTGCAATGTTTGAAAATGAGGCCTAGGGTCCGTACTTTTGCTAGTGTAATCTCTCAACAATGCTAATATAATTGGATCACATAACCATCCATTAACGTGCGATGATGAATCACTCCAAAGTTCCTATCTAGCGGATAACATTAGAACAAATTGTTTGTAGGGTATGAAAACACCTCAAAGTTATTACTTCTGATCGATCTATCAAGAGCTCGTACTAAAATAACATCAAGTTATCCTTTCCGATCGATCTATCAAGAGTTTGCACTAAAATAATACCATATGATACACATCAACCAACTCTAATGTCACCTAGATACTCCAATGTCACTGCGAGTATCCGTGAGTTACGATATGCAACAAACAATTTCAGATTCATAATACTCAATCCAACACAAAGAACCTCAAAGAGTGCCCAAGATTTCTACCAGAGAAACAAGGACTAGAACACGCATCAACCCCCATGCATAGATTACCCCAATATCACCTCGGGGATCTAAAAGTTGAATGCCAAAACACATATTAAGTGAATCAATATGATACCCCATTGTCACAATGGGTATTCATAGCAAGATGTACGTCAAGTGCTCTCAAATCCATAAAAGTATTCAATCCAATAAAACGAAATCTCAAAGGGAAAATTCAATTCACAACAAGATAGATAGGGGAAAGACCATATGATCCAACTATACTAACAGAGCCCACGATACATCAAGATCGTGACATCTTAAGAACACGAGAGAGCGAGATTAAACACATAGCTAATTGTCAGTGCACTAAAGACCGGGCCCTTTAGTACCTCGTACTTGTGCATGGGCAGTTGTAGCCATACCCGTGGCAAGGTTCTTGCCAGGATGGCTCGCAAAGCCCCGGCAAGATCCTTGCCGGGATGATTTGCGAAGCACCGGCAAGACCATCACCCCTAAGGTTGAGAGCTCTAGCACCATCAACAATGTCAAGACCAAGATCGAGGGGCGTCTACGCGGTGGCACGCAGATCTTTGTGAAGACCAGAAGGCAAAGTTCACAAGAAGGTTCTTGCCGGGGACGCTTATGAGGCACCCCGGCAAGATCCTTGCCGGAGACTCTCATGAGCCCCCCCCCGGCAAGATACCTGCCGAGGACATTTGCGAGGCCGCGGCATGGCTTGCACACGGCAAGGTTCCACCGCCCTGCCACCGCTCCAGCACACCAACTAGCCAGCCAGCCAGGAAAGCACCTGCGTGGTGGCCTACAGATCTTCATGAAGGTCCCGCCACCGCTCCAGCGTAGCGGCTAGCCAGTCAGCTTGGCAATGCATGCCTCGTCATCCTGGGTGCGTGTCAAGATGGGGTGAGGCGGCGACGGACGGGACGGGCTCCAGTTCCGTCCCCGATAAAGTTAGGGGCATGTAACCAGCGCATTTAATGTGTTTGTCCTAAGACATCAGTGATAAGCACGTACATTGTAGCGACTTTACACCTCCTGTATGCATGTACACCACTCTGGACATCCCTGAGTATAAAATGAGGCCCAAGGCGATACAGGGGAGGACTTTTTGGACTTTTCGGCCCAGTTTGCATGCATAGCAGCTAGCCAAAGCTCAAGAACACTCAATATACACTCAAAGCAGGACTAGGGTTTTACACTTCTTAGCGGCCCGAACCTGGGTAAAAATCCCTCGTGTTGATCATTAGATCTACTCTTCGTGCACTCCTCTTCCCCGCCAAACCGTAGACGGGATCCACGTGATCCCGTAGGTGTCGTTTCCCCGACATCTTTGGCGCGCCGGGTAGGGGGTTAGGTTGTGCAAACCTGATCTAGCAGTTAGCTGGTCGGTTTCTTGATCACCATGTCTCCCAAGAGGAAGACGATCATAGCGATCGTTTTATCTATGATCGATCTGCCCGTGCCAGCATGGACGGACGGTGGGGTAGACGCTGGTAGAGGTGAAGATGTCGAGCAGCCACAATGTTCTGGTGACCGGAGCCAGACGAGCGGCATCGTCCCCGGCCGCGACGACAACCCGCGCGCCACTAGGTCCATGTCCAAAGCAGTGCTGCCTCCGGGCGGCGCAGTGACCTACAAGACGCCCCACCGGCGCATGCGTCGCGGTCT
Source organism: Secale cereale (assembly GCA_902687465.1). Lineage (NCBI taxonomy): Eukaryota > Viridiplantae > Streptophyta > Magnoliopsida > Poales > Poaceae > Secale > Secale cereale. Next base: position 586,318,398 of record LR738711.1, on the reverse strand, counting down.
TCCCAGGTCATGCGTGACGAGCAGCGGCGCGACACTGGTGACCCCGAGCATCCCCACGGAAAGATCCCTCGGCATCATTCCCGAGATGCGCAAGGCCGGCATGCACGCCCAGATGTTGTGGAAATGGCACACGGCCGCAGAACTTTGCGGGGCTCCTTCGAATGCAGTTAGAAGTCCGAGCACCTCCCGTTCTTCACCCATATCGCTGCCACCTACACCAGCCAAAGTGTTGGCGCGAGCGCAGCTACTCCTGGATTTCCTGCCCGCTACGGAGAAGCAAGAGGAATGGAGAGCTTCTATCCAGTGCCTTATTGGTTTCGTCAATAAAGATGGGCACTAGGAAGTAGGTCCTTTGCGGCGTCGGTCCATCGAGCCGGCGCGTGCTAACGACGGAACGATCGGAGGCCCTGCAACCATGGTGCACTCTCCTCCACCACAGCAACAACAATCGCCAGCTCGGCGGGTCGATGCGTGCGATGATAGATCCACGGCGTTGTCCGATCCACGAGCTCATCTCGACCAGCGTCAAGTTCTTTGGGAACGGGTTGAAGAAGACGCTCGAACTACCATCGAGCGGCAGCGGGAAGCGCGCCATAAGTATGATAGGCGCGCATGGCCCGATGTAGACAGGCATGTGCCAGGAGTTTCTGGTGACTTACCTTAAGAGGTTGGTTGTCCAGCTTTCACCCGCGAGCTGCGCCGATACCAGTGGCCCACTTCCCGCACGTTCAAACCAGAGGTCCCAGAAAAATACGACGGCAAGACTCATCCGTCCGAGTTCTTGAGCGTTTACACCATTGCGAGGCAAGCCGCCGAGGCTTGCGACAGCAAGGTGCTCGCCAACTACTTCCCGTTGGTGCTCAAGCCCAACGTCAGGTCATGGTTGATGCACCTCCTAGTAGATTCCATCTTCTCTTGGTCAGATCTATGCCACGAGTTTGTTGGCGCCTTTACAGGAGACCACCAAGCTCCTAACCAAGCAAGTGATTTACATCTCATCCCTGAGAAAGATGGCGAACCCTTGTGCAAATACATACAGAGATTCAGCCATGTGTAGTACAACATCCCAGATTTTCATCATGCCGTTGTTATCAGCGTGTTTCATCAGAATGTGCACAACTGCAAGATGCATGAAGAGCTAGCGATGAACATGGTTAGGGATGTTGTCGAGCTTTATGGTTTGGCCAATAGATGTGCTCGGGCTGAAGAAGGAAGGAAGTACCCCGGCAAAGATGCCGGCACGGTAACTAACTCTAGAGACGGAGACGCCATCACCCCTACAAAGAAGGGCCGATGGCGCAACAGGAAGCGTAAGGGCAAAATGGTGTTTGCTGCCGAGGAATCCGGCAACCCGGCACCGCCAAGAAGGACAAGGTTGATGACCCTAGCAAGGAAGTTGCCGGGTGCGCCGCCTACTAGGCCTTGGCGGCCGCTGACAAGCCAGAGGGCTCCGACAAGCAATATTGCAAGATCCATCGCACCAAAGGCCATGACCTCCAGAACTGCCAGCAAGTTGAGCAGCTTGTGGAAAGGCAGAAAGCCGAATACAAAAGGTCAGCCAAGGAGAAGGGTCAGGATGGTGCTGAGGGGTCCGGCAAGAAGCATGGTGGCCGAGGAGGCCGCCGTGGCAAGGAGAAGCAACAGGAGACGCCTGCTCGGGGCCGCGACAAGAAAGAGGGAGACAATGGCCACGAAGAGGATGGCGAGTCCAGCGAGCATGAACTTCAAAAAGCTATAGAGGCCATGTGCATTGGAGGTGGTGCTTCATTACATTCTTCTCAGCACCAACTTAAACAGTGGGCGCGTGAGATTAATGCGGTAGAGTCGTCAATCGATGCCCAGAAGCCACTGAGATGGTCCCACAAGCCTATCATTTTTTACGCCGACGATCACCCTGATCGCACAACCACGGTTGGGTGTTTGCCATCGTTGGTTTCGCCAACAATTCGCAACGTCAAGGTGATGAAAATGTTTGTAGATGGTGGGGCCGGTTTGAACCTAATCTCGCCCGAGGTAATCAAGAGGTTACAAATTCTTGACGGACATCTCGGAGAAATGGGCACGTTTCAAGGTATCAAACCGGGAAGAAGTCAGCCAAAGGCTAAGATCGCACTACCAGTTACATTTAGTGGTGAACTGAACTACAGGACGGTGAAAATTATTTTTGATGTCAAGATCCCATTGCCATATAACGTGATCCTTGGTCGTCCCGCACTGGCCAATTTTATGGCGGCGTCACATTACGCCTACAACACGCTGAAGATCCCCGGCCCGATAAGCATCATCACTGTCAGCTCCGACAAGAAAGATGCACTCATATGCGCCGACCAACTCTACAGGGAGGCAGTTGTAGCACCCGCCACCAAGGCACTTGCTCCTGCCACTGGAGCTCCCGGGAGGAAGAAGGCCGGCAAGACCTCTTGCACCCACTCCGGCAAGCGTGCCTCCTTGGAGTGCTGCGTTCTGTCGAGGAAGTGCTAGAGAGCTCCACCAGCAAGAGCAAGAAATACAAGGCAGCCCCACGATTAGGAAGTTGGAACCGACAGGCTTGGTCAGAGGAGTGTTCCACCCAACATGGTTGGCCAACCCGGTTGTGGTGCGGAAGGCGAGTGGAAAATGGAGGTTATGCATTGATTATACAGACATCAATAAGGCATGTCCAAAGGATCCTTTCCCCTTGCTGCGCATCGACCAAATCGTGGACTCCACTGCCGGGTGCGACTTGATGTCATTTCTTGACACTTACTCAGGGTACCATCAAATCTTCATCACTCACAATTACAAGGCACAGGAGATCACCGTCATCACTCACTTCCCGTTACAACGGATCCTAGAAAACCCAGATGTAACATGAAGGATTGTGGAGTGGGCGTTGGAACTGTCAAGCTTTGGTCTCAGGTTTGAAAGTACTTCAACAATTCAGAGCAGAGCCTTGGCGGAGTTCATTGCAGAATGGACCTCAATGCCTGACAAGGAGATTCGGAAAATCACCCTCCCCGGCAAGGAAACAAGCCATGACTGGGTTATGTATTATGATGGGGCTTTCTCACTGCAAGGCGTCGGTGCTGGTGTGCTGCTTGTCGCGCCCATCGGAGAGCACCTCAAATACGTGATCCAGATGCACTTTCCGTGGGAGAGATCAACAAACAACACTACAGAGTACGAGGGACTGCTTGTCGGTCTCAGGGTCACGGCGGAAATTGGGATTAGGAAGCTCCTTATCAGAGGTCATTCATAGCTTGTCGTCAAGCAAGTCAACAAAGACTATCAGTGCCCATTGATGGAAGCTTATGTAGATGAAGTGAGGAAATTGGAGGAGCGTTTTGACGGTTTGCAACCAGAGCATGTTCGCTGAGCAGAGACCAGCATTGCTGACGATCAGTCAAAACGTGCTACCCTCATGTTACCCCTGGAACCAGGGACTTTTGTCCTCTAAATGATTCAGCTATCCGTTGAACCATCAGCGAGGCACGATAAGCAATGTAAGTTGGGCCTCGGCAAGTACTTTCCCACTGAGCTCCCAGGAGCCACCGACAAGGAGGTTGTCGGGGACGACGCCAAGCTTACCGAGGGCAATAGGCTCCGGCAAGGCCTCAGGCCCTTGCTGTAGAGACAACTGCTCCCATGGCGGAGGACACGCCTATAGTCCTTGCCGTCGAGCCTTAGGCTCCGGCATGGGCACAACACATCGTTCGGTTCCTCCAAACAGGGGAACTTCCCGAGGAACAGGAAGAAGCAGAGAAAGTAACTCGTTGGTCTAACATGCACCGGTTTGTGGGTGATGTCCTATACAGAAAAAGTCCAAACAACGTGACATTGAAGTGCGTTTCTTGGGAGGATGGACTGGGCTGTTGGCAGAGATGCATGGCGGCATATGTGGCTCTCACATAGGATCAAGGGCTCTTGCCGGCAAGGCATTCCAACAAGGTTTCTTTTGGCACACTGCTTTCCAGGATGCAACTACACTAGTAACCAAGTGTGAAGCATGCCAGTTCCATTCGAAGAAACTCCATCAACCAGCTCAAGCTCTTCAAACGATCCCTCTTTCGTGGCCATTTTTGGTCTGGGGGCTCAACATTTTGGGCGCTTTCCCTGTGTTGTCGGGGGCTTTGAGTACTTGTACGTCGCAATCGACAAGTTCACAAAGTGGCCAAAAGTGGAAGCAGTGAGAAAGGTGAAAGCTTAGTCAGCCTTCAAGTTCTTCAAACGACTAGTGTGCCGTTTTGGTGTGCCAAACAGAGCCATCACCCACAACGGCACACAGTTCACATGACGCACCTTCATGTAGTATATCCAAGACCTCAGCAGCAAAATCTGTTTTGCTTTTGTTGCTCATTCGAGAAGCAACGGCCAGCCAGAAAGGGCAAATGCTGAAGTGTTGCGCGGCCTAAAAACAAGGACATTTGACAGGCTGCACAAGTGAGGAAGACGCTGGATTGATGAGTTGTCGGCGGTTCTTTGGTCAATCAGGCCGACACCAAATCGAGCCACCGGCGAGACACCCTTCTCCTTGGTATACGGGGCAGAGGCAGTTCTCCCCACGGAACTGATATACGGGTCGCCTCGAGTGCTCTCTTATGATGAGCTTGAGCAAGAGGAGTTGCGCCAACATGATGCAATGCTCCTTGAGGAAGATTGTCTTCAGGCAGCTGTGCGAGCCGCGCGCTACCACCAATCCTTGCACCGCTACCATAGCCGCAAGGTTCACGCCCGAAGCCTTGAGGAAGGTGACCTTGTTCTTCGGTGCGTTCAGTCGGCCAAGAATTCCAACAAGTTGACGCCAAAGTGGGAAGGCCCTTATCGGGTAATACGAGTCACCAGGCCCAACGCAGTCCGCATAGAGACCAAAAATGGCATTCCAGTGAGAAACTCCTGGAATATCGAACATCTTCGCAAGTTTTACCCATGAGGCGCGGTTGTTGGGTCCCCCGGCAACCCCCCTTTTGTACTAGCCTTGTCGAAAAGGCAGATAACCCTATGTATAGAGCCAGGTGCAGACCCTGTGCGCAGTTGAATAAGTCTAAGTATGTATAGTTCTTATTGATATCCATGTTTATTTATATGCATGCATGTCCAGGATATTGTGCTACGTTTCTTTCCAGGAAGTAATGATGAACCGCCAAGGTTCCATGTTCCTATTTTCTCTTCTTTCTTTTTCTCAAAGGATAGAGGTTCCCTCACATACAAGTTTGCCGGGGGGAATGATGATATGGAATATGGATACCAACAGGCGAGTTCGAAGTGGCACCTTGCGGGAAAGGATACAACAACGAAAAGCTACCTTGTGCAATCTTGAGTGAATTTCTTTCAAATGTGAGGTTATTTTTCTTGAAAAATTCTGGTTCTTGTATGGAAAACCTGCACGTGAAGGAACCTTTTCATAATTGGTTGCGCCTTTGCTCTATTTCGAGTCCGCTCAAGATTTGAAGTGGCTGCACTAAGAACGGCAAGGTGTCTTGCCAGTAGCGACACCCCCGGTAGGCTACTAAGGATTTGTTCCTCAAAGCGCTAACGGCAAGGGTGCGCGCACCGGCAAGTTTTTTCCTAATGAAGCATAGGGTGTATCCCATACAGAGAGGAATCATACGAGAAAGAAAGCACACATCCATCCAAAGTACACTGAGTTATATTATATCAATAGTTGCCACGATTCTAATTAAGATAAATTGTCTTGGGTACAAGTTCGTGGCGGCAAGAGGAAGCGAAGCGGATAGTCCCTGCACTGGCCTTCCACCCTCTTGACTTGGTCCACTGCTACTTCTCGAGCTTGCGTTGTATTCCCTCGAAGAGGAAAGGGAGATGCAGCACAGTAGCGTAAGTATTTCCCTCAGTTTTTGAGAACCAAGGTATCAATCCAGTAGGAGACCACACGCGAGTCCTTCGCACCTGCACAAACAAATAAGAACTTCGCAGCCAACGTGATAAGGGGTTGTCAATCCCTTTACAGTCACTTACGAGAGTGAGATCTGATAGAGATGATAGTTTATATTTTTGGTATTTTTGTTTATAAGAATAGAAAGTAAAAGCGGAAAAAGTAAAGTAGATGTAGATTGATATGTTGAGAATAGACCCGGGGGCCATAGTGTTCTCTAGTGGCTTCTCTCATGATAGCGATATTCTACGGCGAGTAAATAAATTACTGTCGAGCAATTGATAGAAAAGTGAATAATTATGAGACTATCTAGGCATGACCATCGTATATAGGCATCACATCCGAGAGAGGTAGACCGACTCCTGCCTGCATCTACTACTATTACTCCACACATCGACCGCTATCCAGCATGCATCTAGTGTATTGAGTTCATAAGAATAGAGTAACGCCTTAAGGAAGATGACATGATGTAGAGGGATAAACTCAAACAATATGATATAAACCCCATCTTTTTATCCTCGATGGCAACAATACAATACGTGCCTTGCTGCCCCTACTGTCAACATAGAACACCGGTCCACTCCTATTGATCAATGCACTTAGTGTGAAAGTTTTTACTACACTGACATTGGAGGTCTATCATGTGAAGACTAGTTTAATAGCCTAAACACATTACCATCCTGTTTTAATAGACTCTCAAATTAATATAAGTGAAGCATGAGAGTTCAACAATTTCTTCAAAATATTATCACCACCGTGCTCTAAAAGATACAAGTGAAGCACTAGAGCAAAACTATTCAACTCAAAAGATATAAGTGAAGCACATAGAGTGCGCTAACAATTCCTAGGACATATTTAACTCTCTCAAATAGGTGTGTCCAGCAAGGATAATTATGGAAAATTAATAAGCAAAGACTCAAATTATACAAGACGCTCCAAGCAAAACACATATCATGTGGTGAATAAAAATATAGCTCCAAGTATAGTTACCGATGGATGAAGACGAAAGAGGGGATGCCTTCCCGGGGCATCCCCAAGCTTAGGATTTTGATTGTCCTTGAATTTTACTTGGGGTGCCATGGGCATCCCCAAGCTTAGGACTTTGCTACTCTTTGTTCCATGGTCCATCAAAGCAATACTCAAAACTTGAAAACTTCACAACACAAAACTTGGACAAACCACTACTCAAAGGTATTGCAATGAATTCATTCCTTGTTTATATTGGTGTTAAACCTACTATATTCCAACTTCTCTATGGTTCATACTTGCCAATACTACTCATAGATGCATTGGAATAAGCAAACAACACACGAAAAACAGAATCTGTCAAAAGCAGAACAGTCTGTAGTAATCTGCAGGTTTCGCATACTTCTGTAACTCCAAAAATTTAAACTAAATTGGTAAACGTGAGGAATTTGTCTATTAATCATTTGCAAAAAGAATCAACTAAATAGCATGCTCCAGTAAAATCTGATGACTGTTCTAACGAGCGCTAACGCATCTATTTTTCACAGCAAGATCACATAAACTTCACACAAGTCTTCCCAGAGGTTCTACTTGGCACAAACACTAAACAAAACATGAAACCACATCTAAACAGTAGCTAGCTGCAATATTTATTCCCTAACAGCAACAAAAACAAAAAATATAAAATTGGGTTGCCTCCCAACAAGCGCTATCATTTTACGCCCCTAGCTAGGCACGATACAAGATAGATCTAGGTATTGCCATCCTTGGAAGGCAATCCATAAGTGGCTCTCGCGATAGATTCATATGGTAATTTGATTTTCTTTCCAGGCAAGTGTTCCATGCCTTTCCTTAATGGAAATTGGAATCTAATATTTCCTTCCTTCATATCAACAATTGCACCAATCGTTCTAAGGAAAGGTCTACCAAGAATAATAGGACACGAAGGATTGCAATCTATATCAAGAACAATGAAATCTACAGGCACATAATTCCTATTGGCAACAAAAAGAACATCATTAAATCTGCCCATAGGTTTCTTAATAGTGGAATCTGCAAGATGCAAATTTAAAGAACAATCATCAAGCTCATGGAAACCTAGCAAATCACACAAAGTTTTTGGAATAGTGGAGACACTTGCACCCAAGTCACACAAAGCATAGCATTCATGATCTTTTATTTTTATTTTAATAGTAGGTTCCCACTCATCATAAAGCTTTCTAGGGATAGAAACTTCCAACTCAAGTTTTTCTTCATAAGATTAAATCAAAGCATCAACTATGTGTTTGGTGAAAGCTTTATTTTGACTATAAGCATGCGGAGAATTTAGTACGGATTGCAAAAAGGAAATACAATCAACCAAAGAGCAATTATCATAATTGAATCCCTTGAAAACCAAAGTAGTGGGTTCATCACTGTGCAAAGTTTTAATCTCTTCACTCCCACTTTTAACAATTTTAGCATCAAGATCAAAAAACTCCAAATCATTGGGATACCTTAAAGCAGAATCATCTCCGATCCTATCTTCATCAAAATTTATACTAGAAAACAAGGATCTAATAGGAGACATATCAATAACTTTCCGATCTTCATCTTTATTTTCATGATAACTAGAAGAACACGCTTTAATATAATTCTCTCTTTTAGCACGCATCCTAGCGGTTCTTTCTTTGCATTCATCAATGGAAATTATCATGGCTCTGAGAGACTCATTGATATCATGCTTAGGTGGGATAGATCTAAGTTTCAAAGAATCAACATCAAGAGTAATTCTATCCACACTTGTAGCCAATTCATCAATCTTAAGCAATTTATCTTCAAGCATAGCATTGAAATTCTTTTGTGAGATCATAAACTCCTTAACACTAGTTTCAAATTCAGAAGGCATCTTTCCATAAGAGTTGTTGTAGGAATTACCATAATTATTAAAGGAATTACTAGGAAAAGGCCTAGGATTAAAATTCCCTCTCTAAGCATTGTTACCAAAATTATTCCTACCAACAAAATTCACATCCAAAGATTCATTGCTATTTTCAATCAAAGTGGACAAAGGCATATCATTAGGATCAGAAGAAGCACTCTTAGCAGCAAATAATTTCATAAGTTCATCCTTCTTTCCACTCAAAACACTAATTTCTTCAATAGCATGCACTTTTTTACTAGTAGATCTTTCGGCGTGCCATTGAGAATAATTGACCATAATATTATCTTGGAGTTTGGTAGCTTCTCCTAAGGTAGTTTCCATGAAAGTGCCTCCTGCGGCCGAATCTAAAAGATTTCTAAAAGCAAAATTCAAGCCAGCATAAAAGTTCTTAATAATCATCCATAGATTCAAACCATGTGTCGGTCAATTACGTATCATTAATTTCATTCTCTCCCAAGCTTGTGCAACATGCTCATGATCTAGTTGCCTAAAATTCATAATATCGTTTCTAAGAGAGATGATCTTAGTAGGAGGGAAATACTTAGAGATAAAAGCATCTTTGCACTTATTCCACGAATCAATACTATTTCTTGGCAAAGACGAAAACCAAGTTTTAGCACGATCTCTAAGTGAAAACAGAAATAACTTCAATTTGACAATATCGTTATCTGTATCCCTTTTCTTTTGCATATCACACAAATCAACAAAGTTGTTCAGATGGGTAGCGGCATCTTCACTGGGAAGGCCGGAGAATTGATCTTTCATGACAAGATCCAACAGAGCAGCATTGATCTCACAAGATTCAGCATCGGTAATAGGAGCAATCGAAGTGCTAATAAAATCATTATGTTGGTATTGGAGAAGTCACACAATTTGGTATTGTTCTGAGCCATAGTGAAAAGCAAGCAATCCAACACACACAAGCAAACAAGAAGCAAGCAAACGATAAACACACGACAGAAGAAGGGTAAATAAAACGGCAAGGATGAAGTGGGGGAGAGGAAAACGAGAGGCAAAAAATGTAATGCGAAGGATAAGGGTTTGTGATAGGTACTTGGTATATGACTTTTGCGTAAGACCCCCTGGCAAAGTCGCCAGAAATTCTTCTTGCTACTTCTCGAGCTTGCATTGTATTCCCTGGAAGAGGAAAGGGAGATGCATCATAGTAGCGTAAGTATTTCCCTCAGTTTTTGAAAACCAAGGTATCAATCCAGTAGGAGACCACGCGCGAGTCCCTTGCACCTGCACAAACAAATAAGAACATCGCAGCCAACGCGATAAGGGGTTGTCAATCCCTTTACGGTCACTTACGAGAGTGAGATCTGATAGAGATGATAGTTTATATTTTTGGTATTTTTGTTTATAAGAACAGAAAGTAAAAGCTGAAAAAGTAAAGTAGATGTAGATTGATATGTTGAGAATAGACCCGGGGGCCATAGTGTTCTCTAGTGGCTTCTCTCATGATAGCGATATTCTACGACAGGTAAACAAATTACTGTCGAGCAATTGATAGAAAAGCGAATAATTATGAGACTATCTAGCCATGATCATCGTATATAGGCATCACGTCCGAGACAAGTAGACCGACTCCTGCCTGCATCTACTACTTTAACTCCACACATCGACCGCTATCCAGCATGCATCTAGTGTATTGAGTTCATAAGAACAGAGTAACGCCTTAAGCAAGATGACATGATCTAGAGGGATAAACTCAAGCAATATGATATAAACCCCATCTTTTTATCCTCGATGGCAACAATACAATACGTGCCTTGCTGCCCCTACTATCACTGGGAAAGGACACCGCAAGATTGAACCCAAAGCCAAGCGCTTCTCCCATTGCAAGAACTATAGATCTAGTAGGCCAAACCAAACCAATAATTCGAAGAGACTTGCAAGGATATTATGAGCACACATAAAGAGTTCTGAGAAGAACCAAATATTTCTCATAGATAATCTTGATCATAAACTCACAATTCATCAGATCTCGACAAACACACCGCAAAAAGAGATTACATCGAATAGATCTCCTCGAAGACCGAGGAGAACTTTGTATTGACATCTAGAGAGAGAGAAGAAGCCATCTAGATACTAGCTATGGACCCGAAGGTGTGTGGTAAACTACTCACAACTCATGGTGAGGGCGATGATGATGATGTAGAAGCACTCCGTGATGGATTCCCCCTCCGGCGGAGCTCCGGAACAGGCTCCAAGATGGGATCTCACGGGAAAAGAAGGTTACGGCGGTGGAATTAGGGTTTTCTCTCTGTTGATGATGGTTTCGGGGTACGTAGACTTGTATAGGAGGAAGGAGGACACCGGGGGATGCTCGAGGGGCCCACGAGGCAGGGGGCGCGCCCTGGGTAGGGGGCGCGCCCCCACCCTCGTGGGCACCTCGTGGCTCCCCTGCCGTGGTTCTCAAGTCCCCTGTGTGTTATTTTCTCCAAAAATATCTATCCAGAAGGTTTCATTCCGTTTGGACTCCATTTGATATTGCTTTTCTGCAAACCCTAAAACAGGCAAAAAACAACAATCTGGACTGGGCCTTTGGGTTTGTAGGTTAGTCACAAAAATGATATAAAAGTGTATGACAAAGCCCATTAAACATCTAAGACATCATAAATAATAGCATGGAACAATCAAAAATTATAGATACGTTGGAGACGTATCATCCACCGTGTTGATGATAGGCGCGATGAGCTCTTCAAGTGCCTTGCGGCCCGCATCATCCGATAAGCTATGAAGCACGTTGGTGAGGTCGAGGCCGGGGTTCCTGTACGCCACCTTGGTGAGCACCTTGAGACGGGACAATTGGCAAAGCTTGCGGGATTCACTGGCTAGTTGTTTTGCTCGGCTGGAGTTGAGCAACTTTAGGGCATCAAGGAGGGCCTCGAAGAACATGGTCAGTCTGGCGCTCGGAGTTGCCCTCTCCTCGTGGGAATAGATGAAATTCGCCAAGCCCATGATGGAGAGTTGCGTGGTGAGCCTCTCTGTGACTTCGATGAGTCGCTCAGTGTAGAACCCCATGCCTTTCACATAGTCATTGTAGGTGGCAGCCGCGCTCTCAAGCAGTGTTTTCTCCCCCTGGAGGTCCTTGACCAGGGTCTTCTCACGAGCCCTGCTGCCCTTAAGGGACTCCTCCAGCATGGTCAGCTTCAGTGTCGGATCGGCAATGGGGTTGTTGGCAGCAAAGATATGCTTTATCTTGTCGGATGTGGTGGTCTGCAACTCTGCTAAGGTATAGGAAGTTTTGTCTCTATCATCCTTAAGCATCGAGATCGCCTTGCTGTGATCTTCCATATTTGCCTCCAGCTTCTTCACCTTGTCAGCCAACTCGCTCTTGGCAGGCTCTGCAGCTTTGGCAGCGTCGATGGCTTCCTTCAGTTTGTCGGCGTGGTCCAGGACCAGAGCATTAAGTGCTTCTTCGTGCTTCCGCTCCAGCTCTTGGGTCTGCTGCGCGACAAGTTTCTCTATATCTCCATCCTTGCCTCCTCGCGAGCGACAAGGTCCTCTTCCTGATCATCGATCCCGACTTGGAGCTTCATTAAGTGAGCCTTTTCTATAGTAGCCTATTGAGCAACCTCTTCCTGTGCCTTCTCAACGTTATACTGCTTCAGGAGGAGCTCGTTCCAACTTTGGCCCAGCTGCTCCTGGCTAGTCTTCAGTTCTTGACAAGCTTCGGTAAACCAAAACCATGTTGAGGATCATTGCCGAAATCAAAAAAATTCTACACATCACCAAGATCACTCTATGGAGAAACCAGCAACGAGAGGGGGGAGTACATCTTCATACCCTTGAAGATCGCTAAGCGGAAGCGTTACAAGAACGTGGTTGGTGGAGTCGTACACACAGTGATTCAGATCACGATCGATTCCGATCTAAGCGCCAAACAACGGTGCCTCCGCGTTCAACACACGTGCAGTCCGGTGACATCTTCCACGCCTTGATCCAGCAAGGAGGAGGGAAAGGCTGGGGAAGACAACTTCAACAGCAGCACGACGGCGTGGTGGTGGCGGAGCAGTTTAGTTCTCTGGCAGGGCTTCGCCAAGCACTGCGGAGGACGAGGAGATGTTCGAGAGAGGGAGGGCTGCGCCTGGGAGGTGGTGCGGCTGCCCTCCAACCCCCTTCTATTTATAGGGTGAAGGGGGAAGGGGTCGGCCCCCTTAGATCCCATCTAAGGGGGTGTGGCGGCCAAGGGGGGAGAGAGGGGGGCGTGCCCTAGGGTGGGCCTTAGGCCCATCTGCACCTAGGGTTTCCCCCTCACCTCCTTTGATGCTCCTTGGGCCCTAGTGGAGGCGCACCAGATCACTCAGGGGCTGGTCCCTTTCCACTCTTGGCCCATGCAAGCCTCCAGGGCCGGCGGCCCCTCCTGGTGGTCCCGGTACATTACCGGTGACGCCCGGAACACTTCCGGTGGCCAAATCCTCACTTCCTATATATCATTTTTTACCTCCGGACCATTCAAGAACTCCACGTGATGTCCGGCATCTCATCCGGGACTCCGAACAACATTCTGTAACTGTCAGGGATATTACTAGCAGGTATGAACCGGCTAGTGTAAACCGGCTTAATTATAATATGCTTAGTTGTAATATTTAGTAAAGGCTACGGCCCATGAGATCTTATGGCCCATGTATAGAATTATGGTTTGTAAACCACCAAGTGATGTAACTTGAGAGATAAGGAAGAAAGGACAGAGACCAAGGCGGACACGAGTATGAGCCGGCCTCGGGACTCTGTAAACCGGACCAGCCTTCACCTCTATATAAAGGGACGACCCGACGACGGTTCAGGGACAAGCAAGAATCAACCCGTTGAGACTACAGGCAAGCGATCCGCTCCCTGTAAACCGACGCCCAAGCAATACCAAACCAACTAGATGTAGGCTTTTAACTTCATCGAAGGGGCCGAACTAGTATAAACTCTCTGTGTCCTTTGTGTGCTATGAACCCCTTCAAGCTAACCCGTGCGATGGTTCCATCATCAAGTCCGTTAAACCGAACATCTGCCGTGTTAATTCCACGACAGTTGGCGCCCACCGTGGGGCCTCCGCACGATGGTTTCGAGTTCTTGAAGGGCAGGTTTGAAGGACTTAAGGGTTAAGTGGTTGGCCGGATGACCAAGAGTCGCCGCGGCCGGATCTACATCGACGACGTAGGTTGGGGACCGGAGGCCGATTCAATCGAATACGGGTACCGGGTTCCCTTCAGCGGCATCCAAGTCTTCATCGGCAAGATCGGCGAACCGGGACCTGAGCCGGACATCTTCCCCAACATCATCGAGCCGGCTCAGCGTGCGAGATCGGCCCGGGTTCAGCCCGCCGTGAAGCGCGTATTCGTTGGAGCAATCCATAGGGTCCAAATCGATGACGGGTCGGAATCCGGAGGTGAAACAGTTGTCTACTCCGACGACGGATCCTCATCCGGAGAGACTCAATCTCTGTATCAGTTGCAGGACAGCCGGTCTGAGGGCGAGCCCGACGGAGACAGTATTCCGGACCCCTTTGACCCGCCAAACCGGGTGGCTGTCTTTATGTCCGGTTCACAGCCCCCAGTGAACGGGGCTACAGCAGAAGCTGGTGTAGGGGGGAGCGGCCCGGCCCTCTCACCTACTGACATTCTATCCACCTTGATCGAGGAGTTCACAGCTAAAGCGGTGGAAACAATAGCTCCGGCAGACAAGGCGCAGCATGATGCAGAGCTCCTTCAGTTAAAAGGCCGGATTGATCAATTAAAGGAGGATCTGAAAGCAGAGAAGGCAATGATAGCAAGAAGGCAAGCAGAATTGGATGATCAGGCTTTTCACCTAAGGATGGAACAGGCCTCTACGCAGGGAGTAAGAAGTCGGAAGTACCAATCTCGTATACCGCCGGTTTACGAAGCCATGGAGCTGTTTAGAACACCAGGGGCAGGGACTAGCAATAATCCCGCTTTAAACCGGAGGGCACCCCCAGTCAGGGATGAGCCGGTTCAGCAGCCCATTGCGGAGCAAGACCGGCGGATCACGTCTACACCTCACCCATCAGGTCACTATTCGAACCCTTTGGATAACATCGTTGCTGCTGCAGCACGTTTGGCTGCTTTACCCGACGAGGGGACGTCCCGGGTAGCGTTGGAGGCGCGCCGGGCAAAGGAGTTACTTAATACAGCGTTGATACAGCAGCAAGCATACTCTCATAGCAGGGAAAGGCTACATTCAGCACCGCGTCCTAGTCGGAGTTACACTAGGCATTCGGAGGAGCCAGAAGTATCTAGCAGTGAACGCAGGAGGCATCAGCGCAGACAGGATAATTGGGCAGGCGCAGCGGCACCAGCTCCGGATATAAATCGGGTTAGGTCAGGAGCCTGGGAGGAGGTTCGTCAAACGACGCCGGTTCACACAGCCACAACAGAAACAGGAGTTACGACGAGTTCTTTTGGGGTGCAATGTCTTATCCCCGCTTTACGGAGTGTCAAGCTGCCTAAGGATTTTAAAGGGCCCCGCAAGGTACCTAATTACACAGCGCATTTGGCTCCAGAAGCTTGGGTTGAAAGTTATGAGATGGCCATGGAGATGCTGGACGTGGATGAATCGGCTTGTGCGAAGTACTTTACTATGATGCTTGAGGGTACAGCCCGGACCTGGCTGAAGGGTTTACCCCCGAATTCCATCGGATCATGGGGGGAACTACGCAGCCAGTTTATCAAAAACTTCAAGGATACATGCAAGCAGCCGATGTCAGTGGTGGATCTAGCAGCTTGTGTGCAAGGAGAGCAGGAGTCTACAGGTGCTTGGGTGCGGAGAGTAGCGGAGATCTTGCACTCTTCGAATGGTAACAATCCTAGTACGGCGATAGTAACTTTGGAAACAATTGCCGGTTTGAATCTTTAAAGTTAAAGCTAGGACGGCTTAAACGGGATTGCAATGATATGGGAACTCTCATGACTGCTTTGGTAAAGTATGGGGACTCTGATAATACCAAGTATCCAGAAGCTGAAGGAGACAAGGCAGGGAAGATTAACAAACCTGGTAAACCGGCGCAAGTTAACCCGGCTACTGCAAGTTTCTTGGGCAAGCGAAAGGCAGAAGGTGGCTCTGATTTTGTAGCCAATACCCAAGTTCAAGGGGGTTTTCAGCGTAATATGAGCAACCCGCCTCAACAAACCGGCGGAGAGGATGTTAGTTGGGACCAAGAGTTAGATCAGCCTTGTCCAAAGCATGGCTCGAAACAACGACCAACGAAACACATATAAGAGAGTGCAGGCCCTTTATGGAAGCAATGATGGGCCGCTTTAAACCTAATAACAGGCCTCCAAATGGCGGTTCAGGACCAGGGTTTTATGGTCCGGGTTATCAGGGGAACAGCTCCGGATCAGGATATAGAGGCAACAACAATGGTTATCAAAACCGAAGCGGTAATCAAAATGATCAAGGGAGTTATAACAACCAGGGCAATCAGCCACGTAATCAGGGTGGTTACAATAACCAAGGCAGTCAACAGCAGGGCCAAGGTAACTACAATAATCAAAGTAATCAGCAGCGTCAGCAACAGCAACCGCAGTCCTGATATCAGAGTAATCCGAAGGAGTTGAGTAGTGGGCAATACCATGTATTTACCACAAGTCTGTGTAAACGAGATCAGAAGGTTCTAAAGCGGGCAGTTAACGCAGTTGAACCGGCAACACCTCAATTTCTGCGCTGGTCAGAGCAGCCGATTGTATGGATCAGGGAGGATCACCCAATGCGGGTAGATAATCCGGGCCTCTTGGCATTGGTGGTAGCACCACAGGTGGGAGGTTATAAATTTACTAAGGTTCTCATGGACGGTGGTAGCAGCATCAACATCTTGTACTATGAGACTTTCCGTCGTATGGGCCTGACGGATAAGAAATTAAGACAAGCAAACACGGTGTTCCACGGGGTGGTTCCAGGTAAATCGGCTTATCCAGTTGGAAAGATTGACTTTGAAGTTACTTTTGGAGATGAGCATGATTCCAGGTCAGTGATGATAACTTTCGAAGTTGTCAAGATCCGGAGTCCTTATCACGCTCTGTTCGGGAGGACGGTTTATGCCAAGTTTATGGCTAGGCCATGTTATGTTTATCTGCAACTCAAAATGCCGGGTCACAAGGGCACGATCACGGTTCATGGAAGTCGCAAGATAGCAGTGGAGTGTGAAGAGGGAGATGCAGCCTACGCGGAGGCAGTATGTGCCACAGATGAGTTGAAGTTTTATAAAGATAATGTTGATCCGGCAGATATGACTCCGCTGAAGAAGCCAACTACAGAGCATGATCCGGCGTTGAAGTTTAAATTGGCGGAGGAGACCAAGCAAGTTGATTTTGTGCCAGGAGATTCGTCCAAGCAGTTTACTATCAGCGCTAACCTTGATCCCAAATAGAAAAGCACGCTCATCGAGTTCATCCGTGAGAACCGGGATATCTTTGCATGGAAGCCTTCTGACATGCCAGGTATACCGAGGGAACTTGCTGAGCACAGCCTTAACATTGATCCGAAATATAAACCGGTTAAGCAATATTTGCGCCGCTTCAACGAAGAGAGGCGCAAGGCTATAGGAGAAGAAGTGGCCAGGCTTTTGGCCGCAGGATTCATAGTGGAAGTTTTTCATCCGGAGTGGTTGGCTAATCCGGTGTTGGTGTTAAAGAAGAATGGGAAGTGGAGAATGTGTGTGGACTACACAGACCTCAATAAAGCTTGCCCAACTGACCCCTTTGCTCTCCCCCGCATTGATCAGATTATCGATGCCACAGCGGGATGTGAGCGGCTAAGTTTTTTGGATGCATATTCAGGATATCACCAGATCAAGATGGCAGTTAAAGACCAAGAGAAGACAGCTTTCATAACCCCTTTTGGTGCTTTTTGCTATGTGTCTATGCCTTTTGGGCTTAAGAGTGCTCAAGCAACTTATCAGCGTTGCGTTCAGAATTGTCTTAAAGGGCAGATAGGGAGGAATGTTCATGCCTACGTGGATGACATTGTGGTTAAATCAAGGAAAGAAGAGACAATGATAGAGGATCTTAAAGAAACTTTTGACAATCTTCGAGCTTATAAGATGATGCTTAATCCGGAGAAGTGTGCCTTTGGTGTTCCGGCAGGTAAACTACTGGGATTCTTGGTCTCAAACATAAGAATAGAAGCTAATCCGGAGAAGATCAAGGCCATCACATCTTTGACTAAACCAGTTTGCAACAACGATGTTCACCGTATTGCTGGCCGGATCACAGCGTTGAGCCGGTTCATCAGCCGTTTGGGAGAGAAGGCGATCCCGCTTTACCAGATGCTGAAGAAAACAGACCGGTTTATATGGAGTGAGGAGGCGAACGCGGCGTTTGAGGATCTGAAGTGGCAATTGGCAAAGCCGCCTGTCTTGGCCGCCCCTATTGATAAGGAGCCGTTGCTGTTGTACGTCACTGCCAATGCACGGGCAGTCAACGTCGCAATTGTGGTTGAGCGTAAGGAAGCGGGAAAGGAATACCCGGTTCAGCGTCCGGTTTATTACGTGAGTGAAGTACTCATTGAGTCCAAGCAAAGGTACCCACATTGGCAAAAGCTGGTATATGGTGTGTTCATGGCAAACCAGAAGATGAAGCACTATTTTCAAGGTCATCCAATAACTGTGGTCAATTCAGCACCATTGGGGGACATAATCCAGAACAGGGAAGCTACAGGTAGAGTAGCGAAGTGGGCCATTGAGCTCAGCCCACATGAGTTGAAGTATGTGCCACACACCGCTATAAAATCTCAGGCATTGGTGGATTTCATCAATGATTGGACAGAGTTGCAAACCCCTGAGGAGAAGCCAGATCTTACGTACTGGACGATTCACTTTGACGGTTCAAGACAGTTGGAAGGCTCGGGGGATGGAGTTATTTTAACTTCCCCCCGAGGTGATAAGTTTTGCTATGTCCCCCGTTTATTGTTTCCTTGTACTAATAATGCAGCAGAATACGAAGCATTACTTCATGGATTACGGATGGCAAAGGAGATGAACTTGAGCCGGGTCAAATGCTTTGGCGAGTCAGATCTGGTGGCACAGCAAGTTTCAGGCAAGTGGGATTCAAGAGATCCCTCATGTCAGCTTATAGACGAGAACTTGAAGCAGTTGCAGGATATTTCAAAGGATATCAGGTGGATCATATAGACCGGCGACGGAACGAAGCGGCTGATGCTTTAAGCCAGCTAGGCTCCCAACGTAAACCGGTGCCGCCAAATACCTTTTTGGATGAATTGCATAGTCCTTCGATTCAAGTACCGTCGGAGGAAGACCTCGCTGTTCCTGATCCGGAGGCACAGTTAGTTGCAGCGCTTCATGTTATTCCAGATTGGACGCTGCCTTATTTGGCATATCTGAGCCGAGAAGATTTACCGAACGACGAAGAAGAAGCACGGCAGATAATCAGGCGTTCTAAGTCCATGACAATTGCAAACGGAGAGCTTCATCATCGCAGTACTTCTGGAGTATTTCAGCGGTGTGTATCAGCTGAGGAAGGTTGTGAGATCCTTCGCGAGTTCCATGAAGGGGATTGTGGTCATCATGCCGGTTCAAAATCATTGGTGGCTAAAGCATTCCGGCATGGGTTCTATTGGTTAATAGGTCATGCTGATGCAGCAGATTTGGTCCGGAAGTTTGATGCTTGTCAGAAGTTTTCACGACGTGCTCTTGTTCCCGCGCAGGAGCTCCAGATGATACCAATAACCTGGCCGTTTGCGACTTAGGGGCTTGATATGGTTGGACCCTTCAAGCGATCCCAATATCAGAAAACTCATCTACTAGTAGCAGTGGATAAATTTACAAAGTGGATTGAGGCTGAGCCTATAAGCAAGTGTGATGCGGCAACGGCAGTCAAATTCATCAAAAAGGTAATTTTCCGGTTTGGCTTTCCACACAGCATCATCACAGACAATGGCACCAATTTATCTCAGGGTGAGATGGAAGAATTCTGTCAACGAGAACATATTCGCTTGGATGTATCTTCGGTGGCCCACCCCCAATCCAATGGTCAGGCTGAAAGGGCAAATCAGGAGATTTTGCGAGGTATCAAGCCCCGGCTTATGACTCCTTTACAGAGAACCCCAGGATGCTGGGTTGAGGAGTTGCCGTCTGTTCTTTGGAGTATCAACACCACACCAAACTGGTCCACAGGTTATACACCTTTCTTCATGGTATATGGTGCTGAAGCGGTCCTTCCAAGTGATATCCGTCATGATTCACCAAGGGTAACGACTTATGTTGAAGCGGCCAACGAGCAAGCAAGGCAAGACAGTTTGGACCGGCTAGATGAAGAGCGTGATATAGCTGCGGCACGATCTGCAATTTATCAACAAGACTTACGCAGATATCACAGCCGCCGGATCAAAACAAGGACGTTCCAGGAGGGCGACTTGGTACTCCGGCTCATCCAAGATCAAACAGATATGCACAAACTATCCCCACCTTGGGAAGGGCCCTTTGTGGTCAGCAAGAATCTGCACAACGGCTCATATTACCTGCTGGACGTTCGAGAACACAAGGACTCACGGACATCAGAGGAGGAGACGAAGAGGCCATGGAACATCGCCCACTTACGCCCCTACTATACTTGAGCTATGAGCTCCACTGTATCCTATGTATATATTACGATTAATGAATAAACCGGCACCCTCGGTAAACCGGGGGCTCAGCCTTTTTCTAATACAAATATCTTGTGAAAACAACCATGTATATCATATGTTGTATTTCAACATATTGGCCGGTTTAAAACTGATTTTTTGCAGAATATACACAGAAGCAATAAAACTCTCTAAAGAGCATGAGGTCACATCCGGTTCAAGAGAGGATGCTTCAAGATCTACCTATGATTCCATGGAGCCAGGGAAAACTATATGGACAGTCAGGTTTACCCGCATCCATCGACAGGCCCTCTGAACAGTCGGGTTTACCTGCATTCAGTGATTGGCTAAAATTCTTATGGACAGACGGGTTTACCCGCATCCATCGGCCCTCTGGACAGTCGGGTTTACCCGCATTCAGTGATTGGCTAGGCCCTCTGGACAGTCGGGTTTACCCGCATTCAGTGATTGGCTAAAATTCTTATGGACAGACAGGTTTACCCGCATCCATCGGCCCTCTGGACAGTCGGGTTTACCCGCATTCAGTGATTGGCTAGGCCCTCTGGAAAGATGGATAATCCACATCCAGTGATTGGCTAAAAAAATTTCTGGTTCATATGGAAAGATGGATAATCCACATCCACTGGCCCTCTGGAAAGATGGATAGTCCACATCCAGTGATTGGCTGAACCTTGCTTTGAGCCTGGCAGCTCTTAAAAAGCCTCGACTACACGGTTTTATTTGCAAATTCGCATCTTTGGTGTTTATGTTTTATGACTCTTTAAACCAGAGTGGAACAGTTACAGAAGTTGACCACATATCTATGAAGTTAAAAGTCTGGATCATGAATACTAGCATGAATAAACCGGTGTTCATTATAACCCGGATCATCCATCAGGCAACAAGCTACAAACTTCTGGACAAAGTCTCAGAACGATATAAACCGGTGTCTTTTATCAAGCCCGGGTGTGTTATTAGATCCATGAAGATCTTCATCAAGAAATTTTAAAGTTCTACCGGATTGAGAGTATTGAGCATGCTTGGTCTCAGGTATAAACTTATTTTCTGATATAAGTATACACTTGTTTGATATACTGTAAGAGCAATTTAATCTGTCTAGTGGTAAAACGCTAGGACATGTTTTTCAGTTTTACTTATGCAGGAACAGATGACACGCAAGATAAGCGACGTCAGACGAAATTTAATTTGGCAAACATTAAAACAAGAAGTCAGAATATCCGGATCAAAGAGGATAATGTTTCAGCTATCCTATTACAAGGCATAGCAAGCCTGACGGATTAAAAGATTGTTTGATAAAGCGGGACTGCAACTACAACACAAAGTTATGAGTTATGCTCCCTCCTGCTGAGACGGTTGAGCATCGACTTGATCCGGCGTTCTTTCCTCTTCTTGGAATGGTTGGAAGTCCGGTACACACCAGTCGATCTTCGTCAGGGCCCGGAAGTACATCTCTTCACTGATAAGTTCAGATTGGGAGAAGCCGGATTGACCTGAGGAGAATTGACCCGGGCAGGACTTGGCGCATTATGAACATCATCAGCAGTAGGGTTCTCGGGCATTGACATATAATCCGTAGGCGGAGGATCCTCAAGAGGAATTGTGGGCTCGCCTTCTGGAGGGACAGTTGAATCCGGATTAGCTGCCGGGTCATCAGCGACAATCTCAGCAGTTGAGGGGTTGGCCTTTGATTTTTTACTAGGCTTTGGCTTGCTGAAGGAAGTGGAAAAAACAAGTTAGAACTATAAAGAAAAATGTAATCATAAACCAGATAAGTTAAAGGGACTTGCCCTGGGACGGTTTTCAGTGGGGGATGTTGCATGGCAGTCGATTCACCAGAAGAGGATAGTGGAGTTTCCTGATAATCAGGGTCAGACGGTTTAAGAGGTTTGCGGATAAGCCCGGCCTTGGGATGAAGGAGGGTCGGAGAAAGTATCACCTCAGTGCGGCGCTTCCGAGCCGGAGTTAGAGAAATTCCGGATGATTCCACTGACAGGCCGCTATGGCGAGTGGTCCGGCGAAGAGCTTCATGTTGTTGTTTCTTCAAATGAAAATTAGGATCCAATTGAGCATAAGGGTGAGAAAATTGGTATTTCCGGACGGTCCGACGACTTTTTTATGGAAGAGGTTCTGAATCGGAAGAAAGGATAGTTACCTCAACTTCGGCTGGGTTATCACCTTCAGCCAACTCCTGTGGAAAGTTATCATTAGATACAGATATGAGCTTAAACAAGCAAATTAAAATACGGATTAATTCATACCTCGGAATCCGGATCATCATCCTCAGTGTGAGAACTAGAGCCAACAGCTGCTTTTCTTTTCTTATTAGCAAAGGTCTTCCGGCGTGCTTGTTTGCCGGGTTTCTCCTGAGGTTTTCTCTTCCAGAAAGGATCCTCAGCCTATTCGAAGGTAGAAAAGATAATTGAAAGAACGGTTTAAAAGAACGGATTACAAATGCATGACAAAGCAAAGCTTACCACAGGCAGCTTGTTTTTCTTATAATACGAGGCTAATCCGACTTTGCTGCAGTCTGCTAAGGAGACGTTGAGCATATTCTTAGCCGATTCAATAACCTCCGATTCAGAAAGTTTATCCTTGGTAAACCGTTGAGGGTCGTCCGGTTTACCAGAATACTGGCACATCAACTGCGATCGCCGACTCAAAGGAAGAATACTCCAAGAGAGCCAACAGCGCATAAAATCTGTTCCAATTAAACCGTTGGCCATGAAAGCTTTCAGTCTGGAAAGCTGAGATGCAAACCGGGTCCGTTCGACGGAGCTGAGTCGTTGTGGCAAAGGATGATCCTCCGGAAGACGGTGCTCGCGATAACCCGGCAGTGGGTTCTCCCCTTCAGGAGAAGTGTCAACACAGTAAAACCATGATTTGTTCCACTCCTTTGGGTGCGTGTGGAGAGCGGCGTGGGGAAAGATAGTGTCTCTCCTTTTCTGGATACTAACACCGCTGAGTTCCTGATGCGGTCCGCTGGTGAATTCCGTACGCGGGTTCAGGTGAAAGAAATCCCGGAACAGATCAACAGACGGTTCTTCTTGCAGATACACCTCTGAAAACACTTGGAAGTCACAGATATTGGAGATAGAGTTTGGACCTATGTCCAGAGGATGGAGTTGAAAGGCGGCGAGTACATCCCGGAAAAACTTTGAACCGGGGGGTGTGAAGCCTCGAGTTATGTGATCAAAGAAAACAATAACCTCCCCTTCTCTGGGAGTAGGAGGGCATTTGTTTCCTGGAGCCCGCCACTTCAAAACGGATTGAGGGCCTAAAGTACCAATTTCAGAAATTTTGACCAAGTCTTCTTCCGTGATGATGGAAGGAACCCAATCACAAGAGACGAACTGCTTGGCCATAGCAACAGAAAGACAAGTACTGAAAAAGATAAAGTGTAAAACCGGATTATGCGAGTACAGCAGGATAAACCGGAAGATATCTATGAAGATTACGCAACGGTTTAGACAAGGGACTAATGATATGGTTAACCCGGCAATAACAAGGAGCTATGTTACAGCCGGTTCATGACAGCAAAAGAGGAACAGCTAAACCGTCACGTTCAACTTCGAAATTTTTACAGAAAACAGGGCATGACAGTATAAACCGGAGTATACTTAGCAGATTTACAAAGGGAAAGAAACAAGTTTTGACAGACAACTAGGGCAGAACAGATCTGAATAT
Source organism: Secale cereale (assembly GCA_902687465.1). Lineage (NCBI taxonomy): Eukaryota > Viridiplantae > Streptophyta > Magnoliopsida > Poales > Poaceae > Secale > Secale cereale. Next base: position 586,294,342 of record LR738711.1, on the reverse strand, counting down.
GCAAGAAAAAGAAAAATAAATACGTGTAGATACGGGAAGAACTACAAGGGTGATAGACGGAGTGGATGAATCTACAGGTTATGTAAAGTAACGAGATCTAAAGAAAAGAAGCAGCAAAATAAAGGCATGATCTATGGGCAGGACGTAAAGGTTAAAGTTTCTATGTACAAGGCGAAGCTCTCGTGGAGGCTCTAATGGCGGAAGCGCGAGGAAGAACCCTAGAAGACACGGATCTACAATGAGGAGGAAAGACATACCTGTAACGGTGGAGATCAGCGGCGGAGTTCTTTGGTCAAAAGTTAGGTTGATGCAGCGGCCAGTGAGGTCTCAGACTCGGCGGTCGACGGCGGTGGTTCGAACTCGGGCGTCAATGGCGTCTTGAAGCTCGGGCGACGGACGGAGGAAGAAGATGCGAGAAGAAGTTAAACGAATGAGGACGGCGGTATTTATAAGGGAAGGTCAGATATGAAGCGATAGGTGCGGGATTCGAGGGAGCAAAGATCGGATAAAGATCTCTTGACGCCTCGATTTTCGGGATAACCATTAAAACAAAGTCACAGTACAGCTTGCAGCGTTAAATGCGGAGATGACGTCACGGTCAGACTCAATGATTCTCGAGGATGACGTCAGAGCCGGTTTACAAAAATGAGAAGACACAGAAGAAAATTATACAAGACAAGGGAGATTGATATGAACAAGTTCAAATCATTCTGGGGCCTAATGTCAGGGATATTACTAGCAGGTATGAACCGGCTAGTGTAAACCGGCTTAATTATAATATGCTTAGTTGTAATATTTAGTAAAGGATACGGCCCATGAGATCTTAGGGCCCATGTATACAATTATGGTTTGTAAACCGCCAAGTGATGTAACTTGAGAGATAAGGATGAAAGGACAGAGACCGAGGCGGACACGAGTATGAGCCGGCCTCGGGACTCTGTAAACCGGACCAGGCGTCACCTCTATATAAAGGGACGACCCGACGACAGTTCAGGGACAAGCAAGAATCAACCCGTCGAGACTACAAGCAAGCGATCCGCTCCCTGTAAACCGACGCGCAAGCAATACCAAACCAACTAGACGTAGGATTTTACATTCATCGAAGGGGCCGAACTAGTATAAACTCTCTGTATCCTTTGTGTGCTATGAACCCCTTCAAGCTAACCCGTGCGATGGTTCCATCATCAAGTCCGTTAAACCGGACATCTGCCGTGTTAATTCCACGACAGTAACCATGTACATACTTTCCTTATAACCCTAGCGTCATTGAACCTTAAGTATGTTGACCCTACAGGTTCGGGAGGCATGTAGACATGACCGAGGCATCTCTCCGTTCAATAACCAACAGTGGGATCTGGATACCCATGTTGGCTCCCACATGTTCCAAGATGATCTTATCGGATGAACCACGATGTCGTGGATTCAATCAATCTCGTACACAATTCCCTTTGTCTACCGGTATGATACTTGCCCAAGATTCGATTGTCGGTATCCCTATAACTTGTTCAATCTCGTTACCGGCAAGTCTTTTTACTCGTCCCATAACACGTCATCCCGTGGCTAACTCCTTAGTCACATTCAGCTCATTAAGATGATGTCTTACCGAGTGGGCCCAGAGATACCTCTCCGTCACACGGAGTGACAAATCCCAGTATCGACTCATGCCAACCCAACAGACACTTTCGGAGATACCCGTAGTGTACCTTTATAGCCACCCAGTTACCTTGTGATGTTTGGCACACCCAAAGCATTCCTACGGTATCCGCGAATTGCACAATCTCATGGTCTAAGCAAATGATACTTGACATTAGAAAAGCATTAGTAGACGAACTACACAATCTTGTGCCACGCTTAGGATTGGGTCTTGTCCATCACATCATTCTCCTAATGATGTGATCCCGTTATGAATGACAACTGATGTCCATGGCCATGAAATCGTGACCATCTATTGATCAACGAGCTAGTCAACTAGTGGCTCACTAGGGACATGTTGTGGTCTATGTATTCACACATGTATTGCGATTTCTGGACAATACAATTATAACATGAATAATAGACAATTATCATGAACAAGGAAATATAATAATAACCATTTTATTATTGCCTCTAGGGCATATTTTCAACAGTCTCCCACTTACACTAGAGTAAATAATCTAGTTACATTGTGATGAATCGAACACCCATAGAGTTCTGGTGCTGATCATGTTTTTCTCATGGAAGAGGTTTAGTCAACGGATATGAAACATTCAGATCCATATGTACTTTACAAATATCTATGTCTCCGTCTTGAATATAACCACGAATGGAGTTTAAACGTCGCTTGATGTGCTTGGTCTTCTTGTGAAACCTGGGCTCCTTCGCACTGGTAATAGCTCCAGTGTTGTCACAGAAGAGAGTCATCGGGCCCGATGCATTTGGAGTAACTCCTAGGTCAGTGATGAACTTCTTCATCCAGACTCCTTCTTGTGCTCCTTCGGAAGCATCTATGTACTCCGCTTCACATGTAGATGCCGCCATGACGCTTTGCTTGCAACTTCACCAGCTGACTGCCCACCATTCAAAATATACACGTATCCAGTTTGTGATTTGGAGTCATCCGGATCTGTGTTGAAGCTAGCATCAATGTAACCCTTTACGATGAGCTCTTCGTCACCTCCATAAATGAGAAACATATCCTTAGTCCTTTTTAGGTACTTCAGGATGTTCTTGACCGCTATCCAGTGTTCCATTCCGTGATCACTTTGGTACCTCCCCACCAAACTTATGGCAAGTTTCACATCAGGTCTGGTACATAGCATGGCATACATAATAGAACCTATGACTGAGGCATAGGGGATGACACTCATCTTTTCTCTATCTTCTGCCGAGGTTGGGCATTGAGTTGTGCTCAATCTCACACCTTGCAATACATGCAAGAACCCCTTCTTGGACTGATCCATATTGAACTTCTTCAATATCTTGTCAAGGAATGTGCTTTGTGAAAGACCAATGAGGCATCTTGATCTATCTCTATAGATCTTGATGCCTAATATGTAAGCAGCTTCTCCAAGATCCTTCATTGAAGAGCACTTGTTAAAGTAGGCCTTGATGCTTTCCAAAAGTTCTATATCATTTCCAATCAATAATATGTCAACAACATATAATATGAGAAATGCTACAGAGCTCCCACTCACTTTCTTGTAAATACAGGCTTCTCCATAAGTCTGTATGAACCCAAACGCTTTGATCACTTCATCAAAATGATTGTTCCAACTCCGAGATGCTCGCACCAGCCCATAGATGGAGCACTTGAGCTTGCATACCTTGTCACCATTCTTAGGATCGACAAAACCTTCCGGCTGCTTCATATACAATTCTTCCTTAAGGAAACCGTTAAGGAATGTTGTTTTGACGTCCATTTGCCAGATTTCATAATCATAGAGTGCGGCAACTGCTAACATGATTCGGACGGACTTCCGCATCGCTATGAGAGAGAAAGTCTCATCGTAGTCAATTCCTTGAACTTGTCGATAACCCTTAGCGACAAGCCGAGCCTTATAGATGGTCACATTTCCATCCGCGTCACTCTTCTTCTTAAAGATCCACTTATTTCCCATGTCTTGCCATCATCGGGCAAGTCTACCAAAGTACATACTTTGTTATCATACATGGATCCTATGTCGGATTTCATGGCTTCAAGCCATCTGTTGGAATCCGAGCCCGCCATCGCTTCTTCATAGTTTGAAGGTTCACTATTGTCTAATAACATGATTTCGAGGACAGGGTTGCTATACCACTCTCGTGCAGAACGTGTCCCCGCGTACCTACCAAGTTCAGTAGCAACTTGATCCAAACTTTCATGATCATTATCATTAACTTCCTCTATAGTCGGTGCATGCACCACAGGAACATTTTCCTTTGTTGCGCTACTTTCCAGTTCAAGAGGGGTTACAATCACCTCATCAAGTCCTATTTTCCTCCCACTTACTTCTGTCGAGAGAAACTCTTTCTCCAGAAAGGATCCAATCTTGGCAACAAAGATCTTGCCTTCGGATATGATGTAGAAGGTATACCCAATAGTTTCCTTAGGGTATCCTATGAAGACGCATTTTTCCGATTTGGGTTCGAGCTTTTCAGGTTGAAGTTTCTTGACATAAGCATTGCATCCCCAAGATTTTAGAAGAGACAACTTAGGTTTCTTACCAAACCATAGTTCATACGGTGTCATCTCAATGGATTTTGACGCTGCCCTATTTAAAGTGAATGCGGCTGTCTCTAAAGCATAACCCCAAAATGATAGCAGTAGATTGGTAAGAGACATCACAGATCGCACCATATCCAATAGAGTGCGATTATGACATTCAGACACACCATTACACTTAGGTGTTCCAGGCGGCGTTAATTGTGAAACAATTCCGCATTTCCTTAGGTGCGTACCAAACTCGTGACCTAAATATTCTCCTCCATGATCTGATCGTAAGAACTTTATTTTCCTGTCATGTTGATTCTCTACCTTATTCTGAAATGCCTTGAACTTTTCAAAGGTCTCAGACTTCTGTTTCATTAAGTAGACATACCCATATCTACTTAAGTCAGCAGTGAGGGTGAGAACATAACGATAGCCACCGCAAGCCTCAACGCTCATTGGACCGTACACATCAGTATGTATGATTTCCAACAAGTTGGTTGGTCGCTCCATTGTTCCGGAGAATGGAGTCTTGGTCATCTTGCCCAAGAGGCATGGTTCGCACATGTCAAATGATTCATAATCAAGAGACTCCAAAAATCCATATGCATGGAGTTTCTTCTTGCATTTGACACCAATATAACCAAGGCGGCAGTGCCACAAGTATGTGGCGCTATCATTATCAACCTTACATCTTTAGGTATTCACACTAGGAATATGTGTAACATCGCGTTCGTGATTCAATAAAAATAAACCATTGACCAGCGGGGTATGACCATAAAACATATCTCTCATATAAATAGAACAACCATTATTCTCGGATTTAAATGAGTAGCCATCTCGCATAAACGAGATCCAGACACAATATTCATGCTCAAAGCTGGCACTAAATAACAATTATTGAGGTTTAAAACTAACCCCGAAGGTAGATGCAGAGGTAGCGTGCTGACAGTGAGCACATCGACCTTGGAACCATTCCCGACGCGCATCATCCCCTCGTCCTTCGCCAGTCTCCGCTTATTCCGCAGCTCCTACTTAGAGTTACAAATTTGAGCAACTGCATCGATATCAAATATCCAGGAGCTATTGCGAGCGCTGATAAGGTACACATCAATAACATGTATATCATATATACCTTTGACGTTGTTGGCCTTCTTATCCGCTAAGTACTTGGGGAAGTTCTGCTTCCAGTGACCTGTTCCCTTGCAATAAAAGCACTCGGCCTCAGACTTGGGTCCATTCTTTGGCTTTTTCCCGGCAACTGGCTTACCGGGCGCGGCTATTCCCTTGCAGTCCTTCTTGAAGTTCTTTTTACCCTTGCCTTTCTTGAACTTAATGGTCTTATTCACCATCAACACTTGATGTTCCTTTTTGATCTCCACCTCCGTAGATTTCAGCATTGAATACAACTCGGGAATGAACTTGTCCATCCCTTGCATATTGTAGTTCATCACAAATCTCTTGTAGCTAGGTGGGACCGACTGGAGGATTCTATCAATGACCCAGTCATCTGGAAGATTAACGGCCAGCTGAGACAAGCGGTTGTGCAACCCAGGCATTTGTGTATATGCTCGCTGACAGAACTATTTTCCTCCATCTTACAACTGTAGAACTTGTTGGAGACTTCATATCTCTCGACTCGGGCATGAGCTCGGAAAACCATTTTCAGCTCTTGGAACATCTTATATGCTCCGTGTTGCTCAAAATGCTTTTGGAGCCCCGATTCTAAGCGGTAAAGCGTGCCGCACTGAATCGCGGAGTAATCAGCACTACGCAACTGTCAGGCATTCATAGAGTCTTGAGTTGCTGGGAAAATGGGTGCGTCACCTAGCAGTGTTTCAAGGACATATGCTTTCTTGGCAGCTATGAGGATGATCCTCAAGTTACGGACCCAATCCGCATAGTTGCTACCATCATCTTTCAGCTTGGTTTTCTCTAGGAACGCGTTGAAGTTGAGGGCAACATTAGCATGGGCCATTTGATCTACAATACATATTTTAAAGATATTTAGACTATGTTCATGACAATTAAGTTTATCTAACAAAATTATTTAATGAACTCCGACTCAGATAGACATCCCTCTAGTCATCTAAGTGATACATGATCCGAATCGACTAGGCCATGTCTGATCATCACGTGAGACGGAATAGTCATCAACGATGAACATCTCCATGTTGATCATATCTTCTATATGACTCATGTTCGACCTTTCGGTCTCCCATGTTCCGAGGCCATGTCTGTACATGCCAAGCTCATCAAGTCAACCTAAGTGTATTGTGTGTGTAAATCTGGCTTACACCCGTTGTACGCGAACGTTAGAGCCTATCACACCCGATCATCACGTGGTGCTTCGGAATAACGAACCTTAGCAACGGTGCACAGTTAGGGGGGACACAATTCTTTACATTTTAGTGAGAGATCATCATATTTAGGCTACCGTCGTTCTAAGCAAATAAGATGTAAAACATGATAAACATCACATGCAATCAAATAGTGACATGATATGGCCAATATCATTTTGCTCCTTTGATCTCCATCTTCCGGGCACCATGATGATCATCGTCACCGGCATGACACCATGATCTCCATCATCGTGTCTTCATGAAGTTGTCTCGCCAACTGTTACTTCTACTACTATGGCTAATGGTTAGCAATAAAGTAAAGTAATTACATGGCGTTTTCATTGACACGCAGATCATACAATAAATTAAGACAACTCCTACGGCTCCTGCCGGTTGTCATACTCATCGACATGGAAGTCGTGATTCCTATTACAAGAACATGATCCATCTCATACATCGCATATATCATTCATCACATACTTTTGGCCATATCACATCACATGGCATATGCTGCAAGGACAAGTTACACATCCTCTAATTGTTGTTGCAAGTTTTTACATGGCTGCTATTGGTTTCTAGCAAGAACGTTTCTTACCTACACCAAAACCACAATGTGATAAGCCAATTTCTATTTACCCTTCATAAGGACCCTTTTCATCGAATCCGATCCGACTAAAGTGGGGGAGGCAGACACCCGCTAGCCACCTTATGCAACTAGTGCATGTTAGTAGGTGGAACCTGTCTCACGTAAGCCTATGTGTAAGGTCGGTCCAGGCCGCTTCATCCCATGACGCCGCCGAATCAAGATAACATTAGTAACGGCAAGAAAATTGTAAAAATCGACGCCCACAACAACTTGTGTTCTACTCGTGCATAGAAACTATGCATAGACCTAGCTCTGATACCATTGTTGGGGATCATTGCAGAAACCAAAAAAATTATACGCATCACCAAGATCAATCTATGGAGAACCGAGCAACGAGAGGGGGGTTGCATCTTCATACACTTGAAGATCACTAAGTAGAAGCATTACAAGAACACGGTTGGCGGAGTCGTACATGCTGCGATTTAGATCGCGGTCGAAATAGATCTAAGCACCGAACAATGGCGCCTTCATGTTCAACACTCGTGCAGCCCGGTGACGTCTCCTGCGCCTTGATCCAGCAAGGAGGAGGGAGAGGTTGGGGAAGACAACTCTAGCACCAGCACGATGGCGTGGTGGTGGTGGAGCAGCGTAGTTCTCCGGCAGGGCTTCACCAAGCACTACGGAGGAAGAGGAGGTGTTGGAGAGAGGGAGGGCTATGCCTGGGATGTGGTGCGGCCACCCTCCCACCCATCTCTATTTATAGGGTGAAGGGTGAAGGGGGCGGGCCCCCTTACACTACAAAAAAATACACTTCCATGATGATACGTGTTTGTCACAGTAGGCCACGTTTTCTATCATGCATGTACATCCATGACAATTTTATGAAAGAAACAAGATATTCATACCTGTGCCGTCGTAGAAGTGTTCCATGCCATTACCAAAATTATCATCATGGAAGTGTCCACTTCCATGATGATAAATCACGCGTCACAGAGTGCTTTCGTCAAGGGTGACCGACACGTGGCATCCACTGTAACGGAACACCGTTAAGCTATCGGGTCTGGTTTTGGATCCGATAACCCGTTAACAGCCCCGACCAATGGGGATTTTCCACGTGTAAAATTCCGATTGTCTGACGGAAATAGGTGTCAGCTCCGCGTTGGCACATGTGTCACTCATCCAATGGGCGAGATGCGCCTATGATATGTTGACACGTGGACCGGCCCAAAAGTGGCCCATAATGTTTAAATGGGCCGGCCCAACTAAAGACCCCGACAAGATTTTGCAGACCATAATGGGCCGGCCCAACTAAAGGCCCACAAGATTTTGCGAACCATAATGGGCCGGCCCAGCTAAAGGCCCACAAGATTTCGAGGGTCATAATGGGCCTGCCCAGGTAAAGGCCCACAAGATTTTTGCGGGCCATAATGTGCCGGCCCAGGTGAAGGCCCAAATTTTTTGTGTGTACCATAATGGGACGGCCCGGCAAAAGGCCCACGATATTTCGCCAACATTAATGGGCCGGCCTAGCTGTAGGCCCACAAGATTTTGAGTACCCTAGTAGGCCGGCCCATTAACTGGCTGTCATATTTTGGGCCTAATGTCGGCCCATATTTGATCCGGTCCATTAATGGCCTGCCACGTTCCGGGCCTAATAATGGCCCATATGAGATCTGGCCCGTTAAAAGCCTACCACGTTCTGGGCTAAATTACGGCCCAGATCAGGTCCGGCCCTTTAAGAGGCTTTGGGCTTAATTATGGCCCATATCAGGTTCGGCCCGTAAACTGGACGCTATGCTTTTGGGCCCACTTGCTAAAGTTCCATTTAGTAATTCGGCTTGATATTAGTTTCGGCTTGTTAAGTGCCCGTTTACCATTTTGGCCCTATATTAATATCGGCCTGTTAAAAGTCGTCATATAGTTGGGCCTAACTACGGCCCAGTTTACATCCGGCGTGCTCGCAGCCGATAATCTGATTGGGGCAAACAAGGACCGAGACAATTTTGGCCTGTTATAAGCCCGTGATTTGATTGGCGCATTCATGGGCCGGGGTCTATTTTGGCCTGCTGCCGGCCCGTGAGCTGTTCAGCACGATTCAGGCCCAACCTACTTTTTAGCCTCCTAAAGGCCCATTGAGTTTTCTTGGGAAAATAGGGCCGGTGGTTTACTCGGCCTATTAAAGGCCCGAATCTACTAGTGGGCCAGTTTACATTTAGGCTTGTTAACGGACCAAGATGATGGGGCCCATGATGCGGATCATACATGGTGATTTGCATGACGGCCTAATTGTGTACCGTAATTTTACGGTTTGGCCGGTTTACTGCGAAGACAGGATATATATATAGTAAAATAACTGCAGCATCGTGAATAAGAAAAAAACCTAGACTATACAATAAAGAAATTACGGCATATTACATCCACTGGGCATCAAAGTTCACCACTATGATAATAAAGCACAAGTAGACATCAGATTACATACACTAGGCATCAAAGATCGCCACCAGTGCAACTAAACATGCTAACAAAATAATATACAAAACCGACAGCACTTCAATAGAGTTCAAGAAAGGTTATCCCTGCTCGGGAGCTGCAGCGCAAGCAGCTGAGCAAGCTGGTGAGACTACACTTGTTTGATACTTATATCATCCTCACTCTGAAAGATAAACAAGCAGACACATGACAGTTTTTGCACATATAAGTATCAGTGCTGACAATTCATCACATTTCTTACCGACGAATAAAGTGACACAGTTTAAAATAGCATTAACACAATATGGTATTGTTCAGGTCAAGACATGGCAGGAAATGACACTTTGAAGGAGTTGGCAACTTCATGACATCACAGGATTACAGATCAAGAACTCATAAGTATCAATGGTTAGTGTGATGTCAATTTATCCCATTTTAGATTGGCAAAATAAGATCACTTGCTCTGTATAGTTTAATTTACATGGTATGAAGAAGGAACTTGGTTGTACAACTGAAAACTTAAATTGAGAAGGACAAACTTTTGTTTATGAACTGGAGTACATAATAATCTTTAAACATGCAATTTGATGCAAACACCAAAAATAAACATCTGTTGTAGTCATGCCTAACCAAATATACACAACAAAGTTTGAAGGCTTGAGAAGGACAAACTTACATTATTGGTGAAGGCAGGCTCTATAAAGCCCTTGTCCATTCTGATGGGGGGCAATTCAAGAACTTTACCACAGAATCTTTTTCAAAGCATTGCCTTTATTCTACATTTTGTTAAGAGTAAATATAGATGTGACAATATAAGAAAAAATGGAGAATAATTAAGCTAAGATGAAGAGTTTTGCAACATAAACAAGTAGCTATAAATGTAAGTACAGCGATATAGGCAAAAGGTACAGCCAAGAGCAATGCAGAACTAAACTACTTTAGTACCATCGGTGTTATCCAACCTTATGGTAAGAGTAAATATAGATCTTATGTGTAGAAAATGGAGGGCAAAGGAAAATAAGCTACAGAGTGATGGTACATGAACAACTACCTATCAATATAAGTACACTGATAAACGACAACAGGTACTTACAAGAACAATGCAGAGGTAAAAAAATCATTGGCATTGGATATATTCTACACTAATGTAACCATTCATACAGATCAGATAATTTGGAGCGAACAATTGATAAACAAGCTATCATGCATACTTCTATCACATAATGAACGAGGTATGTATGCAAGTATAGTGATACAGGACAACAGGTACTAGCAAGAGCAAAGCAGCGAGTAGCATATTTGCGATATCCTGTCATTCTTTTCAAACCGGAATTCTTTTTCGAGCAGATTTCGTGCAAAAAAGATCTATAAGGCACATGAGGAGAAGTAGATTTCACGGACAGTACCTCATCCTCGGAACGAGACAAGTGCATAACAAGGTTTTTCCATTCAATGTCTTCTAAATTTAGGACAGGAGACTTCACCAGAAATTCGTTTATAGACATGCCATCAAAGTGTGATTTCCTCAGGTAATACCAATACTGCTACAATGCTTCCTTGAAAAGCGCAAGCAAGCTTTGCTCTTCATGACTATCCAGATTGACCCTCGCCTACTTAAAACAATTTAATGTAAATCATTGATGTGTTCAATCAGCAGAAAACAAGAAAATAATCACCATGAATAATAGCACTTACACATAAGTGGGACAGGAAGATGGGAAAATGGTGTTTGTCTTCACTATAATCTTCCAATGATGGGAATATATGCACGTGGTCCCTAAAAACATCGAAAGCATTGTCTTTTAAACAGGGAATAACTGGAATGGGGTTCGGCAATGACCCTCTTCCTTTTTGATGTCTGATGCACAAGAATAGCATTTGAGTGGGAAAACATGGTACGATGACAGATGGAATATGTATTGATAATGGATGGGCATGGCATCTCAACATATATGATGAGTAAACTAAGCAGATGGCAGTGCAACAAAGTAGAAGAAATGCAAGACAACAAATGCAAGATACACGCAATCAATAAAACTTTGCCAAATTAGAGTAGGCACCTTGATGGGTGAACATGACAGGCCATCTGCCTTCGACTCCTCGAGTTTAGAATAGTCATTAGGATCATATTATGAACAAGAATCTACAGGTGGGGAGCGTATGAGTTTCATTGCATCCAGAATGGCACTGCCTTGGTGCCTATTTTGTAAGTCATTGCAGTGTTCCACAATATTCTTCTGAAGCGCGGATTCTGATATTCACTATAATTACGTATAATATCTGAGAACCATGAAAACATAAATAGTTGTGAGATTATCTTTGTAATGCAGAGGATATTCTAATATAGGGGCGCCCCTGTAAACACTTGTGTGCTATCACTGGATTCTGATGAGAGAGCTCATGTGTGCTGTAATATGGTGCGTGCATTTATATAATCTGGCACAAGTACACAAGAAAGGTGCCGAGCGTATGAGTTTCATTGCATCCAGAATGGTGCTCAATGCCTTGGTACCAATTTTGTAAGTCATTGTGGTGTTTAGCTTCAAGAGTGGGCTGCTGCTAGTGCGACACAAAGTAGCTACACAGATCATAGTGTAGATATAATGGGAAAACCGTAAGCATCAGAGTAAAATCAGCAAAGTGGAGCTTGCTGGAATATATGTGCTAGTATTTCCGGTACGGCTAGAAAGTATTCGGATACCAGCTCTCTTCAACTGAAGGTGCGGTACTGTTAATATCAGTGTAACTCTCAAAGGCGACACAGCTCCCCACATTTCCTTGCTATTCTTATACAATTCAAGTGGGCAGGCCACTACAAATCCTATTCAAATGTTTACAAAATCCTACGAATCAAAGAGGCCCGAAGAGTTCAAAGTGTCCATACCAACCGGCCGTATAGACCTCTCCACTGCAAATGTCCCTGCACATCTTCACTACAAGGAACATATTGTACTACTATCATACTCCCTCCATTCCAAAATATAAGTCTTGGTAGAGATTTCCACTATGGATCACATACAGATGTATCCAGATACATTTTAGAGTGTAGATTCACTCATTTTGCTCCATATGTAGTCCATGGTGGAATCTATACAAAGACTTGTATTTAGGAACAGAGAGATTACTTATTAATGAAGAACGAAAGAGGAACATGCTAAAGAAGAACAAGCACATTTTGGATAATAAAATGTTCGATGCGCAGTGCCCACACATGATGAACTAGAGCGCATTAAGAAAGCAACTCCTAGTTGTCTCTCTATATGTGGTGCACATGCTTTTTCGAAAGTAAAGTAGGAACATTAGCTGACCAATTAAATGTTATCTATCTTAGTAATATCAGAATCATATCAGATTCGTACTTGAGCAACAAGTTTGGAATTATGAGTCGCACGTCGTTTAGATTGATGGATTCAGGAGCAGTGCTAAGCAGGTACGATGATGGTACTGAATATAAAGGTATGTCTGCATGCAAGTCACGTAGCTTTTGTCATTTGGGTCAGTCGACCAATTCAGGCGGTTGGATGAAGATCCTACGTCTCCTAAAACTTTTTCTTCCTCGTCTCTGATTCTTCCCATACAGAACACCGCACGGTCCGCCGGCCGGACCACCGGACCCCACCGCCTGTGTTCCTCCACCACCCCCACCCCCACCCTCTCCCCTCCCGCATTGAGTTTTCTTTGTTTGGCGAGGCCCCACCGCCGCTCCCCCCCCACAACCAAAGTCCCCACCCAATCCGCTACGTTCGCACCGGCAAACTCCGGCGAGCTCTGAAAAATTGACTGACCCAATTGTGAAATTTAGTCTACTGTGATTTAACTAGTGTGGAATATAAAAGGGGAAAACCATAAGAATTGGGAGTATAGTGTTGAGCATGCCATGGCGAATCTGAAGGTGCAAACCGGCCAAAGGCAACTTCGCAACCACTGTTTGCTCTCAACTAGCAAGTAAGTGATGGACACGAAATCGGAGTAAAGCAGCGGCGAACTATTTTCTTGCTGCGATAAATAAGTTGAGTAGATACGAAAGAGTACCGCCTCTGGTGCGGCGCCGTGTATGCATCTGCTGAGAATTTGATGGTGCTACGGTAGCGATGGCTGTCGGCAGCGTGGAAGCAGATCTAGGAGGGTAGACGGTGGCAGCGGGGCATCATGGACGAGACGGTCGTAGGAGCGGCGCCGGCAAGGTGGACGACGGCGGGGATGAAGCGAGAGGACGGGATGCAAGGATCCCGGTCCGTAGACGTGGATGAGAGAGGTCGATCTCTTGTAATGGACGGCGGCGTCGGGGTATCAACTCCAGCATGGTGGAGGAGGATGGCGGTGGATGGGGTGGCGGACGGAGGAGGCTGGGGTGGAGAGGGTGTTTTGGCGCCCACGGAGTACGAATGGGGAAATGGAGGTGGAGAGGAAGGGGTAACCATGTCTGCAGGGTGCGCTTGTCTCAAATGCGAGGAAATTTACAAACTTAGCCCCGGTTTCAAATTTCCTACATCACAGCAATATTAGTCGGTTGGGGATAGGACGGTAATCTCGCATACACCGAATATTTGCTGACAAGAGTTTGTTTTTGGTGCCCACCGTGTATGAATCGGGGAGGGAGTCGATTTCGGCCGAGGACACACTGTGTTTTGGCACCCACCGTGTATGAATCCGTGTGAGAGGCGGTTATGTCACGTTTGAGTGAAATTATAAACCTACCCCTATCGAAACCTATAGAAATTGAGCAGATAGGCTTTGTGTGGCAGGGATAGGCACTAGTAACATCCATCTCACAGATTTTGGTTTCGGGCGCGCTTCACTCAAATTTTGCAGAGTGCACGTTTACCGTGCCAACTCAATTCGAATCCCGTTTGTATTCTATTTTTTTCGAGTGGGATCCATTTTCGATTGGAATAAAATTCTATATACATCATTCTTTTTATATATACTTTCAAAAGCACAACAAAGAATTCTGCTCCTTTATATGTATAACATGATTTACAAATACAATGATCTCAAAATCATAAGGTTGAAATCAAAAAATTAAACCAAATTATGTTCTACTAAAATGTATGGATCATTAATATCTACATGTTAAATAACATAGATGTGCGTGAATTCATATGAGTATGCATGTTTGATAGATCAATTTTGGTTCGAGTGTGGATTACATGTATCATCATCTCGAATTCAAATATTTGAATCCCTTTTATGTTCACTCCTTTCATGCCCATCTCTCTCGCATGCATGCTCCTTCATGTAGCTATCACTATCTTTTCTCCAGCTCACCCGCATGCTCACTTCACGTTTCTCCTATCCTCGCAAACATGGTCTCTTGACGTCTCCCTTGAGAAGTGTCACACTCTCCCTATCATTATACATTACACGGTTTTCATTATCTCTCACCCCTCTACCGTTCTCTCGTATCACTAGGTACCTAAGCTTTCTTTTTCACCGCCACACACAGTCTCCACTCGTCTTTCACTTTGTCTTTCGCTCTATGGGATTCTCTCACGGACCCTATATGTCTCTAGATATGAATCATACCACAAAAATTACTCTCTCTCTCTCTGTCTCCTGTAGACACAACATTTGTTGCGGTCTCCTTTTCGTCTCCATCCCAGACTAACATTATTCATTTGTTTACCGATCAGACAAACTACACCCCTCTCTCTCTCACACACACACACACAACTCCTGCTTCCACTCCCCTTCCCAACTACCGTCTCTCTCTCTCTCACACACAAAACTCTCGCTTTCGCACCCCGACTCGTATTTCTCTCACAAACATTTATCGACTAGCCTCTAGATAGGTTTATACACCCGCACACTCGCGCTTCCACTATCGCATACATGTCTCTCTCCCGCTCCTTGTATCTATGTAGATTTTTCTTCCCTTCTTGAGACACGCCCTCTCGATCGTGCACACGCACACTATCGCCTCATTTTAACCTGATACCTCTCGCACACACTCTTTATGTCTTTGTCACACATGCACTCCGTCCTCCTCCTCTCTCCCTCTCTCTGTCACACACATGGGCATTTTGCAACAACTAGCAAGATGCCCATGCGTTGCACAGAGCATCAAGATGCATTTGTATGAGTAGTTTATCTTCTTGGAGAAAAGGATGAACAAGGGAACACCTTATTTGCATCTGTGGAGAGGGGTGTGGGTATCTTTTTGCAAAATTGCCATATTTACCTTCTTATCCGTCAGATATAGATCGGACGACCTATATTGCAGGATCGCAGGCACACGATCATCACCGACTATGATTTTTATAAGAGTAGGGATAAAAAAAAGAGTTGGCGATGATGGTGGGCCTGCCATCCTGCAATACAGGCCGTCCGATTTATGTCTGACGGATAGGAATGAAACTATGGCAATTTACCCGCACTCCTCTCCACGTTTGCAGATAAGGCCTTCCCTCATTCATCCTTTTCTCCCACAAGATCTTGATGTTCCGTGCAACGCACGGGAATCTTGCTTGTAAGATTAGAAATTAGACATATACCACTTCTAGAATCTTGAAACCAACAACATTCCTCCCTTATCTCCTCAAAACTGCCAAAGGAATATTTTTGAGTGAAACATAACAAGTTTTTAGTGATATACATATTTCAAAACTAGACTTTTTTTCTATGAAATCGGTGAATATGTATTAATCTACTCAGATCGTGTGGCAACGCATTGGCACATTGCTAGTAGTTATTGGTATAATTTTTTGGACACCAGACAAACGGTGGAGTACATATATGAAGAGAAGAGGCGCACGCATGAAGTAGGTCCCTCGTTGTCTCGCACACACGAGTGTTACATAAAGGCAGCGTTAACAAATAAACCCTAAAACACTAGGTGCACGATTGTTGCATTCGCGGGTACCGGGAGCGCACCTTTGTAGGAATAGTCAGCTTGCGTGATAACTTGATCCATAGGAGTTTATGGTCGGGACCACATGTGAACGACTTGGAGGCGGTGGCTCGCCAGTTGCCACTAATCGAGTAGCCACGTTTAAAATATAATTTTTTAGCAGGGTTAAGAGTTCCGATTTTCAATGGCGCATTATAAGTACTATGTAGTTTTTAGAACGATTGGTATGGAGCGAATATGGAATTCATAGTACTACGTACCTCCTTGGCGTATGGTTGTATGGGTTTATGGTGCAAGATGTTGAACCTGGTAGTTCTAGGGCAAATACTATGTTTAAATTTAGATGTTGGTTTTCAGTAATGAAAATCGGAATGGGGAAACCCTTCTTTGATTAAAAAAAACTACTACCTCCGTTCTGGTTTGCTAGTCCCCATCCTATTTTGGGTCAAAGTTTGTCCATGAATTTTACTTGTAAAATGTGAATGGAAAACCAGATTTTGTGATACTCAAACAAAAAAGGACTGGAGGGAGTGATTGCTCTAACACGGACGCGACCTCTCATAGCGCATGCATTGAACCAGCGCGCAGGCCAAGAGGGCCCCACTCGCTGCAGGCCCTGCTGAACACGCCTCCTCGCCGCATGCAACCGGCTTCAGACTTCCCCGCCTGCCTTCATTGAATCTGCGTGTGTGCCGGCAACACGTCCTTCCACGATCCGGCTAGCATTAGAACACAAAAAATGACCAATATAATTAATTACGCATGGTGTTGACTTGTTGTGCTCGCACTAGTAGCAGGAACTAGAGGTTTTTCTTTATTCATAACTCTCCTAAAAAAAATTGGCTTTGAAGTGAATCATGGTTGTGGACATTGTGTATGAATGTGGAGATATCTGTGAACATGAGTTTGAGGTGGAAGTTAAAGTTGGAATGTCGGGCTTTCACGTGAACTATACCATGTCCAATGCTTCGTCTGTTATTGTTTGGAAAGTAATTGCTCTTATTACATTGCCCGGAAAAAAATATTTTGTGCCACATTAGTAGATGCACGGACATCACAACAGGCATGCTGACTGGATAAACATTTGAACCTAGCTACTATGAAGGAAATTTTGTATTGACAACAGTTTTAGATAGCAGCAGACGCCTAGCCTGATGTGCCTCTGCTAGCTTATTTCTGGCTTCTTGCATCTCTTCTTTGGCATGGGTGAAGAGAGAATCTGATTGCTCTTCTTGCTTCTCCGGGAAATCAGCTACATTCTCAAGGGTTGTTGCACGCTTTCTTTCAGCCTTTACTAGAGCCACGAGGACACGAACAGCTGACAGCTCCACCCGGCTTGTGAGTAATCCAGCATCATCTTGGAATTTGCACCTTGTGTCTAATCCAGCATCATTAGGGAACTGGCACCTTGTGTGTAATTCAGCCTCATTCTGGAAACATGATCTCGAGGTTGACCATACTTCCCTCCTCGCAGGAACTGCATCCTGACATGAAGTTACTTCTTTTTTAGATAATTACTTAGAGCAACCCAGATCCATTTAGTAGAAGCCAGATAAACAGAACTGGGAGAAGTGAATTCAAAAGGAAAAAATATATAAAACTGACTACAAGGTGAGAACACCCACTTCCTACATCAAGCTGAAAATGAAAGCATTAGGACGATTAAGACTCTTCTTATGACACATCGAAGAACACGAGGCTTAAGAGAAACAGAAAGTACAACATATACACATCGAAGAACACGAGGCTAAACGAAAGTAATTGAAAGGGTGTTACTTACCAAAGCTCGTTTTACAGGTTCTGTGCAGCTCCTCTTTAACGTGCCACGCTCCTTGAAGATGTCCCCAATATCCTATGTTTGGTCTTCATTGCTCCTCTGCATGTTCGCACTTGTGGTTTTCAAATATCAACATGGCAAGAAAAATATACTACTAGTAATACTCGCGCATCTTGTGGGCAACATTAAAGCACTCGTCTGGCATGTTAGAGCATCTCCGACAGAATTGCAACAACCGGCGCTTTAAAAAGCGTTTACAGTGCTGAGATCGAGAAGTAGAGAAAGAGAGTAGAGGATAGTTCTGAGGATAGTTCTCTGCATAGATAGATAAAAAATAGATTATTCAACTACTCCTCGTCGTCTGACTCCTCCTCGGTGATGTCCTCCTCCGACGTCTGACTATAGGCCTGAAGATACCGACCGTCGTTGGTTTCCCAGGGCGGCGCTGCTCCTAGCCTCATGTTGAATTGAGCGTCCGCTTTTCACCTACGTTTGTCCTTGCGAGAGGCGCCTCACTCCAACCTCCTCTTATCCCTCTCCGCCCTCCTTTGCTTGTAGAACTCGCGCTCGTTGATGATGTCCTGCGAGAAGCGTTGGCGCCACAGCGTTGTGCCTTCCTCGTCGATCTTGGCGATGCCGAGATGGTGCTCCCGCCTCCGGTGGTCGCGATGATCCTCGTCGGTGATAAGCCGCGGCAGAGGCACGAGCTCCTATGCTCGCTCCCGCGTCGGCACATTTTGGAAGTTCAATGTTTTATGAGGACACCGGATGTGCCACGCCGCCGCGTCGTACGCACGGGCGGCGTCGTTGGTGTTGTCAAAATTGCTGAGGCCGGGGTGTATCCCACGGAACCGGATCTCGGCGGAGAAGCTGCCGGAGGGGCGCGTGCGGACGCCGCGGTATCCCCAAGTTTCCCGGCGACGCGGCGGCATGGTTGCGCGACGGCAGCAAGACGAGAAAGAGCGGGGAGAGAGCGGTGGCGAGGCACAGAGCGGGGAGAGAGCGGTGGCATGGCCCAGAGTGGTGGGAGGGTGTTGGATTTTATAAAGCGCGCCGGATGCCGCGCAGCAAAACTAGCGCACGCCCGGCCGCTTTTTCCCGCGCGCGCAATCCTTTCCCGACGTCTCTGCTATCTCTACTCTCTTCTCTACTGTTATATTTATTTTATATTAAAATTTATCTCTACTTCTCTACTCTCTATTTTTTTCTCTACTTTTCCCTAATCTTCTAAAAAACAGAGTTGCTGATGATGGTGTTACTGCCATCCTGCAATATAGGCCATCCAATTTATATCCGACGGATAGAAAGGAAACTGTGGCAGTTTTGCAAAAAGATACCCATACCCTGCACCACATTTGCAAATAAGGTATTCCCTCATTCATCCTTTTCTCCCACAAGATAAACTAGTCATACAAATGCATCTTGATGCATGCAACGCATGGGCATCTTGTTACTTCTAAAAAACTATCCATCATTTGCCACACTACTGGTTGCAGATGAAATACCTACCCAAGCACAACGCGATACAGGAGCGACGCACAATTACAAGCTGATATTCTGTAGGACAATGGAGGCTATAACCAATTACTTTTACGGGAACAATAGCACCCAGGAAATTTGAAGGGTATGTATGACCAAAATTGGAACTACACATGTACTGCTAAGTGATTCAATACACACATTACCAATCGAGGAGGAGAACGATGGCCGCGACAGCCTTTGTGAGTCATGGTCGGCAATGGGAGTTAGTTCATTGTCCACGATGGTGGTGCTTCTTCGCTTGGCGTCGGCTTCCGAGAAGCAGATCCCAGACCGTGGAAGACGATGCCGGGGAAGAGGCTCCATGTACGACGACGACGGTGGACCGGCTCCAGTGCGGCGTACGAGGTCGTCGATGAGGCAGATGCGCTGCGGTGGACGAGTGCGCCGATGTAGAAGGGGAGGAGCACGAAGGCTGCGGTGCCGTGGAGAAGTATATTTTGCGGTGGGGATGGAAAATGGGGAGTATTCAGGTGTACTACTCTGGGTGCCGGGGTAGGGTTGGCTGGGTAGGGTGAACCTGAAGTTACAAAAACAGCCTCCTACCAACCTTCATCTATCGGCCTGTTCCGAAGGCTATGATGGTAACTTCCTATGATGGCCTGGCTTATTAGGGATGACAGACTACTCATATCAATAAGGAATTCCTTATTTTCCGGGAGCCCATTCGGATAGAACTCCATAGATAAGCGTGCTCAGCTTGGAGTAGTTTTAGGATGGGTGACCGACCGGGAAGTTGCTCCCGGGTGCACACGAGTGAGGACAAAGTGTGCAGAAAAGACTAGTATTGATATGTGAGGCCAGTCTAGATCCCGCCAGGAGTAACGACCACCGGCGGGTGTGTCCGGGGTGTTACAAGTTGGTATCAGAGCCGACCCTCGCGGTTACACAGATGTTTGCGGACAGTTTGCAGTCATGTTGTGCATGACGTTTGTGACCCGTCGTGGCACACGACATGGCACATGTGCTGTCCTCGAAGCACAGACGGTTGTGCCAAGGGGGAACGTTCCTGTGGCCCGACGAGGACGTCGGTTCCTCTGAGTGAGGGTGTATGTGATGTCCTGGCTTATTAGGGATGATAGACTACTTGTCGTGGAATTAACACGTCAGATGTCCTAGGGTTAGGACTTAGTCGTCAGGCCGCGCATCTATGTAGTAGCTTGAGAGGGGTTGAGCGGAATCGAGAGACGCGATGCAAGACACGGATTTAGACAGCTTCGGGCCCCGGGAAACATCATCCGGTAATAACCCTACGTGCTGTTTGAGGCTAGGTCTCATTATGATCCTCGTGGTGTCGCCGGTAAACCGGCTCTTGTGTCTAGCCCTAGAAACTTGTCTAAACTTCTCCTCTAAAACATGTCCTCTTTGGGGAGCCCTGCCCCTTCTTATATATGTTGAAGGGATGGGTTACATGACTAGTCCTAGTAGGACTAGGATTGATCTATTACAAGGAGTCCTACTCTTGCTTCCTTTGTAAGAGAATATTCCTTATGCTTTCTTCATAAACCGGCCCACCATACATGAACCGGCCTTCTGGGCCTTGGGCCTTGTCATCCATGATTTGCCTGCCGGGTTACCAGTAACTTGCCAAATATAAACCGTCTTAAGTAAAATACCAAGTCCGGCCGGGTTATAATTCCGGCCGGTTCATACCGCGGGGTATATCCCCGACATTAGCCCCCAAGTTTAGCTTGGATTTATCCATGGTAAACTTATGCTGCAAAATAACACAAGAACAAATTTGACAGGTTGTGCTCCGGGTTAAGAATTTCTTATAAACCGGCACCTGACCATCCGTAAATCCTTGTCCTTTCCTTCTTCTAGAAAATCCGGGTCAACAGACCAGCTTCATAATCAACTTGTTTGTAGAAAAAATATTGCAAACAAATAATCCATTTGACTCGGCCTTCAATGCTCTGACTTGACAAAAACATTGATCTTCAAATATTCAATTGATATCCAGCCGGCTTAAAAATGCCGGTTTATGATTGCAAAAACTGTCGGGTTATAAAAACTGATGATTCCGGGTCATGACTGTAGCCCCCAAGTCTTAAGAGGAGAACATAGTGATATCTTAAGACTTGTTTCAATATAAAAATTGCAATCTTGAAGAAATCCAGATTGTTCATCTCAGTCACTAGTCAAAAACTGAATATTCCACATATGTAGCCCCCAAGTGCCGGGTCATTATGTAATAATGAGCAGGGACTTTGTATATACTTCATTGAAAATAGCATTGTATAATCTTGAAGAAATCCGGATTGTTCATCCCAATCACTTATGAAACTGAATATTCCATATTATGTAGCCCCCAAGTGTCGGGTCATTATGCAATAATGAACAGGGACTTTGTAGATATAATTATTGAAAATAACATTATATAATGTAACTTCCATCGTGGGGTTTGAACCCACGTCCACAAGGTTAAGAGCTTTGTGCTTTACCAACTGAGCAGTGGACCCTTTAATATAATGGATTAATACTTGTGTACCTTGAATTGTTGACAGGAGCGATTAGTAGCCCCCAAGGGCCGGCTCATTATAATATGAAGAGTCGGGTCTTCAATAAAGTGAGCAAAAAATGACTTTGCATTAGCCCCCAAGTGTCATGGTGCATGCTTGCAGCGACATGAGACTTGCATATTTGATGTAATCTTTAACTTGAATAATGTAGCCCCCAAGTGCCGGGTCGTAAGCCTGCAGCGACTCAGGACTATTCCTTTGTAAAATAAATCACTTCCATCGATGAAAAAAAATATCCATTGCGCTTAAAGCGACTTTGATAACCTCAGTCATAATATTGATGACCATAATAAGAATCCAGCCATGTTGGCTATTGAAGAATATAATCCGGCTTGAAGACCGGTCCAGTAATATTTCATCACAACCAGGCCGGGTTAATAAACACCGGTCATTATTTTGTCTCATACTGGCGACTTATAATCAAAGCCAGGCCGGTTTAATAAACACCGGTCATTATAACTGATCATGTACTGCCAATATGTATTTAAAAATACTTCATACCTGTGATTTAATATGCTTGATATCCTTAATCCGGCGAACATTGTTGTTTCTGAGGAAGCTCTTGGCTCCGTTGGGGGCGTACCCAATTATTTCGGGTTTATAAGAACTACCGGTTTAGACCATGCTGGAGCTCTGTCCAGACTTTTGAAGATACGTGGTCAACTCTGGAGTTGTCCCACTCCGGATCAAAGAACCATAAAACACAAATACCAGAAATGCAAGTTTGCAAATAAAACCATGTAGTCGAGGCTTTTTACGAGCTGCCAGGCTCCCTATGTGCCAATCAAATGGTACGACCCAAAGGGCTATGACTAACAGTACTCCTAGGGACAAGAACTTTGCCATCAAAGGATGTACTCTTTTGCCATCAAAGGATGTGCTCCAAGGGACAGGAAATATTGCATCTGCCATCAAAGGATGTACTCCTAGGGACAAGAAATTTTCTTTTGCCATCAAAGGGTATACGGCTTCCAAGGGACAGGAATATTACATCTGCCATCAAAGGAAGTACCCTAGGGACAAGAACATATTTTCTTTTGCCATCAAAGGGTATACGGCTTCCAAGGGACATGAATATTACATCTGCCATCAAAGGAAGTACCCTAGGGACAAGAACAGATTTTCTTTTGCCATCAAAGGGAATGATCAACCAAGGGACAGGAATATTACATCTGCCATCAAAGGAAGGTTCCCTAGGGACAAGAACATGTTTATTTCTTTTGACATCAAAGGGATTTGGCCCACCAAGGGACAGGAATATTACATCTGCCATCAAAGGTGGATCCCTAAGGACAAGAACTTTTCTTTTGCCATCAAAGGGATTTGGCCCACCAAGGGACAGGAATATTACATCTGCCATCAAAGGTGGATCCCTAAGGACAAGAACATTATGTAGACCAGACCAGAAAAGATTTTGTCGAGGATTCATATGTGATCCGTAGCCCCCTAGCTTGGTCCCTTCTGCATAAAATAGTTTGTTCAAAGCATCTTGTTTTCTTGATGAAAATGATATACATCAAGAGAAATAAACTTTGGATGGATATCACCTGAGTGAATTTGAACCGGTATGTTGAATAGACCGGATCATAGGGTGGACAGTAAAACGACCGCAGTATCAGAGGCGGCTCAAACAATTAAACCAGCTGTGGGGTTGTAAACCGGCGAAGACGAGTAAGTTGTCCTCCGTGTTGTAAACCGGTGCGGAGGCGTGAACCGGCCGTCCGTTTCATCAAGTAATGCGACACAGATGAAAACACCATTGTAGAACGTTGCCAGTGCGTGCTTTATATCCGCGGTATAACAACGATTTTACCTGTATATAGAAAACACCAATTGGGTAGTGTAATGGTGCTCAGGGGAAATAAAATGATAAAATATAAAGGAGGGATAACGCCTGATTTTCTCGAATAGCCGATGGGTCATCCGGCGCCGACGGGCTAGTTGCCTTCCTCGTTGTGAGCCGGTGTAGTCGTGAGAGATGGTCGCGGCATTATAAACCGGTGTGGTCGCGAAAGATGGCCACGGCATTGTAAATCGGCGCGGTCGTGAAAGACGGCCAAGGCGTTGTAAACCGGCGCTTGAATCCGTGGAACAACGGCGATCACTTGTGTCGAACAATGTTTGGAGTGCCTCCACCTCCGTGCTATAATACCATTTTATAATGAATAATTTTTCTGCATATAAAATACAGCAAGGCCAGGTATTTTTGCTCGGATGAATTAACAAGTCTTAAAATAAATAGGATAGATATCACCTGATTCGTCTGGAGAACAGATGAGTTGGCCGTGGTATTTTTAACCGGCACGCACGGGTGAGTTAATCGCAGGTGCGGACAGTAAAGCGACTGCACGCGTATCCGCTAGGCCGGTTTATGAGGACGGGTGCGGCACCGGTGTGTTAACGAGGACTGGATCGCGGAAGCGGTGGCGCGCGCACGTCCATTGGTGCGGGAGTCAGCCGCGGTGTTGGAGACCAGCGCGCGTGGGCGCGGACTGACGAGTCGCAGCAGTGGTAGCCGGTGCAGGCACGAGAGTTGACCACGACATCTAAGCCGGTGCGAGCCACACATTTATGATGTCACTTCTGTAGTAGACTTTGTCCTGCATAAAATATATTGAAAGACAGAGTAATTGTTCCAGAAGAATTAATATATGCTAGAAATATTGAGAATAGATAACACCTGATTTATTTTCCGGACGAAGACCCGACGCAACAGCGGAGTTATGCGGGTGAGCAGTAGAACCGGCGCGAGGTTGGAAACGATTCAGAGTTGGCATGCTCCTACAACCAAATCCTCCTCCAATTTTAGTTTGATTTTTCTTCTTGTGCTGACGGACCAATGGATGGATCATGCGCTTGTTGATCGATCGGATTCGACGGATCACTTTGCGTCAGCGGCGCACAGCAGAACTCCCAATCATCAGTGGTGGATGGCGATTTATTTGCTACGAGCGACTTAGCAACGGAGCAGAATCCGGGTCGTGGTCTTCTTTCCTTTGAAAAACTGAACAAATACTACTAGTAGATTCACGTACTAGTACTCATGGCTCAGACTTGGACGGTCATACCTTTACTAGGAATAGTAGTACTTGGCGTTGAGTACTAGTAGCTTTTGAAGTTTGCTCTACGTAATTCCCTTGAGACTCGATTCCAACCCACTCACGTACTTGTTGATCCGGTCCGACATGATATACTTCAGCTGCAGTTTTTTGTCGGACTCGGCGACGTGTGGGCGCAAAGTACGCACGGATATGCATGTGAGGGCAGTAGTAAAAGCTATTAGAAGCGGCGTGTTCTCGGATCTTGTAGCAGCAGCTGTGATTTGTCACAATCTTTTGCTGATCTCAGAATAAAAATACCGCAGAGAAATCATGCAATACGCCTCGTCCCGGACTCAGTGTATCCGATCGGCAGCGACGGCAAAAAATTGATGGGCCTTCGGATTCGACGAGTCGCCGTGCTACACACGGGGCGGCGCACCCAAACACTAGAACATCTACCAAGACTCTCACTTCCGAGCCGTAGCTGGTTCAATGAACCTACGTCACTGTATCCTCAAGTAGTACTTTCCAAATAATGTATACTAGTAGTGCTCCAACCTGGCCACTTGCGGTAAAAACAAAATTTGGACCAGGTAGTGGCAGCCAGGCCGCAGAGGTAGGGCAGCTCGCGGCGGTGACTCGGAGCGGGGGTGAAACCGAGGTGACAACGGGTCCGTCTCCGGATAGAGGCGACTCGGAGCGAGACCGGACTCGCGTCAGCAGGGGCGGGCGTAATCCGCGGGCGCCGAGCGGAAAATAGAATCCGCAGGTAGGACGTCGTAGGCACAACCGGCGAGACCAAAAAAAAATGCAGAACCAGCACGAGGCGGCACCGAAAATCAATATGGAGGCAGCTGATTTTTTTTTCCTCAGCTCGCAAGGTGGCCGCTGTATCAAATATTGACTCGTCCTCGGATTCGATGGATCGACGCGTCTTCTTCGAGAACAAAATTAATTCCTTTGGACTCTCACATATTGCAAATCTGGACCGATGATTTTCAAGCTGATGTAGATCCTCTCAAACCGGTTATTCTTCATCCAGAAAAACTGCCAACTTCTCGATCCTAAGAAAAGATCCCTCCAAGAACTCAACACCACCATGCGCTGGCCCCACGGTGGGCGCCAACTGTCGTGGAATTAACACGTCAGATGTCCTAGGGTTAGGACTTAGTCGTGAGGCCGCGCATCTATGTAGTAGCTTGAGAGGGGTTGAGCGGATTCGAGAGACGCGATGCAAGACACGTATTTAGACAGCTTTGGGCCCCGGGAAACATCATCCGGTAATAACCCTACGTGCTGTTTGAGGCTAGGTCTCATTATGATCCTCGTGGTGTCGCCGGTAAACCGGCTCTTGTGTCTAGCCCTAGAAACTAGTCTAAACTTCTTCTCTAAAACTTGTCCTCTTTGGGGAGCCCTGCCCCTTCTTATATATGTTGAAGGGATGGGTTACATGACTAGTCCTAGTAGGACTAGGATTGATCTATTACAAGGAGTCCTACTCTTGCTTCCTTTGTAAGAGAATATTCCTTATGCTTTCTTCATAAACCGGCCCACCATACATGAACCGGCCTTCTGGGCCTTGGGCCTTGTCATCCATGATTTGCCTGCCGGGTTACCAGTAACTTACCAAATGTAAACCGTCTTAAGTAAAATACCAAGTCCGATCGGGTTATAATTCCGGACGGTTTATACCGCGGGGTATATCCCCGACACTACTCATATCAATAAGGAATTCCTTCTTTTCCGGGAGCCCATTCGGATAGAACTCCAAAGTTAAGCGTGCTCAGCTTGGAGTAGTTTCAGGATGGGTGACCGACCGGGAAGTTGCTCCCGGGTGCACACGAGTGAGGACAAAGTGCGCGGAAAAGACTAGTATTGATATGTGAGGCCAGTCTAGATCCCGCCAGGAGTAACGACCACCGGCGGGTGTGTCCGGGGCATTACAAGTTGGTATCAGAGCCGAACCTCTCGGTTACACAGATGTTTGCGGACAGTTTGCAGTCATGTTGTGCATGACGTTTGTGACCCGTCGTGGCACACGACATGGCACATATGCTATCCTGGAAGCACAGGCGGTTGTGCCAAGAGGGAACGTTCGTGTGGCCCGACGAGGACGTCGGTTCCTCTGAGTGAGGGTGTATGTGATGGCCTGGCTTATTAGGGATGATAGACTACTCATATCAATAAGGAATTCCTTCTTTTCCGGGAGCCCATTCGGATAGAACTCCAAAGTTATGCGTGCTCAGCTTGGAGTAGTTTCAGGATGGGTGACCGACCGGGAAGTTGCTCCCGGGTGCACACGAGTGAGTACAAAGTGCGCAGAAAAGACTAGTATTGATATGTGAGGCCAGTCTAGATCCCGCCGGGAGTAACAACCACCGGCGGGTGTGTCCGGGGCGTTACACTTCCCACTGCTAGAATCAGGGTCGCGGGAGATTTTCCGGCCAACCTAAAAATTTTGTGACACTGAACTCCCCGTGTGGCGTGTTGGGTGATTCGGCTAACCAACTAGCGAGTAGTACTAGTAAACTCTGCATATTAGGTTTGACCGAAGTCAAACTTCCTAAAGTTTGACCAAGTTTATAGAAAAATATAAACATTTACCATAACAGATTTGTATTCTGTGAAAGTACATTCAATAATGAATCTAATGGTATTTATTTGTTATTGTATATGTTAATATTTTTTGTCATAAACTTTCTGAGAGTTTACAAAACTTGACTTTGACGAATGCTAATATGCAGACATAAATAAAAACGGAGGGTGTACACATTTGTTTTCCTAGTATGTAGTGAATTAATCATTTGTTGAAATTGTGAAATAAATATATTAGGCTACTGACTTCGAATGTAATGGTCTATACAATTCAATAGTTACAATTATTGTCGAATTCCAAGATGTATACAAGGTCTATAGAACTTCACAACTTGCTCAAACTCGCATAATCCCAGTGAAATGACAATCAAAATGCATTTCATATTATTACTTTGTAGGATGCAACAAAACCAACAATAACTCTACATCAGCCATTATAAAAGCAACATTTTGAACATATCCCAATGTGTGAATGAAACGTGCAGAGAGAGCTTGCGAAGATGGAGCAGATAGGGCGGGAAAGATTGTATGTATATGAACGAGAGAGTAGGAGACAAACCTAACGAAATAGAGAGAGGGAGATAGCTAGAGAGAGAAAGAGAGATGAAGAAGTTAGGTCTGTGAGAAAGATGGGGACATGTAATATACGTGAGATGCGTGTGCATCTAGATTCTGTACACGTGGAAGGTGAAGAGACAACATGTTTGATGAGAGAGCTGGAAAAACATGGACGAGAGGGGAAGGATCTCGTGGGTTGAGGGATTGATAAATTTGTGCGGGGGAGAGAGAGATTGGTAATTCTGTGCGAGAGAGAGAGGGTGGGGGGAGGAGTCAGTCAGCCGTCATCACATCATCCTGCTTCCAAATGGCCCCGCATTCTCTAGCGCAGTGTGGTCGCCGTCTTCGATCTCCTCGATGCCCTCTTTGAAGATTGAGGTATTGTGCATGCTGGGGTGCAGAGAAGCACAAGCGAGAGTGGTTGCCATATAACCTTGGATGGGGACGAATTGTGTGCTCGGGGGAGGGGGTGTGTGCGTGTGATGTGCTGTGTGTGTGATGTGCTATGTGTGTGTGTGTGTGTGTCAGATATTGAGAAAAAACAAACCTAAGGAGAGAAATGTGTGTGTATGTGACGGAAAACTACTTGCTAAACAGGGTATTCACGAAGATATTGTGCGTGCGAGATAGAGAGCGATGTGCGGGCCTTGAGGTGGGCAGGGGCCGGGTGAGGGTGTCAAAATCTGCGCGTTGATGCATGTGTTACATGCGATCGTGCGAGGGATGGACGGATCAAGAGAGATGGTTGTAGTGTTACGGATGCCCCTCTCTCTCTCTCTCTCACACACACACACACACACGCACACACGCACACACACACACACACAAGTAAAATGGAAGACCGTTCTCTCATGTATACAGAACGTATCGACATCTGTCTATGTATCACTCATGCATGATCATTTGCACATTCACACCTCTCTATGTCTCTATCACACGCACACCGTCTCCACATTTGTCAAGCCCAAGATGCGATTCTATCCCGATCACGTGACACACTCATGATTGGGGCACAACCGCATTTCGGGCGCTTAGCAAGATGGATATAATTACATCGTACCATTACATAAATACATGGGGATACAACAAATCATACAAGTCACCTGAATACAACAACATCAATACAAGGCATCCGACTACGGATGCAGACATGAAAAGCACAACAACATCCATCTGCTATCCCAGGCTGCCGACCTGGAACCTAACCCAAGACTGACGAAGAAGAAGAAGAAGAAAGAACTCCATCAAAATAAGCATCGCTCTCACGTCAAGTCATCGGAAACCTGTACCTGCAACTGTTGTTGTAGTATCTGTGAGCCACGAGGACTCAGCAATCCCATAACCATGGGTATCAAGACTAGCAAAGCTTTATGGTTATGGAGAGGTTAAGTGGTGAGGTTGTAGTAGCGGCTAAGCAATATATGTGGTGGCTAACTTACAAGTACAAGAATAAGATGAGCATCTACGCAAACGGTCGCAAACTAGTAATGATCGCTAAAGATCCTGAACTACCTACGAGTCAAACATAACCCCACCGTGTTCTCTTCTCAAAATGAAAAGAGACGGTCACGGTTAGTCACGTGGTTCATGAGTTTTATTTCGGATCCTCTATCAAGTTTTCTACAACCGGACATTAACAAATTCCAGTCTGCCACATAACCGCAGGCACGGCTTTCGAAAGATCATAACCCTGCAGGGGTGTCCCAACTTAGCCCATCACAAGCTCTCACGATCAGCAGAGATAACAATAATATTACCCCTTATCTTAGGGAAGGCCCAATCAGACTCGGAATCCCAGTGCACAAGACATTTCGACAATGGTAAAACAACTCCAGCGAGACCTCTCGGCGTGCCGACACCCTAATAGTAGCCGCGCATATCTCGTCTCAGGCCACGACCGGATGGTGATCCTACGGGAGCCAGATACATCGAGTTTCCCCGTGGCGACCCCGCATAACCCCCGTTTGGGACCAACACCATCAGCACTGGGCCCCCCTATTTTGTAGAAAAGAATCCTCGGGGACGCGACCCCCTATGCAAATTAATGGATTAATTAATTTATTATTATGTTGCAAATTAAAACCAATGTTGGGCCTTGCTGGAGGAGTTTTATTCAAAGACGAACTGTCAAGGGGTCCCCGTATACCCAACCGCATTAGGAATGCAAAATCAAGGAACGTAACACCGGTTTACCGGTTCTTAAGGCAGCATGAGTGGAACAAAACACCGAGCAAAAGGCAAAGCCTTCCACCCATTGCCAAGTATATAGGTGTGTTAATATATATAAGATATATTGTGATAATCCAACAACAAGTTCCAACATGGAGCAATCTTCATCTTCACCTGCAACTAACAATGCTATAAGAGGGGCTGAGCAAGCGGGTAACATAGCCAAACAACGTTTTGCTGGGGAGGTGTCAAAGGTTAGAGGTTTCATGGCAACAAGGAGAGAGGCTGATAATAGATAGGTAACGTGACATATAGTGACAGCATCGAGACAACTAGCATGGCATTGATATTAAAGGTATCCAAGGTGATGGTCATCTTGCCTGAGATCCCGCAAGGAAGAAGAACGAGTCCATGAAGAAGATGAAGAAGAAGCCATGGAGACGAACCAAGTGTAGTCGAACGAATCCTCACGATCACAACGGAACAAGAACTATCGAGAAGAATCACAACCGGAAAGAAGCGAACAATATGGTAAACAATCATCACATAAAAATGGCATGATGTACAATCCAGTATGATGCATGTCCGGTTTAATGAGGCATGGCAAAGTGCACACGCAATACTATAGGTTAAGTGGAGCTCAATATCCAACGGGTTGCACATTGACGAAACACCACATTGACATATTTAGTTTGATCTCGTTTATGTACACAACAAGTTTAAATGTTTTTAACCATGGCAAGAGGCGAGCTCAAAGAAACTACCTATCTAGGCAATTTAAATGAGGCCGGAAACAACAAACATCAATTCCGGAAAATCCCGTTGTGCATATATCAAATTTTGTACTATTTTACCTAAACCATATTTTAGAGTTGTTGAACAGAACAAGTGAGTGCACCAAGTTATTCTATGCATTTTTCTACCCCAATTACATACAAAGTTTGTTAAATTTGGAGCAACGGTTATTAAGTTATGAATAAAACCATTTTAGCATGTTATTTACACAAATTAATGCAAACAACAAGTTTAACATTTTTAACATGGATGCAAGTTGAAAAAAGTGAAACTGCATGAAATTCTATAAATATTACATATATAGATCATTTTAAACCGATGTACGGTTATTTAGTTATACACATTTTAAGCTGATAACCCACAAGTGTAGGGGATCGCAACAGTTTTCGAGGGTAAAGTATTCAACCCAAATTTGTTGATTCGACACAAGGGGAGCCAAAGAATACTCTTAAGTATTAGCAGCTGAGTTGTCAATTCAACCACACCTGGAAACTTAGTATCTATTGGAAGGTAGTTTAGTAGCAAAGTAATATGATAATGGCGGTAGCGGCAATAAAAGTAACGGTAATGTTTTTGTGGTTTTTGTAATAGTAGCGACAGAAAAGTAAATAAGCAACAAGCAATATGGGAAAAGCTCGTAGGCATTGGATCGGTGATGGGAAATTATGTCGGATGCAATTCATCATGTAGAAGTTATAACCTAGGGTGACACAGAACTAGCTCCAGTTCATCAATGTAATGTAGGCATGTATTCCAAATATAGTCATACGTGCTTATGGAAAAGAACTTGCATGACATCTTTTGTCCTACCCTCCCATGGCAGCGGGGTCCTATTGGAAACTAAGGGATATTAAGGCATCCTTTTAATAGAGTACCGGACCAAAGCATTAACACATAGTGAATACATGAACTCCTCAAACTACGGTCATCACCGGGAGAGGTCCCGATTATTGTCACTTCAGGGATGCCGGATCATAACACATAGTAGGTGACTATAGACTTGCAAGATAGGATCAAGAACACACATATATTCATGAAAAAATAATAGGTTCAGATCTGAAATCATGGCACTCGGGCCCTAGTGACAAGCATTAAGCATAGCAAAGTCATAGCAACATCAATCTCAGAACATAGTAGATACTAGGGATCAAACCCTAACAAAACTAACTCGATTACATGATAGATCCCATCCAACCCATCACCGTCCAGCAAGCCTACGATGGAATTACTCATGCACGGCGGTGAGCATCATGGAATTGGTGATGGAGGAAGGTTGATGATGACGATGGTGACAATCTCCACTCTCCGGAGCCCCGAACGGACTCCAGATCAGCCCTCCGGAGAAAGATTAGGGCTTGGCGGCGGCTTTGTATCATAGAACGCGATAATTCTTCCTCTCTGATTTTTTTCTCCCCGAAATTGAATATATAGGATCTGGGGATACGTCGGTGGAGCACCAGGGGGGCCACGAGGCAGGGGGCACGCCCTAGGGGGGGGGCGCCCCCACCCTCGTGGACAGGGTGTGGGCCCCCTGGTCTGGATCTTCTTGCTGGTATTTTTTATATTTTCCAAAATAATTCTCTATAGATTTTCAAGTCATTTTGAGAACTTTTTATTTCTGCACAAAAACAATACCATGGCAATTGTGCTGAAAATAGCGTTAGTCCGGGTTAGTTCCATTCAAATCATGCAAGTTAGAGTCCAAAACAAGGGCAAAAGGGTTTGGAAAAGTAGATACGTAGGAGACGTATCAACTCCCCCAAGCTTAAACCTTTGCTTGTCCTCAAGCAATTCATATGATAAACTGAAAGTGATAAAGAAAAACTTTGACAAACTCTGTTTGCTCTTGTTGTTCGTAAATATGTAAGCCAACATTCAGGTTTTCATCAAGATCATGAACTAACCACATTCACAATAACTTTCAGGTCTCAAGTCTACTCACATCAATGGCATAATAAACTAGCGAGCAATAATAATAAACCTTGGATGACAACACTTTCTCAAAACAATCATGATACGATATAACAAGATGGTATCTTGCTAGACCTTTCTGAGACTGCAAAACATAAATGCAGAGCACCTTCAAGGATCAAGGACTGACTAGACATTGTAATTCATGGTAAAAGAGATCCAGTCAGGATCATACTCAATGCAAATTAATAGTAATACATGCAAATGACAAAGGTGCTCTCCTACTGGTGCTCTTTGATAAGAAGATGATGACTCTGCATAAAAGTAAATAGATAGGCCCTGCATAGAGGCAAGAAGGGATTTTTAGAGGTGCTAGAGCTCGATTTTTAAATAGAGATGAATAACATTTTGAGCGGTATACTCTCATTGTCAACATAACAACCAAGAATCTCGATATCTCCCATGCTACGTACATTATAGGCGGTTCCCAAACAGAATGGTAAAGTTTATACTCCCCCGACCACCAACAAGCACACTCCACGGCCATCTGAATCCATAGGGTACCGTCCAAACAAGCAACAGCCCTGGGGGAGTTTTGTTTAATTATTATGATTTTGAGCATGGGACTGGGCATCCCGATTACCAGCGATTTTCTCATGAATGATGAGCGGAGTCCACTCATCGTGAGTATAACCCACCTAGCATGCAAGATATAGACAGCCCTAATTGATACATGAGTTGTTCGAGCATACAAAACAGAATTGCATTTCAAGGTTTAGAGTTTGGCACATACAAATTTACTTGGAACGGTAGGTAAATACCGCATATAGGAATGTATAGTGGACTCATGTGGAATAACTTTTGGGTTTATGGAAGTGGATGCACAAGCAGTATTCCCGTGTAGTACAGGTGAAGGCTAGAAAGAGACTGTTAAGCGACCAGCTAGAGAGCAACAACGGTCATGAACATGCATTAAAATTAATCAACAATGAATGCAAGCATGAGTAGGATATAAATCACCATGAACATAAATATCGTGGAGGCTATGTTGATTTGTTTCAACTACATGCGTGAACATGTGCCCAGTCAGACCACTTGAATCGTTCAAAGGAGGATACCACCCCATCATACCACATCACAACCATTTTAATATCATGTTCGCACGCAAGATAGACCATTATAAACTCTCAGCTAATTAAGCATGGCATAAGCAGCTATGATCTCTAATTGTCATTGCAAGCATGTTTCATTCATAACAAGCTGAATCAGGAACGATGAACTATCATATTTACAAAAACAAGAGAGGTCGAGTTCATACCAGCTTTTCTCATCTCAATTAGTTCATCATATATCATCCTTATTGCCTTTCACTCGCACGACCGAACGGTGTGGATAATAATAATAGTGCACGTGCATTGGACTAAGCTGGAATCTGCGAGCATTTGATACAAGAGAAAAGACAAGGTAATATGGCTCAAGGTTAATTCAACAATAAAGCATATGACAGCCACTAAGCATTTTCAACATGGTCTCCTACTCTTGACCCCCAAAGAAAAGAAAAGAAACTATTTACACGGGAAAGCTCCCAACAAGCAAAAGAAGAACGAGAAATCTTTTTGTGTTTTCTTACAATTACTACTACAAGTAAAGTAAACTAGCTAAAAGCTACAACTAATATATTTTTGTTTTTCTTAAGGTTTTTCTAACACACAAGAAAAAGACTAAGAAAAAGAAATGAAACTAAACATGGATGGTACAGTGAAAGAGTGTGAGCACCGACAACTAGAATAAGTGTGAACATGAATGTAAAGTTGGTGAGAAACACGTACTCCCCCAAGCTTAGGCTTTTGGCCTAAGTTGGTCTATGGACAGTATTGGCCTGACGGATATCCAAAGTCGGGCTGCCTGCTCGAAGGTGGGCTGCTTCCGTCATCCTGTGGTACTGATACGTCCAAAACGTATCTATAATTTCTGCTTGCTCCATGCCTCTTTTGGGTGATATTTCTATGTTATTTATATACTTCCATACACTTTTGATCATATTTGGACTAACCTATTAACTCAGTGCACCCCAGTGCCAGTTTCTGTTTTCGGCTGTTTTTGTATTTCAGGTTTTCACATTACGAGAACTGCCAGGAAAAATCCAGAAAAATTATATAAAAAATCAGCGTTCCAGAAGCTACCTTGCGCCCGAAGTACAGCCTTGGGGGGGCCACTAGGGCTCCAGGCGCCCTGGCGGCGCGGACCCCCTGGGCCGCGCCGGGGGGGGGCGCTTGGGCCCCCCGAGGCTCCGCTGATGCCCCCCTTTGGCAGATATTTAAAGCGTCTCCCGAAACCCTCGAGACGGGAACTCTTTTTCGCGATCTCATCTCTGTTCCGCCGCCGCCGCCGCTTCCAAGATCGGGAGCACCAGGAGAACTCTTCCTGGCACCCTGCCGGAGGGGAGGATCACCACCGGGAGCCTCTCCACCACCATGGACGCCTCCCGGATGAGTTGTGAGTAGTCTCCCTTGGACCATGAGTCCACGACCAGTAGCTATGTGATGTTCTCCTCCCATTCTTGTGCTTCACTAATTAGTCCTCGTGAGCTGCCCTACATGATCGAGGCACATATGTAATCCTTATGCTGTTGCTATGATGAGTTTGCTAGGATCCGATGGATTATGAGATTATGTTCAGATTGTGTTTGAGTAATATATTTGATTCACCTCTTTTATATTTATGTTTGTAAGTAATTCTTGCATGTTCTCCGTTGTTATTTATTGCTTTGGCCAAGTAGTAGGTAGTGACTCCAAGAGGGAACGTTATGCTTGATTGTGGGTTCATGCCCCTCGATGACTAGCTTGAGTGACAGAAACATGAGTCTAGGGGATGTGCTATTGCCACAAGGGGGAAAACAACGGTGCTTGTGCCCGCGGGTGCAAGGACTGTTTACTTTACGCAAAGTTTTTTTAATGCAGTTGTCTGTTGCTTTGAGTTTACACTATGGGTGGGACTCGCAACTTAATACCAGCGAGATGTTCTGGATAGATATCTCAAGGTGGATGATTAGTAGTAGATGCAGATGGATTTCGGTCTACTTACCTCGGCGTACCGCCCATGCTTTGAACCTCAACATTTCTTGCAACACAGTTAGCATTGGTTTGCGCACATAATTCTGTCAATTGCCCAGCTGTAATTCGTTCACCTCACATAGCTGTTTTATCGTCTTTTGGGAGAGAGACATCACTAGTGAACATCATGAGACTCCGGTCCATATTACCATCATTGATCACATCCGCTATTTACTTTTCCGCTTTTATTTACTATTACGATTATATCTATCACTACTATCACTTGCGTTTGATCCTTTGTAAACGACAAGGCCGGAGGGATTGACAACCTCTCTGTACTCGTTGGGAGCAAAGTTAGTTGTATCTGTGTGCAGGTCCACGTTGATTGCTAATATCTGGCGTCGTTAGCAGTTGAAACCTTCTTGTTGAAACTGGGAGTCTCAGGGAAAACGATCCTTGGTATTTCCAAGGGAAAACTTCTGCTACACTGCATCTCAAACCTTCCAATTGGGTAACCAACGAGGGGTGAGAAGCCACCTAGCAAAGCAATTTCTGGCACCGTTGCCGGGGACTCCACTCTTCAGGATAGGGGAGTTGCACGCTATCTTTTACCTTTGCTTTTAGTCTTGTTAGTTTACCTTTCAGTTTTTGCTTTAGTATCTTTTATCGAAAATCACAAAAATAATTATCACCGTTGCCGAGAACACCAAGTTGTGTGACTTCACTAGTCACAACAACGATGACTTTATCAGCACACCTATCACTACACCTGGCACTTCAGCACCTTCATATGAAATTAAACCTGCTTTACTGAACTTAGTCATGAAAGATCAATTCTTCGGTGCTGGAGACGATGCTGCTTTACACTTAAACAACTTTGTTGAACTTTGTGATATGCAAAAGTACCAAGAAATAGATTGTAATATTGTTAAGCTTAAGCTTTTTCCTTTCTCTTTGAGAGGAGGAGCTAAAATTTGGTTTCAGTCTTTGCCTAGAAATAGCATAGATTCTTGGGACAAGTGCAAAGATTCTTTTATTGGAAAATACTATCCACCTGCTAAAATTATCCAACTAAGAAGTAACATAATGAATTTTAAACAATTGGATAATGAACACGTTGCCCAAGCTTGGGAACGTATGAAATCTCTTATCAAGAACTGCCCTACTCATGGTTTGACTACTTGGATGGTCATCCAAACTTTTTATGCAGGCTTGAACTTTACCTCGCGGAACTTGTTAGATTCGG
This sequence comes from Secale cereale, assembly GCA_902687465.1. Lineage (NCBI taxonomy): Eukaryota > Viridiplantae > Streptophyta > Magnoliopsida > Poales > Poaceae > Secale > Secale cereale. Next base: position 586,256,724 of record LR738711.1, on the reverse strand, counting down.
CCGCGGGAGGAACCTTTATGTCAACTACACTTGGTGCTGCCACAAAGCTTCTCGATGAGATGATGACCAACTATTCCCAATGGCACACCGAACGCACTCCAACCGGTAGGAAGGTAAACTCTGTCAAGGAGATTTCCTCCCTTAATGAAAAAGTTGACTTGATCATGTCTCTACTTTCGAAGCAATCTTCTGTTGATCCTCGTGATGTTCCTTTAAATTCTTTGATTGCTCAAGAACAAGTAGATGTGAACTTTATCTCTAGAAACAATTTTAACAACAATGCTTATAGGAGTAATTTTGGTAGCAATCCTAGACCGTTCCCCTCTAATTCTTATGGGAACAACAATGCTTATCCTAGCACCAGGAACTCCACTACTGAACTAGAGATTATGCTTAAAGATTTCATCACTACCCAAAAAGCTTTTAATAATAGTGTAGAAGAAAAACTACATAAACTAGATGATCTCTCTTTGAAGGTAGACCATTTAGCCAATGAAGTAGAATTGCTTAAAATTAAAACTTCTCCTCTTGAGGAGAGGAAGGTCACTCCTATTAATGCTATTCAAGTGCAAATTAATGAAAATATTAGGATGATGGCTAAACGTAAAGAGAGATGGGCTAGAGAAAGGGAGGAAGAAGATAGAATTAAGAGCCTTCCTACCCACCACACTGTTGCTACTATCCAAGTTGTTGAGGATATCCAAACTCTTAGCACCCAATGCGCTCCTGGTCCCATTGGACCTATTAATGGTGATGCTATGACTATAGAAACTACCAAACAAGTGAACCTAAAGGACACCACCACCACTTTACTTGATGCTAGTGACCTTGATTTTGATAATTGCACTCTTACCGAAGTTATTGATTTCCTTCACAAGATGTCTAGAGACCCCCGCACTAGCACGCTTAACCTTGCCTTCATCGAGCATATCACTAATGCTCTCATCAAAACTAGGGAGGAGAAACTTAGAGTAGAAGCCTCCATACCTAGAAAGCTAGAAGATGGTTGGGATCCTATGATAAAAATTAAATTGAATGACTTCTCTTGCTATGCATTATGTGATGTTGGAGTTAGTACCTCTGTTATGCCCAAAAGAATATATGATATGCTTAAATTGAAACCTTATGATTCTTGTTATTTTGGTGTTCGTCTCGTTGATTCTTCCATAAAGAAACCTTTGGGGAGGATCGACGATGTTCTTATCGTTGTCAATGATAATTGTGTTCCCGTTGATTTCACTATTATGGATATTGAATGTGATCCTTCTTGTCCAATTATTTTGGGACGTCCCTTTTTGCGCACCGTTGGTGCTATCATTGACATGAAAGAGGGTAATATAAAATTTCAGTTTCCTCTCAAGAAAGGGATGGAACACTTCCCTCGAAAGAAGATCAAGTTACCTTTTGAGTCCGTTATACGGGCTAGCTATTCATTTACTCTTGATAAAACTTGATCTATATGCATTATGCCTAGCTTAAAGGCATAAAAGAAAGCGCTTTTGGGAGGCAGCCCAATGAATAAATTTTATTTTGTTTTTGTTGTGTATTGAAGTTGTTACTACTGTAGCATCATCACTGTATCTTTGCTTTTCAATTTTGTGCCAAGTATAGCCTCTGATTGCAAGAAAGTTCAAAAGTTGTGACATGCTGTCCAGGAAACAGATTCTGTCCTTGGATAGAAAAATTCGTATAAAATCACCAGATCATCTTTTTGGTCTGAATTTGTTCGACAGCGTTCTATATATAATTGTCTTTCGTGCATCTGTTCTGAGTTTTTTTATTAGAGTTGCAGAAGTGCCCCGAACAAATCATTTACTACCTGCTGTTCTGTTTTTCACAGATTCTGTCCTGTTTTGCCTTTCCTTCATTTTGCATACCTAGAGCTTGCTTTTTCTTTGAAAAAACCTTTTGGCAATCTTGAGAAACAGTAGAACTTCAAGAATATCCTTATTTCCAGCAAGGTACAATTATTTTATTATGGGTAGTAACCTCGCTAATCAGATTATGATGAGTTATGTATGAAGGGAGTTTTCAAGTGTGCGAGGGAAGATGATAAAAAGATTCAGGAGTGTCAAACTCTCAAGCTTGGGGATGCCCCCGTGCACCCCCAAGAAATATTCAAGGAAACTCAAGCGTCTAAGCTTGGGGATGCCCCCGTGCATCCCCTTCTCCATCAACATTATTAGTTTGTCTTTCGTTCCACTATATTTTTATCACTTCATGTATTATGTGCTATGCTTGGAGCGTCTTGCTTTTTAGTTTTCTTTAGCTTTTCATAACGAGTCGGAACTCAGCTTTCTTTATGTGGGAGAGAAACACGCTCCACTTCTACCTAGAACATAACATAGAATTTTCATGTCTATCTTTGCTGTGTGTGTTCTTTGTCTTTTAATAGCTACTATCATGCTTAGCTCTTTGCTTTCATGCTTATCTTTTTAAAGAGCTTTTGTCTAGTTGGTTGCTTGAACTCTCTTTAATTATCATGCTCACCTTATTAAGAGAGTTTGATTCCATTGCATTGGTTGATATGTCTATGATAAAGATGCTATGTGCATAATGGCACTTAGTAGTTCATGTTTTCTTATGGTTAGTCTCAAATAGCTGGGGGTTCCCAATGTGTTATTGGAGTACCAACACGATTTGTTTGCCTATGATGTGGTATGGTTTAGTAATATCTTCCTTCAAGAATTTATTTTGATTGACTTGGCGTATGCTCACGCATATTTAAGACTGTAAAGAAAGTCTGTCAAGCCTTGATGATCTTTTGTCTCTGAGTAGCGATATAACTTCCATGCCTGATTCGATGTTGCTTTGTCGCTCTGCATGATTATGACCGTCATTGCTCTCTTAGTTGGTCGCTCCCAGTCTTTTGCTAACATTCTCCTGTACTAAGCGGACTGACTGCTTGTGTATCCACATCCTTTTAATCCAGTTATGCCATATGAGTCCACCATATCTTCCTACATGGTATTTACCTGCCATTCCTAACGGAGACTTGCATGTGCCATCTCGAAATTATTCAAAGAAAAAAAGCATTCCTATTTTGTGCCTCTGTTGTAAGTTCATGAGGAAGTAGTAGCTAATTCATGATCTTTTTAAGTTGGACAAGCTTCACCCCGGGATTGCATGTATAATGTGCAAACCCATAATACGAGAAGGAACTGGCATTGAGTGCGCCCGGCTCAAAAAGATAATATAACAAACAAACCCTCCTTCATGCTTTGTTCATGAGAAATCAGAAAACTTTGGCAGTGATAAACAAACAAGATTAAGAGGATGTGATCGTCCTCATTCGGGAGCCGTTCCTCGAAACTTGTCCATCTCAAGAAGTGATTGAGTTATCTGCTAGCATTCTTTAACGAAACATGCATAATCAAAAAAAATTATTACCTCTATTTTAAGATCAAGAGCTCTGGTACATGTTTTGTCTTTGTTTCCGACTACGGGCTTTCAACCTTGCCAACAAAAGCCACGGTTCGAGAGTCTCCACCTTCTTTTAAAAGCACCAACTACTAAGAGCATGATTGTCATTCTGAGTGTAATGTGCATTGTCCCAAAGTAGCATTGTCTTTTGCATGATTGTGATATCGTTTATTCTGAAATCATTGTATCTAGTCATCACTTAAACCTTGGAGGTGCCCCTGCATTTATGTTTTGCTTCACTAAAGGGGGCAAGCTAGATATCACTTTATCATATTTGCACACCATGTTCATTACAAATCTATTTGATGTTTCAGTATCATATTGTAAAACTTTCAGTTCTTTGTGATTTTCTCATGAGGCAACTTAATTACTATAGATTCATTGTCTCAGTAAGCTTTTTTCATGTGACTATGAAAAAGTCCTATATGGTTAATAGCATGTCACCACAGAAATTATTCTTGTTATCATTTACCTACTCGAGGACGAGCAGGAATTAAGCTCGGGGATGTTGATACGTCCAAAACGTATCTATAATTTCTGCTTGCTCCATGCCTCTTTTGGGTGATATTGCTATGTTATTATATACTTCCATACACTTTTGATCATATTTGGACTAACCTATTAACTCAGTGCACCCCAGTGCCAGTTTCTGTTTTCGGCTGATTTTGTATTTCAGGTTTTCACATTACGAGAACTGCCAGGAAAAATCCAGAAAAATTATATAAAAAATCAGTGTTCCAGAAGCTACCTTGCGCCCAAAGTACAGCCGGGGGGGGCACCAGTGCTCCAGGCGCCCTGGCGGTGCGCCCTGCCCCCCTGGGCCGCGCCGGGGGGGCGCCTGGGCCCCCCGAGGCTCCGCTGATGCCCCCCTTTGGCAGATATTTAAAGCGTCTCCCGAAACCCTCGAGACGGGAACTCTTTTTCGCGATCTCATCTCTGTTCCGCCGCCGCCGCCGCTTCGAAGATCGGGAGCACCAGGAGAACTCTTCCCGGCACCCTGCCGGAGGGGAGGATCACCACCGGGAGCCTCTCCACCACCATGGACACCTCCCGGATGAGTTGTGAGTAGTCTCCCTTGGACCATGAGTCCATGACCAGTAGCTATGTGATGTTCTCCTCCCGTTCTTGTGCTTCACTAATTAGTCCTCGTGAGCTGCCCTACATGATCGAGGCACATATGTAATCCTTATGCTGTTGCTATGATGAGTTTGCTGGGATCCGATGGATTATGAGATTATGTTCAGATTGTGTTTGAGTAATATATTTGATTCACCTCTTTTATATTTATGTTCGTAAGTAATTCTTGCATGTTCTCCGTTGTTATTTATTGCTTTGGCCAAGTAGTAGGTAGTGACTCCAAGAGGGAACGTTATGCTTGATTGTGGGTTCATGCCCCTCGATGACTAGCTTGAGTGATAGAAACATGAGTCTAGGGGATGTGCTGTTGCCGCAAGGGGGAAAACAACGGTGCTTGTGCCCACGGGTGCAAGGACTGTTTACTTTACGCAAAGTTCTTTTAATGCAGTTGTCTGTTGCTTTGAGTTTACACTATGGGTGGGACTCGCAACTTAATACCAGCGAGATGTTCTGGATAGATATCTCAAGGTGGATGATTAGTAGTAGATGCAGATGGATTTCGGTCTACTTACCTCGGCGTACCGCCCATGCTTTGAACCACAACCTTTCTTGCAACATAGTTAGCATTGGTTTGCGCACATAATTCTGTCAATTGCCCAGCTGTAATTCGTTCACCTCACATAGCTGTTTTATCGTCTTTTGGGAGAGAGACATCACTAGTGAACATCATGAGACTCCGGTCCATATTACCATCATTGATCACGTCCTCTATTTACTTTTCCGCTTTTATTTACTATTGCAATTATATCTATCACTACTATCACTTGCGTTTGATCCTTTGTAAACGACAAGGCCGGAGGGATTGACAACCTCTCTGTACTCGTTGGGAGCAAAGTTATTTGTATCTGTGTGCAGGTCCACGTTGATTGCTAATATCTGGCGCCGTTAGCAGTTGACACCTTCTTGTTGAAACTGGGAGTCTCAGGGAAAACGATCATTGGTATTGCCAAGGGAAAACTTCTGCTACACTTCATCTCAAACCTTCCACTTGTGGTAACCAACGAGGGGTGAGAAGCCACCTAGCAGGTACTAATTTGCCTCCTCCATGGTTATAGTGTATCTCCCTCTTGCCTAAAAGTCTAACAAAGTAGGGGCAGGAAGAACAATAGGGATGGCATGACGCCTATTGAAGATTAGTCGATATTTGAGGGATTGTTCATCCCTCTCTATAAACCGGTGACTAGTCATAGCATGGCAATCCAAATGACCAGGAGGTAAAGGTTCATCATTCTCGTGCACAGGCACACCAAGATGGAGGGCTATGCGAGTGGCATAAATCCCACCAAATAAATCTCCATGCATACCATTATGGTGTAACCTATGTGCAACAATGGCTCCCAAGTTATATTGTCTATTACCTAGTACAACACTCTTGAGAACACTAAGATCTGGGACACACATGTGACAAGCCTCATCTTTACCATTTATGCATCTACCAATAAAGAGAGCAAAGTAATGCATAGCAGGAAAATGGATGCTCCCTATGGTAGCCTGTGTGATTTCTCTAGATTCCCCCGTTGTGATACTAGCAAGGAAATCTCTAAATTCAGATTTGCGAGGATCACCCATACTGCCCCACTGTGGGAGCTTACAAGCATCATTAAAATCCTCTAAGTCGATGGTGTAAGATTTATCATAAAGGTCAAACAGGACAGTGTGAGAATTACGTGAAGATGAAAATTTAAACCTTCTCACAAAGGTATCAGTTAAGCCACGGTATTGAGGGCACTTATCTTGTATGTAGCCCTCGAGGTCAGCGTTGCGCACACATGCGTAAAATTCCTCCTTGATGCCAACCTGATCCATAAAGTCATCTCACGGCCATTCACAAGGCCGCTCTTCCGCTTCCCTCGGCAGTTCATCGTCCGACTCACGAAACGCGAGCCTCGTTTCTTGCTTCCTTGAAGAACCACCTTAAAAAAATTCCTATGCATTTTTTTTTGAAATTTTTAGTAACTCAAAATAAAAGTTGACCAAACTCAACAATATTGATAGAAACAACTCCTACTAGTGCCTAGAGACTATATTATGCATTAGAACTACCTGGGACCAAACAAATTTGACATGCAAGCTCAACAACAAGGTCACCACAGGAGCAAAAATTTGCAATAAATAAAGCACTAGAACAAAAACTAATTGGACCAATGGAGGAGTCACATACCAAGGAACAATCTCCCCAAACAATTTGGTGAATGGTGCTTTGAGCAAGGAGATCGAAAATGGCAGCAAGATGAGCTAGAACTCGGGTTTGAGCTGGTTGGTGATTTTTCTGGGAGGAAGAAGAAGAGTGTGGGTGCAGGAATAAGTGGAGGGGGGCCACGTGGGGCCCACGAGGCAGGGGGCGTGCCCTGTGAGGTGGGGCGCGCCCTGGACCCTCGTGGCTAGGTGCTAGCTCCCCTCGTTGTGTGTTCTGTGCCATATTTTCTCAAATATAATAGAAAAAAACATATTTCATTTTCAGGGCATTTGGAGAAATTTTATTTTCGTGGTATTTTTTATTGCACGGATAAGTGTGGAAACAGACAGAGAATACTGTTTTTGTCTTATTTATCCTAATTAACAGAAATTAAAAGGAGGGTACAGAAAGTGGTGCTATCTAGATTCACCTATCACATGCTCAACAAAAGGAATCCATTAACAAGGTTGATCAGGTCTTGTTAATAAAATCTTTCCGAATAACATGAAACCGGAGAATTTTCGAATAACACTAGGTTACCTCAATTGGGATATGTATGTCCCCAACAATAAGAATGTCATATGTCTTCTTGACAGTAGGATGACGAAATTCAAAACCTCCAATAATAATAGTTGAAATTTTTCCAATATAATTGATACTATGGACCTGAGGTTGTTTCCTCGGAAAGTGTACCGTATGCTCAGTACCATTGACATGAAAAGTGACATTGCCTTTGTTGCAATCAATAACAGCCCCTGCAGTATTCAAAAAGGGTCTACCAAGGATAATAGACATATTATCGTCCTCAGGAATATCAAGGATAACAAAGTCCGTTAGATTAGTACCATTTGCAACCAGAACAGGCACATCCTCACAAATACCGACAGGTATAGCAGTTGATTTATCAGCCATTTGCAAAGATATTTCAGTAGGTGTCAACTTACTCAAGTCAAGTCTACGATATAAAGAGAGAGGCATAACACTAACACCGGCTCCAAGATCACATAAAGCAGTTTTAACATAGTTTCTTTTAATGGAGCAAGGTATAGTAGGTACTCCTGGATCTCCTAATTTCTTAGGTATTCCACGCTTAAAAGTGTAATTGGCAAGCATGCTGGAAATTTCTACTTCAGGAATCTTTCTTTTATTGGTAATAATATATTTCATATATTTAGCATAAGGATTTGTTTTAAACACATCAGTCAAACGCATACACAAAAAGATAGGTCTAATCATTTCACAAAAGCGCTCAAAATCCTCATCATCCTTTTTCTTGGATGGTTTAGGAGGAAAAGGCATGGGTTTCTGAACCCATGGTTCTCTTTCCCTACCGTGCTTCCTAGCAACAAAGTCTCTCTTATCATAACGTTGATTCTTTGATTGTCGGTTATCAAGATCAACAGCAGGTTCAATCTCTACATCATTATTATTGCTAGGTTGAGCATCATCATGAACATCATCATTAATATTATCACTAGGTTCCTGTATATTACTAGATTGTGTCTCAACATCAGAAAGTGATATATCATTGGGATTCTCAGGTATGTTAGCTACAGGTTCACTAGAAGCATGCAAAGTCCTATCATTTTTCTTTTTCTTCTTCTTAGAAGAACTAGGTGCATCTAAATTAGCTCTCTGAGAATCTTGCTCAATTCTCTTAGGGTGGCCTTCAGGATACAGAGGTTCCTGAGTGATTTTACCACCTCTAGTAGCAACTGTAACAGCATAGTCATTATTCTTACAATTTAATTCATTGAGAAAATCATTCTGAGCCTTAAGTACTTGTTCTACTTGAGTGTGACCATGGAAGCATGTATATTAATAAGTTTCAGTTCACCTTTAACTCTAGACAGATAATCACTCGAGCGTTCAATCATATAAGCATTGTGTTGTAATTGTCTACCAACATAAGCATTGAGTTTTCTTGTTTCACAATAAAATTGTCAAACTCATCTAAGCATTGGCTATCAGACTTATAACGAGGAATATCACCTTCATCAAATCTATAAAGAGAATTTACCTTTACTACCTGTGTTGGGTTATCAAAACCGTGTATTTCTTCAATAGGTGGTAAATTCTTCCCATCTTCAGCTTTAATACCTTTTTCTTTCAAAGACTTCTTTGCCTCTTGCATATCTTCAGGACTGAGAAATAGAACACATCTTTTCTTCAGAGTTGGCTTAGGGGCTGGTTCAGGAAGTGTCCAATTATTTTCATTGGCCAGCATATTATTCAATAGTAAGTCAGCTTGATCAACTGTTCTTTCCCTGAAAACACAACTATCCCGGTGGTCTCTAGAAGCATCGGTTAGTCCATTATAAAAGACATCAAGTATATCGTTCATCTCAAGAGGATGATCAGGCAAAGCATTAAGTAATTGGAGAAGCCTCCCCCAAGCTTGTGGGAGACTCTCTTCTTCAATTTGCACAAAGTTATATATTTCCCGTAAGGCAGCTTGTTTCTTATGAGCGGGAAAATATTTAGCAGAGAAGTAATACATCATATCCTGGGGACTACGCACACAACCAGGATCAAGAGAATTAAACCAAGTCTTAGCATCACTCTTTAATGAGAACGGAAACAACTTAAGGATATAGTAATAACGAATCTTTTCATCGTTGGTAAACAGGGTGGCTATATCGTTCAACTTAGTAAGATGTGCCACAACAGTTTCAGATTCATAGCCATGGAAAGGATCAGATTCAACCAAACTAATTAACTCGGGATCAACAGAGAATTCATAATCCTTATCGGTAACATAGATAGGTGAAGTAGCGAAAGCAGGGTCATGTTTCATTCTAGCATTCAACGACTTTTCTTTCAACTTAGCTAATAATTTCTTAAGATCATATCTATCCTTGCAAGCAAGAAAGTCTCTAGCAGTTTCTTCATCCATAACATAAACCTCGGGGACAACAGGCAATTCATATCTATTGGGAGAAGCTTCATCATCACTTTCATAAATATTATCAGTTAAAATATTTGCGTTCTCCCTAACCTTAGCAATTTGTTCATCTAGAAATTCACCTAGTGGCACAGTATTATCATGCATAGAAGCAGTTTCATCATACATAGCAGAAGTGGCATCATCAAGAACATACGACATATCAAATTCAATAGCAGGAGTTGGTGTCGCAAGTTTACTCATAACAGAAGGAGAATCAAGTGCAGAGCTAGATAGCAGTTCCTTGCCTCCCCTCGTAGTTGAGGGTAAGATCTTGGTTTTTGAGTCCTTCAAATTCTTCATAGTGATCAGCAAATATAAATCCGAAGTGACTTAAAGAATAGAGCTATGCTCCCCGGCAACGGCGCTAGAAAATAGTCTTGATAACCCACAAGCGTAGGGGATCGCAACAGTTTTCAAGGGTAAAGTATTCAACCCAAATTTGATGATTCGACACAAGGGGAGCCAAAGAATACTCTTAAGTATTAGCAGCTGAGTTGTCAATTCAACCACACCTGGAAACTTAGTATCTGCAGCAAGGTAGCTTAGTAGCAAAGTAATATGATAGTGGCGGTAGCGACAATAAAAGTAACGGTAATGTTTTTGTAGTTTTTGTAATAGTAGCGACGGAAAAGTAAATAAGCAACAAGCAATATGGGAAAGGCTCGTTGGCTTTGGACCGGTGATGGGAAATTATGTCGGATGCAATTCATCATGTAGAATTTATAACCTAGGGTGACTCAGAACTAGCTCCAGTTCATCAATGTAATGTAGGCATGTATTTCGAATATAGTCATACGTGCTTATGGAAAAGAACTTGCATGACATCTTTTGTCCTACCCTCCCGTGGCAGCGGGGTCCTATTGGAAACTAAAGAATATTAAGGCCTCCTTTTAATAGAGTACCAGACGAAAGCATTAACACATAGTGAATACATGAACTCCTCAAACTACGGTCGTCACCGCGAGTGGTCCCGATTATTGTCACTTCGGGGTTGCCGGATCATAACACATAGTAGGTGGCTATAGACTTGTAAGATAGGATGATGAACACACATATATTCATGAAAACATAATAGGTTCAGATCTGAAATCATGGCACTCGGGCCCTAGTGACAAGCATTAAGCATAGCAAAGAAATAGCAACATCAATCTCAGAACATAGTGGATACTTGGGATCAAACTCTAACAAAACTAACTTGATTACATGATAGATCCCATCCAACCGATCACCGTCCAACAAGCCTACGATGGAATTACTCACGCACGACGGTGAGCATCATGGAATTGGTGATGGAGGAAGGTTGATGATGAGGATGGCGACCATCTCCACTCTCCGGAGCCCCGAACGGACTCCAGATCAGCCCTCCCGATAGAGATTAGGGCTTGGCGGCGGCTCTGTATCGTAAAACGCAATAATTCTTCCTCTCTGATCTTTTTTCGCCCCAAAAGTGAATATATAGGATCTGGGGATACGTCGGTGGAGCACCTGGGGGCCCACGAGGAAGGGGGCTCGCCCTAGGGGGGGCGGCGCCCCCCACCCTCGTGGATAGGGTGTGGTCCCTTGGTCTGGATCTTCATGCAGTTATTTTTTATATTTTCCAAAATAATTCTCCGTGGATTTTCAGGTCATTCCGAGAACTTTTTATTTCTGCACAAAAACAACACCATGGCAATTCTGCTGAAAACAGCATCAGTCCGGGTTACTTCCATTCAAATCATGCAAGTTAGAGTCCAAAACAAGGGCAAACGGGTTTGGAATAGTAGATATTTTGGAGACGTATCACACCGATATGGAAACCTTTGCTTGATTCTTCGGGACTCCGCGCCCGCGCTTTCCCCCTTAGCACCAAAGGGGAAACTGTTACACTCGCCCGCTAGCGCTCGCCTAGCCTTGGACGTCATTGCTCACGTCACGTGAACCTCCGAGTTGCCCCTAGCATAGATATCTCCGCTCCTCGGGAGCCAGCCTAGAGAGGTTGCCCCCAGGGAGGTCCTGCCGTCGTCCGCCTCGTGAGGCTTGGCCCCTCGCGAGGGTCTTGAGGTGTGGTTGCTGAAGCTGGGCCGTACCAGCCGCCGATGGAGCCACGTCATGGGCTACAGGCAGGCAAGTCTGGGTACCCCGGGCCCAAGGCACACTTGAACTTGGCTTCGAGGCAAAGACAAGGGGCACGGGCGAACCGCCGTGGGCCTCAATCTCCTGCGGCCTTAGTCGACGCGTGGCGACTTGATTGGAAGTGGGCGTCTCTGCTTCCCCATGCTGCCTCGGCAACTGCCCGACTTGATGAGACCCTACTTCATGCATATAAAAACCATCATTATGCTCGATTGTGGAGGCCGGCGGTTGGCCTCCTCTTGGCTATAAATGAGGAGGGGGTGAAGCCCCCGTTGCTCATCTCCTTCTTCTTGTTGCCTTCCCTTTCCTTCTGCCTCCTTGCCACGCCGGCCTGTTGTGATGCCCATGGCACTGATAAGCAGATTCTCTGCTGCAAAGAAAGTAAAAAAAACATGCGAGGAGCGGGAACCACTTCCGCCGAAGAAGAGGTTCAGCCGCCGTAGTTACGCTGACGAGAGGCTGGAGGCGATGAGACCTTGGTGCGACCGGCCTCCTCCCGGCTACCCGTTTCCCTTGTATGCCCAGGAACAAGGCTCCGGAAGAGGGGGTTGCGCTCCGCGCCGCTTGTGTCATGGTCGAGGTCGTCCAGCTAGGGTTGCACGGGCTGCCGGCCCCCGAACCCACGCCGAGGGCTCCTCGCGCGAGTTCTGGTGTGGACAGCAATGCCACCGCTTTCTTGGATCCGGCTCCCGAGGTTCTTCGCAAAGCTAATGCCAGCGAGGGGTCCTGCCGAGCTATGGTTGCAGCACGCCAGGTGCTGCAGCCAGCTTTTGGAGGCAGAGGTGGAGGCCCTCCCACGAGTCGGTGTCTTCATGACTCGAGGATGGGGTGAAATCGCTCGCGTGTGCCATCCTGATGGAGCCTCCGTCATCCACTACGAGTTTGACAGCGCCTCCACGTTGTTCTTCAAGGTCTTCGATGGGGAAGGCAGCCGCTTGGAGTGCTGCCCTGGAGGGAGCCGCCAGGGTGGCGCGGTGGCGGACACCGTGCCTGCTCTCGGCCCTGCCGATAGCCCCCCCCCAGCAGCAGCGACGACCCCTGCGAATCCAGCAGTTCTCCCGAGCCTGACGAGTCTCCAGAGACGAGCGACGACATCTACGCGCCACCGAGCTCACGCGATGCCCGGAGCACGGTAGCTTCATTGGCTCGTCGTCATTGGTGACCTGAAGGAGGGTTGGCGCTGGACTCTCGTGGCCCACTGTTGATGATGGCGTCGGCGGTGGCAGCAAGTCTTGCTTCGGCATTGCCCCCCGTTTTGTCCTTACAGTAGCCTTGCGCTCTACACCGGTGTTGGGTAGTACCATAGGGTGTGTCGACTGCAAATTAAAAATTTCTTACACGCAGAACAGCCAGGAACATGCTAGGGAGATGGATCACACATCGTTAGCACTAGACGCATAGTACCGTGCAGCGGAAGAAGAGTTGGGGCAGCACGTCTCCGGAGTCGTCTCCACCTCGTCGATCTCCCACGTAGCCAATTGGATCCAGCGAACAGGTTCGCCGGAGCGGCGCAAGTGCACCGCTTCTAACGGTATCCGCGCGTGCAGGAGGAACGTCGTGCGGCGGACTGCTAGGTCCGATCACACAATTGACAGCGAGTGGAGGTGGCTAGTTGCAACACATGCAAAGGCCTAATGACAGCGCCAAAGCGATCAATCAATAAGCGTGCCGCACCTCCACTATATATAGGCATCCATCGTGGGCTCAACACTTGGGCCTCGCATGGACCCTAAAGCCCAAAGTATGTTCGGCATGTATCCAAGTCCGAGTAGGACCAAGTCTGAATCGTGGAGTCGGATCCAACCTCACAGGTTCCTTCCCTTAAGCGCGCGACCCCTTAGGGTCAAGTCGGCTTGGTCACAGTTCATATCAGCTCCGACCTGTACGGTTAGTAGCGGCCTCTAGCAAGGCGTGCCGACCACCAAGCAGACTATGAAGATGTCTAATGAACATGTACAACATGTCACACTTTCATTCCTTTTGCCACACCATATATGTTGTCGGTCTCAAGGCGAGTCTGTCATCCTTGTGCTGGCCCGACCTCTTTCTCGTTCGAGTGATGCTGACCCAAACCGGATTATCTCATAATCCTTGGTGCATGGCCATGCTTATCCTGGTAAGATCACACGAGGGGCCCAGAGTATATCTCTCCTGATTGGAGGGGCAAATCCCATCTTGCTCGACCACATATTGTAGCTTGGGTCTGAGTTATACCGAAACGTACCTTTGTAACTACCTAGTCACGGAGTAGCGTTTGGTCGGCCCAAAGCAAGTCTGTTAACACCCCGAGTACATGCGTGAGCTCAGGTCTTAGGACATAGAACGTATGTTGTACTAGAGACTCACATATGTCATATCGCTGCGTCTCATAGTTGGGACTGTCCGACTTGGAGCTTATCTCAACTCGGATCCGACTATATCGAATCCGACCAAATCTTTCCAAGTCCATATTATCTGGTTAGCATCCAATGCCCCATGGCTAGTGAGACCGAGCCATCCACCGTGTCATATGCTAGTCTAGTCTGACATGTGTCCACACATCACTTACGACTAGGGACCGTTTAGGTTGTATCATACAACACAAGATCTCACAGAAAAGTCACGTACTTGCCAACAAGTATTATTGATTACATCCAAGGACTATCTTTATTCATAAACACATAGGAAGTATGATAATACATGATTGCCTCTAGGGCATATCTCCAACAGTATCCCACTTGCACTAGAGTCAATCAAATAGACATCGTATGCCCATAGCTCTAACGCGCCCCTCATGCCTGGGATGTGGAAGCGGCTTAGTCAATGGATCTGCAACATTTGCATCTGCATTAATTTTGCATAACTCTATATCACCACTCTTTACGATCTTTCGTATCACGTGATATTTCCGATCTATGTATCTAGTCTTGTGGTGGTTCCTCAGCTCCTTGGCTTGTGCAATGGCACCAGAATTATCACAATAAAGGTCCAACGGTTTCACCGAAACTGGGAAAATACCAAGATCATCAAGAAAGTTCTCAATCCAAACACCTTCCTTTGCAGCTTCATAAGCCGCAATGTATTTGGCTTCTATGGTTGTAATGCCCCGGACACACCCTCTGGTGGTCGTTATTCCTGGCGGGATCTAGACTGGCCTCACATATCAATACTAGTCTTTTCTGTGCACTTTGTCCTCACTCGTGCGCACCCGGGAGCAACTTCTCGGTCGGTCACCCATCCTGAAACTACTCCAAGCTGAGCACGCTTAACTTTGGAGTTCTTTGCGAATGGGCTCCCGGAAAAGAGGGAATTCCTTATTGATATGAGTAGTCTATAATCCCGATAAAGCTAGGCTATCACATACACCCCAACTCAGAGGAACCGACGTCTCATCGAGCCACAGGAACATTCCCTCTTGGCACAAATGTCTGTGCATCCAGTCCGATACATGTGCCATGTCGTGTGCCACGATGGGTCACAAACGTCATGAATAACATGATCGAGCACCTATCCGCAAACATCCGTGTAACCGCGAGGGTCGGCTCCGATACCAACTTGTAACGCACCGGATACACGCGCCGGTGGTCATTACTCCTGGCGGGATCTAGAATGGCCTCACATATCAATACTAGTCTTTTCTCTGCACTTTGTCCTCACTCGTGCGCACCCGGGAGCAACTTTTCGGTCGGTCACCCATCCTGAAACTACTCCAAGCTGAGCATGCTTAACTTTGGAGTTCTTTGCGAATGGGCTCCCGAAAAAGAAGGAATTCCTTATTGATATGAGTAGTCTATCATCCCTATTAAGCCAGGCTATCGCAATGGTAGAATCGGCCACAGTATCTTGCTTGGAACTCGTCTAGCTCACTGCTCCTCCATTCATGACATACACGAATCCATATTGTGATCGACAATCATCTCTATCGGTTTGGAAACTAGCGTTGGCGTAACCCTTTACGATGAGCTCCTCCTCACCTCCATAAACTAGGAACATCTCTTTAGTCCTTTTCAAGTATTTTAGAAGAGTCTTTACCTCCGCCAAGTGACTTTCACCTGGGTTGGCCTGGTATCTACTTGTTAGGCTTATTGCAAAAGAAACATTAGGTTGTGTACATATCATGGCATACATGATGGATCCGATTGCCGAGGCATACGGAATACTACTCATCCTGCTTCGCTCATCAGATGTCGAAGGACTCTGAGTCTCGCTTAGCCTTATACCATGTGAGACAGGCAAGAACCCTTTCTTGGCCTCACTCATGTTGAACCGCTTCAACACTTTATCTATGTATGTGCATTAGCTCGGGCCAAGCAGCCTCCTCGATCTATATCTATAGATCTTAATACTAACATGTAAACCGCTTCACCGAGGTCCTTCATCGAGAACTTTCCATTCAATGATTCCTTGACCGAGATCAGCATCGAAACATCGTTTCTGATTAGCAATATGTCATCCACATATAGTATCAAAAACACTGTCGAGCTACCACTCAATTTCTTGTATAAACAAGCGTCCTCTTCACTTTTGATAAAACCGAGACCACTGATGACCACATCAAAATGAATGTTCTAGCTCCGAGATGCTTGTCTCAACCCATAAATGGATCTCTTGAGCTTGCATACCTTACTAGTGCTAGTCAGATCGACAAAACCGTCGGGATGTATCATATACACGTCCTCGATTAAATTTCTATGAAGGAAAGCCGTTTTGACATCCATCTGTCATATCTCATAATCGAAATAGGCATCTATAGCTAGTATGATCCTCACCGACTTCAGCATCTCTACTGGCGAGTAAGTCTCATCGTAGTCAATTCCTTGAACTTGTCCATAACCTTTAGCGACAAGCCGAGCTTTGTGGATCTCAACATTTCCATCCACATCGGTTTTCTTCTTAAAGACCCATTTGCAGCCTATGGCTTTTACGCCAGGTGGTGGATCAACCAAGTCTCAAACTTGATTTTCATCCATGGACTATAATTCAGACCTCATGGCCTCTAGCCATGCCTCAGAATCTGGGCTTACCATCGCTTCCTCATACGTAGCCGGCTCGTTGCTTTCTAGCAACAACACATTGCGGACTCTGCGCAATCTTTCCGACCTCCGTGGTTCCGGTGCCGCTTCCACCTCGGGTTCCTTGACAGACTCCGGTATGATCACATCACCCGCCGAGTTGTCCCCAAGTGGTGCTCGAACTTCTTCAAGTTGCACCTGCCTCCCACTAGACCCCGTTTCGAGCGACAAACACTTTGTTCTCTTCGTAGTTGTAGAAGCTATATCCCAAGGTTTCCCTCAGATATCCCATGAATATGCATTTATCCGACTTGGGTGTAAGCTTGTCTGACATAAGTTGTTTGACAAATGCTTCACAACACCAAATCTTTACAAAAGACAAACTGGGACTCTTCCGAGTCCATATATCATGTGGTGTCTTATCTACGGATTTAGATGGTACTCTGTTGAGTGTAAAAGTTGTAGTTTCTAGAGCGTATCCCCAGAATGACAAGGGTAAATCCGATTTGCTCATCATAGAACCATGTCCAACAAGGTACGATTCCTCCGTTCCCACACGCCATTTCTCTGTGGCGTACCCGGAGGTGTGAGCTAAGGTATTATACCTCGACTTTTCGGATGATCATCAAACTGTTGGCTCATGTACTCACCTCCACGATCAGATCATAGAAGCTTTGTAGTCTTGTCGAGCTGATTCTCTACCTCATTCTGAAACTCTTTGAACTTTTCAAAAGTTTCCAACTTGTGCCTCAGCAAATAGATATAGCCATATCTACTCAAGGCGTCGGTAAAAGTCACGAAGTACTGATAGCCACCTCTAACAGTTGTGCTCATTGGACCACACACATCGCTATGTATAAGCTCCAACAGCTCGGACACCCTCTCACAACTCTTTGCAAAAGGAGACTTAGTCATCTTGCCAAGCAAGCATGATTCACATGTCTCGAATGACTTGAAGTCGGGCGAAGTTAGGAGCCCATCACTATGGAGCTTCTTCATGCGTTTCAGACTAATGTGTCCAAGCCGGCAATGCCAGAAGTATGTCGGATTTATCTCATTAGGCTTATGCCTCTTGACATTCATATTATAGACAGGTTCCGTCCCCAGATTCAAAATAAATAGCCAATCAATAATGGGTGCATAGCCGTAGAACATACCATTCAAAAATATCGAACAACCATTGTCATTTAAATTGAATTCATAACCTTGACTCATCAAACATGAGGCAGAAATAATGTTCTGACTAAGTGCAGGAATATAATAGCAATTATTCAATTCTGTAATGAATCCGGAAGGAAGCTGGAGCTGCATCGTGCTAACCTCCAACGCAGCAACTCTTGCTTTGTTGCTGACCCTGATATCAATCTCCCCTTGTGCCACATGCCTAGTTCTTACCAGCCCTTGCATCAAGTTGCAAATATGAACAAACGATCCAGTATCAAATACCCAAGAGCTACTAGGAATGTCAGCAAGGTAAATGTCTACAACATATGAAACAAGTGTACCTTTGCCTGAAGTAGCATTCTTGCTATGCTCTGCAAGCCACTTGCTACAGTTCCTCTTCGAGTGAAGAGTCTCCTTGCAGTCATAGCAAACGGTCTCTGAGTTCGTCCTAGACTTCGGCGCTGCGGCGGAGATTGCCTTCTCCGTGCCCTTTTCCTTAGTCATTTTCTTAGACCATCTCTCCTTGAAATTAGCTGAGTTCTGCACCATCAACACTTGATGCATTCCTTTCTTTACATCCTATTCTGCCACCTTAAGCATACCATGCAATTTAGTGAGCTTCTTATCCATGACATGCATATGATAGTTCGAAATGAATGTCCCATAGCTGGGCAGAAGAAAACCCAGAACTGCATCTGTAGCCACCTCATCCATGAGCGGGAAGCCTGACCGATCCAAAGGTTGCACGATCATCTTGATCACATGTGGGCTTAGTGGATCACCTTCCTGCAGCTTACAATCCATCAAGGATCATCAAACGTTGAACCTTTCGGTCCTAGCCTGAAACTGAAACATGCTTTTGAGACTCTCGATCATATCAAAAGCCCCAACATCTTTGAAATGCTGTTGCAAATCGGGCTCCATACAAGGCAACACGAGGCAGCTGATCTCGTTTGATTCATCAACGAGTTTCTGGTAGGCATCCCTTATCGTGGCATTAGCAGTATCAGCAGGTTCATATGGATGTGGATCCTCTATAATATGTTCCTTCTTATCATGCTTGAGAACAATTCTCAAATTTCTATACCAGGTGGTAAAGTTCGTTCCATTAAGTTTATCCTTTTCCAAGATTAATTTCAATGCAGAGTTGGGTTGAGCAGGTAGTGCCATTGATCTACAACAGAAAATATGCAATCACTAAGCAATGTGTTTATGTAGAGTAATTCAAGCCTTAAACAGAAATACTCCCACTAAAGTCAGCATCCCTCCGCAAACTCCCAGTGATTCAGGATCCAACGAGCACATGCGACTAGTGAGCTTTAGCATCACTGCTAGCCAACATGACTATCCAGTAAGAAACTCCTTGCTAATCGTATCTATATATGACTCTTGTCGGTTGAGTAGGTATCTCATACGCCAGCTCTCGGCCTCTTTTGCCACAAGGCCCAAAACCGTTTTTATAACCTTGTCAAGTTAACCTGATGTAGTTCATGTCCATGTCCGACACGAACCCTTCAGTTCAAGGACACCTAGCAACACCCCAATTTTATGAGCCCACTACTAGATATACTTGACGTGTGAAGGTGCAACAGCGGGAATGGCAATTTACTTGATATTAATGAGGGATCTTTCTACCATTCTAACGTGCATAGAAAGTAAGAAGCGTAACAATCACAAATAAACTTATATTGTGAAATAGTATGGCTCCTTCATGGATGTTCTTCAAGGTCAGCTCCAACTCCGATGAGCATCTTGGAACTCCATCTTGTTTGTCACGTCGGGAGGCCAAGCCACCAACCTGATCCCTATTATCCAACTACCACAACTAGTAATGAATTTTGCATAGAGTCTCAAGTCGACACGCATGTCGTTATACATTATAATGGCAACACTTTGGCTCCTGTCGGCTGACAAACATGACACGCATGCCATGTAAAAATTACACACATGCATCACATACACATCAGCCATACTATTCACATCAAACATGCAAAACAAAGTCATGCATAGAATCGCATTCTACCGGTTTGTGTGTCAGCTACGAAATGCACGGCGCAATGCAAACAGTGGTGTTCTAATCTGACTGATCTTATAGATCATCATGAATCCGATTTGGATTTACTTTTCACTGTTAACCCCGATGGCGGATAACCGACCGGTAGGGGTAGATCATGTCATGACCTCATCGATCTCGATAGACAGAAAACATAGCCACATCAATCCCCATGTCTAGTTGATCTCAGCAACCGTGCACATAGCCGAACTCATAAATGACAACAGATCTCACGTGCCGCCTCCACATATCTAATATGCATATGATCTGAATCCAAATCCTATAGCAGAGGCTTTGATACCACTTTTGGGCTCTATCGTAGGGTGCATCGACTGCATATTAAAATTTTGCTACACGCAGAATAGCTAGGAAACTGTTAGGGAGATGGATCACAGATTATTACCAACTAGACACGTAGTGCCGTGCAATGGAAGAAGAGTTGGAGCAGCGCGTCTCCGGAGTCATCTCCTCCTCATCGATCCCCCACGTAGCCGATCGGATCCCGCGAACAGGTTTGCCGGAGCGGCGCAAGTGCACCGCCTCTAATGGTATCCGCGCGTGCAGGAGGAACATTGTGCGGTGGACTGCTAGGTCCGATCACACAACCGGCAGCGAATGTAGGTGGCTAGTTGCAACACATGCAAAGCCCTAATGATGGCGCCGAAGCAATCAATCAATAAGTGTGCCGCACCTCCACTATATATAGGCATCCGTCGCGGGCTCAACACTTGGGCCTCACAAGGACCCTAAAGCCCAAAGTCTGTTCGGCCTGTATCCGAGTTCGAGTAGGACCAAGTCTGACTTGTGGAGTCGGATCCAACCTCCCAGGTTCGTTCCCGTAAGTGCACGACCCTTTAGGTTCAAGTAGGCTTGGTCACAGTTCGGATCACCTCCGACCTGTACGGTTGGTAGAGGCCTCTAGCAAGGCGCGCCGACCACCAAGCTGACTATGAAGCTGGCTAGCGAACCTGTACAACATGTCACACTTTCATTCCCTTTGCCATACGATATATGTTGTCGGGCTCAAGGTGAGTCTTTCATCCTTGTCCTAGCTCGACCTCTTTATCGTTCCAATGATGCCGACCCAAAGTAGATTATCTCATAATCCTTGCCGCATGGCCATGCTTATCCTGGTCGGATCACACGAGGGGCCCAGAGTATATCTCTCCTGATCGGAGGGGCAAATCCCGTCTTGCTCGACCACGTCTTGCAGCATGGGTCTGGACAAGCTCGAAACCTACCTTTGTAACTACCCAGTCACGGATTAGTGTTTGGTCGGCCCAAAAAAGTCTGTTACCATCCCGAGTACATGCGCCAGCTTAGGTCTTAGGACATAGAACATATGTTGTACTAGAGACTCACATATGACATATCACTACATCTCATAGTTGGGTCTGTCCAACTCGGACCTTAGCTCGACTCGGATCCGACTATGTCGAATCCGACCAGATCTTTCCAAGTCCATATTATCCGGTTAATATCCAATGCCCCATGGCTAGTGAGACCGAGCCATCCACCGTGTCATATGCTAGTCTAGTCCAACATGTGTCCACACATCACTTAAGGCTAGGGACCATTTAGGATGTATCATAAAACACAAGATCTCACAGACAAGTCACATACTTGCCAACAAGTATTATTGATTACATCCAAGGACTATCTTTATTCATAAACACATAGGAAATATCATCATACATGATTGCCTCTAGGGCATATCTCCAACAGCTGGCGGGTCACAGTCCCAAGGCAAGCTTCAGCCGTCGCTGGTATGCCAGGTCGCGAAGCCGTGGTCACGGCCAGGAGGTGAGCGGCCTGGGGTCTGGTAAGAGCTCCTGTGGCGCGATGCTCAAGAGGTCCCTCTTTGCGTGCAAGCAGCTTCCCGGAGGCTAAAAAAGGAGGTGGCATTGCCGGCGCTGGACTGCGGAAATCAAACTTGTCGAGTCGTGGTGTTGTGCCTATTTAAATATATGACTTATCTTGACGAGCCTTAGGTGATTCTCCACATGGTGCGCCTAGTTCGTTCTTCTGTGGCAGCGCGGCTAGGATTTCGCGATTTTATTCCCGCTTGCTTTAGTGTGCTGCATTGGCGGAGCCCGGCCCCGCGCATACCTCAGTTGCCGCTGGCTCATTCGGATCACCAGGACGAGGTCAGGGGTGAGGGGCTACATGACCAGTTAGGCTCCTGAGTCGCGATGCTCACAAGTCCCCCTAGGCGTACGAACAACCCTCGGGAAGGAGACGCGGAACTAGGCCTTAGTGTTCTGCGTCGGCAGAGCACGACCCCGCTCATACCTTAGCCGCCGCTGGCTCACGATTCCCCCTTGATGTCCGAACAGCCCTCGGAAAGGAGACGCTGGCTCACGAGTCCCCCTTGACGTATGAACAGACCTAGCATCTCATGTGGGCCTCCCCTTCTCTCGCTCTTCTAGGTACTCTACGTCCTCGGGACCTGACCCTCGAGCAGAGCTCAGCCGCCGCTGGTTTGCCTGGTCGTGATGCCGTGGTTAAGGCCAGGGGGTGAGGGATGGAGAGTCAGTAGGAGTCCCTGAGACACGGTGCTCAGGAGCCCCCCCTTTAAAGCGCTGTGAATTATGAGAGAAGGGAAAAGCCGGCAAGGCCGCTTGTTGCTAGTCTCCGGTGATTAATACGGGTTAGTTTGATGAAACAACACAATTTACAATCGCGTCTACCGTCGTGCCACTGATCTTTCCGTAGGAAGACGAAGGCACTGAAGACCTGGTGAGGTGATGTGCGCGAGGCGGGCCGCAAGTCAGAGCTCGATCTCTTAGATTTGTCAGCGTTGTAGGGAAGGACCCGAGCACAAGCGTCGTGCCAACGTGTGTATCCCCCATTGCGGGATGAGCAGGAGTCTGTTCGGCAGTGCGGGAGGCTAAAAGAGGTGGTGAGTGATCAGGTGATGATCATAAGGTAATTCATAGGAGGAAACGAGCTAATCAAGGTGATGCGAATGTGATACATGCCACAGGGACGGATCCATGCGACCTGGGGATGATGCAGCCCGGGGGGTGCCCCCAATAGAGTAAGCTAAAGATGCAAAAGGATACACGTCGCAGGGGCAAGCCCGTGCAACTTGGGAATGATGCAGCCCGAGGGGCGCCCCCAACTGAACAAACTGAAACAAAGTCACCTGGCACCAATGCTAGAGAGATGTTGATGTAGCTGAAGATGCTCATTGCAGATGTCGCTCCTCATGAGCCGCCTGACTCTGGGACCTCGCGAGGCTCCTGAGGTTCCGAGAGCTCGCGGAGAACCAACACCACTTCTGCTAGGTTCTCCTGATGCCTGGCCTCGCGAGCCGCCAAGACATCCCCCATGTGGCGCTGGTGCAGGGCTGCCTGGTTCGGCAAGCCGAAGGGCATGCAAACGTAGCTCTGAGGAGGGCCCTCGCACCGGCCCACCTGAGACGGCCAGTAGAGCTCCTGAGATGTGACTCTGTTGAGTCCTGGGACATTGACGCAGACACGCAAACCATCGCCCGAGCCTGGGTAGACAGCTACACTTCATGGTGCAGGGCGGCGCTCGCCCTGCATTGCCCTTGGTACCTGCAAGTCTTCGATGGTCTGGTCGATGAACTACTGAGCACTCGGTGCTTTGTTCCTTGCGCTCTATTTAGGGAAACGTGCGGTGAAGCAGGCCTCCACATGGTGCCCGAGCACCTCCCTCTTGACATTGGTAGGTCGGAGGCCCTCCAGAGGAGAGCCCCCGAGCCCAGCCTGAGAGGGGCGCCGGGCGCGCCTTCATATGCGAGGGAGGGAGGCACCCCGTCCATAGGCACGGATCCTGAGTCGCGGCCGCCGGGTGCTGCATCTTCATGAGGATCGCAGGCGATCAGCTGCTTCTTCTTCTTTGAGATAACTTCAGGGGGGTAGATGGTGTTTTTGTTGTCTGGATCCTCGACTTCCGCAGCCTGGTAAGCGCGCTCGAGGGAGAACACATCGTCCTTTTCTTTGCATGTGATGGTGATGATGTCACGGCTCCCCGACATCTTGAGGACATTGTAGCCATGGTGAGTCGCTGCCGTGAACTTGGCCATGGCTGGATACCTAAGAATGGCATTGTATGGGAGGCAGATGTGAGCGATGTCGAAGTCGATGAGCTCGGTGTGGTAGTTGTCGCGGGTGCCGAAGGTAACGAGGAGCCAGATCTGCCCGATTGGGGTGGTGGAGCCGTTAGTCACTCCTGAGAAAGGCCTGGTGGGCTGCAGGTGGTCATATGGCACTTGGAGACGGTCAAACGTGTCGACCGAGAGAATGTTGAGCCCTGCACCGCCATCGATGAGGGTCTTGGTGACTTGGACATTGCAAATGACGGGTGAGTAGAGCACTGGGAGAGCGCCGACAGTTGCCTGGCACTTGAGCTGGTCAGCTAAGCTGAAGGTGACGGTGCATTTGGACCACTTGAGCGGCCACATGGCTTCTATCCTGGGGAGAGCCACATTCACTGTTCGGGCAAACTGCTTGAAGATTCGCTGAGAGGCTTGAGCCTGTGCACCGCCCAAGGTGCAGGCGGTGGCGCGAGGCTCCTGGAAGCCCCCAGCCCCTTCGTCTTGGTTGTTGTTCCTCCTTGGCGGTGGTAGCAGCGGAGGGATGCCAGCCTTGCCCTGAGGACGGTACTCATGAGGTTGGTCCCCCCAGACGCCCTCGCAAGGCTGGTCCCTCCAGGCACCCTCGCGAATCTCATCATGCAAGCGTTCCTCACGAGGTTGATCCCACCACTCCTGACAGGGGTCGCTGTCATCCTAGCGCCCTCCAGCTCGGCTTCATCCACGGCCGTAGCCTCAATCGTTGCGCTCGGGGCGTCGGCCGGTGTGCCCTTCGTGGATAGCCCTGAGCTCCTGACAGTCGTTGGTGTTGTGGCTGTGCACGTTGTGGAAGGCGCATAATGGATGGCTGCTCTTGGATGACTCTGGGTGGTCGCGGCCGCGCCGCATCTCTGGTTCTACCGCGAGCATGACCAACCCCTTGCGCTTCACGTCTTTAGCCATGGCCTTCTTGTCTTCTGGGTCAGCAGCGGGGAGCTCGACGAGGAAAAGGCGCCCCTCCTCAGCGCACTTGGTCGCTAGGTTGAACAGGTCCAGGGCTGTGGACAGGTCTTCATGGATGGCGAGGTCCTCCTTCATCTTGACATCGCGGACACGATCGTAGAATGCTGAGATGATGGCAACATCCATCACCTTGAGAATCTTGAGGCGGACATTGTTGAAGCGCTCGATGTACTTCTACACGGTTTCCCCCTGTTGCTGCTTGACGCGCCGCAAGTCACCTGCGGCTGGCGGGCGGTCGCGAGTGCCCTAGAAATTGGCGATGAAACGCTCACGCATCTCACTCTAGGAGGAGATCGATCCTGCGGGCAGGTTTAGGAGCCACAAGCGCGCGCCGTCCTAGAGAGCCATGGGTGTCGGATTACGGGCTCCGCAAACCCAAGAAGATCGAACACATGGGCCTGAACGAAGATCTCTCCCACTCACGTCTACCTAGCGTCTCGCCCTCGTCCGGTGAAGAGATTCAAGCGAACAACAAGTAAAGCACACACGAATTTACCCAGGTTCAGGCCACCTTGCGGTGTAAAACCCTACTTCCTGCTTTGGTGGATTAGCCTCAGGAGGGCTTGAGTATGAATGAGTACAGTGGTTCCTGAGCTCAGGATGGTTAGTAGGCAAGGGTTCTTGCTCCTTTGTGTGTGGGCGAAGTCTCTGGATTTCATCGGGCTTCCCTCCATAGTGCAGATCCTAGCTATATAGGCGGCCAGGGTCCTCTTCCCCCGGAATGTTTATGCGGGAAGGGATTCCACAACAGCCATTTTGAGTGGGATCACAAGGACGTTCCTATCCTGATGAAAGCAGTATTCTCCTGCAAAGGGATCAGGAGGTGACGCGGTGGTGGGCTCGGTGGTGACATCCTCCCTGTCGTCCTTGTGGTCTTCGATCTTGTTGCACCGAAGGGGAAACCTTTGTCCTGCCCCTAGGGAACCTGCACCTGTGCTGTCTCCTTTGCACCAAAATGGCAACTGCGTCGCTGGCACGCGCTGGCACCCGCTAGCACGGTGCGTCACTGCTTGTGTCACTGCCTCCTCCTGAGGCAGGCTTGTCCTTGGATTCTCTGCCCCTCCGAAGCAACCTAGTCGAGGCCACTCCTGAGGGGATCTTGCCGTCGTTCTCCTCGCGAAGTCTAGCCCCCTCGCGAGGGTCTTGAACAACTGGTTGATCAGCTGGGCCGTACCAGGCCGTAGTAGGAGCGCGTTGTGGCCCGCAGACAGGCAAGTCTGGGTACCCTGGTTCCCAGGACACCGACAGTTGCCCCTAGGCCCAAGGAGGGTGCAGAGTTGGCTTTGGGGCGAAGCCTTAGTCGAGGACGAAGTGCCACGGGCCCCAAAAGGCTGCGGGCCAGGCTGGCGTGTGACGGTTGGATGGGACGTGGGCGACTCTGCTTCTCGGCAACCGTGCAACTTGACAAAAGGAGTTGCCTTCGCTGCAGAGGGGTTATCGCCTCCTTTCCTTCATGCTCGGATCCCCTTCTCCTTCGCCTCTGGCCTCCCCAAATCGCCGGCATCCTCCAGCACCTCCAGCAATGGCGAAGAGAAGCAAGGGTGCCGTGTAGGCATCCGGATCTGCTTCCTCCCTCGAGGTGGCGCTCGAGGAGTCCACCATCACCGAGGAGGGGGACTACTCGGAGGTCCAGTCTTTCTTGTCGAGTGTCCACAACGATCATGGCCCAACGAAGATTTGGGTTGGATCCACTGCGGCGCGGATCTTGCTGAAGTATTGCTACCCCTTCTTCCTCCACAGCATCTCTGTCGGGCTCGTGCCGCCCTTCTCGGAGTTCTTCTACGCCATCCTGAACCATTACCAGGTGCACGCCCTCCACATCCACCCTCGCTCCATCTTCGTCATGTCGCTCTTCGCCTTTACTGTGAGGCATTTGTGGGGGCGAAACCGTCTGTCGCCCTCTTCCGCCACTTCTTCTCCATGCGGCCGTATGACGAAGGCCCGTGCTCGGGCTCTGTCTCTTTCATCTTCCAGTGCCAGGGCTGCCGGCTGATGACAGCCGGGAAGAAGACAGACACCCACCGGAAGAGGTGGGTCTATCTGGATGCCCAGCGCGTTCACCCGCTGCTGGCGCTGCCTACCGCCCGTCCGGAGAAACGCGCCGGCTGGAGCTACGTGAAGCTCAACGACCCCCTTGCCGAGCTTGTTTTGGAACGGATCGAGGCCGACCTGGGCTCGAGGCTTGAAGGGGCTCAGATCATGAAGGAGTTCCTGAGGCAGCAGCTGGCGCCGCTCCAGGCACACTCGCGCCCCATGTGGGACCTGATGGGGGATGACGACAGGCTTCAGCTACGCTCGGGGACGCTGGCCGAGGCCAACATGGACCTCGTCTCGATCACCCTCCTAGGAATTGTTCCTGAGAACCTCTCGGGGGCCCACCTGCCGATGTACAGCCGTCCTGACAAGGCCGAGCTACTGAAGGCCGTGTCAGGTTTCGGGGTGCCTGTGGCTGCTCCGCCCACGGTTGACGTGTCCTCCGGTGCCGACGAGGGGAGCGACGAGGAGGACTCGGAGGAGACCCTTGGCGATGAGGACCGGGTTGGCGAGGGGGACACGTCCGAGGCCTCCGCTGAGGAAGTGGCGTCAGGCGCAGGTGCTGCCAGACGGCCCCAGGACACCACTCCGCGTCGATCCGGACGCGATGCATCCGGGGGGGCAATGCGGCGACCCCGCCGATGAGCATTGTAACAGCAAAACTGGTGACCGCAGCCACGCCCAAGTCCGTGGCGTCGCGCCTTGCCAGCATCCGGACAGCCGGCACGCCCGTAGCACCAGCGGCCGCGGCCGATCTGCTAATGAAGAGGAGGGCGCACCTCGCCTCCAATAAGTAAGCGTGCAATCTCTTGTTATTCCTTGGTCACCGTGTTCTTGACGTACTTCTCTTAGCGCAGCAGCCTGGGTGGCGTGATGAAGAAGGTAAAGGGGGAGGTCGCGTCGCGGTACCACGCTCCACCTGCCGCTGCCGTCGCCGCGGGGAAGGGTGCCACGGCTTTGCGTGCCTCGGCCAGCCGGACCACGGAGCGCGCGGTGGCGGCGTCGCCTGAGGGCGTCGTTGCTGTTTGCGAGGCCGCGGCGGCTCCTGCTACGGCTGCTCCAGTGAGGAGAGCTGTAGCCCCCGAATCCCTGGTCGAGCAGCCGGTCTTGTCGGCACTCATCCTCTAGCCGATGCAGCCTGGCCCTGAGACCTTGGAAGCTGCTTCCATTGCGGCTGGTCGGCTCCATGCTGAACTTCAGGGTGGTGATGGTCGCGCGATGGGAATATGCCTGGGTCTAATCTCTGGGTGGCTCCTGGCATACGAGTCTTCGTGGGCCTCCTGGAGCCAGGCCTCAGCAGTCGTCGCCAAGGGTCAAGAGGAAACCGCGGCAGCCACGCAGGCACGTGAAGCCGCGCGAGCCGACGCGGCGTCCTCCGAGAAGCGTTGTAACAAGGCGGAGAGCGAGCTGGAGGCCCTTCGCGAGAAAGGCACCAGGCGCGCCCTGAAGCTCGAAAGGTTGGAGAAGGAGCTCAAGCCACAAAAGGCTGAGACGTCCCGGATGCAGGAGGAGCATCTCGCTGATCCCGCGAGCCTGGAGAAGCTGAAGGCCGAGGCCAAGCAGGCCAAGGCGACCCAAGCTGCACGCGAGAAGGAAGACCCCCTTGCAGCCTCGGCAGCGGTCAGTTGCGAGGCCCTCGCCGCCTTCAAGCTCGAGGCCCACACGACGCTGCAGATTGCTTACGGGGAAGGGTTCGAGAAGCCACTGGCCAACCTAGAGGATGGCCCCGCCAGGCTCCTCACCGCACTTGTGAAGTCCCTGCGCTAGGTTACGGTCGCGATTGTCCAATTAGCAGACGTTGAAAGCCGCACGCTCCTTACCTTGGCCCTGACGCAGGTGTGCAGCCACCTAAGTTTCCGTGATCCCACTCTTGACTTGGCCTCGCTGTCCGAGCCAGTGACCGCGATCATAGAGGGCGCGGCTGCTGAGGTCCTGGAGGCGAAGGTCAAGGAACTGGTGGAGGCGTTCCTCCCAGTTGCTGCTATAATAGCCGAGGAGGCGGAGGCCGGTGGTGACGCACTTGGTGATGCCTGACCTGTTCCTGTCCAGATGAGAGAAATGCAAGTGCATTGGGGAGGCGTAAGGACTCGTTTGAATTCGGAGAAGTTGGCATTATTGTAATAACTTGATTGAACTTGATGATTTCCGTGCTTGCTTCCTTTCATGTTTGCCTAGGTGCTCTGCGTCGGCAGTGCCCATCCCCATGCATACCTCGATCGCCATTGAGCCCTCCGGGTAACCAGGGTTATCATAATAACTGGACTCAAGGAATGAGGGGCTACGTGGCTAGTGAGGCCCCTGGGTTGCAATGCCCAGGGGTCCCCCTTCATGTTCAAGCGATGTCGTTTGCGTTCTGCGTCGGCAGGTCCCATCCCCGCGCATACCTCGACCGCCGTTGAGCACCGGGCTCAAGGAGTGAGGGGCTAGGTGACTAGTGAGGCCCCTGGGTCGCGATGCCCAGGGGTCCCCCTTGACGTACGAACGGCTCTCATGAGGGAGAACGAGCACCATACCTTGCTCACGAGCCTTCGCCTAGGATGGGGGCACGAGAAAGCCAGGTGGCTGGGCACCTGGTAGGTGTGGCGTCTGCCAGGCGTGACCTGAGCATAGCCCCCGTGCCTAGCCCCCCTCGCGACACCTATCCAAGTATAAGCTGTGAGCGTCGTGAGCTGAAAAGCTCCCTGAGGTTGGTGCGACCACTGGGGGCCACCCTCAATTGTTTATAACTAGCGCGGAGCATAGAGCTACCACACTTGCATGAAGTGTGGGCATAACCGCACCTCGTTTGTAGCGGCCAGCGCAGAGCATGGTGCTTCCACTGGTTCGTGGGCAAAACCGCTCCTCGGTTGGATCTTCCAGCGCGGAGCATGGCACTTCCACTCGAATGTGGGAGGGAGCCTCCTACCGGGAGAGACTCCGGGGCGTGTACAGTCCCGTCCTAACAAGTGGCTTGCAGAGCAGTACATCCAAGGTGTATATGGGCCCTCCTCAGGACGAGCTGAACGACTCTGATGAAGTTCTCGTGAGCTTACGCATCACTCACGAGACCCTACCCTGAGGCGGGTTGCGCCAGAGTCCTCTTCTAAAAAATGTGAAAAGAGAGGCGTTGTGTCGACCAGCGCCGGGTGCATCTCTAGAGGGCATCGCATGAGAAGGCCGCAACACCAACGACCCCAGGAGGTAACGTTAGCAGGACCGGCCCATAAGACAGAGCTCAGCCGCTGGATTTATCAACGCTGCAGGGACGGACCCGAGCACAGACATCGTGCCCAGTCTTCTCATGCAACGGTCCAAAAGAAACACAACTAGCGCACGGTTCCCGCGTGAGCGAGGCACCTACCACGGGCCCCTACTTACCCATCCACGATTAGCCCATGCGAGAACGAGGCACCAAGGACCACGGGAGGTGACGTCATGGGAATGGCTCACGAGACAGAGCTCAGCCCTTGGATTTAGCGGCGCTGCAGGTACGGACCCGAGCACAGACGTCGTGCCAGTCCTTAATCATGGGGTGGTCCCCGGTGGGCTCGCAAGGGCTCATGACCTTAATGGCGGTGAGAACGCCGAGCATATAGATAATGCAAACAAGAATAAGCAACTAGCCTTGATTTACGCGAAAAAGAGATAGCTGCGGGGGGTGAGCCGCCAGCAGCTCGAGGATGATGCAGCCCGGGGGGCGCCCTCGATTGAATACCAGAGACATCACCTGACACTTGTCGAAGAAGAATTGGGGTAGCTGAAGACGCGAGCCGTGCGGGTCGCCCCTGAAGACTCGAGTCGGGCTCCTGAGGCCCAGGGGCTCCGGAGGCCCTTAGTGGTCACGGGGGCCCGGCTCCGGCTCCGTCTGGACCACCCGCCACTGAGCCTCTCGAGCCCCCAAAGCCTGTCGCGCGAGGTGTTGGAACATGGTGGCTGCGTTGCGGAAGCCGAAGAGGGTGCGAACATAGCTGCAGGGGAGAGCCCTCCTCCAGCCGACTACTGTTGGCCAGAAGGGCTCCAAAGAAGCGGCTTAGTTGATGCCCGTGACATCGATGCAGAGGCGGAAGTGGTTGCTTGGGTTGCGGGTAGTTGAGCTTGGTATCGTGCGGTTACGCCCACCGTGTATGAGCCTTGCATGCTGAAGTTCCTCGGTAGCATGGTCGATGAAATCCTGAGCCCCCAGCGCTGTACGGCCCACGCTGGGCTCACAAAAATGTGCGTCGAGACACGCCTGCAGGTGGTGCCCGAACACCTCCCTCGAGACGCTGGTCATACCAGAGACACTCAAGAGGAGAGCCCCCGAGCCCGTCCTGAGAGGGGCGTCGGGTGCGCCTCCCTATGCAAGGGTGGAGGGCGCTTTGTCGGCAGGGGCGGGTCCTGAGGTGAGGCCGTAAGGAGCCCCTGCGTCCCAAGGTCCGTTGGTGGGCAGGTTCTTCTTCTTCTTGGGGCGGTCTGCAGGGCGAGGACGGCTCCATCCTCGTCGGAGCTCTCGACCACCGCGGTCTGGTAGGCGCGCTCCAGGGAACGCACTGCTTCCTTCTCGTCGAAGGCGATTGTGATGACTCCGCCACTCCCGGGCATCTTGAGGATATTGTAGCCATCATGGGTCGCCGCCATGAACTTGGCGAGGGCAGGATACCCAAGGATGGCGTTGTACGGGAGGTGGATGTTGGCGACATCGAAGTCCATGAGCTTAGTGTGATAGTTGTCGCGGTCGCCGAAGGTGACGGGGAGGCGAACCTGCCAAATCAGGAGTGTGGAGCTATCCGTGACTCCTTAGAATGGCTTGGTCGGGTGGAGCTGATCATAGGGGACCTGGAGCGTCTCGAAGGTCTGGACAGAGAGGACGTTGAGCCCTGCTCCGCCGTCGATGAGGGTCTTGATCACGAGGACGTTGCTGATGGTCGGGATGCAGAGCATAAGGAGAGCGCCTTGGGCTGCGGTGCACTTGAGCTGGTCCTTGGGGTCGAAGCCGATGACCTGCTTGTTCCACCTGAGGTTGCGTGCGGTGTCAGGCCTAGGAAGCACCGCATTCACCTCACAAGCGAACTTCTTGAAGATGTGGTGGGAAGCCGGAGCATGGGCTCTTCCCAAGATGCATGCAACGACACGTGGCTCCTGAAAGCCCCTGCTCCATCTCCCTGACGGTCGTCGTCGTTCCTCCTTGGCGGTGGTGGCAGCAGAGGCAGACCCGCGCTGCCCTGAGGGCGACCCTCACGAGGTTGGTCGCGAGTTCCTTCCGTCCCAGCGTCCTCCACCACGGCCCCCTCTGCGGCCGTAGTCGTGGTTGTCGCGCTCAGGGCGCTGCCCGACGCGCCCGCCACGCATCGCCCTGAGCTCTTGACAGTCATTGGTGTTGTGGCTGTGAACATCGTGGAAGACGCAGTACGGACGGTTGTCTCTAGGGGGGTCGTTGTAGCCGCAGCCACGCTTTACTTCTGGCTCTGCAGCCAGTACGGTGGGTCCCTTGTGCTTTGCTTCCTTGGCCTTGGCCTTTTTGTCATCAGCCTCCTCTTGTGGCAGCTCCTGGAGGGAGAGGCGTCCTTCCTCTGCCCTGGCGCACTTTGCCGCGAGCTTGAACATCTCGTGGGATGTTCACAGATCCTCATGGATGGAGAGCTCCTCCATCATCCTAACGTCGCGGACACCGTCGGAAAACGCCGAGATGATGGCCTCGTCCAAGACCCTGGGGATCTTGCGGCGCATGGTGTTGAAACACTGGATGTACATCTGCAGGGTCTCCCCAAGCTGCTGCTTCACGTGGCGCAGATCCGCGGCCGCTGGGGCTTGGTCGCGGGTACCCTGTAAGTTGGCGACAAAACACTCACGAAACTCCTTCCATGAGTAGATGGATCCCATGGGGAGGTTCAGGAGCCAAGAGCGTGCGCCATCCTTGAGGTCCATGGGGAACCAGTTCGCCATGACCTTCTCGGTGCCGTTGGACGCCTCGATGCTCATCTTGTAGAGTAGGAGGAACTCTGTGGGGTCGGTGGTACCGTCGTAGCACGGAGGCAGATCCGGCTTGACCTTGCCGGGCCAGTTGAGGCGCCGCAGCTCGGGAGCTAAGGTGCGACATCCAGGCATGCTCATGATTGTAGGCGCCCCCTGTGCGTGCGGTGCTGGTTCCTGGAGCGCAGGCGCCACCACCTCCTGTGGTGCGCGGTCTTGGTGCTGCGGGACGGGGGGGCCGTGAGCTTCTGCCTGGGGATGTAGAATCACCTGGCAGCTCTCCTCGTCGCGCGCGAGGTCCCTGCGAGGCGGCTCACGCTGCGGAGCCTCGCGCCTGACCCCCTAGCCGGCGCCGTAGAGCGGAGGCGGAGCTGGGACACCGTGGCCCTCGTTCCCCGCCATTAGTGACAGACGACGAGAGGAGTGAGTAGGCGCAGGTACCTCCCCGGTGGTGTTGACGAGCTCGGTGATACGGTGGAGCCACTCGTCATAGAGGTCGTTCGCCGGGCGGTAGCGCAGGAGCTCTCGCGACATCTATAGGGCAGACTGCTGGTAGACTGGCCCGCGGCGGATCAGCGAGGACGACGCCGCGGTCGGCGAGGCTGACGGCGTCGCCGTGCGGCCATTGTGCCGCACGGACAGCGGCAGAGACGAGTCCTGATGCTCGTGGACGGCCGGGTCAGTGGCGGCGTTGGCAACGGGCAAGTTGGGGCGGAGCGGCGCATCATTGACCACGGGCACCGTCCGAGCGACGTTAGTGGCATGGCGGGCAGCGCGCGCTCGGCGTGTGTCCACCATGGTAGTGGAGCGAGGTCGACGATGAGAGCGGGACGAGGTCGTCAGAGAGGCGAGATTTCGACACGCCCCCTTCCTAGGCGCCAAATGTAGGATTACGGGCTCCGCAAAACCCAAGAAGTTCGAACACAGGGGCGTGAACAAATATCTCTCCCACTCACGTCTACCTAGCGTCTCGCCCTCGTCTGGTGAAGAGATTCAACCGAACAACAAGTAAAGCACACACGAATTTACCCAGGTTCTGTCCACCTTCCGGTGTAAAACCCTACTTCCTGCTTTGGTGGATTATCCTCGGGAGGGCTTGAGTATGAATGAGTAAAGTGGTTCCTGAGCTCAGGAGGGGAGCTTAGGAGGGTTAGGAGGCAAGGGTTCTTGCTCCTTTGTCTATGGGCGAGGTTTCTGTATCTGGTCGGGCTTCCCTCCATAGTGGAGATTGTTAGATTACGGGATCCGCAAACCCAAGAAGTTCGAACACAGGGGTGTGAACGAAGATCTCTCCCACTCGCGTCTACCTTGCGTCTCGCCCTCGTCCGATGAAGAGATTCAAGTGAACAACGTGTAAAGCACACAAGAATTTACCCAGGTTCAGGACACCTTGTGGTGTAAAACCCTACTTCCTGCTTTGGTGGATTGGCCTCAGGAGGGCTTGAATATGGATGAGTACAGTGGTTCCCGAGCTCAGGAGGAGAACTCAGGAGGGTCAGGAGGCATGTGTTCTTGCTCCTTGTGCGAGGGCGGAGTTTCTGGATCTGATCCCCCTCCATAGTGGAGATCCTAGCTACTTATATAGGCGGCCAGGGTCCTCTTCCACCGAAATGTTTAGGCGGGAAGGGATCCCACAACAGCCATTTTGAGCGGGAACACAAGGACGTTCCTTCCCTGACAAAAGTAGTCTTCGCCTGCAATGGGATCCGGCAATGACACTGTGGTGGGCTCGGTGGTGACATCCTCCCTGTCTTCCTTGCGGTCTTCGGTCTTGCTGCACCAATGGGGAAACCTTTGTCCTGCTCCTCGGGAACCTGCGCCTGCGCTGTCTCCTTTGCACCAAAACGACAACTACGCCGCTGCCACACGCTGGCACCCGCTGGCGCGGTGCGTCATTGCTTGCGTCACTGCCTCCTCCTGAGGCAGGTTTGGCCTTGGATTCTCCGCCCCTCCGGAGCAACCTAGATGAGGCCGCTCCTGAGGAGGTCTTGACGTCGTTCTCCTCGCGAGGTCCAACCCCATCGCGAGGGTCT
Source organism: Secale cereale (assembly GCA_902687465.1). Taxonomy (NCBI): domain Eukaryota; kingdom Viridiplantae; phylum Streptophyta; class Magnoliopsida; order Poales; family Poaceae; genus Secale; species Secale cereale. The sequence continues at coordinate 586,221,661 of LR738711.1, read as the reverse complement.
TGAGCAGCTGGTCGATTAGCTGAGCCATACCAGGACATGGTGGGAGCGCGCTGCGGCCCGCGGAGTGGCAAGCTTGGGTACCCTGGTTCCCAGGACGCCGATAGTAGCCCCCGGGCCCAAGGAGCGTGCGAAGTTGACTTTGAGGCAAAGCCTTAGTCGAGGATGAAGCGCCGCGGGCCCCAAAAGGCTGCGGGCCAGGCTGGCGCGTGATGGTTGGATGGGACGTGGCGACTCCGCTCCCCGCGCAGTCTTGGTAACCATGTGACTTGACAACTCCCGGGCACAGACGACGGGGCTGTTATGGCTGCGATGCTAGCGACTGGCGGTTGGGCTCCTCCGCCCTATAAATGGGACTAGGGGGGGAGCCCCCAAGCCATCTTCAAGCCAGCGCCGTCTGCCTCCTTGTTTGCTCTCCGCTCTCTCTCTTGTAGCGAGATCTCCATGGCGCCACCGAGGAAGCCGTCTGCCGCGGAGAAGGGGAAGGCCCCGAAGGATTTGGTCTTGCCGCCGTCAAAGAGGGGCCGCAGGTGTCCCCGCAAGCATGCCGCTGCACCTGCAGCGGCTCCTCGGGGGAGCAGGCGTGGCCTTCCAGGTCCCGTCGCGGTCGTCGATGAGAGGCGCGGTGCGTCTTCTCGCGGTGAAGGTGGTCGTGGCCGTGGTGGGAGAGGAGGCGTGAGGCAGCGTATGGCGGTCGTGCGTCCTCCACGCACGCAGCTCCACTCATTCGACGTGTCGTCGGAGTTCGTGGTGTGGGCGGAGAAGCCTGGCGGCTTGTGGCTCCAGCTTCCCCGCTCGTTCGGCAACGTGCTACCAGCCGGAGGCCCTGGCGGCGTCTGGGTGCAGACCGACTGTTGCTGCAGTGGTCGTCCTGGGTGGAGGTTGATGTGGCCCCCTCAGGCGACGTGTTCCTGGAGCGCGGCTAACAATCGTTTGCACGCGCGCGCCGGCTGCAGGGGAGATGTACGCTCCACTTCAGGTACGATGGCGCCTCCACGCTGTTCGTCAGGGTCTTCTCGGAGGAAGGGAGGCGCCTTGGGTGCTGTCCTGAAGTTGATGACGAAGAGGACGGCGGGGATGGCATCCTGAGGAGCAGCTACTCCTCCGGAGACGATCTTGGTCCTGGGGGGCGCCGCGGGTCCCCCATCTGTGGCAGCAGCAGCTCGTCCAGGAGCGGCGGCTACAACGAGCCACCACACCACCGAGCTTGGCTCGGCGAGGGGAGGGGGTCGCTGCGCCGCTGTGGCTCGGTAAAGCCGGCGGGACTGGGAGACTCCGACTGAGCGGGAGCGGTCTTTGCTTCTTCTGCTTTTCTTTTTTCTTCATGTCCTTCCTGTGTCAAAACTTTAAGTTGCCTCGAGAAGGCATGTAATGGACTGCGTCATATGTATGAAGCGAGAACTTGCTATCATGTTTTTGGTCTTGGTGAGATTACTTAGCTTATGTGTTGCGACATCTTGAGGCGAAGTGCTCCTGACTCATTGGCGTCATGAGGCCCCATTGGGTCGTGAGGGCGGCAGAATTTGGAGAACTCGTGTAGCCCCCGAGTATGGGTGAGTTGCTGAGAGCTGCTGAGAGCGCCGAGCATGGATTGAGGCGCCCAAGCATGAGCCGGCTCGGTAGGATAGATTGCACGGACTGAAAAGCCCGATGCCAGAGCCTGAGCAGGCTTGGCTAGGCGAGGTCATGGGGCCGTGGCAGACGAAAGCCAGTGACCGACCGTGCCCAAGCCCCCACGTGCGAGGCACGCAAAGGAGAGCGAGTGGCGCAGCCCCTGCTTAACAAGCTGAACATAAAGCCGGCGAGAAAGATCCCAAGCAAGACTTCGAACCAAATGCAAGAAACACGAGAACTTCATAGCATGGGGTAGAGGAAGGGCTGATAGCCAAGGAAATAGAAAAGGCTGAAAGCCAAACAACAAACCAAAAAAGGAAAAAGGTCGCGTCCGACCCCTACACTATGTCTTCTTCCCAGCGTGGAGCTGAGGACTGCCACTGGGATGTGGGTGGGAGCCCCGTCTGAGGGCCCGTAGGCAACGCACAGGAGACCTCGAGGCGTGTACAGCCCCAACTCATTATTACGTGAGAGTGTCAGGAGCGGAGACCTTCACGGGCACGGAGCCTTGATACGGATAGAACCTCCTGAGGTGCTCAATGTTCCAGGAATTCTGGATAGTTATCCCATTCTGCGTCTCCAGGCGCACAGCACCAGACCTAGAGACATGGGCGATTCTGAACGGGCCCTCCCACATGGGCGATAGCTTATGTAACCCCTCCCTGGAGAGGACCCGCCTCACGATCAAGTCACCAACTTCAAGTGTTCTTGCGCGGACGCTGCGGAAGTGGTATTGCCGCAGCGCCTGCTGATATCGCGCCGCCCTTAGGGCAGCTCGCCGGAGGCCCTCCTCGCCGAGCACGAGGTCCATCCGCCAGGCGGGGTCCTAGCATTCCTCATTGAAAGAAAAGACCCATGGGGAGCGATGCTTGACCTCGTGAGGGAGGACTGCCTCCGCCCTGTAGATGAGAAAGAAAGGAGTTTCTCCCATGGGTTTGGGGGCAGTGGTTCGGATTGACCACAACACACACTCGAGCTCGTCGATCCAGGCCCTGTCGCAAGCCTCAAACTTCTTCTTAAAGCTGCGCATCTTGAGGCCACGCAAGACTTCCGCGTTGGCTCGTTCGGCCTGACCGTTGCTCCTGGGGTGAGCCATCGAGGCGTAGCAAATCTGTGTTCCAAGTTTAGCACAATATGACCTGAAGAGATTGCTTGTGAACTGTGAACCGTTATCCGTGATGATGCGGCTGGGGATCCCGAATCGCCTCACGAGGCCATGGATGAACTTGATGGCCGAACAGGCTGGGATCATGCGGACAGGCTCCACCTCTGCCCACTTGGTGAATTTGTCGATGGCGACGTACATGAAGCGGTAAGCCCCCGCTGCCCGGTGAAATGGACCCAGGATGTCCAACCCTAGACCGCGAATGTCCAGGAGAGCGGGATCGTCTGGAGGCCCTACGCTGGCTGGTGGATCTACTTTGTGTTAAACTGGCACGCCTCGCAAGCCCGCACAAGCTTCATGGCGTCGTTGAGCGTCGTGGGCCAGTAGAAGCCGCTGGGGAAGGCCTTGCCCACGAGGGTGCGGGACGACGAGTGATGACCGCAGTCCCCACAGTGGATGTCAGCCAACAGCTCGCGCCCTTGTTTCCTCGAGATGCATTTTAGTTAGACGTCGTTGGGGTGCCTCCTGTAGAGTTTGTCGTCTTGGATACAGTAAGCCGAGGCCTGTCGGACCACGCGCTCTGCATCTTTCTCCTTGTCTGGCAGGGTGTCGTGTTGCAGGTACATCTTGAGCTCTTGGGTCCTACAACCCTCCTTGGGCTCCGCGGCGAGTAGTAGGCGGGCTCCTGAGGCCGGTCCGCAGGGCAGGGCACCGTCCACAGGGGACGCAGGTAGCCCGTGCTGAGGGGACGCTGGCTCAAGGATGGGAGGTGTTGCTGACGGCTTGAGCAACCGCTCCTCGAAGACGCCCGACCTCTGGAGCTCCCGCCTGGAGGCTCGTTTGGCGATGTCATCCGCTTCTTTGTTGGTGCCTCTTGGTACGTGTTGCACCTCCAGCCCTCGGAACCGCTTCTCCATCTTGCGCACGTCCTCCAGGTATGCCTCCATGTGCTCATCCTTGGGCTTGTATTTCTTGTTGGAGAAGTTGACGAGGAGCTGCGAATCACCTCTCATGGTGAGACGCTTGACCCCCAGTGCGGCAGCGGCCTTGAGCCCAGCAATTAGACCCTCGTACTCTGCGATGTTGTTGGAGACCTTCTCGCCTAGCTGGAAGCAAAGCTGCAGAGCGTAGTACAACTTGTCCTGAGTGGGAGATACTAACACGGCGCCAACCCCCGCGCCAAGGCACGAGAAGGCGCCGTCGAAGTATACCACCCATCCGTCTGGGGCTTCATCACCGGGGGCCAGCGAGCGATCCTCGCTAGCCACCCGCTCCGGCGAGTCTGTCCATTCCGCCACAAAGTCTGCTAGAGCCGCTCCCTTGATCGCTCGCGTGGTGCTAAACTCCAACTTTAACGCCTGGAGCTCGATGTTCCACTCAGCGACCCTCCCGATGACATTCGGGCCCCGGAGTACTTTCTAGAGAGGGTATGACGAGACAACCTTGATTGGGTGGCCCTGGATGTAATGGCGCCACTTCCTGGATGCGACAAGGAGCACGAGGAGTAGCTTCTGAGGCATCGGGTAGCGCGAGCGTGCGTCGCATAGTACGGTGCTGATGAAGTACACTGGGTGCTCCACAAGGGTCGGCTCAGCAGGATCCTCAGGTGCTTCAGGAATCTTGGGTGCCTCAATGGCGGGGTCGCCAGTAACCATGGTTGAATCTACCTCTGGAACTGCGTTGGGGGGCAACGGGGGCCCTGGGGATGCCGAATTGCCCGGTGGCCTCACGCTTCGGGGCCTCTCCTCACGCTCCACCACTAGCGCTGCACTGGCTGAGTGAGGCGTTGCGGCGAGGTAGAGAGTCATGGGTTCCAGGGGTCGCGGCGCTACCATAACCAGCGGGCAGGTGAGGTACTCCTTGAGACCCCGGTACGTGGCATCGTCCTCCGGAGTCCACTCAAAGGGCCCCTTCTTCTTCATGAGCTTGAAGAACGAGAAGGCGCGGTCACCGAGCTTAGAGATGAAGCGTCCCAGGGACGTTACGCATCCCGTGAGTTTCTGCATCTCCTTCAGGTTTGTGGGCGGCTTCATTCTTTCGATGGCCTTGATCTTCTCTGGATTAGCTTCAATGCCCAGGTGCGAAACCAGGAACCCTATCAGCTTGCCGGAGGGTACACCAAACACGCACTTCTTCGGATTGAGGCCCAGCTTCACGTTGCGCAGGTTCGCGAATGTTTCTTCTAGGTCCTGGACGAGAGTCCTGGCTTCTCTGCTCTTGACCACGATGTCATCTACGTAGGCCTCCGCGTTCCTTCCGAGTTGAGGGCCGAGGGTGATGTGCATCAGGTGTTGGAAGGTGGCGCCCGCGTTCCTCAACCCGAAAGGCATGCAGGTGTAGCAGTAGACCCCGCATGGGGTCAGGAACGCCATTTTATCCACATCCTCCACCGCCATCTTGATTTGGTGGTAACCCAAGAAGGCGTCGAGGAAGCAGAGCAGGTCGCACTCAGCTGTTGAGTCCATGGTCTGGTCGATGCGTGGGAGAGGGAACAGGTCCTGAGGGCAGAACTTGTTGAGGCTCGTGGAGTCGACGCACATGCGCTCCTTGCCTCCTTTCTTCGGAATTATGACGGGGTTGGCCAGCCACTCCGGGTGTCGTAACTCTCGTACAACACCTGCTTCCTCTAGCTTCCGAACCTCCTGAACGATGAAGGCCTGCTTCTCCTAGGCTTGTCTGCGAGCTTTTTGCTTGATAGGGTGCGTGTTGGGGCACACCGTGAGGTGATGCTCGATGACGTGCCTAGGCACCCCGACCAAGTCAGAGGCTTTCCAAGCGAACACATCCTTGTTAGCCCTGAGGAAGCTAAGTAGCGCTGCATCTTGCTCAGGGCTCATGCCCATGCCGATGGTGATGGTGGCTCCTGAGCCCTCCTCATCGGCGGGCACCTGCTTCGTCTCGGCTGGGTCCTGAGAGAAGAGCTGCTCCTTCTTGGCAGGCACGGCTTTCGATGCCTCCGGAGCCCCTTTTGCTCCTGGATGAGCTGCGGCAGCAGCCCTGTAAGCGCGCCCGAGGACCTGAAGGGCGGCCTTGGGGTCCCCTTTGACGGTGATGACGCCGTTGCTCCCGGGCATTTTGACGGGGTTGTAGCCCGGGTGAGTCATCGCCATGAATTTCGCCAAGGCTGGGAAGCCGAGGAAGGCATTGTAGGGTAGGTGGATGGGCGCAATGTCGAAGTCGATGAGCTCAGTCCGGTAGTTAGAGGGTGTGCCAAAGGTGACCGGGAGGCGGATCTGGCCGAGCGGGACGGCCGAGCCCGTGACCCCTGAGAAGGGCTTGGTGGGGAGGAGCTGCCTGTAGGACACGGGCAGATGACGAAGGCCTAGGGGAGAGGATGTTGAGCCCGGCGCCGCCGTTGATGAGGGTCCTTGTGATGGCCACCCCGCAGATGGTGGGCGTGCATACCATGGGGAGAATGCTCGTGCCAGCTACATCTGGGGCGAGGTCCCTAGGGCCTAAGGTGATGACGAGCCCCTGCGCGCTCTGTGCCCGCGAGGCCTCCTACGGCTGGGCGGCGGCCCCGACCTGCCGAAAGTGCGACTTGACGTGTCGGGCCGACGTCGGTGCTTGGGATCCTCCGAGGATGCAGGCGACCCCGCGGTAGGGCAGCTCCCCGCTGACAACGCTCCGCAGCCCACCGCCGCGGGCCGTTCGAGTGCCGAGCTCTCCCATGGGTGGCCGGTGCTGTGGTAGCCGTCGTGCCACCAAGAGCATTGCAGGCGTGGCCACAGGGACGAGAGTGGCAGACCAGGCCGCTCTCCGGTGGCCCGGCCGTCGAGAACGTCGTCGGGGAAGGAGGCGAAGCGCCCATGGGTGGCGCGGTCCGCAGATGTCGCTCGGACGACGGGGAGAGTGTTAGCCTCCACGCGGATGTGGCGGGCCGCGGTCATCGTGGCGGCGTAGAGTAGGAGAGGGGAGGCGAGGTCGTCGGAGAGGCGAGATTTCGACACGCCCCCTACCTGGCGCGCCAAATGTCGGATTACGGGCTCCGCAAACCCAAGAAGTTCGAACATAGGGGCGTGAATAAAAATCTCTCCCACTCGCGTCTACATAGCGTCACGCCCTCGTCCGGTGAAGAGATTCAAGTGAACAACAAGTAAAGCACACGCGAATTTACCTAGGGCCAGGCCACCTTGTGGTGTAAAACCCTACTTCCTGCTTTGGTGGATTGGCCTCGGGAGGGCTTGAATATGGATGAGTACAGTGGTTCCCGAGCTCAGGAGTAGACCTCAGGAGGGTCAGGAGGCAAGGGTTCTTGCTCCTTGTGCAAGGGCGGAGTTTCTGGATCTGATCCCCCTCCATAGTGGAGATCCTAGCTACTTATATAGGCGGCAAGGGTCCTCTTACCCCAAAATGTTTAGGCGGGAAGGGATCCCACAATAGCCATTTTGAGGCAGGCTTGGCCTTGGATTCTCTTCCCCTTCGGAGCAACCTAGCCGAGGCCGCTCCTGAGGAGATCTTGACGTCGTTCTCCTCGTGAGGGTCTTGAGCAGCTGGTCGATCAGCTGAGCCGTACCAGGCCGTGGCGGGAGCGCGCTACGGCCCGCAGATAGGAAAGCCTAGGTACCCTGGTCCCCAGGACGACGACAGAGATCCTAGCTACTTATATAGGCAACCAGGGTCCTCTTCCCCGAAATGTTTAGGCAGGAAGGGATTTCACAACGGCCATTTTGAGCGGGAACACAAGGACGTTCCTATCCTGACAAAAGCAGTCTTCGCCTGCAAAGGGATCTGGTGGTGACGCGGTGGTGGGCTCGGTGGTGACATCCTCCATGTCGTCCTTGCGATCTTCGGTCATGTTGCATCGAAGGGGAAACCTTTGTCCCGCCCCTCGGGAACCTGCGCCTGTGTTGTCTCCTTGCACCAAAATGGCAACTGCGCCACTGGCACGCGCTGGCACCCGCTGGCACGATGCGTCACTGCTTGCATCACTGCCTCCTCTTGAGGCAGGCTTGGCCTTGGATTCTCTGCCCCTCCGGAGCAACCTAGCTAAGGCCGCTCCTGAGGGGGTCTTGGCGTTGTTCTCCTCGTGAGGTCTAGCCCCCTCGCAAGGGTCTTGAACAGCTGGTCGATCAGCTGGGCCGTACCAGGCCGTAGTAGGAGCATGTTGCGGCCCGCAGACAAGCAAGTCTGGGTACCCCGGTTCCCAGGACGCTGACAATGGGGAACTAGTTCGTCATAATCTTCTCGTCGCCATTGAACGCCTTGATGCTCAGCTCGTAGAACTGCAAGAACTCAGCAGGGTCGGGGGTGCCATCGTATCATGGAGGCAGGTCGGGCTTGAACTTCCCGGGCCATATGACGTTGTGTAGCTCAGGGGTGAAGACCCCGCAGCCTACTATGGACACCGGAGCCTGTGGTGGTGGCGGTTCTTGGTCTTGGTTCTCATGCGCCGCCATTGCAAGGGGCGCACGATCTCGACGTGGTGGTGGCAGGAGCCCGGGAGCTTCTGCTTGCGGCCCCTGGATCTCATGGCAAGTTCCTTCTTCATGCACGGGCGCCCCTGGCGGTGGGTCACGCCGCGGGGCCGCCTGCCTTGGAGTGTGGACTTTGTCTTGAGGCGGATGTGGCAGAGGCGCGTCGTGGGCCACATCACCCGCAAGGGGAGGCGGGGGAGGTAGCGAGAGGGACGAGGCAGGAGAGCCCCTAGCGGTGGTGACGAGCACGGCAATGTGGTCTTAGCCAGTCCTCTAGAAGTCGTCGACAGGGCGGTAGTGCAGGAGCTCGCGTGCCATGAGCAGTGCAGCCTGCGCATCCGCGGGTCCGCGTCGACCGTGGGATGACGAGCCGGTTGGGGTCAGTGACGGGGTTGTAGAGCAGCCATCCCTCCGCACCGAGGGGTGCAGCGATGAGGCCTGCTGCTCGTGCCGCATCGGGTCGGTGGCTGCGTTGGCGGCGGGCGATGGAGAACGGCAGGGAGGTGAGCTGTCTGAGCGACGCGGGTGGCGAGGGAGGCCCATCGCTCAGCTCTAGCCCGGCGAGCGTCAGCCATGAAAGCGGTGGAGCGGTGATGCGTCTACCGACGGAAGGGAGGTTTCGGCACACCCCTACCTGGCGCGCCAAATGTCGGATTTCAGGTTCCGCAAACCCTTGAGAGGTTTGAACTCTGGGGTGCTCACAAAGAACACTCCCTGCCCAGCGCGCTCGCCCTACAATTCCACAGCCTAGCTGGACGAACTCAAAGAACAAGGGACACAGAGGATTATACTGGTTTGGGCCACCTTGCGGTATAATGCCCTACTCCAGTGTTTGTGGTGGATTGCCTCGTTGGGCTGAGGATGAACTAGTACAATGGATAAACAGCTTCCGGAGGAGAGGTGTTCTTGGGCTCGAATGAGCTTGTGGTGTGTTTAAGGTGGAATGGATCTGATCCCTCTAGTTGGATCAACTCAAGATGAGATGTCCCTCTATAGTGGTGGCTAGGTCCTATTTATAGTGGCTTTGGTCCTCTTCCCAAATATCGGCGGGAAGGGATCCCACAACGGCCAAATTTGAAGGGGAACAACTAGTACAAGTTATCCTGACAAAAGTGGTCTTCGCCTGCCAAAGGCTCTGGTGGTGACGCCGCGCCGGGCTCCACGATGACCTCCATTATGCCGCCTTGGCGGTCCTTGGTCTTGTTGCACCGATATGGAAACCTTTGATTGATTCCTCAGGACTCCGCGCCTGCGCTTGCCTCCTTAGCACGAAAGGGGAAACTAGTACAGTATGCCCGGTGGCACCCGCGTGGCCTTGGACGTCATGGCTCACATCACGTGAACCTCGCGAGGTGCGCCTTGCATAGATATCTCCGCTCCTCGGGAGCCAGCCTAGAGACACTGCCCCCAGGGAGGTCTTTCCATCGTCCGCCTCGCGAGGCTTGGCCCCTCGCGAGGGTCTTGAGCTGTGGTTGCTGAAGCTGCGCCGTACCAGGCCGCTTATGGAGCCACGTCACGGGCCGCAGGCAGGCAAGTCTATGTACCCCCATTGCCAGAACACCGACAAAATTTAGTAAACACAACTTTCTGTACCCACTTTTTAACTTTTTACTCTATGTTTTTAGAATTAATAATGCAAAAATAGTATTGTTTTTCTATTTTCCGTCTCATCCGTGCAATAAAAATGACCAAAAATAAAAGTTCTCCAAATGCCCTGAAAATTTAGTATGAATTTTTCTAGAATATATAAGAATTTTTGGCACTGAACACACAGCAGGGGGAGGCACCATTGGGCCACAAGCCCACAGAGCGCGCCCACCACCTATGTGCACCCCCTGGCTTATGGGTCCCACGTGGGCCCCCCTCACTTATTCCAACACACATCCTCTCCATGTTCCTCCATAAAAAATCCCTCCATTGCTCAAACCCGTTGTCTTGCACATCTTGCTGCCATTTTCGATCTCCTTGCTCAAAGCCCCATTTGCAAAACTGTTTGGGGAGATTGTTCATTGGTATGTGACTCCTCCATTGGTCCAATTAGTTTTTGTTCTAGTGCTCTATATATTGCCAATTTTTGCTACTATGGTGACCTTGATCTTGAGCTTGCATGTCAAATTTATATGGTCCAAAGTAGTTTTATTGCATGATATGGCCTCTAGACACTTGTAGGAGTAGTTGCTATTACTTTGGTTGAGTTTTGTTCACTTTTGTTTTGAGTCACTAAAAATTTCAGAAATTTTCATAGAAGAAGGGGTTCTTCAAGCCAAAATTCAAGTGAAAATGAAAATGAGGAGAAGAAGAAGCCCAACTATAAACTTTTGTGTGCAACGGAAGTTCGGCCATGTGAATGGCCAAGCGATGCATTCTTGAGGGCTGCCGGAATTTATGATGATTTATATTATTTGGCGGAGAATGCAGGCATCACCGACTTCCTCCGAGATAAGTGTGAAAAATACCTTTTGCTCACTAACACTTCCGCGCGAAATTTTCATTTTTATCTTAAGAAGACACCACCCACGGTAGTGTTTTATTTATATGATGAGCATAAGGAGATGACGCTTTATGATTTTTGCGATGTTTGCAAAATACCTTATGAGGGTGGTCTTAGTGACCCATGCCTAGGGATGTTGAGGATTTCCTTGCTGAGACTACTGTGGGGGAAGAGAGAGGGGTGTCAAAAGCGAGAGTGGCTAGCTTACATTTGCATGTTTTACGCTATTACTCATTATTTGTTGGGAGATGTTTGATTGGTCGTGGGGAGAGTGCAGGCCTTAGTGCCCCTGACCTCGCTATTTGCGCCATGCTCTACATGTTGATAGAACTTTTAGTTTGGGCGCTATTATTGCTCGGCGGTTGAACGAACCATTGAAAGGGAGCTATCTTTGGAGGTATATATGCCTCTCGCGTTGCTAGACGGTTTGAGATACCCATTAGGCATGATGAGGAAGAAGAGATGATGTTGCCCGTTAAATATTTAGACTATGCTAGTATGACAGCACATCATTTTATTTCCAAAGACGATGATAAGCTGCTCCTATACAACTTAGTATTTAGTCAGGGAACTTTTCAGATTATTACGTTGCCTGCTCCTTCCTTGTTTGATATTCATTCATGCAGGTACATCATTATGCCCGACGACATTTATGCATACTGGGAGCGAACTCAGTCCCTAGTTCTGGAGCCAGCACCATTGAATTTGACAACTACATTAGAAAGCAAGATCATTTCAATGCCTATGTTATGAAACAATTAAAGCAAAACTCTTATATGTTTGCTCGCTTGAGTGACTTGTTAATTAGAATCACCAATGATGTAAGAGGAGTATGAAAAAAAATGCTTCTATGGTTCATACTCAATTAGAACAAGTTGCTAAATCTCAAAGTGAGTTACTCAATGAAATGAATAGTAATATGAATGATCATGATGTTAGAGTAATGAGTAGAGGAGGTAAAATGACTCAGGAACAACTTTATCCAGCACGTCATTCTAAAATAATTAAACAAGACTATCAAAGAATTAATGGTGACGTACCTAGTCCATCTATAAAGAAAAGAATGATAGGACTTTGCATACCGTTAGTGAAGCTGACATAGAAAATCCTTCACGGGATAATAATGATGTGTCTATCTCTGATGCTGAAACCCAGTCTGGTAATGAACATTCACATAGTGATAATGATAATGATAATGACAATGATGATGTTCATTTAGATGCTCAATCGGATAAGGATAAAGAACCAGACAATGATGTTGAGATTGAACCTGCTATTCATCTTGATAACCCCAAACCTAAAAATAAATGGTATGATAAAAGAGACTTTGTTGCTAGAATACATGGTAAAGAAAGAGAGCCATGGGTTCAGAAACCCATGCCCTTTCCACCCAAACCAATGAAGAAAATGGATGATGAAGAATTTGAATGATTTGCTCAAATGCTTAGGCCTGTCTTTTTGCGTACCCATTTGACTGATCTTCTAAAGATGGCCCCTTATGCTAAATACATGAAAGATATTGTCACCAACAAAAGGAAAATAGTTGAAGCTAAAATCTCCAACATGCTTGCAAATTATTCTTTTAAAGATGGAGTGCCTAAAAAACTAGGAAATCCTGGAATAGCAACTATACCTTGCTCCATCAAAAGAAATTATGTGATAACTTATTTATGTAATTTAGGAGCCGATGGTAGTGTTATGCCTTTCTCTTTATATAAAAGACTTGACTTGGATAAACTCACACCCACTAAAATATCATTGCAAATGGATGACAAATCAATGGCCATTCTTGACGGTGTTTGGGACGATGTGCCTGTTGTGATTGCAAACGTTACTGTCTTCACAGACTTTGTTATACTTGATATGCCTGAGGTCGACAACAAGTCGATTATCCTTAGTAGACCATTTTTGAACATTGTAGGGGCTGTTATTGATTACAACAAAAGCAGGGTCACTTTTCATTTTAACAGTAAAGAGCATACGGTTCACTTTCCGAAGAAGCAATTGCATGTAAATGGTATTAATGTTACTGGATAAACTGTGACAGTCACTATTAGAGGTTTTCATCTCCCTATACCTAATGCTAAAAGGAAATATGAAATACTTATTTATCGGCGTTCTGGGACCGGGGGTACCCAGACTTGCCTGCCTGCGGCCTAGGGTGTGGCTCACGAGGTGGCCTGGTACAGCCTAGCATCTTCATCGATCACTCAAGACCCTCGCGAGGGGCCAAGCCTCGGGAGGCGGATGACACATGGCATCCCTTGGGGTGGCCTCACTAGGTCGGTTCGTGAGGATCGGAGATATCAAGGCAAGGGGCACCTTGCGAGGTCCTCGTGACGTGAGCAGTGACGACCAAGGCAAGGCAGGCGCCAGCGGGCGTAGAAGTGCCAGTTTCCTCTTTGGTGCTAAAGGAGCAGGTGCAAACGGAGAGTCCCGAGGCGTCAGGCAAAGGTTTCCATATCGGTGCAACGAGACCAAGACCAGCAGGACGGCAGGACAGAGGTCAACGCGGAGCCCACGGCGGTGTCACCACCAGAGCCTTTGGCCGGCGAAGACCACCTTTTGTCAGGATAGCTTGTACTAGCTGTCCCCCTTCAAATTTGGCCGTTGTGGGATTCCTTCCCGCTCAATATTTGGGAAGAGGACCCGAGCCACTATATATATGACTAGCCACCACCTCAGAAAGGGATCAGATCATCGAGACCACCCACACACCCACAAGCTTGCCTGGGCTCAAGAACACCTCTCCTCAGGGGGCAGTTCATCCATGTACCAGTTCTTCATCAGCCTACAAGGCAATCCATCACACCACACTGGATTAGGGTATTACACCACAACGGTGGCCCGAACCAGTATAAATCTTGTGTCCCTTGTTCTTCAGATCTGACGACCCAAGCCAAGGGTCGTCGAGTAGAAGAGCAGGGCGGAAGGAGAGATCTTCGTGCGCACACCAGATTTCAAACCTTAAGGGTTTTGCCGGAACCCCAGATCCGACATTATTGTTGGGGATATGCACATCCCCGTTGAGGTAACTTACTGTTTTACGAAAATTCTTCGGGTTCATGCTAATTGGAAGTGGTTGTTAATAATACCTGATCAACCTTATTAGTGGATCATTTTTTAGAGGCATGTGTTCAATGAATCTAGTAGACACCACTTTCTCTACCCACTCTTTGTTTTCTTTATTTCTAGTTAAATGCAATAAAATGTCAAGGATACCCTATTTTCTGAATTATCCGTGCAATAAAAAAGTGCCCAAAATAGAAGTTATCCAAATGATCTAAAAAATTACACAAATTTTTTATAAATATTTGAGAATATCTGGCACTGAAAACATCGCAGGGGGTGTCCCCGGTGTCCACGAGACACCAGGGCCCGCCACCCCCACCAGGCGCACCCTGGTGGGTAGTGGGCCCCATGGGGCCCCTCACTTATCTCTTTAGCCCATGTCATCACCTACCCCCAGAAAAAAATGACCATTGCTCTCTCTCTCTCTCTCTCTCTCTCTCTCTCTCTCTCTCTCTCTCGTGTTCTTGCTCTAGGAATCACTTATTTCAATCTCTTTGCTCAAAGCTCTATTTTTGAAATTGTTTGGGGGGATTGTTCCTTGGTATGTGACTCCTCCATTGCTCCAATTAGTTTTCATTTTAGTGGTTTATATTTAGAATAATTAGCTACTCTTGGTGCTGCTATAGATGAGCTTGCATGTTGAATTCTTGAAGTTCTAAGTAGTTTGAATGCTTGATATATAGGCTCTAGGCATCCATATGAGTAGTTGCTATCGATCTTGTGAAGTTTTGCTAAATTTATTTTGTGACCCAAAAATTTCAGAAATTGTTCGCAAATAAAATACACCTATTTAGGAATTCGTCGAGGAGGAGGTCCTCTGAGGCATTGTCGAGTGGGGGCTCGATACGTTAGACCTATGTTGAGCCAAGTGAAAGCTCGATGCAGGATGCCGACACCAAATCGTGCCTATGGCCTTGTAATGAATTCATGTTTGGTGCATGCATCATGGAAGAATTTGAGCAGTATGTTCACAACACCGACCTTGCTCCCTTCATCGCTGATAAGTGCACTCAACATCTCAAGCTCACAGAGAAGTTCACTAAAAAAATTAAATATTATTCCCACGAGTCCAGAGTCTCATTTAACCTTTATAGTAATGCCTTTACCATGCCACTAGAAGCGTTTTGTGTTGCACGCAAAATTCCATAATGGGGTTCACTAGACGAACCACCAAAATCTGATTATGAGGCATTTCTAACTAGTCTATGTTATGGTGAGGATAGGGGAGGCACTCAAGCTAGAATAATAAGTCATGGGCAAACAAGACTATTGTGCTCTTTGTGCCCCAGACTTGAGTCTCATACACACTGTTTTGAATGGAATTGAACTTTATAATCTTGGAGCGATCATTGCATGGATGTTGCATCGCAATGCTGATAGTGGCCACTTTTATGGTGGTATTTATGCATCCCGTATAGCTGGAAAGATGGGTGTGTCACCACGACCTAATGATCCTATCTTACCAACTCAGTAGTTAGACTTTGAGGCCATGAAGCGCCATAAGTTCCTTAAGGCTACAGCCAATGATTTTAATTATAACCTAATGTTAAATAAGAAACCCATTGTACGTGTTATTTTGCTCGCTCCTCCTCTTTTTTATTACCGGAATAAAGGAAGATACTACATTCTTGAGAGCGAGGCGCGCGAGTACAACGCAATAGTTGAGGCTACTCGTCGGGCCACGGAGACTGCACCAAGGGCCTCCATGAGCTAGCACTCAATTATTATCCAGGCCGCGGGAGGTGACTACCATGCTAGGTCTAAAGCCTAAGCTTGGGGAAGTACGTATTTCAACCGACATAACATTCATGTTCGCACACTTCATTCCATTTGTCGATGTTCATACTTTCTCATTGTATCATCCATAATAGTTTTATTTTCTTTCTTCCTTCTTGTGTTTTTGAAAAACTTCAAGAAAACCCAAAAATATTTCTTGCTTCTTTTCAACTTTTATTTCCAGTTTAATTTAGTTTTAGCATTAAAAGAAAACCTAAAAAGATTTCTCTTTTATTCTTATGCCTGTTGGGAGCTTTCCCGTGTAAATAGTATTTCTGGTTTTTGTTTTTCTTTATTTAATTTGCTTTCTTCTACAAAAAACAAAAACTCGGGAAACAAATTAGTTCGTTTTTCTGAATTTCTCTTCTTTTGTTTAGTCAGTACGAGGAGAAGACCATGATAAAAATGTTGAGCGGCTCTCATATGCAATAATTGTTGATCTAATCAAGAGCCCAAATTATTTTGTATTCTCCTTTGAACAAATGCTTGCATATTCCAGCTTAGTCCATGAAACTCTTACATTATTATTGTTCTCACATCATCCGGTCATGAGAGTGAAAGGCAATAATGATGATATTTGATGAAGTGACTCTGACAAGGAAAAGTGGGTACGAACTCAACTTGATTTTGTTTTTGTAAATATGTTTAACTCAATAGCCATGATTCAGCCTATCATGATTAAACATGTTTGTGATGACCATTAGAGATTATAGTTTTCCATGACATGCTTAAGTAGCTAGGAGTGGATAATGATTTTTCTTGGGTGTCAACATGCATTAAAATAATTATGATTTAGTATGATGATATGGTATCCTCCTCTGAATGTTTAAAGTGGCTTGACTTGGCACATGTTCACGTGTGTAGTTGAATCAAAACCAACATAGCCTCCATGATATTTATGTTCAGTGTGTATATCCTACTCATGCTAGTTTTCAATGGTAATTATTCTCAATGCACGTTTATGACCATTTTCGATATCTAGTTGGTCGCTTCTCAACCTAATTGCTAGCCTTCACCTGTACTAAGCGGGAATACTGCTTGTGCATCAAAATCCCAAACCAAAGTTGGTCCAAATGAGTCCACTATATCTACCTATATGGGGTATTACTCTGCCGTCCTAAGTAAATTTTCATGTGCCACCTCTAAAATATTCAAATAAACATCTGTTTTGTGTGCCCGTACTGCTCATGGAGCAACAGGAGGTGGTCAGTATCTTCCATGCTAAGTTGGTTATTCTCATGATGAGTGTTTATTCACTCATCCTTGCGTGAGAGTAGCTGGTAATCGGGATGCCCGGTCCCATGAAAAATAACAATAATAATTAAACCAAACTCCCCTGGATAGTTGTTGGTATGGAGGGCACCCGAGGATTCGGCTAGCCATGGCTTGTGATTGTTGGTGGATGGGGAGTAAATGTCACTTTTATCGCTTGGGAACCGTTGCTAATTTGTTTAGAATGGAAGATATTGAACGCTCTTGGTCGTAACGTTGACAGGAAGCGTATACCTCCCAAAATTATATTTATCTTTGATTTAAAACTTTGAGCTCTGGCACCTTTGCAAAACCGTGCTTCCCTCTGCGAAGGGTTTATCTATTTACTTTTTGTTTTGAGTCATCATCTTCTCAAATAAGCACCTGACCTGAGAGCACTATTATCATTCTTATGCATTGAGTATAGTTAATGTTGAGTGTTCGCTTGACCGGATCTCTTCTACCATGAATTAGAATGTCTAGTCGCTGCCTGAACTTTGGAGGTGCTCCGCATTTATGTTTTGTGGTCTCAGAAAGGGCTAGTGAGATACAATTATTGTTATATTATATCATGATTGTTTTGACAAAGTGTTGGCATTTGAGATATCTTATTATTGCATGCTAGTTGATTATGTCATTGATATGAATGGATATAATTTCTCAGAGTAATCATCCGCATGGTTAGTTATGATCTTTGCTGAAAACTTGACTATTATTTAAGCACATATATGTAAACAAGAACAAAAGAGTTCATAAAAGTTTTTCTTTATCAATTTCAGTTTGTCAGCTGAATTGTTGGAGGACAAGCAATGGGTTAAGCTTGGGGGAGTTGATACGTCTCCATTGTATCTACTTTCCCTAATGCTTGTTCTCTTGTTTTGGACTCTAATTTGCATGATTACTAACCCAGACTAACGCTGTTTTCAGCAGAACTACCTTGGTGTTGTTTTTTGTGCAGAAATAAAAGTTCTCGGAATCGGATGAAACTTTTGAGATTTCTTACGGAATGAAATAAAAATACTATGACCAGAACCACCGGAAGGGGTGCCCCGACTGCCCATGAGGCACCAGGGCGTGCTAGCACCCCAGGCACGCCCTGGTTTCTCGTGGGGCCCATGGGGCTCTGCTGACCCTAGCTCCCCAATTTTCGGAGAAAAAATAGGAGATCAAGTTTCATCGCATTTTACGATACCGAGCCACCACCACTACCTGTTCTTCATCGGGAGGACAAATCTAGAGTCTGTTCGGGGCTCTGGAGAGGGGGATCTTCCGTCTTCGTCATCATCAACCATCCTCCATCACTCATTCCATGATGCTCACCATTGAGAGTGAGTAATTCCTTCATAGGCTCGCTGGTTAGTGAGAGGTTGGATAAGATTCCTCATGTAATCAAGTTACTTTTCTTAGGGCTTGATCCCTAGTATCCACTATGTTCCGTGATAGATGTTGTTATGACTTTGTTATGCTTAATGCTTGTCACCAGGGCCCGTGTGCCATGATTTCGGATCTAAACCATTTATGTTATCACCATTATATCTATGTTTTTAATTCGATGTTGTAAGTCATATGCACCTACTATGTGTTAGGATCCACATACCCCAAGGTGACAACAATTGGGATTCTTTCCGGTGATTACTGTAGTATGAGGAGTTCATGTATTCACTATGTGTTAATGCTATGATCCGGTTCTCTATTAAAAGGAGGCCTTAATATCCTTTAGTTTCCTTATGGACCCCGCTGCCACGGGAGGGTTGGACAAAAGGTGTCATGCAAGTTCTTTTCCATAAGCACGTATGACTATTAACCAACCACATGCCTACATTATATAGATGAACGGGAGCTAGTTCTGTGTCACCCTAGGGTATAACTATTATATGATGAATATTATGCAACGATATCACCGATCCAGTGCCTACGAGTTGTTCCACATATTGACCTTGCTAAATTATTACTATTTCTACTACTGTTACCATTACTACTGCTATCAAAACTATCATAGTAATTTGCTACTGATCACTTTGTTGCAGATATTTAATCTCCGGGTGTGGTTGAATTGACAACTCATCTGCTAATGCTTACAAATATTCTTTGGCCCCCTTATAGTTGTGGGCTATCAGGCCTATCTATTTACTTTTATGCAAAAAAATCATTGAGTCTCCATCTTCTCTTATAAATCACCAACTAGAAAGCACTATTATCATACTTGAGGATTGGATGTAGCTATTATTTGGATGTGTTTCATGAATGGATCAATGATTGAGCATAATGGGCTAGGGATAGCTTTCTCTAGTGTTGATATTTTGAAATACATGGCTGCTTGTTGATATGATTGAGTATTAAGGTCTTCATGTCAAATTATAGACTATTATTTTGAATCATCGAAAAGTCAAAATGTCCATGCTACAAAGAAAAGAATATGATGAATATGTTAGCCAGCATTCCACATGTCACACCCTGATTTTCATGCCACATTGCTTAAGCTTATGATCATGCTAAAAATGTGGATTTACAAAAACTTTTGAGTATTTTGGACATTTCTTGATTTGATTTCTGTCTGATGTTTGCTAGTGCTCTAAAAATCAAATAAATCCTCCAACTCTTATACTTCATCTCCTTGATCCAAAACCTTTTCCCAATGATCATGCCATGTGTATAGAAGCAGTATAGTATTTTCTTATAAAAATATTTTGGCCAAATAGTATTTTCTAAAATTATTTTTCCAAAAACCCCTGAATTGAGGTTTGCACTTCAAGTGCTTGATTTAGGGTGAGAAAATTATTTCAAAAAGTATATTTGAAACCTAGTAGTTATAGGACTCCCAGAAACCACAAAATTATAATTTTAATAGTTATTTTTATATTTTATTTAAAAGCTTTTTCTTAAGGCCAGAAATGGTCTTTAATAGGGAAAAATTATTTAATTATTTCAAAAATATTTGCCAAAATTCAGGGAAACTCATCGGACATATATTGTCCATATATAAGAGTTTCAACACATTGTCATGTTCAAAATATTGGGCAAATCCTTCCAAAACCCTTTCTGGATATTTCAAGCTTTTGAAATATTTACAAAGGAAATATTCTCCAAAAATTCCAGGGAAATTCTATCATGTCATACATGACATATTTGATGATCTTGCAAAGCCTCATGCCTTGAAGATAAATGAATCATCATCTAATCCCCTCGAAACCATTTCTGTCCATTTTGAAGTTTGAGCAACTTTACATTGCCAAACTTGTCCAAATGCTCTCAAACTTGGTGCACATGCTAAAATGATGTAATTATGCATCTATGCCAAATGGCACAAGTTTTGGAGAAGCATAACTTGATCTAAGTGCCCCAAAACCATTTCTGTTCAAATTCAAATTTGAACAACCTTACATTACCAAAGTTACATTGGCAACTTTGCCCAAATGAGCTCAAATTAGGTGGAAGGGCCTAAATGTATGTGACATTTAATCCTGTTAAGTATCATAGCCAGTGGAGATCATTTGCTTGCCCAAAACATGATCAAACACCTTCTGCCAATTTACCAAGACCATTGTTTTGACCACTTTTCTATCCCCCTTTACCTCAAATTATTACCACAGGTAAACCTGATCATCTTCTACCTCCAGTAACTTCCCCATGTCCACAGCTCAATGATTGAGGGGTGAAAACCCCATTTTTACACTTCTGGACAACACCTTTCCCCTCCTCTTTCCCCTCCCTCCTCACTCCAGTGGCCTCCAGGGCATCCCAGGCCGTCTGGGCAATTGTTTACTAACCTCTAGCACTGCTGGACATAAGGGGACACGCAATGGCACTTTGTTTATGCCATGCATGCAGAGTCCGCGCTCTGGAGCGCGCTACAGTGCCCTGGCGCACTGTAGCCTCGCCCAATCAGGAGCCCCCGACCACCTCGGGCCTCCTCCTCGTGTCCCCCGAGGTCGCCTCGACGTCCGTGTCATGTAGCGCTGTCGGCCCCTTCCTCCTTCTCCCTCCTGCCGCCCCTCTCGCACGCGACTTGGCCGACCGTGACCTCCAGTGAGCGAGCTCACACGCGCGCGCTGCCCCGACGCTCCTCGCTGCTTCTCTCCCTTCCTCTCAACCTTGACCGACCCCACGAACACCCCGGACACACCCACGCGTGGCCTCCTGACCCGTGGCGACGACAACGTGCTCGCCAGTGCACGGGACCTCGGTGGACCGTCGCCCACCTACTTATAGGGCACCCCAGACTCTCCTCGCGGCTCCCTTGGCTCTCTCTCTCTCGTGCACCCCCTGGACCAGCCCATTTTCAGCCTCGTGCCCTACAGCCACCTCCCTGGCCGGAGCCTTGCCGTCGGCCTCCGCCAAAATTTGCATCCACCGCTCCTCCTCCTCCCCTCTGGACTGCACCAGAGCATCTCCACCATCACCTCGAGCCGCCTCACGCTTCACCCTCTCCTCCCCGTGGTCCTGGCGTCGATCCCCATCATCACCGTCGGCCTCGTCCGCCGCGGCCGACGTCCTGCTCAGCCCGGTGCCTTTGGGCGACCGTGCCACCCATGGATGGACGCGGCCGGGTCCCCTGAGCACGCCGGTGGCCAGCACACCAGAAACGGCGGCCTGTGGCGCCGGCCAGCCGCCGTCGAAGCCGCCCCTGCCTCTGCTCTGTTCGAGCGGGAGGTGGGGGAAGAACCTGCCATGGGGGCCCGCCTATGGGCGACCCAGCAAACAGGCCTCACCTGTTCAAGTGGAAGCGGATTCGGCGAGATCTGCCTCCCCTGCGCGGAGACGTATTTCCGTTGGGCGCCTTCGATGTCGCCTGGCTTTGTCTGCGCGCAGCTGAGCAGCTGGGCCGGCCCAGGACGCTGCGGCGCTATACTGCGCCCAAAACGCAGTATAGGTATAAACCCCTTCCCTTTTTCCTTTTTCTTTTTCCAGTAATCTTCAAAAATCCATAAACAATTAATTTGGACTCCAAATTGGATGATTCAAATTTCTTCTGGCTCCATAAATCATTCTCCATCACATGGTGCAACATGCACATTTTTCCAGAAACATTTCCTTCACAAATAATTATCAAATGCCATTATTCCATTTTCTGTGATGAACTTTAGAAAATCATAGGGGGCTCAAATTTGATCCAAATGCAGTGGTTCAAATTCCTAGGTGCTTGTCGTATCCAAACTTAGTTTTGGAACATTTTTATTAATACCTTCTGGTACCCCACCAATTAATGAGCCATTTCTTCATATTTATCAACTTTGCAAAATCCTAGGAAATTCATTTGGACTCCAAATCTAGTGAGACCAACTCCTAGATGCTTCTAAAATCATGACTTGATTAATGGGTGCCTCTGCTCATCATTCAAAAATATATTTCTTTACACTTCTTTCAAATCCATAAAATCCTTGATTCCATCATATTGAAATATGCCAAACCATCCATTGATCATACCCCAATAAAACCACCTTGGTTATTTTTCATATGACTAGAGGTATCCTAGAAAAGTCCAACTCCTATTTTTAGAGCACTTTTATTTTTGCTTCGTTGTGTTGCTTATTACGATTGTTTCCATCGTTAGTTGATGAAACAAATGGAGTACTCGGAGATGGACCAGAAGGTTTGATGACTCGGAAGAACAAGGCAAGTAGCCCTTTGACCATGTTCGAGAAACCTTCTTATGCATGTCTCATAGCACCTTATTATCAATGCATCAGAATCATGTAGAGGAGGTGACCACTTTGGTTGCTACCTTTTGTTACTATACTATTGAAACTTGCATCAAACATGACCCTACCTTCCTATGAGGGTTATGTGGGTGTGAGTAGATAGATATATGCTATAGTAGTTGGCTACGCAAATGGGTCAGGGATATGCATTGAGAGAAACAAGTGTGGTTTGACATACTTGCAGATAACCCAGTGGGTGCCACTAATACCCCTGGGAGTTGATGAGGAACTAGGGCGCTACTTGGTGAAGAAGTAGTGTGCCGAGGCTTGACGAAAGTGTTGTTTACAGAGATGGATTAGATTTATGTGTGACTACCGTCCCAACCAAACATGCGCAACCACTCTAACCTTATATGGGTAAGGGCATTATTGATTACCTAGGTCGATACTAGCATGGTGCCCGCATTACTAGTGACGAGGGTGACATGAGGTCACTCTCGGGACGGGGTCGTGCTTGGATAGGCGGCCATGACTGTCTTTACAGGGCACCGGACACACCGCTGGTACCCCGTGCTTGTGGTATGTGATGAATATGGGAGTGAGTCTCCACAATTATTAAGAGGTGAAATGTTTGGCACAGGGCTGTTACCAATCGAGTGGACTCTGTGTTAGTGTCGTGTAGGGAAAGGTAGTGATCGGGTGCTTACCCCGGGTACTTGAGGTACCGCGGGTCGTGAATGACACGGAAGTTCCCCGGATCTTGTGGGTAAAGTGTGCAACCTCTGCAGAGTGTCAAACTATTCGAATAGCCGTGTCTGCGGTGAAGGACAGTTGGGTGGTGCTACTTAGACTATGTCCATAAGTTTCTGGAAAACAACATGGTTTGGGTAAATCTGATGATGTGATTGTGAGAAAGTCACAATGAGCTTGAGCATGTGTTGATTACAACTCTTTCTCGATAATGATGTGTGTGACCTCCTGATACTTGTTGCAGACACATGCATGTCCATGTTATATGTTGATCATACTTGCATATGAAAAACTAGCTTTCCGCAAAACTGCCAATTTAGCAGTAGAGCCTTGCATAATTATTCTGTCATCACACTTGGGTTGCTTGCAAGTACATTCAAAGTACTCATTGGCTTGCCACTGGTTATTTTATTGGCCAGGCATGAGAGAACATGATATGATGAAGATTTCTTGGTGACGAGCATGCGAGCTAGGACGCTTCCTAGTCAGAATGCCTGTAGGGTTAAGGCAGATGGCATGGGTCCAAGTTGCTATTGAAGATTTCCCCTGCGATGATATAATCAAGTCTTGACCTTAATGGTCCTATTTGTGTAATACCGTATGTATGGATGTAAGACTCTTGTTATTCAGCTTCTGTGTGTTTAGTGAGCATTGATCTCTGGGATCACTATACACGTGCATTCGGTGATCACGACTTATGAGTCGGGGTCCCCACAGAGCTGGTATCAGAGCCATCCTGACTATAGGAAGCCTTAGTTAGCATGGTTGTTAGTTAGGGTAAAACTATTTTCAAAACTATTACTAGTTTTCAAAACTATCAATACTTCTCTTCCCTTCTCAGTTTTTTTTCGAAAAACTTGGCCATACCTAATCTCTTCCCCCTTCAAAACTGTTGGTCGCTAGAACCCCTATGCCCCTGACCACTGGATTTTCTGTAATCCTTGTGGGGTACACCTTGCCAAACACTCACCCACCACTTCTGAACAGAAGATTGGCGACACCACGACAAGACGATACCAACAGAAAATCCATCCTCGAGGAATGGGGACATGAAGACCCATAAGATGGTGACACCCTTGACAGAGCCCCAAGATGATGCAACATTGGCCTATGATGACCAGGGTATAGGATATGCAAGATCATGATATACCTCTCTAATAGAGTAACCTTCTCACTACCGTTGTTGTATCGGCAACCACCGGTGGATGAGAACCTCGCTATTTGGTCTGCCTCACTATAGTGAGCAGGAAAACGGTTCTCTTCGTCCCCCGCTCTTGGTGTCGAGGTTGTCATCAACGTAACCGACATGTTGGACCTCTATTATGCCTTGTTATTTTCATTTTATACGGATTGCCTCCCTGGTACCCTCGACGTCCCAGAAGGCACAAGGGGTCGTCATGATTAAAGAGATAAGAGAAGAGCAAGTCAACGCCAGCTACGAGGAGGCACCTTCACCACATCACTTCATCAGGCGAGAAGTTGTTGAAGATTCTTCAGGCTCAACCCGGATCATTTATCAAACAACTACGAGGGACATAGCAACACCGGAGGAAAACTCAGAAGACTGCACAAGGCACAAGTCACGACACTGAGTCCGAGAACCCCTAGGGTAGGATGAGACGTGTACCCCCTATGCGCAGTCGAGTCCGTATGATGGTTCGAATAGAACCATGATTGTGTGTTGCTTGATTTTAATTGTTTGTGTTTTGATATAAGTCGCACTTTTGCCCTAGGCAACAAGTGCATGGCTATATCATCTTCTTTGCCTTGTTTCTTTGTTTCGGCCTTTTTCACCTGTTTGTTCGCACCTGCACTTTAGAACCCCCTTTAGGCATTTCCCTCCTCTACGCTACTTTTTCCCTCTCTTCTCTCTCCCCAACTGAAGACCCGCAAGACAAGATGCACCAAGGATTCTACCTCGGCAACCCACTGGCACTGAAGACTTCTGCTACAACCTACATGACCAAGTACCACCCCGTAGAATTATGTTTAACCCTCCAGACTAGTAACCCATTCCTAGGCCCTTTGAGACTTCACGAGACACTCCAGCACGAACCCTTGACCATGTGCTTAACCCATAGAATTGCAAGAGAACCAGATAAGCCTTTATAACCTTGCACAACCCTGGGTTCGTAATGGAACCAGTGGACGCAGTGAGTGAGCACATTATCATCCTAATATAGCACAAGAACTGACGATGCCATAGATAGACCGATTTGAGGACATAAGATAGATGATTAGTGACTCCATGCCCGTGACTTCGAGGAATTATCTGAGACCTTGATGGATTGTGAGGTTTTCATGTTGGTGGGATCATGATTAGTAGAGTAGCATAACTATCATCACCCTGGAGCAACTTGGATTTGCAGGGCTATTTTGATCGCAAATTGAAATTCTTGGAGGTATAAGGATTTGACTTGAGCAGATGATACTAATGGGAGATGGTTGGCATTACGATAATGACTTGGGGGAAATGTAGGAGTACTCGTTGGACATGAGATTTGGATTTATGTAGGTGATTCTGGTTGGTATAAATGCTAGATATGCCTACATGGTTCGGAGTAAATTGGATTTAGACCGATGATCCTGATCATGATACCATGCTTCTTGGTGAACAATAAACTAGGAGATTGGATTATCTATCGTAGTTATTTAGGGATATATATAATCATGACCTTGGAGTATACTTGACCCGGATGATGGGAATTTGGTGGACTTACTATCGTAATGCGTGGTCCTTCCAAGTATTTGGATATTATAGGGACTTGAGATCTCGTGGAACACCGGGGATACCGGATTTGTAACATTGTTGGATTATGTGGTGATTGATGGAAGATTACCGGGCTATTGGAGTTGATCTATAGGAAGGAAACAAAATCTTGGAGTGGCATATGACGTGTTTCCTTAGAATAGAGATGCATTATATTGAACCTTGCAAGAATAAGTTGAGTGCTTGGATTGTGGAGTTTAATTTAAGCTTAGCAGCATGTATGATCTACCCATGGATTTTAGGGGTAGACATACATATGGACTTGGGGATCGTAGACAAGTACAATTTTGTTAGACCGCCTCTTGGGAGTCATGAGGATATATATGGCATGAGTGGTGATTGAAGTTGGTCTATACGAGAGGATTCTTTTTTGTTAGAGTACTAGATAGAGCTATTGGCATCCCAGATACCGTGCTTAAGGATA
This sequence comes from Secale cereale, assembly GCA_902687465.1. NCBI lineage: Eukaryota > Viridiplantae > Streptophyta > Magnoliopsida > Poales > Poaceae > Secale > Secale cereale. The sequence continues at coordinate 586,195,355 of LR738711.1, read as the reverse complement.
AGATAATAAACGTTCACTCACTCACTAGAATCCTTGAAAACCCTTAAGCCCCACCGAGCCATAACATGGTCAGATCCTGACCACAGCCTTGACTCCAAGTCAAGAAGACCTCTGCCAATACTCAACGGAGACCACCACCACAGCCTACCTTGCGTACCCCATAGACTTCATGGAGTACTTGGGCAAGTTAGTTGTCATCTTTATTTGGCAACATACTTGACTACCCGAAGACGGAGGAAGAGTTGTGCAGCTGGTTAGAGGACGATTGAAGAACGACATGTCAAGAAGGAAGAACTACATCGACCACCATCATCAAGAGATAAACTTCCGCGTCGAAGACTGGGCGTATCTGCAAACCACTTCTCTCGTAGAAACCAAGCGTTTCCATGTCGAAGGAACGCTCACACCAAGATTTATCGACCTTCAAGTTCACTGCCAGAGAAATAGTAGACGGCTACCAGCTAACTTACCACCTGAGTTACCCACCGTGCACAAAATTTTACATGAGTCACAACTCTGGAAATACTTTTAACCTCCTAACTAGCCCGATCCCCGCAAGGACATCGATCACCGAGCCTTTGACATCTAGCTCAACCTAAGCCATAGAAGAGACCCCTCAGCAACCTCCATCAAAGAGGGTAACAAGCAAGAAGCCACACCACCAAGTACCTCAAGATTCCATGGAGCACCACTCGGAAGCAGAACGAACAAGAAGAAGTGAAGACTACCCCGTATCCAAGACTTCGTATTCCTTTCCACGCCTAGTCTGGGAATCTCGGGGACGAGATTCTTGTAAGGGGGTAGGTCTGTCACACCCTGATTTTCATGCCACATTTCTTAAGCTTATGATCATGCTAAAAATGTGGATTTACAAAAACTTTTGAGTGTTTTGGAGATTTCTTGATTTGATTTATGTCTACTGTTTGCTAGTGCTCTAAAAATCAAATAAATCCTCCAACTCTTATACTTCATCTCCTTGATCCAAAATCTTTTCCCAATGATCATGCCATGTGTATAGAAGCAGTATAGTATTTTCTTATAAAAATATTTTGGCCAAATAGTATTTTCTAAAATTAGTTTTCCAAAAACCCCTGAACTGAGGTTTGCACTGCAAGTGCTTGATTTAGGGTGAGAAAATTATTTCAAAAAGTATATTTGAAACCTATTAGTTATAGGACTCCCAGAAACCACAAAATTATAATTTTAAAAGTTATTTTTATATTTTATTTAAAGGTTTTTTCTTAAGGCCAGAAATGGTCTTTAATAGGGAAAAATTATTTAATTATTTCAAAAATATTTGCCAAAATTCAGGGAAACTCATAGGACATATATTGTCCATATATAAGAGTTTAAGCACATGGTCATGTTCAAAATATTGGGCAAATCCTTCCAAAACCCTTTCTGGATATTTCAAGCTTTTGAAATATTTACAAAGGAAATTTCCCCAAAAATTCTAGGGAAATTCTATCATGTCATACATGACATATTTGATGATCTTGCAAAGCCTAATGCCTTCAAGATCAAGGAATCATCATCTAATCCCCTCAAAACCATTTCTGTCCATTTTGAAGTTTGAGCAACTTTACATTGCCAAACTTGTCCAAATGCTCTCAAACTTGGTGCACATGCTAAAATGATGTAATTATGCATCTATGCCAAATGGCACAAGTTTTGGAGAAGCATAACTTGATCTAAGTGCCCCAAAACCATTTTTGTTCAAATTCAAATTTGAACAACCTTACATTACCAACTTTTTACCTGGGGCTTCAAACTTTGTGGGCATGATCATAACCCCAAATGATGACACTACACCAAGTGGTGCATCAAGGGGAGATGATTAGCTTAACTCAAACATGGTGAAACCATTTCTGTTGATTTCTAGGGTTCACCAAAGTTACATTGGCAACTTTGCCCAAATGAGCTCAAATTAGGTGGAAGGGCCTAAATGTATGTGAAATTTAATCCTGTTAAGTATCATAGCCAGTGGAGATCATTTGCTTGCCCAAAACATGATCAAACACCTTCTGCCAATTTACCAAGACCATTGTTTTGACCACTTTTCTACCCCCCTTTACCTCAAATTCTTACCACAGGTAAACCTGATCATCTTCTACCTCCAGTAACTTCCCCATGTCCACAGCTCAATGATTGAGGGGTGAAAACCCCATTTTTACACTTTTGGACAGCAGCTTTCCCCTCCTCTTTCACCTCCCTCCTCACTCCAGTGGCCTCCAGGGCATCCCAGGCCGTCTGGGCAATTTTTTACTAACCTCTAGCACTGCTGGACATAAGGGGACACGCAATGGCACTTTGTTTATGCCATGGCATGCAGAGTTCGCGCTCTGGAGCGCGCTACAGTGTCCTGGCGCACTGTAGCCTCGCCCAATCAGGAGCCCCCGACCACCTCGGGCCTCCTGCTCGTGTCCCCCGAGGTCGCCTCGACGTCCGTGTCACGCAGCGCTGTCGGCCCCTTCCTCCTTCTCCCTCCTGTCGCCCCTCTCGCACGCGCACTGGCCGACCGCGAGCTCCAGTGAGCGAGCTCACACGTGCGCGCTGCCCCGACACTCCCCGCTCCTTCTCTCCCTTCCTCTCGACCTGGATCAACCCCACAAACACCCCAGACACACCCACGCGCGGCCCCGTGACCCGTGGCGACAACAACGTGCTCGCCGGCGCATGGGACCTCGGTGGACCGTCTCCCACCTACTTATAGGGCACCCCAGACTCTCCTCGCGGCTCCCTTGGCTCTCTCTCTCTCTCGTGCACCCCCTGGACCAGCCCATTTTCCCCCTCGTGCCCTACTGCCACCTCCCTGGCTGGAGCCTTGCCGTCGGCCTCCGCCAAAATTTGCATCCACCACTCCTCCTCCTCCCCTCTGGACTGCACCAGAGCATCTCCACCATCACCTCGAGCCGCCTCACGCTTCTCCCTCTCCTCCCCGTGGTCTTGGCGTCGATCCCCATCATCACCGTCGGCCTCGTCCACCACGGCCGACGTCCTGCTCAGCCCGATGCCTTTGGGCGACCATGCCACCCATGGATGGACGCGGCCGGGTCCCCTGAGCACGCCGGTGGCCAGGACACTAGAAACGGCGGCCTGTGGCGCCGGCCAGCCGCCGTCGAAGCCGCCCCTGCTTCTGCTCTGTTCGAGCGGGAGGTGGGGGAAGAACATGCCATGCGGGCCCGCTTGTCGGCGACCCAACAAACAGGCCCCACCTGTTCAAGTGGAAGCGGATTCGGCGAGATCTGCCTCCCCTGCGCGGAGACGTATTTCCGCTGGGCGCCTACGACGTCGCCTGGCTTTGTCTGCGCACAGCTGAGCAGCTAGGCCGGCCCTGGGCGCTGCGGCGCTATACTGCGCCCAAAACGCAGTATAGGTATAAACCCCTTCCCTTTTTCCTTTTTCTTTTTCCAGTAATCTTCAAAAATCCATAAACAATTATTTTGGACTCCAAATTGGATGATTCAAATTTCTTTTGGCTCCATAAATCATTCTCCATCACATGGTGCAACATGCACATTTTTCCAGAAACATTTCCTTCACAAATAATTATCAAATGCCATTATTCCATTTTCTGTGATGAACTTTAGAAAATCACAGAGGGCTCAAATTTGATCCAAATGCAGTGGCTCAAATTTCTAGGTGCTTGTCATATCCAAACTTAGTTTTGGAACATTTTTATTAATACCTTCTGTACCCCAAAAATTAATGTGCCATTTCTTCATATTTATCAACTTTGCAAAATCCTAGGAAATTCATTTGGACTCCAAATTTAGTGAGACCAACTCCTAGATGCTTCTAAAATCATGACTTGATTAATGGGTGCCTCTGCTCATCATTCAAAAATATATTTCTATACACTTCTTTCAAATCCATAAAACCCTTGATTCCATCATATTGAAATATGCCAAACCATCCATTGATCATACCCCAATAAAACCACCTCGGTTATTTTTCATATGACGAGAGGTATCCTAGAAAAGTCCAACTCCTATTGTTAGAGCACTTTTATTTTTGCTTCGTTGTGTTGCTTATTACGATTGTTTCCATCGTTAGTTGACGAAACAAATGGAGTACTCGGAGATGGACCAGAAGGTTTGAAGACTCGGAAGGACAAGGCAAGCAACCCTTTGACCATGTTCGAGAAACCTTTTTATGCATGTCTCATAGCACCTTATTATCAATGCATCGGAATCATGTAGAGGAGGTGACCACTTTGGTTGCTTCCTTTGTTACTATACTATTGAAACTTGCATCAAACATGACCCTACCTTCCTATGAGGGTTATGTGGGTGGGAGTAGATAGATATATGCTATAGTAGTTGGCTACGCAAATGGGACAGGGATATGCATTGAGAGAAACAAGTGTGGTTTGACATACTTGCAGATAACCCAGTGGGTGCCACTAATGCCCCTGGGAGTTGAGGAGGAACTAGGGCACTACTTGGTGAAGAAGTAGTGTGCCGAGGCTTGACGAAAGTGTTGTTTACAGAGATGGATTAGATATATGTGTAACTACCGTCCCAACCAAACATGCGCAACCACTCTACCCTTATATGGGAAAGGGCATTATTGATTACCTAGGTCGATACTAGCATGGTGCCCGCATTACTAGTGACGAGGGTGACATGAGGTCACTCTCGGGACGGGGTCGTGCTTGGATAGGCGGCCATGACTGTCTTTACAGGGCACCGGACACACCGTTGGTACCCCATGCTTGTGGTATGTGATGAATATGGGAGCGAGTCTCCACAATTATTAAGAGGTGAAATGTTTGGCACGGGGCTGTTACCAATCGAGTGGACTCTGTGTTAGTGTCGTCTAGGGAAAGGTAGTGATCGGGTGCTTACCCCGGGTGCTTGAGGTACCGCGGGTCGTGAATGACACGGAAGTTCCCCGGATCTTGTGGGTAAAGTGTGCAACCTCTGCAGTGTGTCAAACTATTCGAATAGCCGTGTCCGCGATCAAGGACAGTTGGGTGGTGCTCCTTAGACTATGTCCATAAGTTTCTGGAAAACAACATGGTTTGGGTAAATCTGATGATGTGATTGTGAGAAAGTCACAATGATCTTGAGCATGAGTTGATTAGAACTCTTTCTCGATAAGGACGTATGTGACCTCCTGATACTTGTTGCAGACACATGCATGTCCATGTTATATGTTGATCATACTTGCATATGAAAAACTAACTTTCTGCAAAACTGCCAATTTAGCAGTAGAGCCTTGCATAATTATTCTGTCATCACACTTGGGTTGCTTGCGGGTACATTCAAAGTACTCATTGGCTTGCCACTGGTTATTTTATTGGCCAGGCATGAGAAAACAGGATATGATGAAGATTTCTTGGTGACGAGCATGCGAGCTAGGACGCTTGTCGGTGTACTAAGGTAGGGGTACCTCAGTACCCCATCTTGTGCACGGGCAGTGGCAGCTTCCCGCGGCAGGGCCTACCACGCGCTTGCCGGAGACCTTCCTGCTCCATATAAGACCATTCAAAAACAAAGTATACAAGACAGAAGATCAAGACCCCGGCAAGTGGAGCTTGCCGGGAAGGCCGTCCCAGGCTCAAGACTACCTCATTCACGCAAGGCCCTGGCAAGAGGAGCTCTCCAGGAAGACTAGAAGATTACGTTACAGAAGATATGCCTCGGCGCAACGTGCGCCCCGGCAGGGTCCGGAGAGCGACAAGCTTCAGAGCCCGACAAGCTCCCGGGCCCAGCAAGGTCAAGACCCCGGCAAGGTGCTTGCCGGGGAGAGTTATGCTGTGTGCCCGCGCTCCAGCTCATCGAACCACGCATCGCCCTAGGGCCACTCCAGGGACGCGTGGCGGATGGCTGTGCAGCCTGGGGGACACGGTGGCACTCCACGGTGGTAAAGCCATCGCCGTGGAAAACGGAGACGCAAGGGCGGGCGCTTTTGGGGTCGACAGCGACGGGCATTAAATGCTCTTGTCCCCCACTGTCAAAGTAGGTAGCGACCACTGTTCATGCACTGTTGCTCCACTATTCCCGCACTGTTACAACTACCACCGCTATTACATTTTTACCCTTTCTCCTACGTTGACACCTGTCGGTGACCCCTTGCACTATAAAAGGAGGCCCATGCACAACGTAGAGGGGGTTCGGAACCTAGATCGCTCATACGCTCGGTGTAGCTAGTTCTTCAAGCTCCCGAGCTCCCCAACTCAATACAAACTAAGCAGGAGTAGGGTTTTACGCGTCCATCGCGGCCCGAACCTGGGTAAACTGCCCGCGTGCTCTCCACGATCTGCTCTTTGTGCTCCCTCCGCCCTCTTACCGCACAAACAAGGGGCTCCGGTCCCATAGGTGTTCGTGGTGGACAGTTTCCCTCGACATCTTTGGCGCGCCAGGTAAAGACCAAGTCAGGTAAGTGCTCTGGGGCCCACTCCGGCAACCGCACCTCTTCGGAGTGCTGCGCTGCCGTCGAGGACGTTCCATCGAGCTCCACCGGCAAGTGTAAGAAGGGGATGGCCGCTCCACCGGCAACCAAGAAGGTGTCCGCCAAGGAGGACGGCACTAGTGGTACCTTCACCATCAGTGCCACGCTTGATAGCAAATAGGAAAGCGCGCTCGTTGCCTTCCTGCGGGCGAATGTCGATGTGTTTGCCTGGCAACCATCTGACATCCCCGGTGTTCCCAGGAAGGTAATTGAGCACAAGCTTGCTGTTTGTCCTCATGCGCGGCCCGTCAAGCAGAAGGTGAGGAAGCAAGCCGTGGAGCGCCAAGAATTCATTGCTGAAGAAATCAAGAAGCTAGAGGCAGCAGGCCTAGTTAGAGGTGTGATCCATCCGACGTGGTTAGCAAACCCAGTCGTCGTGCGCAAGGCCAATGGGAAGTGGAGACTGTGTATAGACTTCACCGATGTGAATAAAGCATGTCCCAAGGATCCATTCCCCTTGCCGCGCATTGACCAGATCGTTGACTCCACTGCCGGATGTGAGCTACTCTCTTTCCTTGAAGCATATTCAGGCTACCACCAGATCTTTATGGCCAAAGAAGATGAAGAGAAGACTGCATTTATCACTCCATGTGGCACTTATTGCTTCATACGCATGCCATTTGGACTGAAGAATGCAGGATCAACATTTGCAAGGGTAGTGCACACTGCTTTCGAGCCACAGATCCACAGAAATGTAGAGGCTTACATGGATGACATCGTGGTGAAGAGCAAGAGCAAGGATACCCTGGTCCAAGATTTGGAAGAGACATTTCAGAACCTGCGCAAGATACAGCTCAAGTTGAACCCCGAGAAGTGCGTCTTTGGAGTCCCCTCCGGCAAGCTTCTCGGGTTCTTTGTGTCACAGAGGGGGATTGAAGCTAACCCCGACAAGATTAAAGCCATCGAGCAGATCGAGGCCCCGAAACGCGTCAAGGACGTCAGGAGGCTTGCAGGTTGTGTGGCTGCCCTCAGTAGGTTCATTTCGAAGTCTGCAGAGCGCGCCTTTCCTTTCTTCAAAATCCTGAAGAAGGCAGGCCCTATGAAATGGACTCCGGAAGCGGAGGCAGCGCTGCAAGACTTGAAACAGTACCTATCCTCCACTCCAATACTTGTCGCACCTAGACCACAGGAAAAGTTGCTGCTATACCTAGCGGCAACCAACCAGGTGGTTAATGCTGCGTTAGTAGCGGAGAGGGAGGCCGACGAGGAGTCTGCACCACCGGCAAGCGAATCCAGCGACAAGCAGGGGGCTGCTCCGACAAGCTCTGGCCCCGACAAGGACAACTCTGCGCAGGAACAGGAAGAAGTGCGGAAGAAGATGGTGCAGCGCCCGGTGTATTTTGTGAGTTCCCTCTTACAGGGGGCTAGATCAAGATACTCCGGGGTGCAAAAGTTGCTTTTCGGCCTCCTCATGGCCTCGAGAAAGCTTCGCCATTACTTCCAGGCACATGAGATAACAGTGGTCACTCGCTTTCCGCTGAAGAGGATATTGCACAATCCAGAAGCAACAGGCAGGATCGTTGAGTGGGCACTGGAGCTGTCAAGCTTTGGACTCAAGTTTGAAAGTACCTCAACCATACAGAGCCGAGCTTTGGCAGAATTCATAGCTGAATGGACCCCGACGCCCGATGAGGAAATTCCAGAAACAAGTGCACCCGTACAAGAAGCGACAAGTGAATGGGTGATGTACTTTGATGGTGCCTTCTCGCTGCAAGGCGCCGGTGCCGGCGTGGTACTCATCGCGCCCACCGGAGAGCACCTCAAGTATGTTATCCAGATGCACTTTCCCAGGGAGCAAGCGACAAACAACACTGCTGAGTATGAAGGCTTGCTTGCCGGCCTCAGGATTGCGGCCGAACTTGGGATCAGAAAGCTGATTGTGCGGGGGGATTCTCAGTTGGTGGTCCGACAAGTTAACAAGAGTTACCAGAGCCCTTTGATGGAAGCTTATGTAGATGAAGTGAGGAAGCTTGAAGAGCACTTTGAAGGTCTGCAGATGGAGCACGTCCCGAGAGCTCAGAATGAAATTGCAGATGGCCTTTCGAAGTGTGCGGCGATGAAGTTACATGTGGAACCAGGGACCTTCTTGCTCAAGCTAACTCAGCCGTCCGTTACACCATCAATTGGGCATACCAAGAAGAGAAAGTTGCTCTCCGGCGACTACTTGCCGGCGGATCTCCCCGAGGTCGCCGCCAAGGTCCCCAAGATCAACGACCAGAACGCTGAGGAACAGTTTGCTCCTGCAGATCCTCGGATCTGTGCAGTTGAAGCAAGTGTTCCCGACAAGCCTCGCCCCGGCGAGCTTGCCGGGGGGCCGTCAGCTCCGGCAGAACCAGAGGTTCTTGCCGTAGAAGCTGAGGTCCCCGCAGCGGCCCTCATGCCTTTAGTCCTTGCCGTTGAGCCACGGGCTCCGGCATGGGCGCAGCAGATCGTCCGTTTTCTGCAAACTGGAGAACTTCCCGACGACCCAGAAGAAATAGAGAAGATAACCAGGCAGTCAAGTATGTACCAGTTCGTGGACAATGAGCTGTACAGAAGAAGACTCAATGGTGTCAGGTTGAAGTGCATTTCCAGAGAAGATGGACAGAAGCTGTTGGCGGAAATACACGGAGGCATATGCGGCCACCATATTGGCGCAAGGGCGCTTGCCGGGAAAGCTTTCCGGCAAGGGTTCTTTTGGCAAGAAGCCCTCCAAGATGCAACTGCACTAGTAACCAAGTGTGAAGCGTGCCAGTTCCATGCAAAACAAATTCATCAGCCAGCTCAAGCTCTCCAGACGATTCCTTTGTCCTGGCCCTTCTCGGTCTGGGGGCTCGATATGCTCGGCCCCTTCCCCCGAGCTGTAGGGGGCTTTGAGTACTTGTACGTTGCAATCGACAAGTTCACAAAGTGGCCAGAGGTGGAACCAGTGAGAAAGGTGACAGCACAGTCAGCGGTCAGGTTCTTCAGGTCGATTGTTTGCCGTTTCAGGATCCCCAACAGGATCATCACCGACAACGGTACACAATTTACTAGTCGCACCTTCATGCAATACGTCCAAGACCTTGGCGCCAAGGTCTGTTTCGCTTCTGTTGCTCACCCTAGGAGCAACGGTCAAGCAGAGAGGGCAAATGCTGAAGTGCTACGCGGACTCAAGACAAGGACCTTTGACAGGCTGCGCAAGTGCGGAAGAAACTGGATAGAGGAGCTACCGGCGGCTCTTTGGTCAATCAGAACGACACCAAGTCGAGCCACCGGACAGACGCCCTTTGCTCTAGTCTATGGAGCAGAGGCAGTTCTCCCCACGGAACTCGTATACGGATCTCCTCGAGTGCTCGCTTATGATGAGCTTGAGCAAGAGCAACTGCGACAACATGATGCATTGCTCCTCGAGGAGGAACGTCTCCAGGTTGCTGTACGAGCTGCTCGGTACCAGCAGGCCTTGCGTCGCTACCATAGCCGCAAGGTCAAGGCCAGGAGTCTCGAGGAAGGCGACCTTGTTCTTCGGCGTGTTCAGTCCGCCAAGAATTCCAACAAGTTGACGCCGAAGTGGGAAGGCCCTTATCAGGTGAGACAAGTCACAAGGCCCGGCGCTGTCCGCCTTGAGACCGAAGAAGGCTTACCGGTGAGCAACTCCTGGAACATAGAGCATCTTCGCAAGTTTCACCCATAAGGCGCGGTTGCCGTGATCCGCTCCGGCAACCACCTTTTGTACAAGCTTTGCCGCTTTTGCATGTAACCCTTTGTACAAAGCCGGGCGCAGACCCCGTGCATCAGTAAAGTTTTTGTGTTTTGCGCTATTTGCCTTTTACATGCTTTTCTTTGCTATTTATATGTGTTCTTTGGCATTTTGTGCAACATACATATCCGGTAAGCATTAGCACGCCGAAAGGCCATATACTTGTTTCCCTCTTCTTTTTCCTTGCCTCTTAAGCAGAAGGAATGTTCCTCACGCACAAGTTTGCCGGAGGGGAAGGAGATGGAAGAGGAACCAAGTGCTGTTCAAGAAAGAGAAGCCTTACCGAGAAGCAAGCAATATATGAAAGCTAAGTTATTAGAATTTGAGCAGTTCAAATTTTTAAATTTTAGTTGTCTTCCTTGAACAATCACACTTTGTATGAAAAACCTGTGCGCGGAGGAACCTACCCGTGACTAGCCGCACCCTTATCTTGTTTTCGAGTACGCTCAACGACTTAAGTGAGCTGCGGCAAGTGTCGCGCCCATGTTTCGTTTTCGGGTTCACTCAACAAGCTAAGTGCGTTGCGACTAGTTGCGGCAAGGTTGCTTGCCGGTAAGACCTTGGCCAGCAGGCTGCTCAGAGTCCAATACTCAGCGCTCGCGGCAAAGACCCCTTGCCGGCAAGCTCCCTGGAAGCGTAGGGTGAAAAACATACAAAGTAAATGACCAAGACAAGGAAGATAACATTGCACTGATTGATCAAAATAAGATAAATATCTTACAAAGGATAACTTGTCGCAAGGACTAATAAGTTCATGGCACACTATGCAGCAATAAAAAAAGAGATAAAGGAAAAGGAGGCCTAATCTACGCGGTCGCCCTCAATCTTGGAGATCTTGTTCACTTTGGCGATGATGTGGGCGACCTGCGCCTTCAGCGCCTCCGTGCTCGCGTCGGCCGGCAAGCTGCGGAGAACGTTGACGAGATTGATACCAGGGTTGCGGTACACAATCTTCGTCAGAACGCGCTCCAAGGTTCCCGCGCAGAGCTGGCGCGACTCCTCGGCCAGTTGCGCGGGGAGCTTCTTCCGAAGATCTGCAAGAGCCGGCGCGATCCCTCTGAAGAAGAGACTGAGCTTGGCGCTGTGGGGGAGGTTTGGATCCGGAGAGTATATAAGATGCTCGACCTTCAGCGCCAGCAGCTCCTGGTCGATGTTGGATGCAGAGGCCACCAAGTCGTCGGTCCACACCTCAATGGTCCGGCGGAAGTTCTCAGCCGCAGTGGTGGCGCTCTCCACCAAGCCTCGCTCCTTGCGGAGCTCTTCCTTCAGCTTGGTTTCCCGGTCCCGGACGGCGTCAAGCGAGTCCTTCAACGTGGAAACCTTCAGCTCCAGATCCTCAATCGAATCCTTGGCGGCCTTCAGCTTGTCGCCCTGCTTGGAGAGACGCACCTGGAGTTCAGAGTTGGTGTGAGCGTCCTTCTCGCGCTCTGTGTTGAGCGCGGTGACCCTCTCCACGCTCGCCTTCAGGGACTCCTCCAGTTGCGCAACCTTGGCCGCGAGCTCCTCCTTGGCGGTCTCCACGGCAGCCGCGTCGGCCTTCGCCTCCTTTAGCTCTCCGCCAAGGGCCTGCTCCCGGGCGGCAAGGTCTTCCTCGTGGGAGTCGAGGTTGACCTTCCGTTGGGTGAGCTCTCCTTCTCGCCGGGACAGCTCCTCTCCGGCGAGTCGCTGCTGCTCCTCGGCTTCGGCCTTCTCCAGGAGCCACTCCTGGTACTCCCCGGCGAGCCTCTCGCGCTCCTCCGCCACGTCGCGGAGGGCAGCCTGGTTGGCGGCGCGGAGCTCCGCCGCGCGCTTCTCCATATCGGCGGCGGCCTTGGCGGCAAGGGCCTCCCGAGACGCGAGCTTCGCCTGCCTGGCCCGGTAAAGGGCCAGGAGCTGATGAAGCAGCTTCTCCTCCTCGGACCCGTCGCTTCCGCCGGGCGCCTCGACGATCTTCAGTCCCGCGGAGGCGAGAACCTCTCCATCAAAAGCCTCTCCCTCCACGGGGGCTCGCGACGAAGATCCCCACGGCACCTGGATGTAGACGCCGTTGGGGGCCTCAAGATAGTTGGCGGACGGCTCCTTTTCGGTGGAGGGGTCGGCGGCGGGCGCAGCGCTCGACGCTCCTGCCGCCTTCGGGCCGGCAGTGTGGCCGCCGTCCCCCTCCCCGGCCGCTGCGTCTGCGGCCGGAGCAGTCTCCTCCGCAGCCGGCTCGGCGGCTCCCGCCGTATCCTCGGCGACAGGGGCGTTGCCGCCGTCGCCCTGCGTGCCCTCCCCCACGACGATGGTTTCCGTCTCCATTTGTTCTGGGGGAGGAAGATCTAGAAGAAGAAAAAAAAGAAGAAGAGGTTCAAGCAAATATCCAAAAAAAAGATGAATCCAAGAAGACAAGATTATAAAACTTACCTTGGCGGACTTCGTCGACGGCGGGCTCCCTCGCCGGGGAGCTCTGCCTTGGCGGGGTGGCCGCCCTCGCCGGGCTGCTCGCCCTTGGCGGGGTACTTGCCCTTGGCGGAGTACCCGCCCTTGGCGGAGCGCTCTCCCTTGCCGGAGAGTTCGTCCTTGGCGTGGACGGCTGGGCCTGCGGCTCTTAGGGAGCGGTCTCCGGATGCTCCTATGGCTGCGGCTCCACCTCTGCACAAAACAATCAAGACAACAACAAGAACAGCAAGGTGTTAGCATAAACAAGATCCTCAAGCGCCCCCGACGAGCGGAAAGGTTGAAACCAAACTTACGTGGGGGGCTGCTCCTCAGAGCAGCGCTCGGGTCTGGCAGGCTCGTCTCCGGCGCGTCCCCAGTCGCCGCGACGGGCGAGTCGTCCGCGACCTCGACAACGGGAACCTTGGCCTTCTTCGCCACTCGCTGGGCCAGGGTCCTGAAATCAAAGCAGAAAGCAAGATCAGAATCAGCAAAAATCAAGACAAAGTTAAAGAAGATACAAAGCCTCGAGTTCTTACTCCTGTTCCATGTCGTCGTCGTCGTCGCTCAGGGCGGAGAAGTCGAACGCCACCTGAGGCGCGTTCGCGCGAGGAGCAGGAGGCGAAGACTCCCTCGGCCGCTTGGCGGTCCCCGGGGCTGGGGGCTGCGAGGACCCGGCCCCTGTGGACGCCGAGGCCCGGGGAGCAGGCGGGGCAGCTGCTCCGCTCTGCGAGGACCCTCCTCCGCTTGGCGCTGACGTGCGGGTCGCCCCCGCCGTGGTTGGCGCGCCGGGCGCCCCCGTCGCAGCTTGGCTCCCCCGGGTAGCTCGCGCCGCCCGGCGAGCTGGTTGTTGCCGGGGCGCCTGCGCCCTCGTCCCCGTCGTCGCCTTGCGGAGACGCTTAAGCGGAGATCGCCTGGGGCTTGCCCGAGGCGGGGAGGTCTCCGATGACGAGGAGAGATCGTCGGCGTAGAGCCCCAGAGACCCGTCGGAGTCCTCGTCGGCCCCGACGTCGTCCTCCTCCTCCTCCTCCTCGGCAGGCTTGCTGGGCCCAGCGCCCTGCACTGCGGCCGCTCTCCCTCCGGCGCCTCCGCCCCCTCCGGCGCCTCCGCTCCCTGCGGCGCCTCTGTTTCCTCCGGCAGCGCCGCCTCTTGCCGCGGCCTCGGTCACGATTCCGGGGATTCCGGAGTGCCTCAAAGAAGGGACCCCGGCGAGCTCGTTAGGAGGAAGCTGCAGCAATCTGCGGATCTCCGCCTCCTCTGCTTGGCAGGACGCATCCGCAGCCTCTGCCTCATCGGGTGTAAAGCCAAACTCTCCTGCCGCTGCGGCTGCAGCGGCCTCTTCAACCCGAGAAGCTATATAAGCAATCTCCTGGTCGGTGGTGTCCCGTGTGAGCCCCTTGATCTCATCCTTGTTCTTCGCCACCTCCACCAGGTTGTCGAAGAAGCTCATGATGACGTCTGGCTTGGGCGGAATCCATGTGCGGTCGATGCCATGCGAGTCACATGCGGGCATCATGGCGCGAAGTGAATCCCGGGCCGTATGTTGCAGAGGGGCACCACTCCCCGGGGAGCTCTGAACCACTCTGGGTGGGCCGGGTCATGCTTAAAGAGTTCCCGGACCATCCCCTTCAGCTCCAGCGCCGTGAAGTTGAAGTTTAGCCCCGGGCGCAATCTCATTACGTCCGCCGCGTTGCCGTACTCCCATGCCGGCCTCTTCCTATCCTGTAGAGGGGCAATGCGGCGATGGAGGAAATCTGCTCCTACTTCTCCGACGGACAACTTTGCTACCCGGAGACGAAGAATTCTGATGAGGGTGACGTTGAGCTTGATGTCGTCCGAATCCAACTCACTCCAGTCCCTGCCGCGCACGATGGGTGTTGTGCGCGGCGCAGTGAAGGGTTGCGGCTCGTCCTCAACTATCTAGCACCAGTCTGCACGCCACTCCTCCCACTTGCCGCGGAGTTCCCCCGGCAAGTAGGACTCCTTCTTGTTCAAGCGGAAGACCCAAGAAATCCCCCCGGAGAGGGGAGCGCCGGCTTCTACTCTAGGGGTGAAGAAGTGCCTAAACAGCGCTACGTTCGGATAGATCCCAATATAGTTTTCGCACAGATGTGCGAAAACCGCCATCGTGAGGATGGCGTTGGGGGTGAAGTCAAGAAGGTGGAGGCCGTAGGTGTGCATGATATCGCAGAAAAAGTCGGAAAAAGGGGGACAAAGGCCGCAATGAAAGAAAGCTGCGAAGAAGAAGTACCCGCCGGGATAATTGTCCTTGGCGGCGGCGGGATAGGCTCTGGTCCGAGGGTGCGCCTTGGTCTCCTTGGCCCAGAACAAGTAGTACTTGTTCCAGAGCTCCCGCGCGCTGAGCCTCGGCGAGAAGACGACGTTTCGCTTCCGCAGCAGAGTAAGCCTCGCCTCCTGCTCAGATTTCTCCTTCTTGGTCTTCTCCGCCTTCTCCTTCTCGGTCTTCGGGGCCATGGCGGAGGCGGCGAGGGAAGGGGGGCGAAGAGTCCGGCGGCGCCGCAGATGCGGAAGACGGCGGAGGAGGTGTGGAGGCGGAGCGCAAAGGGAATCTCTGGAGATGGAAGAAGAAGCAATGAAGGCGTAGGAGGGGAACCGCTCCTGCTTCCTCTGCTTTTATGGGGAAGTGGGGGACGTTTCGCTCTTTCCATTAAAAGAACGTGGCCACGTCCCATCCCACGACGCCGCAATCGACGCGTGCCGTTACGGAGGGACGCGGCGGATGCGGAAGTGGATTCGGCGTGCCGTGGGCCGCGCGTGCCCGTGCACTGTTTTGGGCCTGGCCCAACAGCGCTCGGCGCAGTGTGTGGCCCAGGCCCGGGGGCTCCTGTCGGTGTACTAAGGTAGGGGTACCTCAGTACCCCAACTTGTGCACGGGCAGTGGCAGCTTCCCGCGGCAGGGCCTACCACGTGCTTGCTGGAGACCTTCCTGCTCCATATAAGACCATTCAAAAACAAAGTATACAAGACAGAAGATCAAGACCCCGGCAAGTGGAGCTTGCCGGGAAGGCCGTCCCAGGCTCAAGACTACCTCATTCACGCAAGGCCCTGGCAAGAGGAGCTCGCCAGGAAGACTAGAAGATTACGTTACAGAAGATATGCCTCGGCGCAACGTGCGCCCCGGCAGGGTCCGGAGAGCGACAAGCTTCAGAGCCCGACAAGCTCCCGGGCCCGGCAAGGTCAAGACCCCGGCAAGGTGCTTGCCGGGGAGAGTTACGCTGTGTGCCCGCGCTCCAGCTCATCGAACCACGCGTCGCCCTGGGGCCACTCCAGGGACGCGTGGCGGATGGCTGTGCAGCCTGGGGGACACGGTGGCACTCCACGGTGGTAAAGCCATCGCCGTGGCAAACGGAGACGCAAGGGCGGGCGCTTTTGGGGTCGACGGCGACGGGCATTAAATGCTCTTGTCCCCCACTATCAAAGTAGGTAGCGACCACTGTTCATGCATTGTTGCTCCACTATTCCCGCACTGTTACAACTACCACCGCTATTACATTTTTACCCTTTCTCCTACGTTGACACCTGTCGGTGACCCCTTGCACTATAAAAGGAGGCCCATGCACAACGTAGAGGGGGTTCAGAACCTAGATCGCTCATACGCTCGGTGTAGCTAGTTCTTCAAGCTCCGAGCTCCCCAACTCAATACAAACTAAGCAGGAGTAGGGTTTTACGCGTCCATCGCGGCCCGAACCTGGGTAAACTGCCCGCGTGCTCTCCACGATCTGCTCTTTGTGCTCCCTCCGCCCTCTTACCGCACAAACAAGGGGCTCCGGTCCCATAGGTGTTCGTGGTGGACAGTTTCCCCCGACAACGCTTCCCAGTCAGAATTCCTATAGGGTTAAGGCAGATGGCATGGGTCCAAGTTGCTATTGAAGATTTCCGCTGCGATGATATAATCAAGTCTTGACCTTAATGGTCCTATTTGTGTAATACGGTATGTATGGATGTAAGACTCTTGTTATTCAACTTCTGTGTGTTCAGTGAGCATTGATCTCTGGGATCACTGTACACGTGCATTCGGTGATCACGACTTATGAGTCGGGGTCCCCACACCACATCAAAAAAATTGTTTTAATCATTTAGCTCCTCGAGGACGAGTAGGAATTAAGCTGGGGGGTTTTGATACGTCTCCAACGTATCTATAATTTTTTATTGTTCCATGCTTTTGTACTATCAATCTTGGATGTTTTACATATATTTTCTAGCAACTTTATATCATTTTTGGGACTAACCTATTGACATAGTGCCGAGTGACAGTTGTTGTTTTCTTCTTGTTGTTAACTTTGCAAAATATCAATATCAAACGTAATCCAAATGCAACAAAACTTTTTGGAGATTTTTTCTGCCCAAAAGACACCCACGGAGCCTAAGAATTGCACCAGAGGAGGCTCGTGGGCCCCACTAGGCACCGAGGCATGCCAGAGGTCCCTAGCGTGCCCTGGTGGATAGTGGGGCACATAGGAAGCTTTTCTGTCGACCTCCGGCTCTATAAATACCACAATATTCTAGAAACCCTAGGGGAGTCGACGAAATATTTCTCCAGCCGCCGCAAGTTCCAGAACCACGAGATCCAATCTAGAGGCCTTTTCTCGCACTCTGCCGGAGTGGAACATGATCACATAGGGGTTCATCATCCTCACTAGTGCTCCTCCGATGATGCACGAGTAGTTTACCATAGACCTACGGGTCCGTAGTTAGTAGCTAGATGACTCCTTCTCTCTTTTTGATCTTCAATACAATGTACTCCTCGATATTCTTGGATCTATTTGATGTAACTCTTTCTTGCGGTGTGGTTTTCGGGATCCGGTGAATTGTGAGTTTATGATCAGATATATCGATACACGATTATTATAGCCTTGTATTTCTTCTTCGATATTTTGGTTTGATTTGTCCAACTTGATTGATTTATCTTGCTATGGGAAGAGGTGCTTTGTAATGGGTTCGATCTTGCGGGGCTCAATCTTAGTGATAGAAGGACACATGAAACACATGTATTGTTGCTATTAAGGATAGCGAGCTGGGGTATATTCCTACATGAATAGATCTTGTCTACATCAATTTACCGTTCTAATTGCATTACTCCATTTTTCCATGAACTTAAAACACTAGATGCATGGTCGATAGCGGTCGATGTGTGGAGTAATAGTAGTAGATGAAGAATCGTTTCGGTCTACTAATCTTGGACTCGATTCCTATATACATGATCAATGTCTTGGATATCATCATAATTATTTCTTTCTCAATCAATTGCCCAACAGTAATTTATTTACCCACCGTATGCTATTTTCATTAGAGAAGCCACTAGTTAAATCTACGACCCCGGGTCTATTTCCTGTCATATATTTTCATATCTATATTACCAAAAGCCCAAACATACTTTGCTGCATTTTATTTGCTTTTATCTTATTGCATCTATCAATCTATCTATTTATCACATTTCAAGAATGTTGAGAGATTGACAACCCCTCTACGCGTTGGGTTGCAAGACTTGTTGTTTGTGTGCAAGTGTTGTTTACATAGTGTTGCTTGGTTCTCCTATTGGATTGATAAACTTGGTTTCATAACCGATGGGAAATATTTACCACTGCTATGTTGCATCATCCCCTCCTCTTCGAGGAATTTACCAACGCGGATCACAAGTAGCACGGGCCCCAAGCTCCTGCGGACCAGGCGTGACGCGTGGCGTACAACGAAGCGGGGGACGCCCCTAGTTCTCCCACGATGCCTCGTCAACTGCTCGAGCTGACATAAAGCCTGCCAGCGTAGGGCGCAAGGCCATCGTTGCGTCCCTTGTCTTGTCATTGGCGAAGAGGCGCGGGTTGCCCCACCTTTGGGTGCTATATAAGGATGAGGGGGAGAGCCCCCCGGCTCATCTTGCTCCTTATCTTCTCAAGCTCCACTGTCGTAGCCATAACACCTACGAGGAGGTTCTTCGTCACCGAGAAGGGGAGGGCAACGATGTAGGAGGCAGAGCCGCCGAAGCCAGCGAGGGGGAGAGGTCGCACACACACGCTTGCTGTCACGACCGGGACGCCTTGCCAAGGGCGTGGGCGCCCTCCGGCGGTGGTCTACGCCAGCTCAGGCATCCATAGGGGAGGCGCCGCTCACAGGCGAGAGCGCGGAGGACGAGGAGTCTGCAGCCGGGCCGGTCGAGGCGGCGCGGCTGCCCTGCCACCCAAGTCGTTGAGCCACTCCACGGTTTGCGGCCCATGAATTCATCGCGGGGATACACCGCTAGCCCTGCACCTGGCTCTGGCTCCCAGACTCCTTCGCGGAGGAGATTGCAAATCGGGAACCGCTGGGTCTGTGGGTGCAGCCGGATAGCTGCTACAACTGCCCCTCCTGGGTGGCGACGGAGTTCACTCCCACCAACTTCATGTTCTTGAAGTGTGGGTGGAAGTCGTTTTCCCAAGCTCGTGTCTTCAAGAGGGGGCACGTCCTCTACTTCAAGTATGACGGGACTGCCACACTCTTCATGTTGATCTTTGGGGTCACTGGGTGTCGCTTGAAGTGCTGCATGGAGAGTAACGATAGCGACACCCCAAACAATGACGACGGCAATGCGTCCCCCTCCGGCGGAAGTGGGAGTAGCAACGGCTCCCCTAGTGTCAAGAGCGAGGACGAAGACTCCGATGACCCCAGCCATGAGCTTTTCTTTTGTTGTCTTTGTCTATCTGCACTAGAACAATGTAGGCCCCGTGAGGACATGTAAGGAACTATGATTCTTGCGTATTAAGTTTGAAGCTTTCGTGGTTAGGATTATGTGTTTTCTCGAGGCCCTTCCCCATGAGGCTCGCTTCTCTTTTTCTTCCTTGCCAAAATGCTCTACGTCGTTAGGACCCAGACCTAGGCAAGTCTCAGTTGTCACTGGTATGTCAGGTCGAATGCCTGGAACAAGGCCAGGAGGTGAGGGGCCCGGGGGCTAGTAAGGGCTCCAGAGACGCGATGCTCCGGGAACCCCCTTTTAATGTGCATGTGACTTTTGTGAAAAAGAGGCAATAGGCTCTGCCAATGTTGTGAGAAGAAGAAACTTTAACTATAACGGGCGCATCCCGTGAGGTGGTTATACTTAGCTTTTGCATAGGGTAACACTGGTCGACCCGTGAGCTGCGAGGGCGGGTGTCGGTGTCAAAATCGGCAGATCTCGGGTAGGGGGGCCCATGATATGCGTTTAGAGGATCGATGGTACCAGGAGGCTGGGGACACGATGTTTACCTAGATTCAATCCTTCTCGATCGAGGTAATACCCTACTTCCTGCTATATTAATATGGATGAATATGAATACAACAGTTGATCTACCTCGAGATCGTATTGGCTAAACCCTAAAGTCTAGCTTATGAGGATATTGTGATGTTGATGATCCCCTCTACAGACTAAACCCCTCGGCTTATACACACGCTAGAGGGGACCTAGGGTTACAAGGGTGAATTGGGGAGGAAGTAATTGGATACATCCGGACTCTACACTTGCCTTTCTATGTACATAGGAGTCCTGACCAAACACGGGGGAGGGTCTTCTGCTTCTTCTTTACGCGGCCTACCAATACGGCCCAGGTTCAACGACCCGGATGCCTGAGGACCCCTGAATACAGGACTCCCTCAGTAGCCCCCGGACTTGCCTTCAAGGACAAGATTGTGTCCGTCTTCAAGTCTTCGGTCTTGCAAGGTGAGTCCTCCTGGATGATAGTTCGGCTTCTTTAAATATTGTATTCCGTCGATTCCTCACCGTCGCCGCCTTGGCTTCCACGTGTCCAACGAATGCGAACCATCTGGGAAGTTTTACAAATACCCCCTTGACTGTGCAGAGAAGGGCCTATATAAGAGAATAGATCCCAGTTGCCTCTCCATCCCATTCCACGCGGAAGAAACCCTAGTTCCTGCAAGAAAATCTTCAAACATGGCTAGCACCCCAAGCTCTTCCTCGCGCCCTCACGGCCCTCGTGCAAGTGATTGGAAAAGCTGCTTTGTGTCCCATGCGCATCTGAGGACACTTCAAGTGCAGGGATATCTCCCTCCAGTGGATCAAGTCCCCGTTCGAGCCGGACTAACTTCCATCGACAACCAAGCCCTGGCAGAGAGCTTTCCCAACCCCTCTGATGGAGAACGGGTATGTTTTGTCCCCTTCCTTTGAAGAGGCGTAGGGTTCCCCATCCACCCCTTTCTTAGGGGACTCCTAGAGTTCTATGGTCTCCAACTGCACGATCTTACGCTGGGGTCTATCCTGCATATTGCGGGTTTTGTCGCTTTATGCGAACTATTCTTGGGCTGTTAGCCTCACTTCGTGCTGTGGAGAAAGTACTTCTGCCTTGTCCCTCGATCGGAAAAAGGATCCATATTTGATGTTGGGGGCGCCGAAGTATGGTGCATAGCCGGGACAGGCTATCTGCCCGGTACTCCGAAGAATGCATCCGAAGAGTGGCCTTTGGAGTGGTTTTACATTGAGGACGTTGCTCTACCGGATCCAGTTCAGCGAGGCCTCCAAAAATATTACAGCGCTCCGCCAAAGAAGCTTTTCAACAGGTGTCCCCGCAGTCCCTCAGAAGAAGGGAGAGCAGAGGTTAGCAAACTGGCTGACAAGATCAAATTGCTCGCTAGTTCGGGGTTATCTATTATCGAAGCGATGGCTATTTCAATAAAGCGATGCGTGCAGCTTCAAGCTAGAGGATTTCCCATATGGCTCTATAATGGCCAGGATGATGCCTCGCGCTACTTACACCTAGGTCTAGATGATCCTGCCACTCTAGCCACTGTCCTGGAACGTCTTTATATGGGAGAGAAGCAAGACCTTATTCGTTTAACATACCGGGAGGGTTTTTCTATGTAGAATCCTCCTGATTGGGTAAGCCTCTCTCTTGACCGTTCACTTTCTCTTCGCTATGATGTATTGACCGAACTAAAATCGGTTTTCTCCCTACAGGAGTGGAGGAAGGTGATTGAGGGGGTTAATAGCCCCGGCCCTCAACCAGAGGACCGATTCCATAATGCGAGCCCCAGATATGATGAAGATCCGGACATAGGCATAGAGCTAGAAGCAGGAGTCTTGTACCAGTCCTGCCGTGAGGGCACCCTGGTGGCTATAGTAGCCGATTACCCAGGCCTCATCCCCTCTTCCCGTGTAGGTACTATAGGACATATCTCATGAAAGAGAAGATTCCTAGTGCGCCTTACCCGTTGTATTTTATCATACTTGAACAGGGACGGCGCTCCTTGCGCCGAACTGTGCGAAGACCGTCAACCCAAAAGGTGATGCCCACATTGGGTGAGGCCCCGAATCGAAAGAGGACCGCGAACACCAGTGGACCTTCGAAGAGCTATGTTTATTTTGACATGCGCTGGGTGGTGAAATCGGTATTAAAACATTCCGCTTTGTTTTTTCCTTTTTGGAGGAATACCCACCGGACTGTCTTCGGAGATAATGCAGACCAAGCTCCAGCCAATCCGGCATCAGGCCCGTCAGGGGTTAATGTTGATTCAGTGCCGGATTGTCCTCTCTAGGAGGATTCGTACAGAATGTCAATTACTAATTCCGAAGTGGAGGTTGTGATGGTTCATCGGCGGCGGAAAGCAGCCATGCGTGACCCCGCTTTTTCTTACGAGGCGTTTAACGCCCTCAGCTCTGCAGATGCCTATATCCGAGCCGCTCAAGACAGACTCGCTAGAGCCACTCACCAGCTTTCAAAAGATATGTGGGTGTGTGTATATTTTGGTGTTCCCATGCCAGTAGCCCCCGAGACTTAAAGCAGTTGGTACAACTGATTTGAGGATCATTGTGTTTTTGTAAGTGCTTCAAGAAAAGAATAACTTCTTATCCAAGGAGCTTGAAGAGTGCCGGACCCAGCTCGCCGAATTAAAAAATTCGACGGAATCCGGAAAGGATGCTGGTTGTAAGAACAGTGGTGTCTGTTATTATGATAGTTGTGCTAATCACTAGGATGTTATGTATATAGTAATTTGTAATACAGCCACAGGGTCGACCGACCAACTGGAGAGGGAGCTAAGAGCTGCTTTGGCGGACAAAAAATTCACCGAAGGGGAAACAGCCACTGGCAAGCGCGTATTGATGCAAGCTATAGAAAAAAGAAACCAAGCGGAGGATAAAAGCATTAGGTTGTAACAGGAGCTAAAGGGTGTAAGAGCCCAGCTCCCAAGTACCATGGAAGAGAACCGAGGCTGAAAGGCGGCATGTTCAGTATGTCCCTTATACCTAGCTCTCCTTATAGTCTCTTATTTTCGAAGTTTCTTATAAAACTTTTCTTGCAGGTTTGTTTCCTGGGCAGCCTGAAGGAGGAGAGTCCAGTTTTGAGGGTGACGTGCTGCAAGAGCTTTCCAGGGTCCACGAGCGGGCTCGGAAGACCATGAATAGTATGGCCAGGGCTTTATGGCCAGGCACCTCACCTCCAGAAACTATGGACAACTTGGCAGACTTGATCAAAGGGGCTCGACGCTGCTTTCAACTATGGAAAGCATCAGCATGTCGCATGGGTGCTCGAGAAGCCTAGGCCATGGTGAACACGTGCTACACTCGTCTTGATCCAAATCATATGGCCCGAGTGGGACCCCAAGGGTCTGATGGACAAGAAATTCCTCTGCATTTCGTGTATGACCAAGTAGAGATAGGTGCCAAGCTTTACCAACAGGACTGTCAGCTAGACAACCTTATAGAGGGAATAGAACATGAGTACTCGTTTGATTCTATGTATTAATGTACTGTGACCATCAAACTTATCTCTAGGATCGAAAGTATGTCTAGAGGGGGGGGGGTGATTAGACTACTTGACCAAATAAATATCTAGCCTTTTCCTAATTTTAGTTCTTGGCAGATTTTAGCAACTTAGCACAAGTCAAGCAATCAACCTACACATGAAATTCTAAGAGTATAGCAGCGGAAAGTAAAACAATTGCATATGAAGGTAAAGGGAGGAGTTTGGAGGGAGAAAACGCAAGTGTAGACATATATGTTTGTTCTTAGTTCCGATAGGTGGTGCTATCGTATATCCAACTTGATGGAGACTTCAACCCATGAAGGGTAACGGTTGCGTGAGTCCACGGAGGGCTCCACCCACGAAGGGTCCACGAAGAAGCAACATTATCTATCCCACCATGGCCATCGCCCATGAAGCACTTTCCTCTCTAGGGTAGATCTTCACGAAGTAGGCGATCTCCTTGCCCGTATAAACTCCTTGGTTCAACTCCACAATCTCGTCGGAGGCTCCAAAGTGACACCTAACCAATCTAGGAGACACCACTCTCCAAAAGGTAATAGATGGTGTGTTCATGATGAAATCCTTGATCAATTGCTTCAAATAATAGTCTCCCCAACACTCAAATAGCTTCCCACAGATTTGGATATGGTGGAAGAAAGATTTGAGTGGAAAGCAACTTGGGGAAGGCTAGAGAACAAGATTCCTATGGTAGGAATGGAATATCTTGATCTCAACACTTGAGTAGGTGGTTCTTTCTCAGAACATGTATGATGGAAGTGTAGGTATGTTCTAATGGCTCTCTCCACGAGTGAAAAGTGGGTGGAGGGGTATATATAGCCTCCACAAAAAATCTAACCGTTACACAAAATTTACCAAACTCGGTGGGACCGATTCAGAGAACTCGGTCAGACCGACTTAGTTCATAATGTGACCGTTAGGAATTTCGGTGGGACCGATATGATCAACTCGGTAGGACCAATTTTATTAGGTTTAGGGCATAACATAATCTCGGTGAGACCGATTACACAAACTTGGTGGGACCGATTTTGGTAATAAGCACACATAGGGTTGGTCAGGCAAACTCGGTGGGACCGATTCGCTCATTTCGGTTGGAGTGAAACGTTACGAAGGGGAGACAGAGAGTTTGCATTGCCAACTCGGTGGGACCGATCGCTCTTCTCGGTGAGACTGAAATGTTACGAAGGGAAACGAAGAGTTTGCAATCCCATCTCGGTGAGACCAAGATCCCTTTCGGTGAGACCGAAATGATTAGGTTTTCTGGCAGTGGCTATGTCAAATGAACTCAATGGCGTTGGATTGAACTTTTCGGTGGTGCCGATTTTGACTTTTGGTTTGGGACATATGTGGATGTGGGAAAATGCTTGAGGGTTTTGGAGGATATCACTAAGCATTTTCAGCAAGCAAGCCACTAAGCAACACGTCATCCCCTTTTAATAGTATTGGCTTTCCTACGGACTCATTGTGATCTTGGATCACTAAAATAGAAAATGTGGAGTCTTGAGCTTGAGACAATATATGTCCTTAGAATTTTGAGGGATCCACATTCCTAGTCCATGCCATGCCAATCATTGAACTTTCCTGAAATATTTATCTTGAGACAACATTAGTTCAATGAGCTATATGTTGTTAGTAATTACCAAAACCACACGGGGATAGTTGCACTTTCAATCTCCCCCTTTTTGGTAATTGATGACAACATATAGATCAAAGCTTCGACAAATGAATAAGATTTAAATACATCATCGCTTTGAGAAGTATGTGATAAGCAAGAGCTCCCCCTAAATTTGTGCATTATTTAAAATTTATGTTTGAATGCAAACGCACAATCAATTAGGATCATGGGTTACTCTTCCATGTCACATACATCTTGGTGCAGCGCTCAAAATGATATACACTAAAACATGCACTCATGACCAAGCAAATTAAATGATCATCTAATCAAGCATTAAGGTAGCATATGATCAATCACGTGATCAAACAAGTATCTCACACATGGACATAAAGTATATAGCAAACACACAATAAAGTTAAACCAAAAGCAAGAGAGACCAAAGAGGCAAAACACTCTCTCTCGAACCTATGATCTATACATATTTCTCCCCCTTTGGCAGCAAGTTACCAAAAAGTTTGAAAATGCATAGTGCTATGCGTCTCTCGGGCTTGGTCTTTGGGAGGCGGTGTAGAGAGAAATCCAAGGACGAAGGCTTCATATGATGTAGTTGGAGCTGGTGGAGTGGTTGCTGGGGGTGGCACTGAAGTTGTGGCTGCTGGTGCTAATACTGTAGCTCTAGTGTCTGGAACTATCACTGCAGCACATCTCTGACCTCGAGGCACTCATTGAAATGCATCTGTTGTAGCCTGTCCTCTCCTCTCCTCTGCTTCCTCCGAGAGCCGCTCAACTGCAGTCTGTATCTCTGTCACTTTCAGATGAAAACCATAGAACTTAGTCTCAATGATCCTCTCCAAGCTCTCCTGATTCTGAGTCTGGGTGGCCAAGCCCTTCTCAATCCTCATAGTTGCTTGAATCGGATATTCCATTTGGTATTGCTTAGACTTGAGAGACACTTGAGATGCTTCTGCAACACTTGGCATCTTGGCGGCTTTCTCAGCTCTTACTTTCTCTCTCTTCTCATGTGCTTGCACTAAAGATGGCTCATTATCATCCATGACAATAGTGTTGTCCTCAAAGTCTGGATATAGGGGCAGATGTTCCTTGTCCAACAAGTATATGCATGTGCCCATCTTGGAGTTGATGAGCTCCTGAATGTGTGGAGCATACCCACATGATCTCTTCTGATCTGCATCAGTCCTCTTGATTGTTTCAACAATGAGACTCATGACTTTGAATTTTTTAGGCACGTCAATAATATGCAACATATTGATTGAATGACCTCTGATCATCTTGTGATCTCCAGATTTGGGCAACAGTGTATGCCTCAGGATAGTGTTGATTGTGGCTAGACCAGACAGCAAGAAATGTATAGATCCAAACTGATGCGTGTCCAATGCCTTGTCTGGGATCTCCTTGTACATGTTGGCCATAGAGTTGTGTTCTTACTTCTTCTTGGCATACACATCCAAATCATCTTCATGCTCTTCAGGGGCATTTATCAACTGAGCCCACTCATCAACAGTCGACTGGTACCTTGTACCTTCAGACATCCATACAATTCTACCATCTGGATAAAAGTGAGTTGTGGAGTAGAATTGCATGATGAGTTCATCATTCCATTTCGTCAGTTGCTGACCACAAACTTGTCAACACCACATGCTTTGAAACTTTCAATCACATTTGGAAAGTGATCTTCATTGTTCTTGATGTAATCCCAATCAAGCCACCTCATGTCACACACTATGGGCTTCTTGTCAAGCAGAACTGTCTCATAGAAATATTGTTGTTCTTTGGTATCGAATCTGTACTCCACAGCAGTCCTTCTCCTCACAGCATATGGATCAGTCTGTCTTCATCTTCTGAGACCTGCATCTTTCCTCAACTTCATGTCCTCAACAACAATATGAGTATTGTCATGGTCAGGGATCTTGGGCTTGAGCTTCCTAAGCACTTGGACCTTAGCATCTTCATCAGTCTAATGCACCGCGGCCTTGTTCTTCTCTGAGGCTGGAATGTTTCTAGTGCTTCTCTTGGGTGCAGACTTGGTAGCTTGAGTAGCTTTGGGAGCAGTCTTGGGCTTTGAAGGAGCAGCCCTAGACTTGATTGCATCTCCCATAAGCTTCTGAGGTTTCGGAGCTGGTGCAACAACCTCTTCTTCCTAAGCTTCATCATCATCATCATCCCACATGGATGGCTTGCCAATCACTCTGGCTACTGTCTTTCTAGCTCTCTTCTTTGTACCTGCTGGCTCATCATCTCTAGATTCAAGTGTGAACACCATAGTCTCTTGAGTAGATGATCTTGCCTTTGACATGAGAATTCTCTTGGCAAGGACCTTCCATTTCTGACCTGGCTTAGTTGCAGCAAATATGCCATACTCCTTCTTGAGCACCTTCTTCTTTGAAGTGGCCTCATCAGGCACAAAATCCTCATCCTCAATATCTGAGGTTTTCTTCTTTCGGGTCTTGGTAGCTGCCTTTGGCAAGTTGCTAGGTGTGCTCCTGCTACCCTCATCATTCCTTCTAGAGGGACTAGTGCCCTCACTCGGGTTGGCTTGCTCCTTAGACAAATTCTGGCTATCACTCTGGTCAGACATCTTAGAACTGCAAACTGAAAGCTGACCCTGAGAATAGATGTAGATGAGGTAGAGTGGATGAGCATCACAAAGTGCAGAGTTTTTGCAAAACAGATGACTCAAAAAGTTAGTTTTAGTTTTCTACCGAAAGCATTTCGGAGCTACCGATTTGTTAAACTCGGTGATGCCGAAGCAATTCTGGAGCATAAACTAGTGAACTCGGTCAGACCGAGTCACAGATTGGTGGCACTGATATTGCTATGGTTTCGCAAAGAGTTGAACTCGGTCGCACCGATTTGCAATTTTCGGTCAGACCGAAAAGTGCAAGTGCAATGGCCTAAGACAAATCGATTAGACCGATTTCTACAACTCGGTCGGTCCGAGATGAGTTCGGCGGAGACCTAACCCTAAATTTTCAAATCAAAACTAACTTGTACGGAGTTTCTGATGGATAGGAAGATTTCATACATGGCAAGAATCATGGCAAAGCAATGTGCTACGAATCAGAGTTAAAGAGCAGCAGAAAGGATCAAGTTCATACCCTAACTCGGAGGTGAACTTGCTAGGGTGGCAACAGCGGCAGAGATTGCCGTTGACGGCGGCGGAGACCACCGGCGGGAGGTCGCTGGCGGCGAGGAGATGATCCGAGGACCCGATGAGGCAGAGCAGGTTATGCGTGGGCAAAGAGTTTCGGAAAGTTTTCCAAAATTCAACCCATCGGTATATATAACCTGACCCTGTCGATGTGACCGAATGGAACAACTTGGTGGTATCGAGATGCAAAACTGCTAGTAGTTACTACAACTTGGTGTGCCGAAAAGTTCAAATCGGTTGCACCAAGATTGAAACATAGATCAACTTAGTGAACTCGGTGTGACGGAAGTGGATAACTCAGTCATTCTGAAATGCACAAAGAGGTTTTGGAAGTTTAAGTCTATGACGAATCGGGGACTCCGAGTGCTCCTCGCACAGAGTGGTTCGAAACTGACTTGATCAAACTTTGTGATGTAGCATGAAAAGAGTTTGAGATGAGAAAAGCATAGATAGCTAGAGGGTGTCCTTAGGCATTCTTGTCCATCCATTTGGCAAAAGAAAAACAGCCAAACAATCAAAGCAACAAATGGATGTCCTCAAATGAGAAAAATATGCATTCAATATGCTCACACAATAAGATAGCAAATGAAACATGTGGCAAAGCATGCACAACCATTCTAGCATCTATCAAGCAATTGGCGATGACTAGGTCATCTATATATGAGTATATTGACTTAGGAGTCAAATGAGAACATTTGATCATAGGTCATACTCATCGTTTAAGCACAAGTGGGGTTACCACTTTTACATAAAGCATTGTTGTGTTCATATCATTAGAGTTGCTTTAGCTCAATTGTTAGAGTAAAGCTCCCCCTAGATGTAATATCCCCTAAAGAGGGATGAACTAACCTTGGGTTTTGTCGACGATGACTTCATGTAGGTGTTGAAGATGTAGATGCTCAATGTTGATGTAGATCATTTGAAGCAATCCATTGGAGTGAGTTGCACTTTCAATACCTACACGGGTTAGTCCCACAAGGAACAAACAAGGATATCCATAGACATAGAGTGAATTGCACACATGATGATGTCCATGAAAGCATTAGGTTACCTTGTCCCTTGTCTTACCAACAAGAGGGTTTGTGACTCCTCGAACTACTGCAAGATATGGAAGTTGTTTGCCCTTTTTCTCGCCATAATGATATGAGTGAAGTATATTGGCGGAGTCACCCTCAAGAACTCTCTAGTTCTTCTTCTTCGGGATCCACACCATCTTGATGGGAATCCTTGCAGTTGTAGTCGTACTTGATGAAGTAGAACTTGACGTAATCTTGGGAACTGTGCCACCCCGTGTAACATCCCAATTTTCCTAAATTAGGATGTTATTAGATCATTCATATGCATCTCATATTTTTTCATGCATTATTTGCTTCTTCTTAATATTCAAATCATTATGCAACTAAAGGCAATTATTGGAGTGGAGATAACATGACTTCTCCCCTGTATTTAAAAATGTTCATAATGTGCAGAATATTATTACCAGTTCATCTGTTATGTTCTGGCATTTTTCATTTGCTCAGAAGTATTTATTTGTGAGTTTTATTTGCTGTTTGAGTGGCCAAATGCATCAATATGATTTTTCAAAATTGCATTAGATGTGGAACTAGTATTCCTGTAGTTTATAGCTGTAGATCTATTTTTACTGTATGCGTAGGTATTTTTATCTAGATTTTATACTGTGTGCTTTATTTTATTTATTTTGTTTTGCTGTTGGTTCTATATAAGAAAATAAAAGGGGCCAGCCAGCTAGCCAGTGGCCCAGCCCACCAGCCAGCGCAGCCAGCCAGCCAGCTAGCCAGCTAGCACGCGAGCCCACCGCACCGCGGCCCAACCCACCTCTCGAGCCGAAGCGGTACGCACCGCATCGCATCGCCCGACCCGACCCCTTTCCCCCTCTCACTGACCAGCGGGGCCCGTGCCCTGTTCGTCCCCTCCCCGAGCCGGACACCACACGCGTGCACCGCACGCACGCCGAGGCCGACCCGGATCGATCCGGCGCCTGGCTTGACTTCGCGCACGCCCAAGACGTATAGGGCGATCCGAGGCCCTAGCGCAGACCCCCCCAGCCCCTTCTCTCCTTCTCGCTGTGCCGCACGAACGCGGCCACGCGTTTGGATCTCGGGAGGAGCTCTGCCGACCGTCGTCGTTCACTGGAGGAATTCGTCGCCGTAAGGACATACCGGGCCGCGCCGCTTGTTCCCCTAGAACCTCCTCTCGTGTGCGCAGCTGTTTGACACCGTTTGGTGAGCAGGCAACCACCGGAGGACTGCCACCATCGACACCCGCCGCCGCCGGAGTACACGCCATCGCCGCCGCCGCTATAGACCCCCTCGCCGCCGTCCGACACCACCACCACCTCCGCCACTCGACGTTGCACACGTCTATCACCTTGCCTTTGCCGGAGACCCACCGCAGCAGCGCCGTCGCCGACGCCCGAGACTGCCACCGCGTCCCCTGCTTTCGGTGAGCACGCACGCGTAGGGGCTTTTCAGCCAATCAGGAACTGCCACGTGGCAGTTGCTACAGTGGACGAACAGGAGTTGCTACAGTTCAGTCTTTTTCTGTTGCTTTTGTCTTTTCTAGTTTTTCCTCAAAACTTCAAATAGCTGTAGTTTTTATTCTGTAAATCCAATTTAGGTAATTCTTTTTCATGTGCACTCACAAAAATCAGATCTTCATCACAGTACCAATTTTGCACATGTTTGCACAATTCAAATTTGAATTCGTTTGAATTTGAATTAAACATTCCGGAGGCCGTAACTTTGAAACCGTTTATCGGAATCGAGTGATTCTTTTTGCTTTGTGATCATAGTGCTGTGTAGGTGATCTGTACATGCTGTTTTGCTGCTGTTTTTGAGTTTTAAAATGATTTTCTTGCTGTTTGCTTTATTTTGGTTTCTTTGGAGTTTCGGTGATTGATTTGTTGTATTGTGTGAAACGTGTAGATTGTCCGGAGTGCGACGCGAGCTATTGTCAGGAGTGTGACTTTTTGAACCAGAACCAAGGCAAGTTCCATGTTGATCATCCTTTACCTATTGTTTTCCTATGCATTGTAGGTTATGCCACACTATAAATTTATGCATTATAGGATTGTTATAATTTGAGCTATATTGTTGAGCTATCTCCCGTCTTTTGCAAATCGTGGTAGGTATAGTTTTGCTATGCTTGTAGATGGGGTTGGTTCCTGTATACATTGAGCTTATGTGAGGATTATTAATATTTAACAAATTGAGTAGTAATTCAGGACTTAACTCACCTCTGGGCGGAAGTGGTATTGATGGGTGGTTTTAAGAACATCATGGTTTATTTGCTCTGAATGTAAGTGGACGGTCGCCTAGGCTCAAAAAGATCAGACAGACTTAATGACTAGTAGCTTCCATGCACGACCACTAGCTAAATGGGCTCTGGCTTAGTTGAGTAGGTTGTGGGATCCTCGCCCAGGTATGCTAGCAGATGTAGATATGGATAGGTGTACCGGCTGCCGGGGGTGGAGGTGACTACTCCTTAAAGGCTTCGTCTCAATCTTCGTGTTGAGTCTAGTGGGTAAAGTGTGCAAAACTCTGCAGAGTAATAAAACTAATCATGATTAGCCGTGTCCCCGGTTATGGATATTTTGAGCCACTATGCCATTAGAGTTGTTGGATGATCTTGACAGATGTGACACTTAATAATATTTGTGAGCAACTTAATAAATGGGTAGGTTGGAGTTGATTTTGCCAACTCAACCTTGTGCATTTAATTGTAGTATTAAAATAAATAAATGAAAAATTAACTATTAGGTAGTTATGAGGACAAAATCAGCTTTCTGCAAAATAAACACCCAAGCCTTCCTTTGTTGTTCTATGCATATACATGTAGGTCTGCTTTATTACTTCTCCTGTGTAACTTGCCAATACATTCAATGTATTGACCTATATGGCTGCAATGTCTCATGGTGCAGGATTTTCAGACGAGGACTAAGGTACCGTTAGGGTCGCGAGTCTGCACTCAGCACACCAGTTGGGCTATGATGGGACTCATCATTATTTTATGCTACTTTCCGCTGTGTGATTGAATAATAGCTAGCCATGAGCTATGCAGATTGTTTCATTTTATATACTCTGGATCATACGTTGTAATAAATGATGCACTTGTATTCTGGTATTCATCTATACTTTGTGTGCTAGCGAGTTCGATCCAGGGACTAGCACGGTAAGCACAGAGACTCAAATCCTTCGAGGTTTGGTCGTTACAGATGGTATCAGAGCAGTGTGTTGACTGTAGGACGTGACCCTAGAAAATGTATTAGAAAAGCCATAGGAGTGAAAATTATTTTATAAGCTAGTTATACTTTACTCTTTATTAGTTCACCCCTCAAGTATCTTGAACAGTTTAGTAGGAACTAGTGCTGAGACCACCATATATGCTTGTTTTATTTTGTAACGTTATCGTGTTAGGGTATCTGATTATGTCCACTTTCGTGGTATGAAGATACTAGATTGTTTGCTTGATTGGTAGCTTGTTTGTTAGATTTTATCTCGTCAAAATTATTTGACTATATGTACATATATATATACTACTATATTATTGTGATTGTTTGTCTGTTTGTTTGTTTGTGTTATTCGTTGTTGTGTTTTGTTGCCTTGATCATATATGCATATGGGTAGAATATATTTATATCTATAGCTTTGGCCCTATTGTATCTATAACTCTTCTATGCTTGCCCACCAGATGCCGCCGAGGCGTGATAATAGGCGCAATGCTGCAGGAGGAGACAACAATGGCAATGACATACCGCCATACATGTAGCAGTTGCTTCAGGGGCAGACGCAGTTGATCCAGTTGCTTGTGCAGAACCAGAACAACCAGAACAACAACAACAACAACCCGCCACCGGTGGATATGCTTACCAGGTTCCTGAGGTTGAATCCTCAGAGGTTCTCCAGTTCCCCTGAACCTATTGTGGCTGATGATTGGCTCCGTGGAGTCAATAGGAACCTGGAGACGGTTGGATGCACAGATGCAGAGAGGGTGAGGTTTGCCGCACATTTGTTGGAGGGTCCTGCCGCAGCTTGGTGGGACAACTACTTGGTCTCTTATCCCATTGCTGGTATCACTTGGACTCAGTTTCAGACTGCTTTTCATGCTGCACATGTGTCTTCTGGTGCTATGAGTCTGAAAAAGAAGGAGTTTTGCAGTTTGCATCAGGGAGGACGCACAGTTAATGCATACATGGATGAATTTAACAATCTTGCACGCTATGCTCCTAATGATGTTAACACTGATGCAGCTAGGCAGGAGAAATTCTTGGAGGGCCTAAATGATGAGTTGAGCCTTCAGTTGACAGTGGCCACTTTTGATAATTGTCAGGAGCTGATTGATAAGGCTATTATGCTAGAGGGGAAGCATCAAGCCATAGAGAATCGCAAGAGGAAGTGCAACAACAATAACAGGTATAATTCAGGACCACAACAGAAGCCATGCACTTCATATCAGGGTAATGGA
The DNA here is from genome assembly GCA_902687465.1 of Secale cereale. Classification (NCBI taxonomy): domain Eukaryota; kingdom Viridiplantae; phylum Streptophyta; class Magnoliopsida; order Poales; family Poaceae; genus Secale; species Secale cereale. The sequence continues at coordinate 586,161,777 of LR738711.1, read as the reverse complement.
GGTAATGGGCATCATCATCATCATGGAGGTAATGGACATAATCATCATGGAGGGAATGGCCACAACCATAATGGCCACCATAATCACAATGGGCACAAGAGTAACAATGGCAATGTCAAAGGTGATGGTAATGGTAATGGTAATGGAGGGAGTAATCACCAGAGCCACCAGAGTGTGCCTGTGCAGAGGGACATTAGCCAGGTTCAGTGGTATAAGTGTAGGCAGATGAGCCACTACTCCAACGCTTGCCCAGAGAGCAAGAACGGTAATGGAAATTCTGGAGTCAGGAAGCCAAACCCCTTCCAAAAGGGTCATGTTAACCATGTTAATGTGGAGGAGGTTTATGATGAACCTGATGCCGTGATTGGTAAGTTCTTGATTAATTCGGTACCTGCACTTGTTCTTTTTGATTCTGGTGCATCGCATTCATTCATCTCACGGGTATTTGTGGATAAACATAAGCTGCCTACCGTAGTACTTAAGTCACCTATTCTAGTAAGTTCTCCGGGGGCTGAGATGGCAGCAAGTTTGGGATGCTTTCAGATGCCTTTGTCCATTGGGAAGTATGTTTTTCCCACATATTTGGTTATATTGAAGTCATAGGGTCTGGATATTATTTTGGGTATGGACTGGTTGACTAAATATGAAGGTCTTATTGATTGTTCCAGTCGATCTATTACTCTCAGTGCACCAGGAGGTAAGAGGATCAAATATGTATGCAAGTATAAGCATAATCAGGTGCAAGTGAACTCTCTTAAGGGGGGTAGTCTGGAAGATGTGCCAGTAGTGAGGGACTACCCAGATGTGTTTCTAGAGGAGTTGCCAGGTATGCCACCAGACAGAGATATTGAGTTTCTTATTGATTTAATACCAGGCACCGAACCTATTGCAAAGAGACCGTATAGAATGCCTCCTCGGGAGTTGGAGGAATTGAAGAAGCAGATAAGGGAATTGCAGGAACAAGGATTTATTCGCCCAAGTTCATCACCTTGGGGAGCTCCAGTTTTGTTTGTGGATAAGAAAGATGGGACCTTGAGGATGTGTGTTGATTATCGTTCTCTGAATGAGGTAACCATTAAGAATAAGTATCCCTTGCCTATGATAAATGATTTATTTGACTAGTTGGAGGGAGCTACTGTGTTTTCTAAGATTGATCTTCATTCTGGTTATCATCAATTAAAGATTCGTGAGCAAGATATTCCAAAGACTGCTTTTACTACGAGGTATGGGTTGTATGAATATACTGTTATGTCATTTGGATTGACTAACGCTCCTGCATACTTCATGAATATGATGAACACGGTGTTTATGGAGTTCTTGGATAAATTTGTGGTTGTTTTTATTGATAATATATTGGTGTTCTCCAAGAATAAGCAAGAGCATGAGGTACATCTACGTTTGGTCATGGAGAAGCTGAGGGAACATCAGTTGTATGCCAAGTTCAGCTAATGTGAATTTTGGCTGGATGAGGTAGCATTCCTTGGACATGTTGTGTCAGGTAATGGAGTTGCAGTTGATCCATCTAAGGTTGCTGTAGTTACAGAGTGGGAAACACCCACAACAGTTGGGGAGATTCGTAGCTTCTTGGGCCTTACATGTTATTACAGGAGGTTTATTGATAACTTTTCTAAAATTGCAAAGCCTATGACCGAATTGTTGAAGAAGGAGAAGAAGTTTGCTTAGACTGATGAATGTGAAGCCAGCTTTCAGGAATTGAAGCAACGTTTGGTTACAGCACCAGTCTTAATTTTGCCTGATATACATAAGGACTTCCAAGTATATTGTGATGCTTCTCATCAGGGACTTGGGAGTGTTTTGATGCAGGAAGGTAAAGTTGTTTCATATGCTTCACGTCAGCTTAAGAATCATGAGCATAATTATCCTACACATGATTTGGAGTTAGCCTCAGTTGTGCATGCATTGAAAACTTGGAGGCAGTATCTTAATGGTAATCATTGTGATATTGTAACATCCCAAAATTCTAAATTTTGGAATGTTATAATAAGGAGATAGATATGATTGCTGTTTGATGTGCTGAGTGAAATTGAGTGAAATTCGAAACTTTTGAAAGTTAAATGGGAGGGAATAAAATGACTTTCCCAAACTTTCACTCTGCTTTTTGATCTCCGAGGGAATTCAAATTCTTTTCAACACAAAACCCTAGAGTGAAGATAATATGACTTTTTCCATTTATTTTAAATGATAAAGGGCTTTGAAAAGATTTTTGAATTTCATCCTCGAAATCTTTTCAATTTAGAAACTTTAAGCAACTCAATGATTTTCCCGAGAGAAGATAAAATGACTTCTTCAAAATATAGGAAATATGAGTTGGAAGTTGTTCTGAAATTTTCTGCAACTCAATTTCAAATATTGAGTTATTTGGGTTTTATTCAAATTAATTTTCTCCAAAAATAAACTAAATGGAAAATAGGGTAACATGATTCCCTACAACAGAAAATTGGAGATAAATGAATTTGAAGTCCTTTTGGTATTTTAAAGATAATTTTTATTGGTTTTTATTGCTTCAGTAGCACTATTTAATTTATTAGAATTTGTGAAGATTTTATTTGGCAGTAGGAAAATGTTCATCTTGTAGGAAATCTTTTTCTGCAAATTTTGATATCTAATACGCCTATAGCATATTATATATTATTTGCTTTGTTTTTATATCTCTGTGTAAAAAAACTCTTCTTTTCGCTGGACTGGGCCGCGCCCAGCTGGCCCAACGCCGAACCGCCTCGCTCGGGCGTAGCCGAGCCGGACTCTGTCCGTTGTCCCTCGCCCAAGAAGGCCCATGGCCTTTAAAAAGCGGACCCGGCCCGCACATCGCGCCCGCACCCGCCCGCTAAGCGTCGCTGCCGCCCGCTTCACCACCGCGCGCCGCCCTCACCTCCCGCCGCTCACAGCGCCGCCGCCGCTGCAGATCGCCGCCGCCACCGCTACGCTGCGCTAGCGCCTGCCGCTCGCTCTCGTCGCCGCCGCTGCCGTTCGCCGCCCGCACTGCGCGTCGCCGTCGCCCGCACCACGCAGCCGCCGCTAGGACCCCGAGCCGTCACCGGACTCGACGACGCCGACCGGCCGACCCGCTGGAAACTGCCGTCGACGGTTTTCTTATCGAACCGGTAAAACCTCAGGAACCGTTCGGTTTCCTCCTTAGATCGGTTTATTTGTTTTTTTGTTAGATCTAGTATGCGAACGTTCTCTGGTTAGATCTAGATAGCGAGCGTTCGCTCAGTAGTTTTTTTCTTCTTCTTTTCTGTTTAGTTTTCGGCCAGGGACCTCTGTGTAAATACTTTATTTACAGTTTAGCCCCTATTCTTCTTTTGGCCACAACTTTTTATCAGTTGGTCCAAATCCGACGAAACCAATGCCCTCGTCTTCGTTACGAAGCCCTCTATCCAGTAATACAACTTAAACATGTTTTTGAAAGTTTTAAAATTTAAATTCAACTAGTTTTAGATTCAAACTTGTTTTGATCATAACTTGAGTTCCGTAACTCCGTTTCAGTTGATTCTTTTTGCAAATCGAAGCTCTTGACCCAAACTTTCTGATAAGGCCAAATTCACATAATTTTGGTACTGTTGGAAATTGTTTTATGTTCCAAGAGTCATTCGTGTGTTTTCAAAGTTTTCCGAAGTGTTTATTCGTCCTGTCCGATCTTTCTGAGTGATTGCTTATGTGTGGTTACTATTGCTTGCTTACGATAGATTGACCAGAGTGTGACGAGTAGAGATATCAAGAGTTTTGAGTGCGAATCATCTTCATCAACATTGCAGGCAAGTTCACACTTTGATCATATTTTCCAATACCCAGTTTTCATTGCATTAGTTATATCCTCAAACACATTGCATCAGTAGGATCTCTTAACTTGTGGGACTGGGAAGTAGATTGAGGAAGAACCTATTACTTGCATTATTTTCAAACCCTTGGGAGTTACTTCTACGTTATGCTTAGGTTGCCATGCTATGCTCATAGTCGTGGTTTGGGTTTGAGTGAAATCCATGACGTATGTGAGTTGTTAATTAAGGATACAACTTATGGTGGCTACTTGAATACACATCTGGGTGGATTGGTTGGGGCACCCTGGGAGTGAACCAGTGGATTGCCCGGACACCTGGGGTTGCCAGTGTTGTCCTAGGAAATCCCGGGGTTTCTGTGTGATTGTCCTATTGGAATGCCACCCAGGCTCAAAGAGATCATATGATATTTTCATGCCTAGAAACTTCCATGTTCGGCCACATGCCAATATGGGCTCTGGCATAGTTGAGTAAGTTGTGGGAAACCTTTCCATGATGGGCTAGCAGATGTAGGGGGATTATAGGTGTACCGGCCTATCTATCTGGTTAAGGGGACCTCTTCGGAAAGCCTGTGTCTCGGTCATCCGTTTCTCAAATATCATGTAGTGCGAGAAATCCAACGGAGGCGATTGAGTCTTGTGGGAAAAGTGCACAAACCTCTGCAGAGTGTACAAACTATTCATGAGTAGCCGTGTCCCCGGTAATGGACATCTTTGAGTATCTAGAAGTGGATTATTTGTTGATCTCATCACTCTATAATTTAATTTGTTGGGTTAATGATGACTTTTATTTGGGATTGGGATGGGGGTACCATTCTCAACTGTTCATGATTTGAATTTAACAAAGTAGTTAAATAAAATGCATTCCTTTGTGGTAGGGAAAAATTGGCTTTGCGCAAAAACTTTACCCTTACAGCCTCCACCAGCCAAATATGCATGTAGTTGTAGGACTTGTTCATTATCATTATAGTGTGAATTTGCCAGTACATTCAATGTATTGACCTACATGGCTGCAACGTCTCATGTTGCAGGAATTATTCGACGAGTAAGTGTTACGTTAGGGTTACGATTTCTACACTCAACTTTCCCATTGGTGTTGATGGGAATCCACAACCCTTGTTGCTTCCGCTATGATCGATTGAGGTAATAGTATTTACGTTACTTAATACATGTGATTTACCTCTGTTATAAATCCTCGAGTACTGTGTGTCAGTATACCGATCCAGGGATGACACAGAACACAGAGACTTCGGTCTATTCGGATCGTAGTCGCTACAAGATGGTATCAGAGCACATGTTGACTGTAGGACGTGACCCTAGAAACTGGCAAGACCATAGGAGAAGTTTTCTCTAAAACTATCTTTTTCAAAAGACTCTTATCTCTCTTATTTTCTGAGCTTTGTCAAATCTTCCCTTTGACCTTAAATAGTTAGACAATACCCTTTACTATTTCGACCACTTCGGAGTAAAAAGGATTTCACAATGGATTCGAAGTGTTGAAGCTACAACAGTGCATACTCCGAAGATTTGAAGAGTTGATGACTTTGAAGAGATAGTGACCTTTAGAAAACCAAACCCCTGTTAAGTACTTACGTTAGATGCGACGATGTGTGAGCCGTCATTTGTTTGATGTTTTCCGATGGCCACATAACAAAACTCGTCTTTTCAAAACTTTTGTTTGTATTGAGTGTATCTCTCTCTATCTCTTCTGAATCTCATCCCAAAATCATTGGAACCAATAGAGGATGACTGAAGATAAACTTGAAGTCTCTGGACCAATGACCCAACCGGAGGCAGAACTATGGATACAAAGCATGGAGGACCACTTCAGGAAAAATTTAGTTGAAAGGAAGCATGATGTTCAATACGCTCTTCAGTACTTTACAAAAAGTGCTGCAACATGGTGGAAGATGCATCATGCCGCACAAGGATGTGGTGGAGCAGGAAGTTGGATGGAATTCAAGAAGACCCTGTTAAGATCCCGTCTCATCCGAAAGCGTGGTGACAAGCCGAAGAAGAAGCCTTATGCCTGGAAGATTTGTGGAGAAATTGGACACACCCACGACGAGCACAAGGATGAATGTCCTAATTGTGAAGGAAGTCACGTAGCTGAAGAATGCCCAACTAGGCAGATTACTTGTTTCTTGTGTGAAGGGACTACCCACTACCCTGCTCAGTGCCACATTTATCCCATGGTGCAACGAACTATCCGGCAGAAGAAAGAGGCAATGAAAGAAGTCCTTAAGGAAACCTTGAAGGAATCCACGATGGAGGAAGATATTGACGACCCTGATGGAGAAGGACTAGACAGATATTAGTCTCGTGCTTGCTATTCATGTGGAGAAAAAGGACATCTTTCACAACATTGCACGAAGGACAGCCATGAGTATCTGGGAGACTTCCCGACAGAAGAAGTGGAGTTTGATCCATAGAAGATAGAAGAATTGATAGGAACGAAGAAGTCGAAGAAGAGAAAGAGCATGTGTCCCCAGAACAACCCAATTTCTGCGGAAAAGGACCTGAGTCACATCACATGTTACCGTTGCAAGAATTTAGGTCATTATGCTATCAAATGCCCTACCAGGAAGCGGAGAATCTAGTGAACCAGAATAGTTGCCATGAAGTCCTTAGATTTGTCTTATGTCATTAGTTTACGCTGCAAGGAAGTAGGGCTTTTTGCCAGAGAAGTTTCAGACCGTAGGAAGGATGATCAGAGTAGTTGAGATCTTCATATTGGAATGAAGCATGTAGATTAATAAGGAATGCACCTTTATTACAATGATGAGTTGAGTACGGAAATAACATTGTAATAGTTCGTGAAGCAATGGAAGTTGAGATGTTTGGAATCTCATTGCTATGAGTTGTTGGATGATTGTGAGTGCCTCTCTTGTGATCTCACCCAGACCAAAACCTAGAACCCATGGAGAAGCTGACCCAAACCCTTGTCGGATAAAAGACCCCGTTTTACCCAAGGATGTCCGTATGTTGTCCTGAGAACCCCTTTTGTCTTATACCCACAGATGACAACCCTATACGAGTCTTTTCTTAAAGTCCCGGAAACCATCATGACCCTGACTAGCGACCAGGATTACCCAAAGATCCTGAAGGACATGATGAAGCATATTCACCAGGAAGGAGATGCAGTTTACAAGGGTTATCCCTTCATGGAGAATGGAGTTGAACTTTGGTACGTGGAGGTACACCTCCACCGTGTGAAAGGAGTTTGCCCAAAGACTATGGGTCAATACTTTTTCATTTCCCGAGTACCACGACCAACATTCTTCGACTCTGTTCGTGAAGCTGCTATGGAGGCCATACGTCAAATTGGAGAAATACTCGAAGCAAGACTTCGTTATACCCATGGATGCCTGAGTATGATGCATGCAGAGATGGTGGAGATGAAGCACACAGCCAATAGTATGAAGCAAAAGATTGATGATTTTAAGAATCACGTTGCACAATTCCGGTGGGACTGAAGCGTCCTTAGCTAGGACAAATGAATAAAGATGAGAGGAATGTTTGACCATACCCCACTATGTGGATGGAAAGATTTGTAGTGAAGCATCTTTGTAACTGGAGTGTTGAATACTGGTTCAAGTAGTAATACAAGATTTGATATGAGGAGAATATGGATTTTGGATGAACCAGTGCATTTTGTTTAGTTGAACCTTACTGAGTGAACCCTGGACCAATAGAAAGGAAAGTGTTACTCCAAGGAGTAGAGTTAGCACAAATAAATTGGAGTTTATTTTGATATGAGCCTTACCCCAAGAGTATGAAGGAAAGAAGTACAATTGGATTTTTAAGAGGGTGTAAGGCTGAAGTATGGAACTATAGTGACCCCAAGGATTGAGTTATGGATATACACGCTCTGACGTGGACCCTTTAGCCGAGGACCTAAGGAGGCTACATAATCACGAGGGAACCCCGAGACTTGTCAATAGTTATGTGTATCTGCTGTAGTAAAGCAGTGCATTTTGCTATAGATTGTACCAAGAAGGAGTTTTGTGCTAAGTATTGGAGTTGAAGCAAGAAACTGGAAGTGCAGTAGATCGTAGTAAGTTGAGAATCAATACAGTTGGCATCATGGTATTGATTTTGGATATTATAAGTGGGTACTATAAAAGGTGATGAGTGAAGACATGATACATGGAATAAGATTTTGAAGAAACTAGTATTACTCATTTTAAGTGTGGTAGAATCCAACACCGTTACCCGAATACACTAGCTAGTGATTAGATACGTCCGACTTGGAAAGGACTATCCAAGGATGAGTGCGAGTAATTACACTCAGTTCTGTACCGAAGAGAAGTAAGGGATAATTGGATGGATTTAAGAGAGCCAATGAAGTGGGATGCTAGAAGTTTGAGCATTTGCAACCTAATGATGAGACCAAGTGTTACTAGTGATGAGATGAGCCATAACCCACAGGCCCGAGGACCTGTCAAGAAAGCAAACTCATCCTTGCTGAAGGAAAACCCTTGGAAGAAGTGACGACCTTATCAACAGACGATTTTATAGGTGGTTACGTTAAACCCGAGGGTTGTGAAGAAACGTTAGATGTTTTGCTTGGCTTGCAGAATCAATGGATTTATCCGAACTTAGTTCGTTGACAAGAGATAATTCTGCAATGCTTGTGAGGATGGCCGAGTGTTAGAATGCGAGATTCACTAAACCATAAACAAGGTAATGATTTGGGTGCGGGATGGATTGATCACCATACCGACTTACTCTTATTATTCGCCTCTGTTATACGGGATGGTAAATCTGAGTGACTTACCTATAGTAGAGAGACGATGATGTCAAAACTTTGTTTAAACCTTAGAATAGTATAGAAATGTTTCCCTTGTACATGGAATGTTGTTGCCAACCGTAGGATATACGGTGAGGATGAAGCCCAGACACGTTTCTGCAGGGACCCTGTTAATTTGGTTGATGACCACCATGAGATATAGATATTTGTTTAGTATTGGCGCCAGACCTGTTAGTTAAGAAGAATCAGTCCCGAAAGGACCATATCAAGATGAAAGGATACGAGAATTGAGGGCAAAGGATATGCCACTTCCGAAAGACCCAGAGAAGGAGTTACCCTGAAGATTTGAGAAGACCGACGCCGTCAACCCAAAGGATGGAGTACCCGAGTTTTGATGGAACTGTGACCTTGTTTCTAAGTGTGGTAGCACACCAGGCCACACCAATCAATTGATTTCTTAGAAGACCCCCAAACCCTAACCTATTTCTTGCTAGCATCTCCGAATCTCGAGGATGAGATTCATTTTAAGTGTGGTAGGTTTGTAACATCCCAAAATTCTAAATTTTGGAATGTTATAATAAAGAGATAGATTTGATTGCTATTTGATGTGCTGAGTGAAATTGAGTGAAATTCAAAACTTTTGAAAGTTAAATGAGAGGGAATAAAATGACTTTCCCAAACTTTCACTCTGCTTTTTGATCTCCGAGGGAATTCAAATTCTTTTCAACACAAAACCCTAGAGTGAAGATAATATGACTTCTTCCATTTATTTTAAATGATAAAGGGCTTTGAAAGGATTTTTGAATTTCATCCTCGAAATCTTTCCAATTTAGAAACTTTAAGCAACTCAATGATTTTCCCGAGAGAAGATAAAACGACTTCTTCAAAATATAGGAAATATGAGTTGGAGGTGCTTCTGAAATTTTCTGCAACTCAATTTCAAATATTGAGTTATTTGGGTTTTATTCAAATTATTTTTCTCCAAAAATAAACTACATGGAAAATAGGGTAACATGATTCCCAACAACAGAAAATTGGAGATAAATGAATTTGAAGTCCTTTTGGTATTTTAAAGATATTTTTTATTGGTTTTTATTGCTTGAGTAGCACTATTTGATTTATTAGAATTTGTGAAGATTTTATTTGGTAGTAGGAAAATGTTCATCTTGTAGGAAATCTTTTTCTGCAAATTTTGATATATAATACGCCTATAGCATATTGTATATTATTTTCTTTGTTTTTATATCTCTGTGTAAAAAAAAACTCTTCTTTTCGCTGGACTGGGCCGCGCCCAGCGTAGCCGAGCCGGACTCTGTCCGTTGCCCCCCGCCCAAGAAGGCCCATTGCCTTTAAAAAGCGGACCCGGCCCGCACATCGCGCCCGCACCCGCCCGCTAAGCGTCGCCGCCGCCCGCTAAGCGCCGCCGCGCGCCGCCCTCGCCGCCCGCCGCTCGCCTCGCCGCCGCCGCCGCTACGCCGCGCCCACGCCCGCCGCTCGCTCTCGTCGCCGCCGATGCCGTTCGCCGCCCGCACTGCGCGCCGCCGTCGCCCGGACCACGCAGCCGCCGCCGGGACCCCGAGCCGTCGCCGGACTCGACGACGCCGACCGGCCGACCCGCTGGAAACCGCCGCCGCCGGTTTTCTTATCGAACCGGTAAAACCTCAGGAACCGTCCGGTTTCCTCCTTAGATCGGTTTATTTGTTTTTTTGTTAGATCTAGTATGCGAACGTTCTCTGGTTAGATCTAGAGAGTGAGCGTTTGCTCAGTAGTTTTTTTTTTCTTTTTCTTTTCTGTTTAGTTTTCGGCCAGGGACCTCTCTGTAAATACTTTATTTACAGTTTAGCCCATATTCTTCTTTCGGCCATAACTTTTTATCAGTTGGTCCAAATCCGACGAAACCAACGCCCTCATCTTCGTTACGAAGCCCTCTATCCAGTAATACAACTTAAACATGTTTTTGAAAGTTTTAAAATTTGAATTCAACTAGTTTTAGATTCAAACTTGTTTTGATCATAACTTGAGTTCCGTAACTCCGTTTCAATTGATTCTTTTTGCAAATCGAAGCTCTTGACCTAAACTTTCTGATAAGGCCAAATTCAAATAATTTTGTACTGTTGGAAATTGTTTTATGTTCCAAGAGTCATTCGTGTGTTTTCGAAGTTTTCCGAAGTGTTTATTCGTCCTGTCCGATCTTTCTGAGTGATTGCTTATGTGTGGTTACTATTGCTTGCTTACGATAGATTGACCGGAGTGTGACGAGTAGAGATATCAAGAGTTTTGAGTGCGAATCATCTTCGTCAACATTGCAGGCAAGTTCACACTTTGATCATATTTTCCAATACCCAGGTTTCATTGCATTAGTATATCCTCAAACACATTGCATCAGTAGGATCTCTTAACTTGTGGGATTGGGAAGTAGATTGAGGTAGAACCTATTACATGCATTATTTTCAAACCCCTAGGAGTTACTTCTACGTTGTGCTTAGGTTGCCATGCTATGCTTGTAGACGTGGTTTGGGTTTGAGTGAAATCCATGACAGATGTGAGTTGTTAATTAAGGATTCAACTTAAGGTGGCTACTTGAATACACATCTTGGTGGATTGGTTGGGGCAACCTTGGAGTGACCCAGTGGATTGCCCGGACACCTGGGGTTGCCAGTGTTGTCCTAGGAAATCCCGGGGTTTCTGTGTGATTGTCCTATTGGAATGCCACCCAGGCTCAAAGGGAACATATAATATTTTCATGCCTAGAAACTTCCATGTGCAGCCACATGCCAATATGGGCTCTGGCATAGTTGAGTAAGGTGTGGGAAACCTTTCCATGATGGGCTAGCAGATGTAGGGGTATTGTAGGTCTACCGGCCTATCTATCTGGTTAAGGGGACCTCTTCGGAAAGACTGTGTCTCGGTTATCCGTTTCTCAAACATCATGTAGTGCGAGAAATCCAACGGAGGCGATCGAGTCTTGTGCGAAAAGTGCACAAACCCCTGCGGAGTGTACAAACTATTCATGAGTAGCCGTGTCCCCGGTTATGGACATCTTTGAGTATCTAGAAGTGGATTATTTGTTGATCTCATCACTCTATAATTTAATTTGTTGGGTTAATGATGAATTTAATTTGGGATTGAGATGGGGGTACCGTTCTCAACTGTTCATGATTTGAATTTAACAAAGTAGTTAAATAAAATGCATTCCTTTGTTGTAGGGAAAAATTGGCTTTGCGCAAAAACTTTACCCTTACAGCCTCCACCAGCCAAATATGCATGTAGTTGTAGGAATTGTTCATTATCATTACAGTGTGAATTTGCCAGTACATTCAATGTACTGACCTACATGGCTGCAACGTCTCATGTTGTAGGAATTATTCGACGAGTAAGTTTTATGTTAAGGTTACGATTTCTACACTCAACTTTGCCGTTGGTGTTGATGGGAATCCACAACCCTTGTTGCTTCCACTATGATCGTTGAGGTAATAGTATTTACGTTACTTAATACATGTGATTTACCTCTGTTATAAATCCTCGAGTACTGTGTGTGTCAGCATACCGATCCAGGGATGACACAAAACACAGAGACTTCGGTCCATTCGGATCGTGGTCGCTATAGATATATTTACTGATCATAAGAGCTTGAAGTATATTTTTACTCAGAAAGATTTGAACCTTAGGCAGAGGAGATGGTTGGAGCTAATTAAGGATTATGATTTAAATGTGCAGTATCATCCTGGTAAGGCTAATGTTGTTGCTGATGCATTGAGTCATAGGAGCCATGTTAATGCAGTTGATATTAATGATATGCCACAAGAGTTATGTGATCAGTTTAGGGATCTCAGGTTGGAGATGGTTCCTAAGGGATATTTGGCAACACTTGAGGTAAAGCCTACTTTGCTTGACAGGATCAGGGAAGCTCAAAAGGATGATAAAGAGATTACTGCAATAAGAGAGAATATGACTAAAGGTAAGGAAGAAGGTTTCCATGAGGATGAACATGGGACCATATGGTTTGAGAAGCGTATTTGTGTACCGCAAGATCCAGACATCAGGAAGTTGATTCTTCAGGAGGCACATGATTCACCTTTTTCTATTCAGGTAATACTAAGATGTATTTGGATTTGAGGGAAAGATTTTGGTGGCCTAGCCTGAAGAGGGAAATTGCTGGATATATTGCTACATGTGATGTGTGCCAGAGAGTTAAAGCAGAATATCAAAGGCCAGCAGGTTTGTTACAACCATTGCCTATATCTGAGTGGAAATGGGATCAAATTGGTATGGATTTCATTACAGGTTTACCCAGGACTCGGTTAGGTTATGATTCTATTTGGGTAATTGTTGATCGCTTGACTAAAGTTGCTCACTTCATTCCGGTAAAGACTACTTATACCAGTGCTCAGCTAGCTAAAGTTTATATGTCTAAAATTGTATGTCTGCATGGAGTTCCAAGGAAGGTAGTGTCTAATAGAGGTACTCAGTTCACATCTAAATTTTGGCGTCAGTTGCAATGAATCCTTGGGCACTAGGCTGGAGTTCAGTACAGCTTTCCATCCACAGACTGATGGGCAGACAGAGAGGGTAAATCAGATTTTGGAGGATATGTTGAGAGCTTCTGTTTTGTACTATGGGTCCAGTTGGGATGATAATTTACCTTATGCAGAGTTCTCATATAATAATAGTTATCAGGCTAGTCTGAAGATGGCAGGAAGTGCAGGACACCGTTGATGTGGGATGAGGTTGGAGAGCGACAATTCTTTGGACCAGACTTGATCAGGGATGCTGAGGAGAAGGTCAAGCTGATTCGTGACAGGTTGAAGATAGCACAATCCATATAGAAGAGTTATGCAGATGCAAAGCGCAAAGAGGTGACATATGAGGTAGGAGACCGTGCATATCTTCGAGTTTCACCACTTCGTGGAATTAAGAGGTTTGGAATTAAGGGTAAGTTAGCACCACATTTTGTGGGGCCTTACACTATCTTCGAGCGTAGAGGAGAGGTAGCTTATCAGCTGGAGTTGCCAGAATCTTTGTCTGGAGTTCATAATGTGTTTCATGTATCTCAGTTGAAGATGTGCCACGCAAAGATGATGGATGTTCCATTGAGGGACACAGTGCCACTTGATGCAATTCAATTGGAGAGTGATTTGACATATGAGGAGAAGCATGTTAAGATTCTGGAGACAGCAGAGAGAGTTACTCGCACCAAGACAATTATGTTATGCAAGGTTCAGTGGGATCATCATACATAGGAAGAAGCTACCTGGGAACGAGAGGAAGATCTCAGGCAGGAGCACCCACACCTATTTCCTAGCCAGCCTGAATCTCGAAGGCGAGATTCATTTTAAGGGGGGTGGGTTTGTAACATCCCAATTTTCCTAAATTAGGATGTTATTAGATCATTCATATGCATCTCATATTGTTCCATGCATTATTTGCTTCTTCTTAATATTCAAATTATTATGCAACTAAAGGCAATTATTGGAGTGGAGATAACATGACTTCTCCCCTGTATTTAAAAATGTTCATAATGTGCAGAATATTATTACCAGTCCAATTGTTATGTTCTGGAATTTTTCATTTGATCAGAATTATTTATTTGTGAGTTTTATTTGATGTTTCAGTGGCCAAATGCATCAAAATGATTTTTCAAAATTGCATTCGATGTGGACCTAGTACTCCTGTAGTTTATAGTTGTAGATCTATTTTTACAGTATGCCTAGGTATTTTTATCTCGATTTTATACTATGTGTTTTATTTTATTTATTTTGTTTTGCTGCTGGTTCTATATAAAAAAGAAAAGAGGCCAGCAAGCCAGCTAGCCAGCGCCCTAGCCCAACAGCCAGCGCAGCCAGCTAGCCAGCTAGCGTGCGAGCCCACCGCACCGCGGCCCAGCCCACCTCTCGAGCCGAAGCGGTACGCACCGCATCGCATCGCCCGACCCGACCCCTTTCCCCTTCTCACTGACCAGTAGGCCCCATGCCCTGTTCGTCCCCTCCCCGAGCCGGACACCACACGCGCGCACCGCACGCACGCCGAGGCCGACCCGGATCGATCCGGCGCCTGGCTTGACTTCGTGCACGCCCGAGACGACTAGGGCGATCCCAGGCCCTAGCGCAGACCCCCCAGCCCCTTCTCTCCTTCTCGCTGCGCCGCACGAACGCGGCCACGCGTTTGGATCTCGGGAGCAGCTCCACCGACCGTCGCCATTCGCCGGAGGAATTCACCGCCGTAAGGACACGCCGGGCCGCTCCGCTTGTTCCCCTAGAACCTCCTCTCGTCTGCGCAGCTGTTTGACACTGTTTGGTGAGCAGGCAACCACCGGAGGACTGCCGTCATCGACACCTGCCGCCGCTGGAGTACACGCCATCGCCGCCGCCGCTACAGACCCCCTCGCCACCGTCCGACACCACCACCACCTCTGCCACTTGACGCTGCACCCGTCTGTCACCTTGCCTTCGCCGGAGACCCACCGCAGCAGCGCCGTCGCCGACGCCCCAGACCGCCGCCATGACCCCTGCTTTCGGTGAGCACGCACGCGCAGGGGCTTTTCAGCCAATCAGGAACTGCCACGTGGTAGTTGCTACAGTGGACGAATAGGAGTTGCTACAGTTCAGGCTTTTTCTGTTGCTTTTGTCTTTTCTAGTTTTTCCTCAAAACTTCAAATAGCTGTAGTTTTTATTCTGTAATTCCAATTTAGGTAATTCTTTTTCCTGTGCACTCACAAAAATCAGATCTTCATCACAGCACCAATTTTGCACATGTTTGCACAATTCAAATTTGAATTCATTTGAATTTGAATTAAACCTTTCGGAGGACGTAACTTTGAAACCGTTTATCGGAACCGAGTGATTCTTTTTGCTTTGTGATCATAGTGCTATGTAGGTGATATGTACATGTTGTTTTGCTGTTGTTTTTGAGTTTTAAAATGATTTTCTTGCTGTTTGCTTTATTTTGGTTTCTTTGGAGTTTCGGTGATTGATTTGTTGTATTGTGTGAAACGTGTAGATTGTCCGGAGTGCGACGCGAGCTATTGTCAGGAGTGTGACTTTTTGAACCAGAACCAAGGTAAGTTACATGTTGATCATCCTTTACCTATTGTTTTCCTATGCATTATAGGTTATGCCACACTATAAATTTATGCATTATAGGATTGTTATAATTTGAGCTATATTGTTGAGCTATCTCCCGTCTTTTGCAAATCGTGGTAGGTATAGTTTTGCTATGCTTGTAGACGGGGTTGGTTCTTGTATACATTGAGCTTATGTGAGGACTATTAATATTTAACAAACTGAGTAGTAATTCAGGACTTAACTCACCTCTGGGCGGAAGTGGTATTGATGGTTGGTTTTAAGAACATCATGGTTTATACCCTCTGAATGTATAGTTTTGCTATGCTTGTAGACAGACTTAATGACTAGTAGCTTCCATGCGCGACCACTAGCTAAATGGGCTCTGGCTTAGTTGAGTAGGTTGTGGGATCCTCGCCCAGGTATGCTAGCAGATGTAGATATGGATAGGTGTACTGGCTGCCGGGGGTGGAGGTGACTACTCCTTAAAGGCTTCGTCTCAATCTTCGGGTTGAGTCTAGTAGGTAAAGTGTGCAAAACTCTGCAGAGTAATAAAACTAATCATGATTAGCCGTGTCCCCGGTTATGGATATTTTGAGCCACTATGCCATTACAGTTGTTGGATGATCTTGACAGATGTGACACTTAATAATATTTGTGGGCAACTTAATAAATGGGTAGGTTGGAGTTGATTTTGCCAACTCAACCTTGTGCATTTAATTGTAGTATTAAAATAAATAAATGAAAAATTAACTATTAGGTAGTTATGAGGACAAAATCAGCTTTCTGCAAAATAAACCCCCAAGCCTTCCTTTGTTGTTCTATGCATATACATGTAGGTCTGCTTTATTACTTCTCCTGTGTAACTTGGCAATACATTCAATGTATTGACCTATACGGCTACAATGTCTCATGTTGCAGGATTTTCAGAAGAGGAGTAAGTCACCGTTAGGGTCGCGAGTCTGCACTCAGCATCGCCAGTTGGGCTATGATGGGACTCATCGTTATTTTCTGCTACTTTCCGCTGTGTGATTGAATAATAGCTAGCCATGAGCTATGCATATTGTTTCATTTTATATACTCTGGATCATACATTCTAATAAATGATGCACTTGTATTCTGGTATTCATCAATACTTTGTGTGCTAGCGAGTTCGATCCAGGGACTAGCACAGGTTTGCTCGTTACACCCCGAGACCGATGCGCCAGGTGTCAGCCAGTTATTTGCTGTCGTTGCCATGTCATCTGCTTGCGTGTTGCATTTTTCCATGTCATCATGTGCATTTTCATCAGCATGTTTTCAAAACTTGCATCCATCCGAGTTCCATCATCCTCTATGTTATCCGTTCTGAGCCTAGACACAATCGCAGGCGCCCGCGGCACCTCCGAATATTTATTTTATGAGTGTCCGGAAAATGTTCTCGGAAGGGAATGAAACTTGGCATGTGGTCTTATTATAGTGTAGACAGACCGCCTGCCAATTTTCGTCCCATTCGGAGTTCGTTTGATAGCCCAATGGATAAGTATAGTGGCACCGTTGCTGGTTTATTCCTCGGATGTTTCGGTCTCCGAAACTGCTGCCGCGCCTAACATTCTTCTGGTGCTTTGTTCAAGTATTCTTTAATCAGTTCGCCATCTCTTCATTCTCTTGTGTCTAAATTCCCCAAGTGCTTATTCTTCTCGGCAAGTCATTCTCTTGTATTCACTCGATTTTAATTCTTCTCGATGGCTTGTTCTCTTTCATCACTCGATTTTAATCCTTACAGTGGTTCGTTCATAATTTTTTTTCCGGTGTTATAATATCAATCCATTCTTTTTTATTCCAATCCTACCGGTGTTTGATGAAGATTTTTGCAAGTTCGCGATATATCCCTCTTTAATCATTTCAACGAGAATAAGTAGTATGCGAATCCATTGCCTTCATCAATTTAATAGATGAAGGATGAGAATACCATAATTCT
Organism: Secale cereale; assembly: GCA_902687465.1. NCBI lineage: Eukaryota > Viridiplantae > Streptophyta > Magnoliopsida > Poales > Poaceae > Secale > Secale cereale. The sequence goes on along the minus strand of LR738711.1, from coordinate 586,144,210 downwards.
TATTCATTCTCGTCAAGTTGATTTATTCCTTCCTTCGGAGTTTATTCTTGATGAATAAATTCTAGTTCCAAGTGTCGTCATCTTTGCTTTTCCGGAGGTAAAAGTTTCCTCGGCCATCTCATCGGAACACTAGTCTAAATCATCACAAGGCTTTATTCTTATTCTTGAATCCTTCACTTCCATATCATCATCCTTTCGTTACCGGAGTTCTTCATGAGTTAAATTCATTCGTCAAGTGTTCAGTAATAATTCTTCTGGAGCAGCTCAAGTATTCTTCTTCTCGCGTCTTGAAGTGCAAATAATCCTCTGTATTCTTTGAAATGGAGTTTTGTATTTCTTCCTTCATCTCATCTCTTCTATCTTTGGTAGTGGCGGAAATTCACCTCAAGTTTCGGGATGATTTCCATAAGTCCACTTGGAGCTTAATCTTTTGTTGTTGATTTTCTCAACAACTCCGTTCAAGTCTTTCTCTTATAAATTCTCGTTCATGTCACTCGTGCTCAAGTTGTCATCTTCTTCTCCGTTATTTTTATTCCATTATTCCAATTCTTTCGGAGGCGTTGTGTTGTTCCTCTCGTCAAGTATTATTCCATCTTCTCGAGGTTATGTTCTATTTCTTCCATTGTCAGCCGGAGTGCAGCCCGAATTCCTTTGTTCAATTCCTTGTCTATCTCGCTTAACCGGAGTGGTTTCGAATTCATTCTTGTTCCTTCAGCTCTAGTTTCGTGCCTTTCAACCTCCTTGATTCTCGTCGTATTCCTTCTTCCTCTTGTCTAACGAAGTCTTTGCAACTTCGCTCATCTCCGTTGTAACCTTTCTTTCAAGTGGCACAACCTCTCAAGGTTCCTTGGTTTCACCTTCGTCCTTTTTCTCTTCCGTATCATTCCTAAGATCTCGGGAAGAGATCTCTTGTTAGTAGGGAAGTGTTGTGACACCCCGAGACCGATTCCCCAGGTGTTTGCCAGTATTCGCTATCGTTGCCATGTCATCTGCTTGCGTGTTGCATTTTCCCATGTCATCATGTGCATTATTGTCATCATGTTTTCAAAACTTGCATCTGTCCGAGTTCCCTCGTCCTCTCTGTTGTCCGTTCTGAGCCCAGACACACTCGCACGCGCCTGCGGCACCTCCGAATATTTATTTTATGAGTGGTCGGAAAATGTCCTCGGAAGGGGATGAAACTTGGTGTGTGGTGTTATTATGGCGTAGACAGACTACCTGCCAATTTTCATCGCATTCGGAGTTTGTTTGATAGCCCAACAGATAAGTATAGCGGCACCATTGCCTGTTTATTCATCGAACGTTTCGGTCTCCGAAACTACCATCGGGCCTCGCTTCTCATCTCTCCTCGCAGCCCACGTCCTCTTTACACAGCCCACCTAGGCCTGCCTAGACCCCCCTCCACTCCAGTGTCGTTGGATCGTGATCCGAGGACTCCAAAACACCCCAAAACCCACAAAGCACCTAACCCTAGACCACTACCCTATATAACAACCCCTCCAAGCCAAATTGGGCATCTCCAAGCCTCCCCTAACCTCCCAGCCTCCTCCTCCTCGCAATCAATGCCAGATCCACCCACCGTCGCCTATTGTTGCCGGCCTAATGGCCAGCGCCGCCGCTAACTGCCGCCCTCCACCACTCCCCAACCTCCAGGTGTCCACCCGCGCCGTCCCCGCCGCCGTGGCCCTGCAAGCCCAGATGCAGCCCGCTCGGGCTCAAACCGGGCCGCGCCCCGTGACTGCGCCCATTCATCGCCCCCGCGCGTGGCCTCCCGCTCCTCCACCCCTAGCGGATCGAAGCCACGCCGAGTTCCTCCGCTCCTCGACCCGCCACCGCCTCGCCAGGTCGCCGCCCACTCTCCTCCCTCCTCGTATCCCTCTCTCACCTCGGTTCCCCTCGCTGCAGGTCGCCACCGCCCTTAGAGCTCGCTACCGCCGCCGCTTACCTCGCCGGAGCAGCCTCCCCGAGCGCCGCCGACCGCTCCTTTGACCAGATCCGGCCGCGCCTGCCCCGAGCCCGCCGTCTCCGACCTCCCGGGCGATGTTTGCGCCACCTCCGGCCGCCTTGCAGCTCGCCGCCAGGCCTCTGCCATCCTCCGGCTGGACAACCGCCGCCGCGGCCGCCGGACATGTCCGGAGGAGCCGCGACATGTCCGACGTCCTCCTCAAGCAGTGCCACTACCGCGTGGGTCTGCGCCCAGCCACGCCGGACGTGTCCGCCGGCTTCTGGACATGTCCGCCTGACCCCCCCCCCCTCGAGGTCGTTTTCTGCTAAGTCCCTAGTTTTTGTAAAAATGTATGCATGTTTGAGAGATAATAACTTTGCGCATACTTGTCCAAATGAAGCATATGATATATAAAAATGTTTGTCGTGTGATGCTCTACATGTTAGTTGCATTTGCATACATGTTACTATTCATCTTGTTGACCTAATCTTCATTGCAAAAGTGCTATGTGATGTTAGTGTCAAGTTCTTGTTGTCTGTCATCAATATGTTAGCATGTTTGAGAGGTCTCATCTTTGTGCATGTTGGTCCAAATGGAGTGTAATATGTCAAAATGTTCATTGTGAAGTTCTCTACATGATGGTTGCTGTAGTATTCATGTTAGGTGCCATATTTCCATGTTTATCTCTATTGCAAAGGTGCATGTGGCTGTTAAGTGCGGAAACTTGTTATGGGATGCTGATTTGTCATTTCTGTATCTTTATTTGTGATTTTTGTTTGAGCAACATGTCAATATGTTTTAGAAGCACAATCATGCCATCTTTGCTGTGGTGCAATCCACTTTTCATGATATGCCTTGTGGTGTTTGCAACAAGCTTGCAAAGTGGCCTACTCGCTGTTGTTATTTTCTGAGACTTGTTGAAAACTGCTAAGTCTGAAACTGTTATGTCCTGATGCCATGTTTGCTTGATGCCCTCCTCAAATCCATGAATGTTTTGGGTTCTCCAATGATCATGTCTTGATGTACCTGTTATGCTCTATCCATCGATGCCCTTGTTTGCAAATATGGTCTGCTGTAGCTTGTTGTTTTCATGATCTCAAGTTGCTATAAAATGTCTGTGTCAGCCTGTTATCAGCAAGTTCAGTTTTGCCATGTGAATAGCTAGTGATCTATGCATCCTATGACCATGTTTTTGCCATGAGTGGCATCATAAACATGCGTTATTGCTGCTGTTTATCTTCATATGCCATGATATGCTTTGAGATGAGTTGCACAAGCTTGCAAACATGCCTACTTGTCGTTGTTGCTGCCATGTTTAGTTTATTTTCACTAAGTCCGAGAATCTGTTATCTTTTGCAATCTTGCCATGATGTTTTGAGCATGTTCTAGTGGTGTTTTGTAGTAGCTCGTTGGTCATTCTTGTAGTGCTGGACATGTACATGCTTGACATGCCCTTTGTTGCCATGAAGTGTTATTGTATCATGTTGTTTGATGTCAACTAAGTGCCATGTTGCTGTTTTTGGACGGCTTGTTGTTATATCTTGTTTCATGTGTAAGTGTTGAACCGTTGCTCCGTTTTGAGTGTGCTTTATATGAAACTTGTGTGTTTTTGCATGTAGATGCATAATAACATGTTGAGTACCTGTTTGGAGTGTGTTTGCTTGATGTTTGAATGCATCTTGCATCCTTGCCATGCTTGACTTGTTTTGCTCATATCTTCTAGGCCGTAGCTCCGAATTAAATAAACTTTATATGAAACTTGACTAGATTTTCGAGTAGATCATCATGTTGCATGATAACTTGGTGTTTAAAAACATTAACATAAGGTTTTTTCAGATCTGGACCAATTCTGAAAAATGCATCCGAGGACTTACCGGAATTGTTATATGTTGTTTCCGGCCTCATTTAAACTTGCCTTGTTGAGTGTTCTTGTTTGCATCATCCCTTGCCGTATTTTGCATCATATAGACTTATCTTGCATCATACTTGGTTGAGCATTATGTCATGTTCTTGTGTGGTGTGTTTACCATGTTACTTGTTTCTTCTCGCTAGTTCTTATTCCGTTGTGATCATGACGACTCGTTCGACTTCACTTGTTTCGTCTACATGGCTTCTTCTTCGTCTTCTTCATGGACTTGTTCTTCTTCCTTGCGGAATCTCAGGCAAGATGACCATCACCTTGGATACCTTTACTACCATTGCTTTGCTAGTTCTCTCGATGCTATCGCTATATGTCGCGCTACCTATCTATTTGTCAGCCTCTCCTTGTTGCCATGAAACCTCTAACCTTTGACACTTTCCCAGCAAACCATTGTTTGGCTATGGTACCCGCTTGCTCAGCCCCTCTTATAGCGTTGCTAGTTGCAGGTGAAGATGAAGATTGCTCCATGTCGGATCTTGGTGTTGGAATATCACAATATCTATTAATTATATTAACACAGATATATACTTGGCAATGGGTGGAAGGCTTGGCCTTTTGGTCGGTGTTTTGTTCCACTCATGCCGCCTTAAGAACCGATAAATCGGCGTTATGTTCCTTGCTTTTGCGTTCCTAACACGGTTGGGGTTTATGGGCCCCCTTGATAATTTGCACTGCTTAAAGCTTTTCCAGCAAGACCCAACTTTGGTTTCACATTTGCCTAATAACTAAAATTTTGCATAGGGACGAGCTACCACGAGGACTTAATCAATAACCCGGGCCAGTGATCCTCATGAGTGTTGGTCCAAACTGGGGGACCTGCAGGGCCGCCTTGGGGAAACCCGAGGTATCTGGTATTACCTGTAGCATCACCCATCCGGTCATGGCCTGAGACGAGATACGCGCGGCTACTATCAGGGTCTCGGCACGCCGGGGGGTCTTGCTGGATTAGTTTTACCTTTGTCGAAATATCTTGAGCACGGGATTCCAAGAATACTCGGGTCTTCCCAACATGGAGTTGTGACTCTGCAGATCATGAGCTTGTGATGGGTTAAGTTGGGACACCCCTGCAGGGTTTGATCTTTCAAAAGTTGTGCCCACGGTCATGTGGCATATGGGAATTTTTTAATGTCCGGTTGTAGAAAACTTGACAGAGGATCCGAAATAAAACACACAACCGTGTGAGTAACCATGTCCGTCTCTTTTCACTTTGAGAAAAGAACACGGTGGGGTTATGTTTGACTCGCAGGTAGTTCAGGATCTCTAGCGATCATGACTAGTTTGCGACCATTTGCGTAGAGGCTCATCCTATTGTTGTACTCGTAAGTTAGCCACCATACTTTTTCTCAGCCGCTGCTGCAACCTCGCCACTATCCTCTCCATACCCAATAAAGTTTTGCTAGTCTTGATACCCATGGCAATGGGATTGCTGAGTCCTCGTGGCTGGCAGATACTACAACAACAGTTACAGCTGCAGGTTTCCAATGACTTGATGTGAGAGCGATGTACTTGTGTTGGAGTTCTTTCTTCTTCTGCTTCGTCAGTCTTGGGTTAGGTTGCTGGTCGGCAACCTGGGATAGCAGGATGGATGTCATTGTGCTTTTCATGTTTACATCCGTAGTCGGATGTCTTGTATTAATTTGTTGTATTCATGTGACTTGTATGTATCCCCATGTATGTATGTAATGGTACGATGTAATGATATCCATCTTGCTAAGCGCCTGAATTGCGGTTGTGCCTCAATCACAAGTTTTATCTAGTGATCGAGATAGAATCACATCTTGGGCGTGACAAGTTGGTATAAGAGCCTGGACCGACCATAGGAGCCCCCTTGATTGATCGCAGTTTGGCCATTTTCGAGTCTAGAAGAAAACTATTTTGGAGTCTAGTTATATATCGAAGAGTAGGAATTCTTTTTACTCCTCAGCCCATTCGTCGCTCTGGTGAGGAATCTTGATGTAGGTGTTTTGAATTACTCCTCTTCCCCTTCAAATTTTTCTAGGATCACGCGGTTAGCGTTCATTCGTTGCGATGTCTGTTCTTTTCATCCGGTGCAATTCCCGTCAAGTTGATTTGATACTCTTCATCTTTGCAAGTCCAATCCTCGGTTATTTCCAACCGGCATTGTTTTCCCCATTCCGAAGTGGTCTTTCTTTTTCCCACCCGCCCACCCATTTTTTCTTCTTTTTGGAGCCGGAGCCCTTAATCGAGTATCCATCATATTCGTGTGAAGTCTTTGCTTTCTTTCATAAATTGTTTCAACTGGTGAATTCTCGTCTAGTTCGTCATTCTACATCTCTTTTTTCTTTTCCGGTGGTTCCAATTCAATTTGTATTCAGTGCTCAGCATATTCTTTTCCCTCGGCTCAGATGTTTCCAATTGCTCGTTCGTCTCTCGCCATTGAATTATTCCGGAGTTTCGAAGACATCTCAAGATATTCGTCTGTATTCCAATTAATTCGAGGTTGTCACCTCCTTCGAGTCTTTTAATCATCCCGATGCATCATCTTCTTTTCAATCGTTTCCAACGGTGTTTTCTCTTCAATGGGCTCATAACCCACCGGTCTTTTCCCAGGATCTTACCTGACTCTTCTAATTTCCCGGAGTGTTCCGAAATTCTTTTCAAGTATGACGTAAGTATGGATTCCATCCATCATGTGCCTTCTCCAAGATCGTTTACAATTCTTTCATGTTTGGTTCAACCTTTCCTATTTTAATTCTTCCGGAGTATCTCAATAATTTTGGTTGTGTTCCTCGTCGTCATTTGAAGACCGAAGACGAGCTTTCCTCCAAATCATGTCCGTCGTCTCGAAGATTCGTGGTTCTAGCTTCATGTTATTCTCTCAAGCTATTCCATTCTTAATAAATTCTTTTCCTAACCATCCGGAGTATTTAATGAATTTTTTCTTTGTGTTCCTCCGAAGGCGATCATTTCAGAAGATTTCTTCGTCCGCAGTTTTCAACTTGGTCCTCCAAAATATTCTTCATTGATGCATCTTCGTTCATCTCACATTCGTCCGGTGCTTCGTTCAAGTATTCTTTAATAAGTTTGCCATCTCTACGTTCTCTTGTATCTAAATTCCCCAAGTGCTTATTCTTCCCGGCGAGTCATTCTCTTGAATTCACTCGATTTTAATTCTTCTCGATGGCTTGTTCTCTTTCATCACTCGATTTTAATCCTTACGGTGGTTCGTTCATAATTTCTTTTCCGGTGTTATCATATCAATCCATTCTTTTTTATTTCAATCCTAAGGTGTTTCATGAAGATTTTTGCAAGTTCGCGATATATCCCTCTTTTATCATTTCAATGAGAATAAGTAGTATGCGAATCCATTGCTTTCATCAATCTAATAGATGAAGGATGAGCATACCACAATTCTTATTCATTCTCGTCAAGTTGATTTATTCCTTCCTTCGGAGTTTATTCTTGATGAATAAATTCTATTTCCAAGTGTCGTCATCTTTTCTTTTCCGGAGTTCAAAATTTCCTTGGCCATCTCATCGGAACATTAGTCTAAATCATCGCAAGGCTTTGTTCTTATTCTTGAATCCTTCACTTCCATATCATCATCCTTTTCGTTACTAGAGTTCTTCATGAGTTAAATTCATTCATCAAGTGTTCAGTAGTAATTCTTCTGGAGCAGCTCATGTTTTCTTCTTCTCGCGTCTTGAAGTGCAAATAATCCTCCGTATTCTTTGAAATGGAGTTTTGCATTTCTTCCTTCATCTCATCTCTTCTATCTTTGGTATTGGCGGAAATTCACCTCAAGTTTCGGGATGATTTCCATAAGTCCACTTAGAGCTAAAACTTTTGTTGTTGATTTTCTCAACAACTCCGTTCAAGTCTTTCTCTTATAAATTCTCGTTCATGTCACTCGTGCTCAAGTTGTCATCTTCTTCTCTGTTCTTTTTATTCCATTATTCTAATTCTTCCGGAGGCATTGTGTTGTTCCTCTCGTCAAGTATTATTCCATCTTCTCAAGGTTACGTTCTATTTCTTCCATTGTCAGCTGGAGTGCTGCCCGAATTCCTTTGTTCAATTCCTTGTCTATCTCGTTTAACCGGAGTGGTTTCGAATTCATTCTTGTTCCTTCAACTCTAGTTTCGTGCCTTTCAACCTCCTTGATTCTCATAGTATTCCTTCTTCCTCTTGTCTAACGAAGTCTTTGCAACTTTGCTCATCTCCATTGTATCCTTTCTTTCAAGTGGCGCAACCTCTCAAGATTCCTTGGTTTCACCTTCGTCCTTTTTCTCTTCCATCTCGTTCTTAAGATCTCGGGTCGAGATCTCTTGTTAGTAGGGGAGTGTTGTGACACCCCGAGACTGATTCGCTGTCGTTGCCATGTCATCTGCTTGCGTGTTGCATTTTTCCATGTCATCATGTGCATTGTCATCAGCATGTTTTCAAAACTTGCATCCGTCCGGGTTCCATCATCCTCTCCGTTGTCCGTTCTGAGCCCAGACACACTCGCACGCGCCCGCAGCACCTCCGAATATTTATTTTATGTGTGGCCAGAAAATGTTCTCGGAAGGGGATGAAACTTAGCGTGTGGTCTTATTATAGTGTAGATAGGCCGTGTGCCTATTTTCGTCGCATTCGAAGTTTGTTTGATAGCCCAACGGATAAGTATAGCGGCACCGTTGCCGGTTTAGTTTTGGGATGTTTCGGTCTCTGAAACTGCCGCGGACCGCAATTCTCTTCTCTCCTTGCAGCCCACCTCCTCTTTACACAGCCCACCTAGGCCTGGCTAGACCCCCCTCCGCTCCGGTGCCGTTGGATCGTGATCCGAGGGCTCCAAAACACCCCAAAACCCACAAAGCACCTAACCCTAGACCCCCCTACCCTATATAACAACCCCTCCATGCCAAATTGGGCATCTCCTAGCCTCCCCTAACCTCCTAGCCTCCTCCTCCTCCTCGCAATCAACGCCAGATCCACACACCGCCGCCACTTGTCGCCAGCCTAATGGCCAGCGCCGCCGCTAATTGCCGCCCTCCACCACTCCCTGACCTCCACGTGTCCACCCGCGCCGTTCCCGCCGCCATGGCCCTGCGGGCCCAGATCCAGCCCGCCTGAGCTCGAACCGGGCCACGCCCAGGCCTCCACGCCCCGTGCCGCCGCCCGTCCATCGCCCCCGCGATTGGCCTACCGCTCTTCCATCCCGAGCGGATCGGAGCTGCGCCGAGCTCCTCCACTCCTCGACCCGCCGCCGGTGAGGGAGCCGTCGTCGCCTCGCCAGGTCGCCGCCCACTCTCCTCCTTCCTCGTCCCCCTCTCTCACCTCGGTTCCCCTCGCTGCAGGTCGCTGCTGCCCTAAGAGCTCGCCGCCACCGCCGCTTACCTGGCCGGAGCAGCTTCCCCGAGCACCGTCGGCCGCTCCTCTGACCAGATCCGGTCGCGCTTGCCCCGGGCCCGCCATCTCTGACCTCCGCGGTGACGTTTGCGCCACCTCTGATCGCCTTGCAGCTCGCCGCCGGGCCTCTGCCATCCTCCAGCCGGACAACCGCCGCCACGGCTGCCGGACATGTCCGGAGGAGCCCGGACATGTCGGATGTCCTCCTCAAGAAGTGCCACTGCCGCGTGGGTCCGCGCCCAGCCACGTCGGACGTGTCCACCGGCTTCTGGACAAGCCCGCC
>LR738711.1:586077245-586134574 GCA_902687465.1 Secale cereale | reverse complement strand
CCCCCCCCCCCCCTCGAGGTCATTTTCTGCTAACTCCCTAGTTTTCGTAAAAATGTATTCATGTTTGAGTAATAATAACTTTGCGCATACTTGTCCAAATGAAGCATATGATATATAAAAATGTCCGTCGTGTCATGCTCTACATGTTAGTTGCATTTGCATACATGTTACGGTTCATCTTGTTGACTTAATCTTCGTTGCAAAACTGCTATGTGATGTTAGTGTCAAGTTCTTGTTGTCTGTGATCAATATGTTAGCATGTTTGAGAGGTATCATCTTTGTGCATGTTGGTCCAAATGGAGTGTATGATATGTCAAAATGTTCATTGTGAAGTTCTCTACATGATGGTTGCTCATGTTAGGTGCCATATTGCCATGTTTATCTCTGTTGCAAAAGTGCATGTGGCTGTTAAGTGCTGAAACTTGTTACGAGAAGTTGATTTGTCATTTTTGTATCTTTATGTGTGATTTTTGTTTGAGCAACATGTCAATACGTTTTAGAAGAACAATCATGCCATCTTTGGTGTGGTAAAATCCAATTTTCATGATATGCCTTGTGGTGTTTGCAACAAGCTTGCAAAGTGGCCTACTCGCTGTTGTTATTTTCAGAGACTTGTTGAAAACTGCTAAGTCTGAAATTGTTATATCCTGATGCCATGTTTGCTTGATGCCCCACTCAAATCCATGAATGTTTTGGGTTGTCCAATGATCAGGTCTTGATGTCCATGTTATGCTCTATCCATCCATGCCCTTGTTTGCGGATATGGCCTGTTGTAGCTTGTTGTTTTCATGCTCTCAAGTTGCTATAAAATGTTTCTGTCAGCCTATTATCAGCAAGTTCAGTTTTGCCATGTGACTAACTAGTGATGTATGCATCCTATAACCATGTTTTTACCATGAGTAGCTTCATAAATATGCCTTCTTGATGTTGGTTATATTCATATGTCATGATATGCTTTGAGATGAGTTGCACAAGCTTGCAAACATGCCTACTTGTCGTTGTTGCTGCCATGTTTAGTTTATTTTCACTAAGTCCTAGAATCTGTTATCTTTTGTAATCTTGCCAAGATGTTTTGAGGATGTTCTAGTGGTGTTTTGTAGTAGCTCATTGGTCATGTTTGTAGTGCTGGACATGTACATGCTAGCCATGCCTTTTGTTGCCATGAAGTGTTATTGTATCATGTTGTTTTGATGTCAACTAAGTGCCATGTTGCTGTTTTTGGACAACTTGTTGTTACATCTTGTTTCATGTGTATGTGTTGAACTGTTGCTCCGTTTTGAGTGTGATTTATATTGAACTTGTGTGTTTTTGCATGTAGATGCATAATAACATGTTGAATACCTGTTTGGAGTGTGTTTGCTTGATGTTTGAATGCATCTTGCATCCTTGCCATGCTTGACTTGCTTTGCTCATATCTTCTAGGCCGTAGCTCGAATTAAATAAACTTTATATGAAACTTGACTAGATTTTCGAGTAGATCATCAGGGTGCATGCTAACTTGTTGTTTAACAATTTTGACATAAGGTTTGTGTCGGTGTGCAAAAAGGGGGGTACACTTTTTTGTACCCCTATGACTGTGCACGGGCAGTCTGAGCCACGGGCACCGCCGCACCAAGCAAGGCAAGGGAGGTAAGCCAGGGTAAGACCGAAGCTCAAGAGAACTACAACGACACCAAGGACAAGAACACAAAGAGCAAAGGGACGAAGCGGGTTCCCCCGGCAAGATCCTTGTCGGGAGCCAGTTTTAGTAGCCCTGGCAAGACCCTTGCCGCGACAACTCGCCCCACGCCTATGGAGCAAATCACCCTTGAGTCCGCTGCCCCCATAGGGCAAGGATTCCAGAGACATCCCCGTAGTGGCATGCAGATCTTTGTGAAGACATTCAAGATCAGATACGCACTAAGAAGGCGACGGCCCTTGGCGGGATCCTAGCCGAGGAAGATCACAAGACCTCCGGAAGGCGCCTTGCCGGGGATGGCAGCAGGCGCCGCGGCAAGACCCTTGCCGGGGCCCCGGCAAGGCCCTTGCTAAGGACATCCGCAAGGCCACCATCAGGCCCACGCCGACTAAACTTCCATTGCCTTATGGAGCTGCCGACCCAACCAGCTGGGCAGGCACCTGCGTGGCGACATGTAGATCTTCAAAGAAGACCAACCATTGCGCCACCTCAGCTGCCTGCCTACCTACATGGCATCTCAGGCATCGCTGGCCAGGGTGCGTGTCGACACAAGAAGGAGCGGCGACGGACAAGACAGATCCCTCCCCCGTCCCCGATAAAGCAAGGACACCTATGCAAGACGCATTAAATGCGCCTTGTCATGTAATGCGAGGGATAACCTCGCATCACTGTACCCTTTCCACATCCTGTGTGCCACTATGGCAACCCATTTTTCTATAAAAAGAGGCCCGACGTGACCAGGAGGAGGATTCGGCTTTTTGGAGCTCCTCACGCCCCATACCTAGCTGAAGAACACACATATACAATCCACCAAAGCAGGAGTAGGGTTTTACGCATCCTCGCGGCCCGAACCTGGATAAACGAACCGTGTGCTATCTGTTTGATCCGCTCTTCTCTCAACCCCGCGCCCCGCTAACCATAGTAGGGATTCTTGTGATCCCATAGGTGTGGTTCCCACCGACATATTTGTCGCGCCAGGTAGGGGGCGTAGTTGTGAGAATCGGCTTTAGCAGTTAGTTCGACGCTTCTTAATCATCATGGCACCCAAGAAGAAGACGACGGTGGCGGTTGGCCAGTCGGAAGCCGGACAGCCTGTCCCGACGCGGGCGAGCAGCGGACCGGTCGCGGAAAGGGCCCGGGGCGCTGCTCGTGAACACCAACGCCGTCCCAGCAGCCGGAGTTTGGGAGGTGGCGATGTTTGTGCGCCTGGTAACAGGCCACACACCGCCAAATCCAAAGACGGAGCCAGGCCCTCCGCGGGTGGCGCGGGGCCTTCCAAGATTGCTGCCGCATCACCCGAAGGCGATGCAAGGGCCTCCAGGACTCCCACGCCGGCGCCAACAGCGCGCTCCTCCCAAGCAGCGCGCGACGAACGGCGTCATCACACCGAAGATCCCGGGCGTCGCCGCGGGAAGAGCCCCGAGCGCCACTCCCAAGACGTAGAAGACCTGCCCGCCCGCCAAAGCGCTGGTGAAAACGGCATGCGACCGCGGGATCATGATAGAGCTCCTCCTGACATGGTCAGGAGTCGAAGCGCGTCGCGGTCCATGCAGGTTTCTCTACCGCTAACCCCAGCAGAAGCCCTGGCACGCGCGCATTTGCTCCTCGACTTCCTCTCGTTACGGGGAAACTCGACGAATGGAGAGCCATCATCCGAAGCCTTGTCGCGGTCGCCAACAAGGATGAACCAAGTCCAGCGAAGCCCCCGGGTCGACGCTCCGATGGGGTCCCATGCACCAGTGGCAGGAGGACCGGCAGCACCGTGGCCACGGTGCATTCGCCTCCTCCTCGCCCGGTACCGCGTGTGTTGACTCGTCGAGACGTCACGGGTGACGACATCTCCTCAGGGCGACCAGCGTCAAGTTCTTCAGAAGAGAGCTCATGAAGACGCTCGAACCACCATCGAGCACCGGTGCGGAGCGCGCCACCAGTCAGACAGGCGAGCAGGGCCTGCTGTGAACCGCCCAACACCGGAGAGCCCTGGAGATCTACCTTATGAGGTAGGATGTCCGGCTTTTACCCGTGACCTGCGGCAGTTCCAGTGGCCCACTCACCGCACCTTGAAGCCTGACATTGGCGAGAAGTACAATGGCAAGACCCACCCGTCGGAGTTCCTCAGCATCTACACCATCGCGATGCAAGATGCCGGAGCCCGCGACGATAAGGAGCTTGCGAATTACTTTCCATTGGCTCTTAAACCCAACGCCATGTCGTGGTAGATGCACTTGCCGGTAGACTCTATTTCCTCCTGGTCGGATTTGTGCCATGAGTTTGTTGGCGCCTTTACTGGAGGTCACCAAGCCCATGGCCAAGCAAGTGACCTGCACATCATTCCCCAGAAGGGAGGCGAGAGTCTGTGCAAGTATATACAGAGGTTTAGCCAGGTACAGTACAATATCCCTGATGTTTACCCTGCCGCCATCATCAGCGCGTTTCATCAGAACGTGCGTAACCGCAAGATGCGCGAAGAGCTGGCAATGAACAAGGTGAAAGACGTCGCAGAACTCTATGTTCTTGCTGACCGATGTGCCCGGGCTGAAGAGGGAAGGAAATACCCTGGCGAAGATGCCGGCGCGGAAACCGACTCTTCAGATGAGGATGGTGCCACCCCCGCAAAGAAAGGCCGGCGCCGCAACAGGAAGCGCAAAGGTAAAGCCATTCTTGCCGTCAAGGGATCTGATGACGCCGGCTCCACCAAGAAAACCAAGGCGGATGACCCCGGCAAGGAAATTGCCGAGTGTGTCGCCTGCTGGGGCTTGGCGGCTGCCGAGAAGCCAGGAAACTCCGACAAGCAATACTGCAAGATCCATCGCACCAAAGGCCATGATCTCCAGAACTGCCGATAGGTTGAGCTCCTTCTTGAGAAGCAGAGGGCTGAATATGAGAGGTGGGACAAGGAGAAGCGCCAGGACGGTATTGAGGGGTCCGGCAAGAAGCGCGACGGCCAAGCAGGCCGTCGCGGGAAGGATAAACAGCAGGAGAGGCCCACCCGGGGCCATGACAGAAAGCCAGAAGACGACGATCACAAAGAGGACGACGAGTCCGGCGACCAAGAGTTTCAGAAAGCCACAGAGGCCATGTGCGTCGATGGCGGCGCCTTGCTGCATACTTCTCACCGCCAGCTTAAATAGTGGCCGCGTAAGATTACAGCGGCGAAGCCGTCGTTTGGTGCCCAAAAGCCGCTGAAGTGGTCCAACACGCCTACCATTTTTTACACTGAGGATCACCCCGACCGCACTACTGCGGTCGGGTGCTTGCCATTGTTGGTTTCACCAACAATACGCAACCTCAAGGTGACAAAGATGCTAGTCGATGGCGGGGCCGGTCTGAACTTAATCTCACCTTCCATGATCGAGAAGGTGTAGATTCCTGACGAAGACCTCGAGGAAACGGGCACGTTTCAGGGGGTCAACCCGGGAAGAAGTCAACCAAAGGGGAAGGTCACGCTGCCCGTGACTTTTGGAAGTGACCTGAACTACAGGACAGAAAGGATCGTGTTCGATGTTGCCAAGATGCCCTTGCCCTACAACGGGATCCTTGGCCGCCCAGCGCTGGCCAAGTTCATGGCAGCGTCACACTATGCCTACAACACCCTGAAGATGCCAGGACCTATGACGATCATCACCATCCCCTCCGATAAGAAAGATGCGCTGATTTGCGCTGAACAACTATACCAACAAGCAGTTGCAGCAGCTGCCACCACTAGGGCACTTGCTCCTGCCACTGGAGCCCCGAGGGGGAAGAAGAAGAAGAAGGCCGGTGAGACCTCGGACACCCACTCCGGCAAGCGCACCTCTTCGGAGTGTAGTGCTCCCGTCGAGAACATGCCAGAGAGGCTCAGAGAGATCCACCGGCAGAAACAAGAAGTCCAGGGCCACACCGCCGGGAACCAAGAAGGTTTCTGTCAAGGAGGACGGCATAGGAGGGGCTTTCACCATAAGCTCCACCCTTGACGACAAATAGGAAGACGCGCTCGTCACCTTCCTGCAGGGAAATGTCGATGTGTTTAAATGGCAAGCATCCAACATCCCCGGCGTTCCCAGGGAGGTGATTGAGCACCACCTTGTTGTTTCTCCTCATGCGCGGCCCGTCAAGAAGAAGGTCAGGAAGCAAGCTTTGGAATGACAAGAGTTCATCACAGAGGAGATCCGGAAACTGGAAGCAGCGGGTTTGGTAAGAGGAGTGCTCCATCCAACGTAGTTGGCCAATCCAGTGGTAGTGCGCAAGGCAAATGGGATGTGGAGGCTGTGTATTGATTACACATATATCAATAAGGCTTGTCCCAAAGACCCCTTCCCGTTGCCGTGCATCGACCAGATTGTTGACTCCACGGCTGGGTGTGACCTGTTGTCATTTCTCGATGCCTACTCCGGCTACCATCAGATCTTCATGACAAGAGAAGACGAAGAGAAGACAACATTCATCACCCCGTGTGGTACGTACTGTTTTGTACGAATGCCTTTCGGGTTGAAGAGTGCTGGCTCAACGTTTGCAAGGGCAGTCCAGATTGGTTTTGAACCCCAGCTCCATAGAAATATGGAGGCTTATATGGATGATATAGTGGTCAAAACCAAGAATAGGGAAACCCTTATACCGGATTTACAAGAAACATTTGCGAACCTACAGAAGATCAATCTCAAGCTGAACCCTGAGAAGTGCGTCTTCGGCGTCCCGTCCGACAAGCTTCTCGGGTTCTTTGTGTCACAGCGTGGGATAGAGGCCAATCCGGAGAAGATCAAAGCTATAGAACAGATTGAAGCACCCAAATGGGTCAAGGATGTGCGTCGACTTGATGGCTGCATTGCCGCCATGAGCAGATTCATTTCCAAGTCTGCCGAGCGCGCCCTTCCCTTTTTCAAGATTTTGAAAAAGGCGGGCCCAATGGAGTGGACGCCAGAAGCCGAAGCAGCATTGCAAGATTTGAAGAGGTATCTTTCCTCCACGCCAGTACTAGTTGCGCCTTGGACACAAGAACCGGTGCTGCTACACCTGGCAGCAACGAAGCAGGTGGTCAGCGCCGCACTAGTGGCACAGAGAGAAATTGATGACGAGGTGATAGCAGCGATAGGGCCAGATGTCGTTGGTGCAGAGACGACACGGCCAGTTGGAGTGCCACCAAGGAAGAAAATGATGCAGCACCCGGTCTACTTTGTTAGCTCCCTCTTGCAGGGGGGCTAGATCAAGGTACTCTGGTGTGCAGAAATTGCTCTTTGGCCTTATTATGGCCTCGAGGAAGCTGCGTCACTACTTCCAGGCACACAAGATCACTGTCGTCACTCGCCTCCTTCTGCAACAGATATTGCACAATCCAGATGCAACGAGAAGAATTGTAGAGTGAGCAGTGGAGCTGTCCAGCTTTGGCCTCAAGTTTGAAAGTACCTCGATGATTCAAAGCCGAGTCCTGGCGGAGTTCGTTGCAGAATGGACCGCGACGCCTGATCAAGAAGCCCAGGAAACTGCTCTCCCCGGCAAAGAGGCGAGTTGCGACTGGATCATGTACTTTGATGGAGCTTTCTCCTTACAGGGTGCCGGGGCTGGCGTACTGCTTGTCGCGCCCACCGGAGAGCACCTCAAGTACGTGGTCCAGATGCACTTCCACAGGGAGGTATCAACGAACAATACTGCCGAATATGAGGGGTTGCTTGCTGGTCTTAGGATCGCGGCAGACGTTGGAATCAAGAAACTCATTGTTAGGGGCGATTCACAGCTTGTCGTCAAACAAGTCAACAAAGATAAACAGAGCCCGTTGATGAATGCCTACATCGATGAAGTGAGAAAGCTGGAAGAGAGTTTTGATGGTATACAGGCGGAGCACGTTCCCCGAGCAGAGAACGACATCGCCGATTACCTGTCAAAGCGCGCTGCCCTCAAGTTACCTGTGGAACCAGGTACGTTTGTGCTTAAGCTTTCTCAGCCATCCGTTGATCCATCAACAGAGCAAAACAAGAGGAGGAAATCAGGGCCTAGCAAGTACTTTCCCGCATAGCTCCCCGGAGCCGCCGGCAAGGATGTTGCCGGGGACACTGAGCCCGCCACAGGACGGCTAGCTCCGACGGAGCGTCAAGCTCTTGCCGTCGAGACAGTCGCTCCTATAGCGGAGGAAATTCCTTTAGTCCTCGCCGTTGAGCCCCAGGCTCCAGCGTGGGCACAACATACCATCTGATTCCTCCAAACTGAGGAACTTCCTGAGGAGCAGGAAGAAGCGGAAAAAGTAGCCCTTCGATCTGCTATGTACCAGTTCGTCGATGACGTCCTATACAGAAAGAGACCGAACGGCGTGAAATTGAAGTGTATCCCTCGAGAGGAAGGACTGGGGCTGTTGGCAGAGATACATGGAGGCATATGTGGATCCCACATAGGGCCAAGAGCCCTTGCCGGCAAGGCATTTCGGCAAGGCTTCTTCTGGCCCACTACCCTCCAGGATGCGACGACACTGGTCACTAGGTGTGAAGCATGTCAGTTCCATTCAAAGAAACTTCATCAGCCGGCTCAAGCCCTTCAAACCATTCCTCTCTCCTGGCCCTTCTCGGTCTGGGGGCTCGACATACTGGGCCCTTTCCCCCGCGCTGTCGGGGGCTTTGAGTACTTGTACGTCGCAATCGACAAGTTCATAAAGTGGCCAGAGGTGGAGGCAGTGAGGAAGGTCACAGCTCAGTCAGCCGTCAAATTCTTCAAGGGACTAGTGTATCGTTTTGGTGTACCCAACAGGGTCATCACCGACAACGGCACACAGTTCACAAGCCGCACCTTCAAGTAATATACCCAAGACCTCAGCAGCAAAGTCTGTTTCGCTTCCGTTGCTCACCCACGAAGCAATGGTCAAGATGAGAGAGCAAACGCTGAAGTACTGCGAGGCCTAAGGACAAAGACCTTTGACAGGCTGCGCAAGAGTGGAAGGCGCTGGATTGATGAGTTGTCGACGGTTCTTTAGTCGATCAGAACGACGCCAAATTGAGCCACCGGTCAGACACCCTTTGCCCTGGTATACGGGGCAGAAGCAGTTCTCCCCACTGAACTCATATACGGGTCACCTCGAGTGCTCGATTATGATGAGCTTGAGCAAGAGCAACTGCGACAAGATGACGCAACGCTCCTTGAGGAAGATCGTCTTCGGGCGACTGTGAGAGCAGCACGCTACCAGCAAGCCTTGCGCCGCTACCATAGCCGCAAGGTCCGTGCCCGAAGCTTTAAGAAAGGCGACCTTGTTCTTCGGCGCGTTCAATCGGCCAAGAATACCAACAAGTTGACGCCGAAGTGGGAAGGCCCTTATCGGGTAATACGAGTCACCAGGCCTGGCGCAGTCCGCCTGGAGACCGAAGATGCCGTTCCAGTGAATAATTCCTAGAACATTGAGCATCTTCGCAAGTTTTACCCATAAGGTGCGGCTTGCCGAGCCCCCCGGCAAGCCACCTTTTGTACAAGCCTTGCCGGCAAGGCATGTAACCCATTTGTACAAAGCCAGGCGCAGACCCTGAGCATAAATAAATGAAGCGCTGGCGCCCTAAGTTATAGCATGCATGCTAGGTCAAGTCTTGTCCTTGGTTAGGGTTGATAGTGCTTAGCAGCGACTAGCCCCTAGCTTAGAGGTCGAGTGTGCGTCTCTTTGTCCTTTTGCCTTCTTTGGTTCGCAAGACACACAGATATCCTTGCCAAGCCACTTGGAAAGAAAAAGGAACGGACCAGCATCCTGACCCCGGCGAGCCAGTATTGACGGGGGCTACAAGAGCAAAGATTCACCCGCAGCAAACCGAAGTTGCCGGGAGCTGCAAATTCAGAGAAGTTTTCCATCCCTTATCATGCATTCCCTTACGAACTGGGGTATGTGAAACCTCGTTTTATCCTTAGGCTACCGTGCTCCCCTAACTCTAGGCCCTAGGGCTCGTTCCTGGGACCGAGTTTGGTTGTAGTCGCGGCAACGAAAGGGTAAAACAAGGAGCCTAAACCCACTTCATCCCTACTCCGCCAAAGGCGTGAGAAAGGTCGAGCGAAGTGGGGGATGGCGAGGCTTGTTGCCGGGCCAGAAAATGTTTATCTTAGAGATATCAGGGATTTATTCCCTGTTGTGGGTTCTACCTGCAAACAAATGACCCGGCAAACATCCCTTTTTCATTAAAAAAACATCCCGCCCAGGTACAGTCCATAGGGAATGAAAAACATGAACAAGGGGATTACAAGTTTTAAATTTAACAGACGCCCGAAGGCTTACAAACTAAAAAGAGATAAGATGCCCGTAATCCCTTTCTTGTCCCTCTCCTCAGGAGGCAGGTCAAGGAGGCGAGAAGGGCAAAAGGAGCGCCTAGGCGAGCTACGGGTGGTAGAAGACACCGAGAGAACATCTTGGTGGCCGCTCAAAGGCTGGATGGTGATGGTGGCGCCGGAATCAGAGCTCGAAGACGAGGCGGCAGGACGTCAGTATGCGTCGAAGGCGTCAGTGCCTACGTACTCCGACTTGACGGCCTTGCCGCCCGCCCTCTTCCTCTTCCACAGCCCCCAACGCCAGACGCCAAAGCAGACAGCCCTGAGAAGTTCAAGGAGCCGGCGACACGGATGATGGGGTCACCGGTGCCGCATGGAACGTCGCCCGACACCTAGTCGGACCCGTCATCCTGCCGCCTACCACCCTCGTCGTCGTTGTCGCTGTCCTCCTCGTCACTCTCGCTCGAGGAGGAATCTTCATCATCAGAAGAGCTCTCCACGCAGCACCTTGCACGAGTCCCGAAGTGCCCGAAGACCTTGACTGAAAGAAGGCCATCCTCCATCAACTTGAATTAGAGAGTGAGCCCATCCGCCAAGCTGTGGATACGAGCAAACGTCTTCCACCCCCGACGAAGATACATCATGTGAGGAGTAGGGAAGTCGACGCGGACCCGCGTACCGCTAATCCCGCAGCCCCTCATACACAGCCACAATGACTGCGGCGGATCCAGCTCCATCTCCCGCGTGAATGGAGTCGGGAGGCGAAGGCGACGGCGCGGCGGCCGGCGCAACCTGACGAAGAATTCACGGGGATTGTCCCCAACGTGGCCCTCCATCGGAGGAGAAGCCGCTGGCAGGGGCGAGGCCGACGCGCCGCCCCGTCCTCCTCTTCCATGAGCGC
Organism: Secale cereale; assembly: GCA_902687465.1. Lineage (NCBI taxonomy): Eukaryota > Viridiplantae > Streptophyta > Magnoliopsida > Poales > Poaceae > Secale > Secale cereale. The sequence continues at coordinate 586,123,799 of LR738711.1, read as the reverse complement.
TGCGACCTCTACCCCGACCTCGCCCACGGCCTCACCCTCTACCCCTTCCCCTCGCGGCTGACTCTACCACCACAGGTGCAGGAGGAGGAGGGACGCGTTGTCGAGCAGCAACCCTTGCTGCCACGGTCGAAGGACCGGGATTCCCTTTCTCCATGGCAAGGGGAAGGAAGAAGCGGAAGCAGAAGAAGGAAGAGGATGGAAGAATATGGGGTGCCATCCCCCCTCCCCGCTCCTTATAACCGAACGGGGTTGGGGCTCAGCCGCCCCGCTCGGCCAATCAAGACACAAGAAGCAGAGGGAACCAGGACCGACCCGCTGCCCCAACCAGCGACGACCCGGTTCCCCGCCTCCACCATTCACCACCCCAAGCGCATGGGAGACACGTGGCCAATGCGCAGAACCGAGGTGACAAGTGAGGCGACCTCTCCCCACCCCGTGATCATGGGGAGTGGACGCCTTGAAGACCGCGCCTCGACTCCATTTAGTAAATGAGCCGCGCCCCCACGCCTCATTCCTTTTACGGGGAAGGCGCGAAGCCGCCTCTTTACTACGATGTGACGCATGCCTATGGGAACCTCCCCACGCATGCCACCCACGTCACGCACACCCCTTCGCACCGCGCCACGCGCGCGAATCATGCAAAGCACAGTGCAAAAAGTCTTACCACGGTAAAAACCGTCCCGCCTGCCCGCGCACCGTTCTGGGCCTAGCCCAACAACGCGTCGCGCTTATGTGTGGCCCAGGCCCGGGGGCTCCTGTCAGTGTACAAAAAGGGGGGTACCCTTTTTTGTACCCCTATGACTGTGCACGGGTAGTCTGAGCCACGGGCACCGCCGCACCAAGCAAGGCAAGGGAGGTAAGACAGGGTAAGACCGAAGCTCAAGAGAACTAGAACGACACCAAGGACAAGACCACAAAGACCAAAGGGACGAAGCGGGTTCCCTCGGCAAGATCCTTGCCGGGAGCCAGTTTTAGTAGCTCCTTGGGTCCGCCCCACACCTACGGAGCAAATCACCCTTGAGTCCGCTGCCCCCATAGGGCAAGGATTCGGGAGACATCCCCGTAGTGGCATGCAGATCTTTGTGAAGACATTCAAGGTGAGATACGCACTAAGAAGGCGACGACCCTTGGAGGGATCCTAGCCGAGGAAGATCACATGACCTCTGGCAGGCGCCTTGCCGGGGATGGCAGCAGGCGCCGCGGCAAGACCCTTGTCGGGGCCCCGGCAAGGCCCTTGCCAAGGACATCCGCAGGGCCACCAGCAGGCCCACGCCGACTAAACTTCCACCTCCTTATGCAGCTGCCGAACCAACCAGCTAGGTAGGCACCTGCGTGGCGACATGCAGATCTTCGAAGAAGACCCACGATTGCGCCACCTCAGCTGCCTGCCTACCTACATGGCATCTCAGGCATCGCTGGCCAGGGCGCGTTTCGACACAAGAAGGAGCGGCGACGGACAAGACAGATCTCTCCCCCGTCCTCGATCAAGCAAGGACACCTAAGCAAGACGCATTATGTCAGGGATATGACTAGCAGGTATGAACTGGCTGGTGTAAAGAGGCTTAATTATAATATGTTTGGTTGTAATATTTAGTAAAGGCTACGGCCCATGAGATCTTAGGGCCCATGTATAGAATTATGGTTTGTAAACCGCCAAGTGATGTAACTTAAGAGATAAGGAAGAAAGGACAGAGACCGAGGCGGACACGAGTATGAGCCGGCCTCGGGACTCTGTAAACCGGACCAGGCGTCACCTCTATATAAAGGGACGACCCGGCGACGGTTCAGGACAAGCAAGAATCAACCCGTCGAGACTACAGGCAAGCGATCCGCCCCCTGTAAACCGACGCCCAAGCAATACCAAACCAACTAGACGTAGGCTTTTACCTTCATCGAAGGGGCCGAACTAGTATAAACTCTCTGTGTCCTTTGTGTGCTATAAACCCCTTCAAGCTAACCCGTGCGATGGTTCCATCATCAAGTCCGTTAAACCGGACATCTGCCGTGCTAATTCCACGATAGTTGGCGCCCACCGTGGGGCCTCCGCAAGATGGTTTCGAGTTCTTGAAGGGCAGCTTTGAAGGGCAGCTTTGAAGGGCTCAAGGGTTACGCGGTCGGCCAGATGACCAAGAGTCGCCGCGGCCGGATCTACATCGACGACCCAGGTTGGGGACCGGAGGCCGATTCAATCGAATACGGGTACCGGGTTCCCTTCGGCGGCATCCAAGTCTTCATCGGCAAGATCGGCGAACCGGGACCTGAGCCGGACATCTTCCCCAACATCATCGAGCCGGCTCAGCGTGCGAGATCGGCCCGGGTTCAGCCCGCCGTGAAGCGCGTGTTCGTTGTAGCTATCCATGGGGTCCAAACCGATGACGGGTCGGAATCCGGAGGTGAAACAGTTGTCCACTCCGACGGCGGATCCTCATCCGGAGAGACTCAATCTCTGTATCAGTTGCAGGATGGCCGGTCTGAGGGCGAGTCCGACGGAGACAGTATTCCGGACCCCTTTGACCCGCCAAACCGGGTGGCTATCTTTATGGCCGGTTCACAGCTCACGGTGAACGAGGCGACAGCAGAAGCTGGTGTAGGGGGGAGCGGCCCGGCCCTCTCACCTACTGACGTTCTATCCACCTTGATCGAGGAGTTCACCGCTAAAGCGGTGGAAACAATAGCTCCAGCAGACAAGGCGCAGCATGATGCAGAGCTCCTTCAGTTAAAAGGCCGGATTGATCAATTAAAGGAGGATCTGAAAGCAGAGAAGGCAATGATAACAAGAAGGCAAGCAGAATTAGATGATCAGGCTTTTCACCAAAGGATGGAACAGGCCTCTACGCAGGGAGTGAGAAGTCGGAAATACCAATCTCGTATACCGCCGGTTCACGAAGCCATGGATCTGTTTAGAACACCAGGGGCAGGGACTAGCAATAATCCCGCTTTAAAACGGAGGGCACCCCCAGTCAGGGATGAGCCGGTTCAGCAGCCCATTGCGGAGCAAGATCGGCGGATCACGTCTACACCTCACCCGTCAGGTCATTATTCGAACCCTTTGGATAACATCGTTGCTGCTGCAGCACGTTTGGCCGCTTTACCCGACGAGGGGACGTCCCAGGTAGCATTGGAGGCGCACCGGGCCAAGGAGCTACTTAATACAACGTTGATACAGCAGCAAGCATATTCGCATAGCAGGGAAAGGCTACATTCAACACCGCGTCCTAGCCGGAGTTACACTAGGCATTGGGAGGAGCCAGAAGTATCTAGAAGTGAACGCAGACGGCATCAACGCAAACAGGATAATCCGGCAGGCGCAGCGGCACCAGCTCCGGATATAAACCCGGTTCAGGAGCCCGGGAGGAGGTTCGTCAAACGACGCCGGTTCACACAACCACAGCAGAAACAGGAGTCACAACGAGTTCTTTTGGGGTGCAGTATCTTATCCCCGCTTTACGGAGTGTCAAGCTGCCTAAGGATTTTAAAGGGCCTCGTAAGGTACCTAATTATACTGCGGATTTACCTCCTGAAGCTTGGGTGGAGAGTTATGAGATGGCCATGGAGATGCTGGATGTGGATGAAACGGCTTGTGCAAAATACTTCACCATGATGCTTGAGGGTACAGCCCGGACCTGGCTAATAGGTTTACCCCCTAATTCCATCGGATCATGGGGAGAGCTACGTCATCAGTTCATAAAAAACTTCAAAGATACATGCAAGCAGCCGATGTCAGTGGTGGATCTAGCAGCCTGCGTGCAAGGAGAACAGGAGTCTACAAGTGCTTGGGTGCGACGAGTATCAGAGATCTTGCACTCTTCGAATAGTATCAATCCTAGTACGACGATAGTGACTTTGGAAAACAATTGCCGGTTTGAATCATTAAAGTTAAAGCTAGGACGGCTTAAAAGGGATTGCAATGATATGGGAACTCTCATGAGTGCTTTGGTAAAGTATGGGAACTCTGATAATACCAAGTATCCAGAAGCTGAATGAGACAAGGCAGGGAAGGTTAACAAACCTGGTAAACCGGTGCAAGTTAACCCGACTACTGCAAGTTTCTTGGGCAAGCGAAAGGCAGAAGGTGGCTCTGATGTTGTAGCCAATACCCAAGTTCAAGGGGGTTTTCAGCGTAATATGAGCAACCCACCTCAACAAACCGGTGGAGGGGATGTTAGTTGGGACCAAGAGTTAGAACAGCCTTGTCCGAAGCATGGCTCGAAACAACGACCGGCGAAACACACTATAAGAGAGTGCAGGCCCTTTATGGAAGCAATGATGGGCCGATTTAAACCTAATGACAGGCCTCCAAATGGCGGTTCAGGACCAGGGTTTTATGGTCCGGGTTATCAGGGGAATAGTTTCGGATCAGGATATAGAGGCAACAACAATGGTTATCAAAACCGGGCCGGTACTCAAAATGGTCAAGGAAGTTATAATAACCAGGGTAATCAGCCGCGTAATCAGGGTGGTTACAATAACCAAGGCAGTCAATAGCAGGGCCAAGGTAATTACAATAATCAGGGTAATCAGCAGCGTCAGCAACAGCAACCACAGTCCGGATATCAGAATAATCCGAAGGAGTTGAGTAGTGGCCAATACCATGTATTTACCACAAGTCTGTGTAAACAAGATCAGAAGGTTCTAAAGAGGGCAGTTCACGCAGTTGAACCGGCAACACCTCAATTTCTGCGCTGGTCAGAGCAGCCGATTGTATGGAGCAGGGAGGATCACCCAATACGGGCAGATAATCCGGGCCACTTGGCATTGGTGGTAGCACCGCAGGTGGGAGGTTATAAATTTACTAAGGTTCTCATGGACGGTAGTAGCAGCATCAACATCTTGTACTATGAGACTTTCCGTCGTTTAGGCCTGACGGATAAGAAATTAAGACAATCAAACAAGGTGTTCCACGGGGTGGTTCCAGGTAAATCGGCTTATCCAGTTGGAAAGATTGACTTGGAAGTTACTTTTGGAGATGAGCATGATTCCAGGTCAGAGATGATAACTTTCGAAGTTGTCAAGATCCGGAGCCCTTATCACGCTCTGTTTGGGAGGACGGTTTATGCCAAGTTTATGGCTAGGCCATGTTATGTTTATCTGCAACTCAAAATGCCGGGTCACAAGGGCACGATCACTGTTCATGGAAGTCGCAAGATAGCAGTGGAGTGTGAAGAAGGAGATGCAGCCTACGCGGAGGCAGTATGTGCCACAGAAGAGTTGAAGTTTTATAAAGATAATGTTGATCCAGCAGATATGACTCCGCTGAAGAAGACAACTACAGAGCATGATCCGGCGTTGAAGTTTAAATCGGCGGAGGAGACCAAGCAAGTTGATTTTGTGCCAGGTGATTCGTGCAAGCAGTTCACTATCAGCGCTAACCTTGATCGCAAATAGGAAAGCGCGCTCATCGAGTTCATCCGTGAGAACCGGGATATCTTTGCATGGAAGCCTTCTGACATGCCAGGTATACCGAGGGAACTCGCTGAGCACAGCCTTAACATTGATCCAAAATATAAACCGGTTAAACAATATTTGTGCCGCTTCAACGAAGAGAGGCGCAAGGCTATAGGAGAAGAAGTGGCCAGGCTTTTGGCCGCAGGGTTCATAGTGGAAGTCTTTCATCCGGAGTGGTTGGCTAATCCGGTGCTGGTGTTAAAGAAGAATGGGAAGTGGAGAATGTGTGTGGATTACACAGACCTCAATAAAGCTTTCCCAACTGATCCCTTTGCTCTCCCCCGCATTGATCAGATTATCGATGCCACAGCGGGATGTGAGCGGCTAAGCTTTTTGGATGCATATTCAGTATATCACCAGATCAAGATGGCAGTTAAAGACCAAGAGAAGACAGCTTTCATAACCCCTTTTGGTGCTTTTTGCTATGTGTCTATGCCTTTTGGACTTAAAAGTGCTCAAGCAACTTATCAGTGTTGCGTTCAGAATTGTCTTACAGGGCAGATAGGGAGGAATGTTCATGCCTACGTGGATGACATTGTGGTTAAATCAAGGAAAGAAGAGACAATGTTAGAGGATCTTAAAGAAACTTTTGATAATCTTCGAGCTTATAAGATGATGCTTAATACGGAGAAGTGTGCCTTTGGTGTTCCGGCAGGTAAACTACTGGGATTCTTGGTCTCAAACAGAGGAATAGAAGCTAATCCGGAGAAGATCAAGGCCATCACATCTTTGACTAAACCAGTTTGCATCAACGATGTTCAGTGTATTGCTGGCCGGATCACAGCATTAAGCCGGTTCATCAGCCGTTTGGGAGAGAAGGCGATCCCGCTTTACCAGATGTTGAGGAAAACAGACCGGTTTATATGGAGTGATGAGGCGAATGCGGCATTTGAGGATCTGAAGAGGCAACTGGCAAAGCCGCCAGTCTTGGCTGCCCCTATTGATAAGGAGCCATTGCTGTTATACGTCGCTGCCAATGCACGGGCAGTCAGCGTCGCAATTGTGGTTGAGCGCAAGGAAGCAGGGAAGAAATACCCGGTTCAGCGCCCGATTTATTATGTGAGTGAAGTACTCATTGAATCCAAGCAGAGGTACCCACATTGGCAGAAGCTGGTGTATGGTGTGTTCATGGCAAACCGGAAGCTGAAGCACTATTTCCAAGGTCATCCAATAACCGCGGTTAGCTCAGCACCGTTGGGGGACATAATCCAGAACAGGGAAGCTACAGGTAGAGTAGCGAAGTGGGCCATTGAGCTCAGCCCACATGAGTTGAAGTATGTGCCACGCACCGCTATAAAATCTCAGGCATTGGTGGATTTCATCAATGATTGGACAGAGTTGCAAACCCCTGAGGAGAAGCCGGATCTTACATACTGGACGATTCACTTTGACGGTTCAAGACAGTTGGAAGGTTCGGGGGCTGGAGTTGTTTTAACTTCCCCCCGAGGTGATAAGTTTTGCTATGTCCACCGTTTATTATTTCCTTGTACTAATAATGCAACAGAATACGAAGCATTACTTCATGGATTACGGATGGCAAAGGAGATGAACTTGAGCCGGGTCAAATGTTTTGGCGATTCAGATCTGGTGGCACAGCAAGTTTCAGGCAAGTGGGATTCAAGAGATCCCCTCATGTCAGCTTATAGACGAGAAGTTGAAGCAGTTGCAGGATATTTCAAAGGATATCAGGTGGATCATATAGACCGGCGACGGAACGAAGCGGCTGATGCTTTAAGCCGGCTGAGCTCCCAACGTAAACCGGTGCCGCCAAATACCTTTTTGGATGAGTTGCACAGTCCTTCGGTTCAAGTACCGTCGGAGGAAGACCTAGCTGTTCCTGATCCGGAGGCACAGTTAGTTGCAGCGCTTCATGTTATTCCAGATTGGACGCTGCCTTATTTGGCATATCTGAGCAGAGGAGAGTTACCGGACGATGAAGAAGAAGCACGGCAGATAATCCGGCGTTCTAAGTCCATGACAATTGCAAACGGAGAGCTTCATCATCGCAGTACTTCTGGAGTATTTCAGCGGTGTGTATCAGCTGAGGAAGGTTGTGAGATTCTTCGCGAGATCCATGAAGGGGATTGTGGTCATCATGCCGGTTCAAAATCATTGGTGGCTAAAGCATTCCGGCATGGGTTCTATTGGTTAACAGCTCATGTTGATGCGGCAGATTTGGTCAGGAAGTGTGATGCTTGTCAGAAGTTTTCACGACGTGCTCTTGTTCCGGCACAGGAGCTTCGGATGATACCAATAACCTGGCCGTTTGCGACTTGGGGGCTTGATATGGTTGGACCTTTCAAAAGATCCCAAGATCAGAAAACTCATATACTAGTAGCGGTGGATAAGTTTACAAAGTGGATTGAGGCAGAGCCTATAAGCAAGTGTGATGCGGCAACGGCAGTCAAATTCATCAAAAAGGTAATTTTCCGATTTGGCTTTCCGCACAACATCATCACAGACAATGGCACCAATTTATCTCAGGGTGAGATGGAAGAATTCTGTCAATGGGAACATATTCGCTTAGATGTATCTTCTGCGGCCCACCCCCAATCCAATGGACAAGCTGAAAGAGCAAATCAAGAGATTTTGCGAGGTATCAAACCCCGGCTTATGACTCCTTTGCAGAGAACCCCAGGATGCTGGGTTGAGGAGTTACCATCTGTTCTTTGGAGTATCAACACTACACCAAACCGGTCCACAGGTTATACAACTTTCTTCATGGTATATAGTGCTGAAGCGGTCCTTCCAAGTGATATCCGTCATGATTCACCAAGGGTAACGACTTATGTTGAAGCGGCCAACGAGAGAGCAAGGCAAGACAGCTTGGACCGGCTGGATGAAGAGCGTGATATAGCTGCGGCACGGTCTGCAATTTATCAACAAGACTTACGCAGATATCACAGCCGCCGGATCAAAACAAGGACGTTCCAGGAGGGCAACTTGGTACTCCGGCTCATCCAAGATCAAACAGATATGCACAAATTATCCCCACCTTGGGAAGGGCCCTTTGTGGTCAGCAAGAATCTGCGCAACGGTTCATATTACCTGCTGGACGTTCGAGAACACAAGGACTCACGGACATCAGAGGAGGAGACGAAGATGCCATGGAACATCGCCCATTTACGGCCATACTATACTTGAGCTATGAGCTCCACTGTATCCTATGTAAATATTATGATCAATGAATAAACCGGCACCCTCGGTAAACCGGGGGCTCAGCCTTTTTTCCAATACAAATATCTTCTGAGAACAACCATGTATGTCTTATCATATGTTATATTTCAACATATTGGCCGGTTTAAAACTGATTTTTTGCAGAATATACACAGAAGCAATAAAACTCTCTAAAGAGCATGAGGTCACATCCGGTTCAAGAGAGGACGCTTCAAGATTTACCCATGATTCCATGGAGCCAGGGAAAACTATATGGACAGTCAGGTTTACCCGCATCCATCGACCGGCCCTCTGGACAGTCGGGTTTACCCGCATTCAGTGTTTGGCTAGGCCCTCTGGACAGTCGGGTTTACCCGCATTCAGTGATTGGCTAAAATTCTTATGGACAGACGGGTTTACCCGCATCCATCGGTCGGCCCTCTGGACAGTCGGGTTTACCCGCATTCAGTGATTGGCTAGGCCCTCTGGACAGTCGGGTTTACGCGCATTCAGTGATTGGCTAAAAATTCTTATGGACAGACGGGTTTACCCGCATCCATCGACCGGCCCTCTGGACAGTCGGGTTTACCCGCATCCAGTGATTGGCTAGGCCCTCTGGACAGACGGGTTTACCCGCATCCAGTGATTGGCTAATTTTTTTCTTATGGTTCATATGGAAAGATGGATAATCCACATCCAATGGCCCTCTGGACAGACGGGATTCCCGCATCCAGTGATTGGCTGAACCTTGCTTTGAGCCTGGCAGCTCTTAAAAAGCCTCGACTACATGGTTTTATTTGCAAATTTGCATCTTTGGTGTTTATGTTTTATAACTCTTTAAACCGGAGTGGAACAGCTACAGAAGTTGACAACATATCTATAAAGTTAAAAGTCTGGGTCATGAATACCAGCATGAATAAACCGGTGTTCATCATAATCCGGATCATCCATTAGGCAGGCAGCTACAAGCTTATGGACAAAGTTGCAGAATGATAGAAAGCGGTGTCTGTTATCAAGCCCGGGTTTATTATTGGATCCATGGAGGTCGTCATCAAGAAATTTTATGTTCTACCGGATTAAGAGTATTGAACATACTTGGTCTCAGGTATAAAATTGTTTCCGATATAAGTATATACATGTTTGATATATTGTGAGAACAATTTAATATGTCCAGTGGTAAACCACCAGGACATGTTTTCAGTATTACTTATGCAGGAACAGATGATACGCAAGATAAGCGACATCAGGCAAAATTTAAATTGGCAAACATTAAAACAAAAGGTCAGAATATCCGGATCAAAGCGGATAATGTTTCAGCTATCCTATTACAAGGCATAGCAAGCCTGACGGATTAAAAAGATTGTTCGATAAAGCGGAGCTGCAATTACAACAAGTTATGAGCTATGCTCCCTCCCGCTGCGACGGCTGGGCATCGACTTGATCCGGAGTTTCTTCTTCTTCTTGAAGCGGTTGGAAGTCCGGAACACACCAGTCAATCTTCGTCAGGGCCCGGAAGTACATCTCTTCACTGATAAGTTCAAAAGGTTCGATATCTGGAGCGAAGGTATGAGGGCGAACTGGTGGGATAAAATTGACGGTGTCATAAACCGGCCGCTCCACCCGCTCGTTTTGCAAGTCATACCCCGGATGATACCTGGATAAATCGGATTCAGCTGCAAGCTTGCCCGCGAGGGGACGCATCTCCTTCGTCAAGGCATGGAGGTACTTCGCGGTAAAAGCGGATCCGTCTTCATTAGTGTCAGGAAATCCAGTCAAAGCTTCTTCTGGATCAAGATCCGGGACCCAGGCTTTAGCCCTGGTAAGTGCCATGAGGGCACCGGCTCGAGCAGCAGATTTCTTAACTTCTTCTAGACGCACTGGCAGAACAGACAACTTTTCCAACGTACCTTGGATGGTCGTAGGGGCCGGTTTACCGAAAGATGTTGCACTAATGATCCTCTGAGCGCCGGAATACAGCTGCTCGACCAAAGTTTAACATGCCTTAAGTTTCTTCCGTAGGTCATCCCCAAGATGGGTGACACGGCGCCCTGCATATGAATATCACAATTAAACCGGCACAGATGGAAGATTACAAGGATAAAGCAGGAGTTCGGATCATACTTACCAAAGATTGCAGAAGTCATTAACTCAATTTGCCGCTTTAAACCGGTTAATTCTTCAGTAACCGGATTAAGCGCCCCCTCAGCATCCTGAACCCTTTTCTCCAGCTCTTTTTTCTGAACCTCAAAAGTGGTCCGCTCTTCTTCAAATAATTTTTTCAGATCTTCAGCAGTTTTTAAACTCACCTAAAGATCTTTCTTGGCTTTCGAAGCAGCAGACTCTGTCTCAGCAAGACGGCTCCGAAGCTCATTGATTTCATCAGCATTCCGGTTTAAGTCAGCCTGCAAGTACAATCAAGTGATAAGAAGCAAAAATCAGACAAGTCTCAAGCACACAAACAAGTTGTCTACTTGACACTTGGGGGCTAATGGTCAGTTAAAGTAATAAATAGCGGCAATTCAAAGTCAAAAGTCTCAAGCACACAAACAAGGTGTCTACTTGACACACGGGGGATAATGGATAATTGAGGTATTAGAAGAAATTCTTCCAAGTATCAAATACATAACCAAGTTATCTACTTGATACTTGGGGGCTAATGTAAGGTCAATTGTTCAAGTTATAAGTTCCGGTTCACCTTCAACACGCAGCTAAACCGGAACTTGGGGGCTACTATGAGATAGAGGCATATCAAAAGCATAAAGTCAGAAGGAAAGGATTACCTCATATTTTTCTTTCATCAGATTAACCAAGCCCGCTTCATAATCACGGCTGCTGTGGAGCCGGTTCAAGTACCCGGAATAGAGCTCCTGGGCACTCATATCAGCAAGACTGGACAGCTCGGTACTCCATTTACCTTTCTCTTTATGCAGTTTCTCCGCTTTAGCCGTATGTTTGGCTAAAACGGTGGGCTCAACCGGAGCAACGAAAGCAGTCCCAGTCACTACAACTTCTGGAGAAACAGGGGCAGTTGGTGGAGTTGCAATATGAACCGGATTGGGAGAGGCCGGATTGGCCTGAGGAGAATTGGGTCGAGCAGGACTTGGCGCATTATGAACATCATCAGCAGTAGGGTTCTCGGGCATTGACATATAATCCGTAGGCGCAGGATCCTCAAGAGGAATTGTGGGCTCGCCTTCTGGAGGGACAGTTGAATCCGGATTAGCTGCCGGGTCATCAGCGACAATCTCAAAAGTTGAGGGGTTGGCCTTTAGTTTTTTACTAGGCTTTGGCTTGCTGAAGGAAGTGAAAAAAAAACAAGTTAGAACTATAAAGGCAAATGTAATCATAAACCGGATAGGTTAAAAGGACTTGCCCTGGGACGGTTTTCAGTGGGGGAAGTTGCGTGGCAGTCGATTCACCAGAAGAGGATAGTGGAGTTTCCTGATAATCAGGGTCAGACGGTTTAAGAGTTTTACGGATAAGCCCGGCCTTGGGATGAAGGAGGGTCGGAGAAAGTATCACCTCAGTGCGGCGCTTCCGAGCCGGAGTTAGAGAAATACCGGATGAGTCCACTGCCAGGCCGCTATGGTGAGTGGTCCGGCGAAGAGCTTCATGTTGTTGTTTCTACAAAAGAAAATTAGGATCCAATTGAGCATAAGGATGAGAAAATTGATATTTCCGGACTGTCCGACGACTTTTTTGTGGGAGTGGTTCTGAATCGGAAGAAAGGATAGTTACCTCAACTTCGGTCGGTTTATCACCTTCAGCCAACTCCTGTGGAAAGTTATCATTAGATACAAATATGAGTACAAGCAAGCGAATTAAAGCCGGATTAATTCATACCTCGGAATCCGGATCGTCATCCTCGGCGTGAGAACTAGAGCCAACGGCTGCCTTTCTTTTCTTATTGGCAAAGGTCTTCCGGCGTGCTTGTTTGCCGGTTTTCTCTTGAGCTTTTCTTTTCCAGAAAGGATCATCGGCCTACTCAGACAGAAAAGAAGATAGTCAGAGGACGGTTTATATAAACGGATCAAAAAACATATACAAAAAGCAAGGTTTACCGCAGGCAGCTTGTTCTTCTTGTAAAACGGAGCTAATCCGACTTTGCTGCAGTCTTCTAAGGAGACGTTGAGCATCTTTTTAGCAGATTCAATAACCTCCGATTCAGAAAGTTTATCCTTGGTAAACCGTTGAGGGTCGTCCGGTTTACCAGAATACTGGCACATCAACTGTGATCGCCGAATCAAAGGAAGAATGCTCCAAGAGAGCCAGCAGCGCATAAAATCCGTTCCAATTAAACTGTTAGCCATGAAAGCTTTCAGTCTGGAAAGCTGAGATGCAAACCGGGTCCGTTCGGCGGAACTGAGTCGTTGCGGCGGAGGATGATCCTCCGGAAGACGGTGCTCGCGATAACCCGGTAGTGGGTTCTCCCCTTCAGGAGAAGTGTCAACACAGTAAAACCAAGATTTGTTCCACGCCTTTGGGTGCGTGTGGAGAGCGGCATGAGGAAAGACTGCGTCTCTCCTTTTTTGGATGCTAACCCCGCCGAGTTCCTGATGCGGTCCGCTAGTGAATTCCGTACGCCGGTTCAGGTGAAAGAAATCCCGGAACAGATCAACAGACGGTTCTTCTTGCAGATACACCTCTGAAAACACTTGGAAGTCACAAATATTGGAGACAGAGTTTGGACCTATGTCCTGAGGATGGAGTTGAAAGGCGGCAAGTACATCCTGGAAAAACTTTGAACCGGGGGGTGTGAAGCCTCGAGTTATATGATCAAAGAAAACAATAACCTCCCCTTCTCTGGGAGTAGGAGGGCATTCGTTTCCTGGAGCCCGCCACTTCAAAACAGATTGAGGGCCTAAGGTACCAATGGCAGCAATTCTAACCAAGTCATCTTCCATGATGATGGAAGGCACCCAGTCACAAGACACAAATTTTTTGGCCATAATGGCAGAAGAGCGAGTGCTGAAAAGATAAAGTGCAAAAATGGATTATGCGGGTACAACAGTATAAACCGGAAGATATCTATGAAGATTACGCAACGGTTTAGACAGAGGACTAATGATATGGTTAAACCGGCAAGAACAGGGAACTATGTCACTGCCGGTTCATGACAGCAAAAGAGGAACAGCTAAACCGTCACGTTCAACTTCAAAAAATTTATAGGAACAGGGCATGACAGTATAAACAGGGGTATACCTAATAGATCTACAAAGGAGAAGAAACAGGTTTTTACAGACAACTAAGGAAGAACAGATCTGAGCATGCAAGAAAAAGGAAAATAAATACAAGGACAAACGGGAAGAACTACAAGGATATTATGCGGAGCAGATGAATTTACAGGATAAGTGTAGGTGACGAAATCTAAAGCATATACTAGCAGAACAAAGGTAAAGATCTAAGAGCTAGATATAAAGGTCAAAAACTTCTGTGGAACGGGCGTTCAAGATGAACAAGGCGAAGCTTTCGTTAAAGCTCTAATGGTGGAGGCATATGGAAGAACCCTAGAGGATGCGGATCTACAATGAGGAGGAAAGACATACCTGGAACAGTGGAGATCGGCGGCGGAGTTCTCTGGTCAAAATCAAGGCGATGCAGCGGCCGGCGCGGACTTGTTTTCGGCGGTCGACGGCGGCGGTTCGAAGCTCGGGCGTCAATGGCGTCTTGAAGCTCGGGCGACAGACGAGGAAGAAGATGCGAGAAGAGGATAATGAATGAGGATGGCGGTATTTATAAGGGAAGGTTAGATATAAAGTGACAGGTGCGGGATTCGAGGGAGCAAAGATCGGATAAAGATCCCTTGACGCCTCGATTTTCGGGATGACCATTAAAACGAAGTCATAGTACAGCTCGCAGCGTTAAATGCGAAGATGATGTCACGGTCAGATTCAATGATTCTCGAGGATGACGTCAGAGCCGGTTTACAAAAATGAGAAGACACAAAAGAAAATTATACAAGACAAGGGGGATTGATATGAACAAGTTCAAATCATTCTGGGGCCTAATGTCAAGGATATGACTAGTAGGTATGAACCGGCTAGTGTAAACCGGCTTAATTATAATATGTTTGGTTGTAATATTTAGTAAAGGCTACGGCCCATGAGATCTTAGGGCCCATGTATAGAATTATGGTTTTTAAACCGCCAAGTGATGTAACTTAAGAGATAAGGAAGAAAGGATAGAGACCGAGGTGGACACGAGTATGAGCCGGCCTCGGCACTCTGTAAACCGGACCAGGCGTCACCTCTATATAAAGGGACGACCCGGCGACGGTTCAGGACAAGCAAGAATCAACCCGTCGAGACTACAGGCAAGCGATCCGCCCCCTGCAAACCGACGCCCAAGCAATACCAAACCAATTAGACATAGGCTTTTACCTTCATCGAAGGGGCCGAACTAGTATAAACTCTCTGTGTCCTTTGTGTGCTATGAACCCCTTCAAGCTAACCCGTGCGATGGTTCCATCATCAAGTCCGTTAAACCGGACATCTGTCGTGCTAATTCCACGACACATTAAATGTGCCTTGTCATGTAATGTGAGGGATAAAATCGCATCACTGTACCCTTTCCACCTCCTGTGTGCCACTGTGGTAACCCCTTTTTCTATAAAAGGAGGCCTGAGGCGACCAGGAGGAGGATTCGGCTTTTTGGAGCTCCTCACGCCCCATACCTAGCTGAAGAACACAGATATACAATCCACCAAAGCAGGAGTAGGGTTTTACGCATCCTAGCGGCCCGAACCTGGATAAACGAACCGTGTGCTATCTGTTTGATCCGCTCTTCTCTCAACCCCGCGCCCCGCTAACCGTAGTAGGGATTCTTGTGATCCCATAGGTGTCGTTCCCACCGACAGTTTGTTCAGATCTCAACCAATTTCGAAAAATTCATATGAGGACTTACCGGAATTGTTATATGTTGTTTCCGGCCTCATTTAAACTTGCCTTGTTGAGTGTTCTTGTTTGCATCATCCATTGCCATGTTTTGCATCATATAGACTTGTCTTGCGTCATACTTGGTTGAGCATTATGTCGTGTTCTTGTGTGGTGTGTTTACAGTGTTACTTGCTTTTTCTTGCTAGTTCTTATTCCGTTGCGATCGTGAGGATTCGTTCGACTTCACTTGGTCCGTCTACATGGCTTCTTCTTCGTCTTCTTCATGGACTCGTTCTTATTCCTTGCGGAATATCAGGCAAGATGACCATCACCTTGGATACCTTTACTACCATTGCTACGTTAGTTGTCCCGATGCTATAGCTATATGTCGCGCTACTTATCTATTTGTCAGCCTCTCCTTGTTGCCATGAAACTTCTAACCTTTGACACCTTCCCAGCAAACCATTGTTTTGGCTATGTTACCCGCTTGCTCGGCCCCTCTTATAGTGTTTCTAGTTGTATGTGAAGATGAAGATTGCTCCATGTCGGATCTTGGTGTTGGAATATCACAATATCTATTAATTATATTAACACACATATATACTTGGCAATGGGTGGAAGGCTTGACCTTTTGCTCGGTGTTTTGTTCCACTCATGCCGCCTTAATAACCGATAAACCGGCGTTATGTTCCTTGATTTTGCGTTCCTAACATGGTTGGGGTTTATGGGCACCCCTTGATATTTCGCACTGCTTAAAGCTTTTCCAGCAAGACCCATCTTTGGTTTTACATTTGCCTAATAACTAAAATTTTGCATAGGGACGAGCTACCCCGTGGACTTAATCAACCATCCGTGCCAGTGCTCCTCATGAGTGTTGGTCCAAACTAGGGTCCTGTAGGGCTGCCTTGGGGAAACCCGAGTTATCTGGTATTACCTATAGCATCACCCATCCGGTTGTGGCCTGAGACGAGATACGTGCGGCTACTATCAGGGTGTCGGCACGACTGGAGGTCTTGCTGGATTAATTTTACCTTTGTCGAAATATCTTGAGCACGGGATTTCGAGAATACTCGGGTCTTCCCAACATGGAGTTGTGACTCCGCAGATCGTGAGCTTGTGATGGGCTAAGTTGGGACACCCCTGCAGGGTTTGATCTTTCGAAAGCCGTGCCCGTGGTTATGTGGCAGACAGGAATTTGTTAATGTCCGGTTGAAGAAAACTTGACATAGGATCCGAAATAATATACACAACAGTGTGAGTAACCGTGACCATCTTGTTTCACTTTGAGAAGAGAACACGGTGGGGTTATGTTTGACTCGCAGGTAGTTCAGGATCTCTAGCGATCATTACTAGTTTGCGACCGTTTGCGTAGAGGCTCATCTTATTGTTGTACTCATAAGTTCTCCACCATACTTTTGTTTAGCCGCTGCTGCAACCTCACCACTATCCTCTCATTCCCAATAAAGCTTTGCTAGTATTGATACCCATGGCTATGGGATTGCTGAGTCCTCGTGGCTCACAGATACTACAACAACAGTTGTAGGTGAAGGTTTCCGATGACTTGACGTGAGAGCAATGTACTTGTGTTGGAGTTCTTTCTTCTTCTGCTTCGTCAGTCTTGGGTTAGGTTCCTGGTTGGCAGCCTGGGATAGCAGGATGGATGTCGTTGTGCTTTTCATGTTTACATCCGTAGTCGGATGTATTGTATTGATTTGTTGTATTCATGTGACTTGTATGTATCTCCATGTATGTATGTAATGGTATGATGTAATGATATCCATCTTGCTAAGCACCTGAAATGCGGTTGTGCCTCAATCACAAGTTTTATCTAGTGATCAAGATAGAATCGCATCTTGGGCGTGACAGGAACCCACTTGACCAAGGCCTCAGGAGCTTCTTCAAATGCATGAATCTCCTCCTGAAGCTTATCCTTGCCCTTTAGCTTGTGGTCTTGTGGTGGAAGATCATCTTGTGCTTGTGTCCCTTGAAAAGAAGTAGGATCATACTTCTCTTGTCGAGCAACAAACTTCGTCTTGGGTTATTGATCTTATTCCCACTCAACTCCATTGGCATTGAACTTCCGTTCAAAACCAACAACTTGATTCTTCTGGTGTCTTCCTTGCTTTCGTACAATCTCCTCAAATTGCTTACTCCCGGCAAGGCTCTTGTATACACCTTTCTCTATAATTCCCTTCAATAATCTATTTTCTTGCTCAAGTGTGACTTGGCTAAGAGAATCATTAGTGGAATCAAGAGAACTACTAGAAGCAACATCATTGGATTTAGCATGATTATTGTTACTACTAGAGGAAGAATCTTTCTTGTTCTTGTTGCTAGATTTTACTTGTGGCATGTAGGTAGACAAGAGTAAACGCTTGGCAATGTAAGAACTTTTCTTGCGAAGATCATCATTGATTGCTTTTAAGAACTCATGCTCTTGCTCAAGGTTGAGCTTTTCAAAACGTAACTTCTCATGAGTCTTTAAAAGTTCTCGATGATCTTCCAAGGTAGTTTGATGAGCTAACTTAAGAGTGTTTAGTTCTTTAGTTGGACGCTCAATCTTCCTTATCATTTTCATTCGTTTTATCTTGATTAGCATGATTAATAGCAATTTCATCATAGTTTTCATCATAGGTTTCATCACTATTGCTACCAACAAGTAAATCATCATCTCCTAGCAAATCATCTTCATCACTATTGAAATCAAGATACTCGGGGTGTGATACCTTAGGGCCTTTAGACATGAAGCATCTTCCAATTCCTTCATTTGGTGAGTCAAATATGTCATAAGAGTTGGATGACACTAGAGAAATTCCGGCAACACCTTCATCTTGAGTATGTTCAGAGTCGGAGTTGTAGCTTATGTCGGAGTGGTCATCGGAGTCGGAACTGGATACCCATTCACCAACATGAGCTTGATGTCTTCGTCTTGTATAGCTCATTAATGATTTGTCCTTCCTTTCCGAGTCTTTGCTTCTCCGAGAAGGTCTTCTTTCATAACGATCATCTCTACTCCTTCTCTCTCTTGGTGGTGATTCTTCTCTTCTACTTCTCCTTTTAGGTGAGTCTTCTCTTCTCTTGTGGGGAGCTGTACACTAATTGGAGTAGTGTTCGGGTCTTCCATAATTGTAGCAATTGCGATCACATCTTGAAGAACTCTTGTCATTGTAGGACCTTGACTTGGAACTTATCTCTTTGCTTCTATTCTTGTAGAACTTGTTGAAGTTCTTCACCATTAAGCTCAATTCTTCATTGAGGACTTGTTTCTCACTTGATGATGTAGGAGCGTCACATGAGGCTTTCTAAGCACCACTAGACTTCTTGTGAAGCTCTTCTTTATCTTTGAGTGACATCTCATGAGCAACAATTCTTCCAATGACTTCCGTTGGCTTGAGATCTTTGTAATTGGACATGATTTGGATCTATGTGCACATGGTATCATATTTTCCATCCATGGCTCTTAGGATCTTCTTGATGATGAATCTGTCGGTCATCTCTTCACTTCCTAAGCCGACAATCTCATTTGTGGTGAGAGCAAGCCTAGAGTACATTTTAGCGACACCTTCACCATCCTTCATCTTGAACTTGTCAAGTTGACTTTGAAGCACATCCAGCTTGGATTCCTTGACGGAGTCGGTACCTTCGTGCATATCAATCAAAGTATCCCAAATTTCCTTTGCATTCTCAAGACGCCAGATTTTGTTGAATTCTTCAAGGCACAATCCGTTGAAGAGGATATCGCAAGTTTGAGCATTGTATTGCAGCATCTTCAACTCTTCCGCGGATGCTTCACAATTTGGTTCCTTCCCATCGAAGAATTCACCTTGCAAACCAATACACACAATAGCCCAAACGGCGGGGTTATGTCCAAGAATAAGCATTTTCATCTTATGCTTCCAACTAGCAAAATTAGTACCATCAAAATAAGGACCTCTACGGTGGTAACTTCCCTATCTAGACGCTATAGTGTCCTAGGTTGTGAAACGAAGGCTATGATCACCAAAGCTATGGAAATCACGGCAACTAGAGACCAAAGCTCTGATACTACTTGTAGGGTTGAAAGTATGTCTAGAGGGGGTGATTAGACTACTTGACCAAATAAAAATCTAGCCTTTTCCTAATTTTAGTTCTTAGCAGATTTTAGCAACTTAGCACAAGTCAAGAAATCAACCTACACATGCAATTCTAAGAGTATAGCAGCGAAAAGTAAAACAATTGCATATGAAGTTAAAGGGAGGAGTTTGGAGGGAGAAAACTCAAGTGTAGACACAGATGTTTTTGTCTTGGTTCCGACAGGTGGTGCTATCGTACATCCAAGTTGATGGAGACTTCAACCCACGAAGGGTAACGGCTGCGCGAGTCCACGGAGGGCTCCACCCACGAAGGGTCCATGAAGAAGCAACCTTGTCTATCCCACCATGGCCATCACCCACGAAGGACTTGCCTCACTAGGGTAGATCTTCATGAAGTTGGCGATCTCCTTACCCGTACAAACTCCTTGGTTCAACTCCACAATCTCGTCGAAGGCTCCCAAGTGACACGTAACCAATCTAGGAGACACCACTCTCCAAAAGGTAATAGACGGTGTGTTGAAGATGAACTCCTTTCTCAAATGTTTCAAATGATAGTCTCCCCAACACTCAAATAGCTCCTCACAGATTTGGATATGGTGGAAGAAAGATTTGAGTGGAAAGCAACTTGGGGAAGGCTACAGAACAAGATTCATATGGTAGGAATGGAATATCTTGATCTCAACACTTGAGTAGGTTGTTCATTCTCAGAACATTTATGATGGAAGTGTAGGTATCTTCTAATGGCTCTCTCGAGGAGTGAAGAGTGGGTGGAGGGGTATATATAGGCTCCACACAAAATCTAACCGTTACACACAATTTACCAAACTCGGTTGGACCGATTAAGAGAACTCGGCCAGACAGATTTAGTTCATAATGTGACCATTAGGCATTTTGGTGGGACCGATATGATCAACTCGGTAGGACCGATTTAATTAGGGTTAGGGCATAACATAATATCGGTGAGACCGATTACACAAACTCGGTGGGACCAATTTTGGTAATAAGCACACAGAGGGTTGGTCAGGCAAACTTGGTGGGACCGATTCGCTCGTTTCGGTTGGACTAAAACGTTATGATGGGGAGATAGAGTGTTTGCATTGCCAACTCGGTCGGACCGATCCCTCATCTCGGTGAGACCGAAATGTTACGAAGGGAAACAGAGAGTTTGCAATCCCATCTCGGCGAGACCGAGATCCCTTTCGGTGAGACCGAAATTATTATGGTTTCTGGCAGTGGCTATGTCAAATGAACTCCGTGGCGCCGGATTGAACTTTTCGGTGGGGCCGAGTTTGACTTTTGGTTTGGGAGATATGTGGATGTGCGAAAATGGTTGAGGGTTTTGGAGCATATCACTAAGAATTTTGAGCAAGCAAGCCATTAAGCAACACCTCATCCCCTTTTAATAGTATTGGCTCTCCTATGGACTCAATGTGATCTTGGATCACTAAAATAGAAAATGTAGTGTCTTGAGCTTGAGCTAATATATGTCCTTAGCATTTTGAGGGATCCACATTCCTAGTCCATGCCATGCCAATCATTGAACTTTCCTGAAATATTTATCTTGAGATAGCATTAGTTCAATGAGCTATATGCTGTTAGTAATTACCAAAACCACCCGGGGATAGTTGCACTTTCATTATCTCTGGCCTAATTTATAAAAAAGGTTTTCATGGCCGACCATTTTCTTTAACCTCCATAAACCCAAAGGCTGGTGTGCTTCCGAAGACTATATCTGTGGTGAACACGTGATATGTTTGGAAACCAGGCAATCCGGTCATATTTGCTTGAACAAACAAATTGTGTTCGGGGAGTTATGTTATATTACTTTTTAACGTAAGAAATATCTACCAGAGAGAATAGTTCCGTTAGGGGTTCCTTTCTGTGGGTCGGCGTGCAAACAAATGCAGGCCTAGGCTTTTAATCCTATGAAAAGGATTGTAGGATGCCATATCATGTGGTAGTTTACAATACGCTTTAGAATGCTACATGTCGTGTATCCGCCGACCGATCATTCCCTTAAGAGTGCTAGCCTTCGGCATCACCCAGTCTGAGGTACATGTCTGGATTACCCGGTTGCAACAATTGGAGAGCTGCTCCCTTTACACCCTAGCCGAACAATCGAGAACGTAGGGGTAAGCATAGGTGCCAGGCAACCCAGCTTGGCCAGAACTTAAGTCATATTGGTGCATATAATGGCAACGAAGAATTGTAAAAAAACAGGCGACATTTCAAGCAATAAGCTTTATTTGTAGTGGGCTTCGTTAAAGAAGCCCCCGGGTATATTTGAGGTAGATACATTCGAAGATGTACTTATCCTGTGGCAGTTCGGGCGAAGCGAATACTTACCAATGAGAGAAGAATGTAAAAAGAAAATGAGAAAAAAATTAAAAGTAAAAGACAAGACCTAACTTACAAGGAGGAAAAAATTGCTACCGAACTATCCATAAAATTGTCGGAGCCTGGCAGCGTTCCACGGGTTCGGCTCAAGGCGGTTGTCCTGTGCATTGCGAAGGCGATATGCTCCATCGGTGAGTACTTCGTCGATAATGAAGGGGCCCTCCCATTTTGGTTTGATCTTGTCCTTTTTCTCCTCTGGGAGGCGTAAAATGAGTTCGCCGACGTTGCATGTCTTGGCCCGCACTTCTCTGCTCTAGTATCGCCTGGCCTATTGTTGATAAAATGCGGAACGGGCTTGCGTTGTGTCGCGCTCCTCCTCAAGTCTATCTAGGTCGTCCCGCCGATCTAGCTCGACTTCTCTCTCCTCGTACATGCGCACTCGAGGTGAGTAATGAATAATGTCGTAGGGCAGAACAACCTCTGCGCTGTACAACATGAAAAAAGGTGTATATCCGGTCGTTCAATTGGGTGTGGCCCGCAGCCCCCAGAGTACGGAGTCAAGCTCTTCCACCCAGTGTTTATCAGACTCCCGTAGGGAGCGCACTAATCAGGGTTTAATGCCGCTCATTATCAGACCATTGTCTCTTTCGAGTTGACTGTTTGTTTGAGGATGGTATACAGAGGTGTAGCCAAGTTTAATACTTAACTTTACGCACCAGCTATGAAGTTGGTTCCATTATATGTGATAATACTATGCGGGACACCATAACGGTGTACTACGCCGGATATAAAATCTATCACGGGCCCTGCCTCAGCTATTTTTACTGGCTTGGCTTCTATCCATTTAGTGAATTTATCTACCATCACCAGTAAGTATTTCTTTTTATGGCTTCCCCCTTTAGGAGGTCCGACCATATCAAACCCCCAGACCGCAAAAGGACAAGTAATGGGGGTTGTTCTCAGAGCGGTGGGTGGCACGTGACTTTGATTTGCAAAGAGCTGGCAGCCAACGCAGTGTTGGACTAAGGTCTGGGCATCTGCTCGGGCAGTGGGCCAGTAAAAGCCAGCTCGAAAAGCATTGCCTACGAGCGCCCGGGCTCCGGCATGGTGGTCGCCCATTCCAGCATGTATTTCAGTGAGAATTTGCCTTTCCTCCTCTTCAGAGATGCACCTTTGTAGAATACCAGTTGTGCTTTACTTATATAGTTCACCTTCGTGAACCTTGTAGGCTTTAGAACGTCGGACTATGCGACGGGCCTCATTTTGGTCATCAGGGAATTCCTGCCTTTTAAGGTAAGCTAGGAAGGGCTCTATCCAGGAGGCTATGACAGCCATGATTTCATCACCGAAGAAGTTATCTCCATGTCTGGGTCTCCGATGACGTCTTGGTTAAGTTCGGCCGGGGGTGTGTTCGGATCCGAATTCGTATCGCTGCTCGCGTCCTGCCATGTTACTGATGGCTTAAATAGCCTTTACGCAAATGTGTTAGGTGGGATGGGGTCACGTTTAGCGCCCATATGAGCGAGTACGTCAGTGGCCTGGTTATTATCCTGGGCTACGTGATGGAATTCCAACCCCTCAAATCGAGCCGACATTTTCAATATAGCATTGCGATAAGCTGCCATTTTTGAATCCTTCGCATCAAAATCTCCATTAATTTGGGAGATAGCGAGGTTTGAGTCTCCGCGTACCTCGAGGCGTTGTATGCCCATGGATACAGCTAGGCGGAGACCATGTAATAAGGCCTCATACTTGGCCGCATTGTTTGAGTCCGTGTAAATAATTTGCAGGATGTACCGGACTTTATCCCTAGTTGGAGATATCAATA
The DNA here is from genome assembly GCA_902687465.1 of Secale cereale. NCBI lineage: Eukaryota > Viridiplantae > Streptophyta > Magnoliopsida > Poales > Poaceae > Secale > Secale cereale. The sequence goes on along the minus strand of LR738711.1, from coordinate 586,100,085 downwards.
TTACGCTGGCCCCCAATCCGGCTAGCATTTTGGAACTGTCGAAGTACACTGTCCAGTGGGAATATGAGCCATACACTTTAGGGAGTTCGGCTTCTATCCATTCTGCGACAAAATCTGCCAACACATGGCATTTAATAGTCCGGCGTGGTTTAGAAGATATTTCGAACGGTAAGAGCTCAATGGCCCTTTTGGCTATGCGTTCAGTGGCGTCTTTATTGTTGATGATATCATTGAGTGGTACCTCGGATGCCACTATGATTGAACACTATTGAAAGTAGTGTCGAAGTTTGCGAGATGACATGAAGACCGCATAGGCAATTTTCTGATAGTGGGGGTACCGTGCTTTGCATGGTGTCAGAACCTCGGATAAGTAGTATACGGGTTTTTCAACGGGGAATTTATGTCCCTCTTTGGCTCGCTCGATGACGAGCATGGAACTCACTACCTAGTGAGTGGCTCATATATACAGCAGCATTGGTTCGCCAGCACCAGGGGTCGCCAGGATTGGGTTGCTCGCTAGTAGAGTTTTTATTTCTTCCAATCCAGCTATGGCCCGTCCAGTTAAAATTATCAGTGCGTCGTTGCAATCTGTAAAGTGGCAGTGCCTTTTCTCCTAATCTTGAGATGAAGCGGCTTAAGGCCGCTACGGAGCCTGCTAGTTTTTGCACTTCCTTGAGGTCGGTTGGTATTTTGAGTTCTGCCAAGGCTCGAATTTTAGCTGGGTTAGCATCAATTCCACTAAGGGATACGACGAACCCTAATAGCTTTCTGGCTGGAACGCCGAAAACACATTTTTCCGGATTGAGCCTTATGTTATATTCTAGAAGGTTGGAAAACGTAAGGCAGAGATCTTCCACCAAAGTCTCAACGTGTCTGGTCTTAATAACTACGTCGTCAACATATGCCTCCACTGTTTTGCCAACTTGTTTTTCTAAGCATGTTTGAATCATGCATTGATATGTGGAGCCATCATTTTGAAGTCCAAAGGGCATAGAGTTGAAACAGAAAGGACCGTACGGGGTGATAAATCTCGTTGCGGCCTGATCGGAATATTTCATCTTTATCTGATGGTATCCGGAGTAAGCATCAAGGAAGCACAACGAGTCGTGTCCGGCCGTTGCATCGATAATTTGGTCAATGCGAGGCAAAGGAAAGGGATCTTTGGGACAAGCCTTATTTAGGTCTGTGAAATCGACGTAGAGGCGCCAGGATTTATCCTTCTTCGGTACCATGACAAGGTTGGCTAGCCAGTACAGTGTTTAATTTCTTTGATGAATCCGGCTTCCAATAGCTTGGCTAGCTCTTCTCCCATTGCTTGTCTTTTGGGCTCAGAAAACCGTCGCAGTGACTACTTGACTGGTTTGAATCCTTTAATAATATTGAGGTTGTGTTGGGCTAGCCTGCGTGGGATTCCCGGCATATCTGAAGGGTGCCAGGCGAATATATCCCAATTTTCCCGAAGAAAGGCACGCAACGCGCTGTCTACCGCTGGATCCAGCTATGCCCCGATAGATGCTGTCTTATTAGGGTCCGTTGGGTGCACTTGGAATTTGATTATTTCATCTTCTAGCTTGAAGGACATAGACTTTGATCTTTTGGAGAGGATCACATCGTCCTTATCCACCTTTGATCATAGGGTAGTTAGTTCTTTGGCCACGAGGGCTTCGGATAATGCCTCTAAGGCTAAGGATGCCGTCTTGTTCTCGGCGCGGAGTGTTCTATCCGGATCACTTGTTAACGTGATCACTCCATTGGGCCCTGGCACTTTAAGCTTCATGTACCCGTAATGGGGAACAAGCGATCACTCCATTGGCCCCTGGCATTTTAAGCTTCATGTACCCGTAATGAGGTATGGCTTGAAAGCGTGAAAAAGCGTCCCGTCCTAGAAGGGCGTGGTATCCGCTGTGAAAGGGAACAATGTGAAAGAGTAGTTCCTTCGATCTGTAGTTATCGGATGTGCCGAATACTACATCGAGCTTAATGCTTCCCGAACACCGGGCTTCACGGTTGGGTATAATTCCTCTAAAGGTTGTGTTAGTGTGCTCGATGCGGGGTTTTTTGACCTGCATTTTTGCAAGTGTTTCCTCATAAATGAGGTTCGGTCCGCTTCCTCCGTCCATTAGTACGTTGGTGAGACGGAAACCTTCCACTATTGGATCTAGTACAAGAGTTGCTGATGCTCGGATCGGTCGGACTCGGGGTGCGTCTTCGGCAGAGAAACTATGGCACCCCGGCTCAAAGCGACTTGCTTACCCTGCATTGCCAGCCCAGAGGCCTTGTCTTCTCGCAACACACAACATCTTGGTACAGAAAACAACCGCTTTATTGACACTAGCAGATCAAAGTTTTACATTACAACAGGTAGCGAGGCCAAGCGGCACACACGATGCGGCTGAACAATATGTACATTATTTAGTGAACATAAAAGGCCTTGGTCATAACATCTACGCGGCAGCGGAATGACTTCGTAGCGGAACTCCATAGCACAGGGACGCCGATGTGGACACGATCTAGACTCGGACGGCACTCCTTTCCGGTGAAACCTTCCTGAAATCTGGCATGACACACCAGGTCAGTAGACTGAATGTTCTTGCGAGCTTACAGCAAACATAATCATAATGACAAACAATATCATGATAATTATTCAATTATTAAAATGCAACAACATACGTGTGTATTAATCAAACCAACATGTTGTGCTCATGCCTTTGTGAAAACAGTCCCTTGGATTGACTTACCAACGGTGATCATTCTTAATACACCAACTTGTTCATCTCAACATAATATATTTCGTGATCTTTCCGGCGATCACAAGCCTGACCATACTTGGTCTCAATCATCTCGGTGGCTCCTCCACCATCTTTAACAGTGCAAAGTTCATAACTTAGTGAGAATTTTTTATTAAATGTTGACCCATGGTGTGACCTACTTTCGAGCGTGTCCGTGACTGTGGACTCGGCTATCGATAGATTAGTTACACCCTGCAGAGGTAGTGCACTGTACCCACACCACGGAACCCAAGGCCTCGCTCTCCCATTCGGGTGGACCAACGGCGTTCCGACGAAACCCTTCCATTGCCATGACACTCTCTCGGCCACTCCGACTCATTTCCCATCGGAATAGTCCTGGGTGGCCCCATGCCTACCAAAGGCACAATGACCACCGTCGTGGCCAAACATAACTATCCCAAACGGGGACTCGGCACCATGAACTCAAGAACGGGCATACAAGGTTATGTCTGCTTACCGGGCCAGGGTACCGCACGCTCATAACCTTCCCTACTTGGAGGTACCGACCAGAGGCATGACAACAGATAGAATAAAGGCCTTCCCACAAAGGCAAATGTGGTTGCACTGGGAAAAACTCGATTTAGTGGCACCAGGACCCGGTCAACAAATTATTCAAGTTGAGTTATTAGCAGGTTCAACTTAAAAAAAATAACCGGTGTCATAAAATGCCATGCAAATGCAACACACAAATATGCATCACCGTAAAGAACTGGGTTAGCTCTACCATACTAAGTTTAAGCATCAACAACTTTCCAATATTCCTCTGGTTGGGATTTACTTTCAATTAAAACAGAATATATTCTAGCAAAATTTTACCATAGTTCTTATGCAGGAAAATGACTTCACATAAATATTTATATCCATAACCATATGAGTTCTTCATAACCCAAACTTTCTTCTAGATGTATTAACAACTTAATCAACTTCCAACTTTCTGTAAACTAAATATCACAACTAAATCCAACAACCAATAGAATACAAATAACAAAAATATCTTATGCATGGATTAAATCATTTATTCAAGTTGGAAAATCACAAATATTGAAATGGCACCATGAAAATGTTGCTGTGGATTGCCTTAGTGCAAATGAGGTTCACAACCCTCCTGGTGATCCTCCAAACAAGCTTCTTCTTCTGAAAAGATTTAAAAGCACCAAAAGAAAATATCAAGAACCATTATGAAATTCACCAGAAAATATACACAGCATAGAAATATCACATTTTTGGTGTGCTGCAAGATTTCTTTACAAAGAACACAATGCAAAAAGAATCAATTCCTTTGGACTTATGGTTAAAAAGTTATTGCCGTTTGAAGTTCTCTGGAATATAAATAAATTTGAAATTTAGATAAACAGACCGGGAAGGGGGTGACGTCGAAGGCGTAAAGACCTAGGGCGCCACCACTCGTACCGCTTCACGTGAGTACAAAGTGGCTGACTAGCGGGCCCCGCTAGTCAGGTGAGGGGGAGAGGGAGAGAGGAACAGAGGCGGCCGCGGCTTCGTCGCAGCGCATGCCGGTGACGAGAGCTCCTTGCCAAGATGAGAGGGATAGATCTATGACGGGGATTGAGGCACACCTGCTCGTACCCGTAGCGTAGATAGGGGTGGTTGGATGGCGTCGGAAATGACCTCGCAAGCGGAGGCAGAACGGGGTGGTCGCTGGAGTTGAGGACGACAATGAGCAACAGCGACTCCAGAGGTTCGAAATAGGTGGAACGGCACCACCAGAGAGTGGCGGAGGCTCTGGAAGGGCTGCCCTAGCCTGAGAGGGGCTGGAGCTTCCGCGACGACCCAAGGGGATCACCGACGAGCTCAATCTCGGAGACGGCGGCCTGTGGCCTGCCCAGCCGGGCTATGGCTTCCTACGCAGTAGTGGGGTGTGTGGGAGTGGAGTGAGGTGCTCGAGAAGGCTGGGAGGGGCTCCATTTATAGGCGAGCCGAGAGGGGGATCGGGGCTCCGCCAGCGACACCTGGATGCTGTGCCCAGTGACGAACGGCGTCAGTGAGAGGGGGAGAAGGCGACATGGTTCACGCGAGGACTGTGGACGAACAGAGACGAACACAAGATCACTGGGAAGGCGACGAGCATAATGCGCACCGCACCATTGCCTTGGCCGGACCGCATCCGTGCTCGTTGCGGCGAGCTGCAGCATCGGCGAGTGCCAGGAGGTGCTGTATGGGTCGAGAGGAAGATGGTGGCGAGGTTTGGCAAGCTCTGGCAGGCGGGGAAGCAAGCACGCGCGAAACAGAGTGCTCGGCGGCACTCAGAGCGCGTCGACTAGCAGCCTGGCATGGTGCACACGCGTGGTCACCGCGTGAACTCTGCCTCCAGGCCGACTTGGAGCCAAAGATCATGTTTGGCATGTTGTTCGTGGTAGATTTGAATGTTACCCTAGTTTGTATTGGACCCAGATGCAGTAGAAGAGATTTCACCAGCTTGGTAAGTTTCTGGATAGTAACTGCGAGAGCTTACTGAGGTAACAATAAGTTTCTGATTTAAATGGCTGGGAGTAGGAAGTTGTGCTTTGGAGGCTAGCCATAAGTTACTAAGGTAAAGATGCACAATAAGTTTCTGATACAATGGAGCAACTAAAATGGTAGTTGCTGTAGAAACTACAATTTCTGTCCAGAACAGAAAAGAATTCCTGTAGCAAAAATATTCCAAAAAGTGGTGCAATATTTTTTGCTCAAGAAGATGTCCTAGGGTTCAAAGAATATTTGTGAATTTTCTCAGATTTTTGTGGGCAAGAAAAATTGGGGTTGCTTTGGAGCACAATGAGCTAACTAGGGTTTTGGAGGGAAAATGAATATTTTTCAATAAAGAAAAATATTACAATAATTATTTTAGGGTGAACTAGAGGGGGAAAAGATAATTTGAGATGGAGACGAGGCACTTGGGTGAAAGCCAAGGGTACCCAAGTGTTTAAGTCCATATGAAAAGATTCAAAAATCCCAAGGTTCAAGTTAAATCCAAATGAAACTCTGGCAAATAAAAGAGGGCAAAAATCAGGCTATCACAAACCTCCCGCAATTACAATGAATCTCGTCCTCGAGATTCGGTTGCTTGGGAAAACCATTCTGGATAATGTGTCCTTAGGAATTCTTCCTGTTCCCAGGTTGATTCTGACTCGGTGTGATGCTCCCACTGGACCTTATAAAACTTCCTTACTTTACTGCGAGTGACCCTTTCCATCTGATCCAAAATTTTGAACGGTCTCTCTTCGTACGTTAAAACTTTTGCCAACTCTATGTTGGTCATGGCAGTCCTTTTCTCAGGCGAGGATATGCACCGCCTTAACTGTGAGACATGAAACACGCTGTGCACATCGGACAATTCTGGGGGTAATTCCAACTGATAAGCAACAGTGCCCACTCAAGAAATAACTGGAAATGGGCCAATAAATCTAGGCGCCAACTTTCCGCGAGTCTGGAACCTCTTGACTCCTTTCATAGGAGTGACTCAGAGGTATACGTGTTTTCCGGGCTCAAAACTGATATGTCGGTGTTTTGCGTCATAATAACTCTTCTGTCGAGATTTGGTCAATTGCAATCTATCTCTGATCTCCTTAACTTGTTTCTCAGCTTCCATCATAAGATCTATCCCGAAGATACGTCTATCTCCAGTCTGAGACCAATTTAAAGGGGTGCGGCACTTACGGCCATACAAATCCTCATACGGTGACATCTTTAGACTGGTTTGGAAGCTATTGTTGTTGTAGGCAGACAATCTTCCCATATAGATCCTTGGGCCAAGATTCAAGCTCGCAGCATATCTTCAAGGATTTGGTTTACCCGCTCTGTCTGTCCATCAGTCTGAGGAGATAAGCGGTACTGTATTTCAACGCGGTCCCCGACGCTTGGTGGAGACATGACCAAAAAGCAAAGGTAAAGAGTGAACCTCGGTCGGAAGTGATCGTTTGAGGTACTCCATGCAGATTGACTATTCTGGACACATACAGCTGTGCAAGTTGATATGCTCGATAGGTGGTCCTGACTGGAATAAATCAGCGACCTTGGTCAAAGTGTCCACTATGACCCATATTCCATCATTGCCTCGTTTAGTCTTCGGTAGTCCAGTGATAAAATCCATGCAGACGTCATCCCATTTCCATTGTGAAATTGGCAGTGGTTGGAGAAGTCTGGCTGGCTTCTGGTGTTCTGCCTTCACCTTGTTGCATATGTCGAAATAGGCCACAAAATAGGCAATGTCTTTCTTCATTCCATCCCATCAGAATATTTGCCAAAGGTATTCATACATTTTTGTACCCCTAGGGTGAATAGAGTATGAGGATTCGTGTGCTTCTGACAAGATTTTCTCCTTCAAGTCCGACTAATTGGGTACACAAATCCTTCCACGGAATCGGAGAGTACCGAAGTGATCCTTTGAGAAATCACAGGTACGTCCTGCTACCATATTCTTGGCATTCCTTTGCAGGGCAGGGTCGTCTGGCTGGGCCTTGCGGATTTCTACCTCACGTGTGGCGGTAACTTCCAAAATATTAGTGGGACTAGCATCAACTATGTTCAGATTGAGTTGAGCAATCTCCTCTTGAAGCTTATGGGGAAAGGATTTTAATATGACATTCAGGCTGAGCGGCTTTCGACTGAGTGCTTCAGCCACCACGTTGGCTTTACCCTGGTGGTAATTTATTCCAATATCATAATCCTTAACCAGCTCAAGCCATCTTCGGTGACGGAGATTTAAATATGGCTAAGTAAATATATACTTGAGACTTTTGTGATTAGTAAAAATTTGTCACCTCTTCCATATGAGGTAGTGCCTCCATATTTTTAGAGCATGAACCACCGCGGCCAATTCTAGATCATGAGTAGGGTAATTTCCCTCGTGCGGTCGCAGCTGTCGTGATGCATATGCTACTACCTTGTTGTCTTGCATAAGTACGCAACCAAGTCCTTGTCCGGATGCATCTGTCAGATTTAGGGCTCCGCAAAACCCAAGAAGTTCGAACACAGGGGCATGAACGAAGATCTCTCCCACTCACGTCTACCTAGCATCTCGCTCTCGTCTTGGTGAAGGGATTCAAGCAAACAACAGATAGAGTACGCAAGAGTTTACCCAGGTTCGGGCCACCGTGTGGTGTAAAACCCTACTTCCTGCTTTGGTGGATTAGCCTAGGGAGGGCAAGAATATGAGCTAGTACAATGGTTCCTGAGCTCAGGAGGCGAGCTCAAGAGGATCATGAGGCAAGTGTTCTTGCTCCTTTGCGTGGTGGCAGAGTTCGTGGATCTGCTCTACTTGGCTAAGCTTGGTTCGACCTGTCTCCATAGTGGGGGTTCTAGCTACTTATATAGGCGGCCAGGGTCCTCTTCCCCCGAAATGTTTAGGCGGGAAGGGATCCCACAACGGCAATTTTTTAGCGGGAACACAAGGACGCTGCTATCCTGACAAAAGCGGTCTTCGCCTGCAAAAGGATCAGGCAGTGACGCGGTGGTGGGCTCGACGGTGACATCTTCCATGTCGTTCTTGCGGTCTACGGTCTTGTTGCGCCAAAGGGTAAACCTTTGTCCCGCTCCTTGGGAACCCGCGGCTGCGTTGTCCCCTTTGCACCGAAATGGAAACTGCACCTCTGGCGGACGCTGGCACCCGCTGGCGTGGTGCATTACTGCTTACATCACTGCCTCCTCCTGAGGCAAGCTTGCCCTTGGATTCTCCGCCCCTTCGGAACGCCTTATTGAGGCCGCTCCTGAGGGGGTCTTGACGTCGTTCTCCTCACGAGGCTTAGCCCCCCTCACGAGGGTCTTGGACGGCTGGTCGATCAGCTGGACCGTACCAATCCCCTTGTAGGAGCGCGTCACGGCCCGCAAACTGGCAAGTCTGGGTACCCCGGTTCCCAGGACGCCGTCAGTATCCCCAGGCCCAAGGCGCGCGCGGAGTTGGCTTCGGGGCGAAGACTTAGCCGAGGATGAAGCTCCGCGGCCCCCAAAAAGGCTGCGGGCCAGGCTGGCGCATGACGGTTGGATGGGACGCGGACGACCCCGCTCCCCAGACCGTTTCGGAAACCGTGCGTCTAAACAAAAGGGGCCGTCTCCGCCGGGGGAGTTATCGCTCCCCTTCCCTCCTGCTCGAATTATTCCCTCCTGCACCTCCTACCTTCCTAAATCGCCTATGTCCTTTGGCTCCTTCAGCAACGGCGAAGAGGAACAAGGGTGCTGCACCGGCGTCTGGATCTGCTTCTTCCCTTGAGGCGGCACTCGAGGAATCCTCCATCACCAAGGAAGAGGACTACTCAGAGGTCCAACCTTTCTTGTTGAGCGTCCACAACGAGCACGGAGCGATGCGCATCTGGGCCGGATCGACCATGACGCGGACCCTGCCAAAGTCCTGCTACCCCTTCTTCCTCCACAACATCTCCGTGGGGCTCGTGCCACCTTTCTCCGAGTTCTTCTACGCCATCCTGGGACATTACCAGGTGCACGCTCTCCACATCCAGCCTCGCTCCATCTTCGTCATGTCGCTCTTCGCCTTTTACTGTGAGGAGCTTGTGGGGGTGAGGCCGACTGTCGCCCTCTTCCGCCATTTCTTCTCCATGCGCTGGTACGAAGATGGCCCATGCTCGGGCTGCGTCTCCTTCGTCTTCCAGCTCCAGGGCTGTCGGCTAATGACAGCGGGGAAGAAGATTGAGTCCCACCGGAAGAGGTGGGTCTATCTGGATGCCCAACACGTCTAGCCTCTGTTGGCGCTGCCTACCGCCCGTCCGGTGAAGCACACCGGCTAGAGCTACGCGAGGACCGACCCCCTTGTCGGGCCTGTCCTGGCAAGGATTGAGGCCGACCTGAGCTCGAGGCTTGAAGGGGGCCAGATCGTGAAGGAGTTCTTGAGGCAGCGCCTGGCGCCGCTGCAGGCACACTCGCACGCCTGTGGGAGTTGATGGGCGACGACGACAGGCTCCGACTGCACTCAGGGGTACTGACCGAGGATGATCTGGACTTCACCTCGGGGACCCTCCTAGGGATGGTTCCAGAGGACCTCCCCGGGGCCCACCTGCCCTTGTACAGCCATCCTGACAAGGCCGAGCTGTTGAAGGCCGTGTCGGGCTTTGGTGCGCCCGTGGGCGCTCCGCCCACGTTCGACGTGTCTTCTGGTGCTGACGACGAGAGCGACGAGGGGGGCTCGGAGGAGACCCTGGACGACGATGGGGATTCCTCCGAGGCGTTCGCTGGAGCAATGACATCAGGCGCACATGTCGCCGAACGGTCCCAGGCGACCACTCCACGTCGATCCGGACACGACCCCGCCGAGGAGTACCGTGCCAGCGAATCTGGCGACCGCGACCGTGCCCAGGACTCTGGCCTCGCGCCTCTTCAAGATCCGGGCTACCGGCATGCCCATAGAGCTAGCGGCTGCTGCTGACCTGCTGGCGAAGAGAAGGGCGCACCTCGCCTCGAACGAGTAAGTGTGCAATTTCTCGCCTATCCTTAGCTGTCGTGTCCCTAATGTGCTTCTCCTGACGCAGCAGCCTGGGAGGTGTGATGAAGAAGGCGAAGGGGGAGGTCATGTCGCAATGCCCTGCCCCTCCTGCTGCTGATGCGACCATAGGGAAGGATGTCATGATGCTGGGTGTCTCGGTCGACCAGGCCACCGAGCATGCGGTGGCGGCGTCGCTTGAGGGCGTTATCGCTTTCTATGAGGTCGCGGTGGCTCCCGCTCCGGCTGCTCTGGCGAGGGGGGCCGGAGCCCCCGAGTCCCTGGTCGAACAGTCGGTCTTGTCGGTGCCCGTGCGCCAGCTGGTGCAGCATGGTCCTTAGACCTTGGAGGCTGCCTCCACCGCACTGGGTCAGCTTCGCGTCGAACTGCAAGATGGTGATGGCCGCCCGATGGAAGGGCACCTGGGGCTGATCCATGGGTGGCTCCTGGCAGACGAGTCTGCGCGGACCTCCTGGGGCCAGGCCTCGGCGGTCGCCGCCAGGGGTCGAGAGGAAGTTGTGGCAGCCATGAGAGCTCGCGACACTGCGAGAGCCGACGCCGCGTCCTTTGAGAAGCGCTGCCTCAAGGCGGAGAGCGAGCTGGGGGCCCTTCGTGAGGAAGGCACTGGGCGCGCCCTGGAGCTCAAGAGGTTGGAGAAGGAGCTTGAGATGCAGAAGGCTGAGATGTCTCGGCTGCAACAGGAGCAGCTTGCTGACCGCGCGGCCCTAGAGAAGCTAAAGGTTGAAGTTGAGCAGGCCAAGGCGACCCAAGCTGCTCGCGACAAGGAGGATGCTCTTGCGGCCTCGGTAGCGGTTAGCCCCGAGGCCCTTGCCGCCTTGGACCTTGAGGCCCGCAAGGTGCTGCAGGCCGCCTACGGGGAGGGGTTCAAGGAACTGCTGTCTGCCATGGAGGGAGGCCCCTCCGGGCTCCTTGCTGCGCTTGTGAAGTCCCTGCGCGAGGTTGCGGCCGCAATTCACCAGTTAGCTGACGTCGAGAGCCGCACACTCCTTACCTTGGTTCTGACGCAGGTGTCCAGCCACCTAAGTCTCCGCGACCCCACCCTTGACCTGGCCTCGCTGTCTGAGCCCGTGACCAAAGTCATGGAGGGCACGGCTGCCGAGGCCTTGGGGGTGAAGGTCACGGCGCTGGTGGAGGCATTCCTCCAGGCCACTACTACCGCAGCCTAGGAGGTGGAAACCGGTGATGATGCGCTTGGTAATGCCTGATCTGTTCCCGTCCATGTAGATAAGTGCGAGTGCCTCGGGAGGTGTAAGAAATTTGTTTGAATTTGAGAAACTTGATGTTATTGCAATAGCTAGATGGTTTCCATGCTTGCTTCCTTTCATGTTTGCTTAGGTGCTCTGCGTCGGCAGGGCCCAACCCCGCGCATACCTCGATTGCCATTGAGCCCTCCGGGTGACCGGGGTTATCGTAATAACTAGACTCATGGGATGAGGGGCTGCGTGGCTAGTGAGGCCCCTGGGTAGCGATGCCCAGGGTCCTCCTTGATGTTCAAGCGATCCCGTTTGTGTTCTGCGTCGGTAGGGCCCAACCCCGTGCATACCTCGATCGCCATTGAGCCCTCCCGGTGACCAGGGTTAACGTCATATCTAGACTCAAGGGATGAGGGGCTACGTGGCTAGTTAGGCCCCTGGGTCGCGATGCCTAGGGGTCCCCTTTGACGTACGAATGGCTCTCATGAAGGAGAACGAGCACCATACCTTGCCCACGAGCCTTCGCCTGGGATGGGGCCGCGAGAAAGCTAGGAGTCTGGGCACCTAGTAGGGTGGCGTTTGCCAGGCGTGACCTGAGCATAGCCCCCGTGCCTAGCCCCCCTCAGTACACCCATCCAATGAGAAGTTGTGGGTGTCGTGAGCTAAAAATCTCCCTGAGGTTGGTGCGACCACTGGGGGCCGCCCTCAATTGTTTATAACTAGCGCGGAGCATAGAGCTACCACACTTGCGCAGAATGTGGGCATAACCGCGCCTCGGTCGTAGCGGCCAGCGTGGTGCTTGGTGCTTCCACTGGTTCGTGGGCATAACCGCTCCTTGGTTGGATCTGCCAGCGTGGAGCTTGGTACTTCCACTGGACCGTGGGAGGGAGCCTCCCACCGGGAGAGACTCCGGGGCGTGTACAGCCCCGTCCTAACACGTGGCTTGCACGGTAGGAGAGCTAAGGTGTATATGGGTCCTCCTCAAGACGAGCTGAACGACTCTGAGGAAGTTCTTGTGAGCTTACGCATCACTCACGAGACCCTACCCTGAGGCGGGTTGCGCCTGAGTCTTCTTCTGCAAAATGTGAAAAGAGAGGTGTTGTGTCGACCTACACCGAGTGCATCTCTAGAGGGTATCGCATAAGAAGGCCACAGCACCAGCGACCCCAGGAGGTGACGTCACGGGAATGGCTCGTGAGACAGAGCTCAGCCGCTAGATTTGTCGACTCTGCAGGGACGGACCCGAGCACAAACATCGTGCCCAGTCTTCTCATGCAACGATCCAAAGGAAAAACAACCGGCGCGCTGTTCCCGCGTGAGTGAGGTACCTACCACGGGCCCCTACTTACCCATCCATGATTAGCCCATGCGAGAACAAGGCACCAAGGACCACAGGAGGTGACGTCACGGGAATGGCTCGCGAGACAGAGCTCAGCCCTTGGATTTAGCGATGCTGCAGGGACGGACCCGAGCATAGACGCCGTGCCAGTCCTTAATCATGGGGCGGTCGTGAGTGGGCTCACAAGGGCTCATGACCTTAGTGGCGGTGAGGACGCCAAGCATGCAGATAATGCGAATGGAAAGAAGCAACTAGCCTTGATCATGCAAAAAGGGAGACAACTGCGGGGGAACAGCCCCCAGCAGTCCGAGGATGATGTAGCCCGAGGGGCGCCCTTGATTGGATACCTGAATCGTCACCTGATACTTGTCGAAGAAGAGTTGGGGTAGCTAAACTCGTGAGCCGTGCAGGTCGCTCCTGAGGATCATTGGGCTCATGAGGCCCAGGGGCTTCGAAGGCTCTTAGTGGTCACGCGGGTCCGGTTCTTGCTCCGTCCGAACTACCTGCCACTGAGCCTCCCGAGCCCCCAAGTCCTGCTGCGCGAGATGCTGGAACGTGGCAGCTGTGTTGCGAAAGCCGAAGAGTGTGCGGACGTAGCTGCAGAGGAGGGCCCTCCTCTGGCCGACCGCCGTCGGCCAGAAGGGCTCCTAAGAAGCGGCTCGGTTGAGACCCGCGATGTCAACGCAGACGCGGAAGCGGTCGCTCGGGCTGCGAGCAGGTGAACTTGGGGTTGTCCGGTTACGCCCACCGCGGATGAGTCTTGCGTACTGAAGTTCCTCGGTAACTTGTTTGATGAAGTCCTGAGCCCCCAACGCTGAGCGGTTCACGCTGGGCTCACAAAAACGTGCGTCAAGACACGCTTGCAGGTGGTGCCCGAACACCTCCCTCGAGACGCTGGTTAGCCCGGAGACACTCCAGAGGAGAGACCCCGAGCCCGTCATGAGAGGGGAGTTGGGCGCACCCCCCTATGCGACGGTGGAGGGCGCCTCGTCAGCAGGCGCGAGTCCCGAGGCCGAACGTCAGGAGCCCCTGCATCCTGAGGTCCGTTGACGGGCAGGTTCTTCTTCTTCTTGGGGGCGGTCTGCAGGGCGAGGACGGATCCATCCTCATCGAAGCATTCGACCGCCGCGGTCTGGTAGGCGCGCTCCAGGGAACGCACCGCTTCCTTCTCGTCGGAGGCGATCGTGATGACTCCGCCCCTCCCTGGCATCTTGAGGATGTTGTAGCCGTGATGGGTCGCCGCCATGAACTTGGTGAGGGCAGGATACCCAAGGATGGCGTTGTACGGGAGATGGAAGTTGGTGACGTTGAAGTCGATGAGCTCAGTGTGGTAGTTGTCGCGGTCACCAAAGGTGACGGGGAGGCGGACCTGCCACATCGGGAGTGTGGAGCCATCCGTAACTCTGTAGAATGGCTTGGTCGGGTGGAGCTGGTCGTAGGGAACCTGGAGCGTCTCGAAGGTCTGCATAGAGAGGACGTTTAGTCCTGCTCCACCATCGATGAGGGTCTTGGTCACGAGGACGTTGCTAATGGTCAGGGTGCAGAGCATCGGGAGGGCTCCTGGGGCCGCAGTGCACTTGAGCTGGTCTTTGGGGTCGAAGGTGATGACTTGCTTGGTCCACCTAAGGTTGCGTGCGGCGTCAGGCCTGGGAAGCGCCGTGTTCACCTCACGGGCAAACTGGTTGAAGATGCGATGGGAAGCCGGAGCATGGGCTCCCCCCAAGATGCATGCAACTGCACGCGGCTCCTGGAAACCCCCTGCTCCGTTTCCCTGGCGTTCATCGTCGTTCCTTCTTGGCGGTGGCGGCAGCGGAGGCAGGCCTCCATTGCCCTGAGGGCGACCCTCACGAGGCTGGTCATGCCAGGGGACGTCACGAGGCTGCTCCTGCCAGTGGTCTTCACAAGGCTGTTCGCGCCACCCCTGGCGTGAGTTCCTGCCGTCCCAACGTCCTCCTCCTCGGCCTCCTCCATGGCTGTAGCTGCGGTTGTCGCGCTCAGGGCGCTGCCCGACATGCCCGCCGCGCGTCACCCTGAGCTCCTGGCAGTCGTTAGTGTTGTGGCTGTGGACGTTGTGGAAGACGCAGTATGGTCGGTTGTCTCTGGGGAGGTCGTCATAGCCGCAGCCATGCTTTAATTCTGGCTCCGCAGCCAGCAGGGCGGGTCCCTTGCGCTTTGATTTTTTGGTCTTGGTCTTACTGTCGTCCGCCTCCGCCTCAGGCAGCTCCTGGAGGGAGAGGCGTCCTTCTTCCGCCCTGGCGCACTTCGCCGCGAGCTTGAACATCTCGATGGCTGTGCACAAGTCCTCGTGAATGGCGAGCTCCTCCCTCATCCTGATGTCGCCGACGCCATCGGAGAACGCCGAGATGATGGCCTAGTCCGAGACCCTAGGGATCCCGAAGCGCATGGTGTTGAAGCGTTGGATGTACTTTTGTAGGGTCTCTCCCGGCTGCTGCCTCACGCGGCGCAGATCAGCAGCTGCCGGGGCTCGGTCGCGGGTGCCTTGGTAGTTGGCGACGAAACGCTCGCGAAGCTCTTCCCAGGAGGAGATGTATCCCACGGGGAGGTTCATGAGCCAGGAGTGTGCGCCATCTTTGAGAGCCATGGGGAACTAGTGCGCCATGACCTGCTCGATGCCGTTGGAGGCCTCGATGCTCAGCTCGTAGAGTTGGAGGAACTCCGTGGGGTCGGTGGTGCCATCGTAGCGCGGAGGCAGGTCCAGCTTGAGCATGCTGGGCTAGACGAGGCGCCGTAGCTCAGGAGCTAGGGAGCGACACCCGGCCGCGGTAATAATCGCAGGCGCCCCCTGCACCTGCGGCGCTGGTTCTTGGGGTGCTGGCGCCACCACCTCCTATGGTGCGCGGTCTTGGTGCTACGGGCCAGGGGGCCTGCGAGCCCCTGCATGGGGATGCGGAATCACCTGGCAGCTCTCCTCGTCGCGCGCATGGGCTCTGCGGGGTTGCCCACGTCGAGGAGCCTGGCGCCGGACCTCCTGGCCGGCGTCGTTGAATGGAGGCGGAGCCGGGACTCCGTGGCCTGCGTTCCCCGTCGGGGGCGACGGAGGACATGAGGAGTGCGTTGGTGCAGGTGCTTGTCCAGCGGCGTTGAAGAGCGCGGTGATGCGGTGGAGCCACTCGTCGTAGAGGTCATCTGCGGGCGGTAGCGCAAGAGCTCCCGCGCCATCAGCAACGCAGGCTGCTGGTAGGCCGGCCCGCGGCGGACCAGCGAGGACGACAACGCGGCCGGCGAGGGTGAAGGCGTCGCCGTGTGGCCGTTTCGCCGCACGGACTGGGGCAGCGATGAGTCCTGCTGCTCGTGGACGGCCGGGTCGGTGGCGGTGTTGGCGACCGGCGAGTTGGCGCGGAGCGGTGCACCGTTGCCCACGGGCGCCGTCTGAGCGATGTTCGCGGCGCGAACGGCGGCGCGAGCTCGGCGTGTGTCCACCATGGCTGTGGAGCGGAGTTGACGACGAGAACGCGACGAGGTCGTCAGAGAGGCAAGATCTCGACACGCCCCCTACCTGGCGCGCCAAATGTCAGATTAAAGGCTCCGCAAAACAGAAGAAGTTCGAACACAGGGGCGTGAAAGAAGATCTCTCCCACTCACATCTACCTAGCGTCTCGCTCTCGTCTTGGTTAAGGGATTCAAGCAAACAACAGATAGAGTACGCAAGAGTTTACCCAGGTTCGAGCCACCGTGTGGTGTAAAACCCTACTTCCTGCTTTGGTGGATTAGCCTCGGGAGGGCTGGAATATGAGCTAGTATAGTGGTTCCTAAGCTCAGGAGGCGAGCTCAGGAGGATCAGGAGGCAAGTGTTCTTGCTCCTTTGCGTGGTGGCAGAGTTTGTGGATCTGCTCTACTTGGCTAGGCTTGGTTTGACCTGTCTCCATAGTGGGGGTCCAAGCTACCTATATAGGCGGCCAGGGTCCTCTTCCCCCGAAATGTTTAGGCCGGAAGGGATCCCACAACAGCCATTTTTGAGCGGGAACACAAGGACACTCCTATCCTGACAAAAGCAGTCTTCGCCTGCAAAAGGATCAGGCGGTGACACGGTGGTGGGCTCGACGGTGACATCTTCCTTGTCGTTCTTGCGGTCTTCGCTCTTGTTGCGCCGAAGGGGAAACCTTTGTCCCGCTCCTTGGGACCCCGCGGTTGCGCTGTCCCCTTTGCACCGAAATGGCAACTGCACCGCTGGGTATGCTTCTGCGAGAGTAGAATCTGCCCATTCTGACTGGTCAGAGTGACTTCTCGGGTTGCACAATTTATGCATACTTTATATTCGGTCAACCAATTCATGCCTAAAATAATGTCCAGCTGTACCGACTCGATGAGTATCAATGAAGTTGGAAAGCTTATTCCGTTGATATTGATTTCCAAATCACGGTAGACTAGATTACTCTTGATTAAAGATCCCGGGGTTTGTACCAGCATATTTTTGCCCAAAAGTGAAGAAGGAATTTTTTTGGCAACAAAACTCCAATAGATAAAAGAATGGGAAGCCCCAGAGTCAAATAAAATTACGGCAGGTATGCTATTAACAGAAAACATACCAATGACTACTTCGGGGTTTTCTTGGGCTTCGTCTGCGGAGAGGTGATGAACGTGCCCGGCGATGTTTTGCTGGTTCGGGTATGACCCCATAAAGTTGACTTGTGGCCTGAATAGGGCATTCGCCTTGCTATTCTTGGGGCACTGTCTGGCATAATGTCCGTTCTGCCCACAACTGAAACAATAATTGTTGCGATGACGCTCCTCGTGTACTAGGTTGGTCATGACATTCTTGACTTGGGTAGTGGTCTTGTTAACATTTTGTTGCCAATTGGGCTTGTATTCTACTTGAGTCTGCTGCCAGGTTCGAGCCTTCTGCACTGGTTGCCCTTCTTTCCTTGGTTCAAACTTGCGCTTGTGCTCATTGTTAGTAGGCCTGTTGTCCAGCACGAGCTAGTGTTCTCTTTGCGCAATGAAAGCTTTGTTCACCAAAGTTTGGAAGTCTGGAAAATCGAGCATGCTGAGGGTGCACTGGAGTTGCGAGTTTAATCGTCCAAGAAATCTGTCAATCTTTCTTTCTTCAGTGGCCACGTCATAAAGGGAGTAACGGGCCAGATGATTGAATTTTTGCAAATATTCACCCACAAACAGATTTACTTGGGTGAGTGCAAGAAATTCACGCTGCTTGGTCTTCATGATCCCAGTAGGGATATGATATTTTTTGAACTGATCCTTGAATTTTGACCAGGTGAGTTCTTCATTAGCAGGCCACATGGCTTTTGCATTTTCCCACCATATGGCAGTAGTGCCTTCAAGATAGTGAGTTGCATATGGAACTTTGTCCTCTTCTGTAGTACGGGCAATCTCAAGCTTCCTTTCAATGGTCCGCAACCAATCGTCGGCATCCAAAGGGTCAATAACCTGACTGAAACTGGGAGGCTGAGTTCTCTGAAAATCTGATTGTTTGGAGTGACGACCGTTCTGATTTCCATTCTCTCCAACCATAGCTTGAACACTTTTCAATATCTCAAGCAGATCATTACTTCTCCTTTCCTCAAACATACGCAGAATCTTCTCGGTGGTAGGCGGATTTGGCGGTGGAGGCGGTGGTGGTATGTACGGCTCGGGAGAGTGTCCTGCCTGTCGGGTGGAACGATGAGCAGGGACATCCTCATGAGCACAGCTACTGTTGCCTCCCCGCGTCATCCTATTATGGATTTTTCCCAAGACAATGTAACCGAGATGAGAAACATTCAAAATGAATATTGGGGAAAAGCCAGCAACAAATCCCGAGAGAAGACAAAATTACGAAAAAAAGACAGCGAATAGAAGAAATACAGTTCCAGCATAATTATAAATAGACTCATACATGAAAGGTAATTAACATGCCTGGTTCCACTACGCTCATACAGGACATGAAACATCATGACTCGTACATCTACAATCATACATCATCCTGATAACTGTGAATACTCATAAGCTCTACTGCTATGCTCGTGCTGCGGGGTCCTCTCCTGAAGCGGACTCGGATCCTGAACTGACGAGGTTAACTGAAACCTCTGGGTTAAAGGTAACACGACGGCGCTGTCTCGGAGGCTCTCCTTCCGGGGCAGAAGTAGGGTGAATCATAGTAGCTACAGGAGTAGTGAGAAGAGAAACCCACTCAGCAGGAGCACTGAGAGGATTTATGGTTGAGGCCCCCGAGCTACTCGGAGGAGTAACCGGTGAAATCGGGGAACCAGAATTGGCGGGGATGTAAGGGGTAAATCCCATGGATGCGGGAATAATGATAGACCTAGTACTGGCTAAAGCAATACGAGTGTTAGTCAACTCTCGAGCCAGCTCATGGATCAGGAGATAACTAGCAGTAATATATCAGGAAAGGTGGCTAGCAACACTATCAGACTCCGGATCAATAGCAGGGAAACGAACACGACCATTGTCGTGCAGAGAGGATAGTATTGGAAACCTGGGTGATTCTGCATGCGGACCTCGCTGTGACAGAGCTCAACAAGGATCTCGAATGCAGCAAATTGGACGGCCTGTGAAGCGGTAGAAACGTAACTGCTCCGAGAGGTATGCGTGTAAGAGCTGGAGTCGGAACTGATGCGCAGAGTAACCACTGCCTGATACTCATACACTGAGCCTGCTAGACGCTCCCGGTACACACGATAGACTGGGTCGTCTACGAGAGGGTACAGCCAACACCACACGTTACGAAGGAGGTGCGGTGACGCGTACGGCATCAGCTGCAACTAGCACGGATACGGCACCGGAGCCATCTACACTCACAACCATTAGTATGTTAGCATAAAAATTTGAAGTAAGTATATGCAAAGCAACAACCAGCTACACATGCTACCGGCACTCAACTTAAACGTGTACCTAGCGTTTAGTTAACACGTTGTAGTCTAACGTGCCCTACAGTCAGCGCGGCTCTGATACCAAGCGTTGTGGAACCCCGGCTCAGAGCGACCTGTTTACCCTGCATTGCTAGCCTAGATACCATGTCTTTTGGCAACACACAACATTGTGGTACAGAAAACAACCGCGTTATTGATACTAGCGGATCAAAGTTTTACATTACAACAGGTAGCGCGGCCAAGCGGCACACACGGTGTGGCTAAACAATATGTACATTATTTAGTGAACATAAAAGGCCTCGGTCATAACATCTACGCGGCAGCGGAACGACTTCGTAGGAGAACTCCATAGCACAGGGACACCGATGAGGACACGATCTAGACTTAGACGGCACTCCTTTCCATCAAAACCTTCCTGAAATCTGGCATGACACGCCAGGTCAGTACATTAAATGTACTTGCAAGCTTACAGCAAACATAATCATAAGGACAAACAATATCATGCTAATTATTCAATTATTAAAATGCAACAACATACGTGTGTATGCATATAACCAACATGATGTGCTCATGCCTTTGTGAAAATAGTCCCTTGGACTGACTTACCAACGGTGATCATTCTTAATACACCAACTTGTCCATCTCAACATAACATATTTTGTGATCTTTCCGGCGATCACAACCCTGACCATACTTGGTCTCAATCATCTCGGTGGCTCCTCCACCATCTTTAACAGTGAAAAGTTCATAACTTAGTGAGAATTTTTTTATTAAATGTTGACCCATGGTGTGACCTACTTTCGAGCGTGTCCGTGACTTTGGACTCGGCTATCGATAGATTAGTTACACCCTGCAGAGGTAGTGCACTGTACCCACACCACGGAACCCAAGGCCTCGCTCTCCCATTCGGGTGGACGAACGGCGTTCCGACGAAACCCTTCCATTGCCATGACACTCTCTCGGCCACTCCGACTCATTTCCCATTGGAATATTCCTGGGTGGCCCCGTGCCTACCAAAGGCACAACGACCACCGTCGTGGCCAAACATAACTATCCCAAACGGGGACTCGGTACCATAAACTCAACAACGGGCACACAAGGTTATGTCTACTTACCGGGCCAGCGTATCGCATGCCCGTAACCTTCCCTACTTGGAGGTATAGACCAGAGGCATGACAACGGATCGAATAAAGGCCTTCCCATAAAGGAAAATGTGGTTGCAATGGGAAAAACTCGATTCAGTGGCACCATGTCACACCCTGATTTTCATGCCACATCACTTAAGCTAATAATCATGCTAAAATGTGGTTTGGCAACAACTTTTGAGTGTTTTTGACCTTGCTTGATTGGTTTTCTGGTTGTTGTTTGCTAGTGCTCTAAATATAAAATAAATCATCCAACTCTTATACTTCATCTCCTTGATCCAAAACCTTTTCCCAATGATCGTTCCATGTGTATAGAACAATATAGTATTTTCTTATAAAATTAATTTGGCCAAATAGTATTTTCTAAAAATTAGTTTTCCAAAAACCCCTGAATTGAGGTTTGCACTGCAAGTACCTTATTTAGGGTGTGAAAAATCTTTCAATGAGTATATTTGAATCCTATTAGGTATAGGACTCCCATAAAATACAAAATTATAATTTTCAAAGTTATTTTTATATTTTATTTAAATGCTTTTTCTTTAGGCCAGAAATGGTCTTTTATAGGTTAAAAATTATTTAACTGTTTTAGAAATATTTTCCAAACTTCAGAGAGACTCCTAGGACATATATTGTCCATATATAAGAGTTTCAATACATGGCCATGTTCAATTGGGCAAATCCTTCCAAAACCCTTTCTGGATATTTCAAGCTTTTGAAATATTTACAAAGGAAATATTCTCTAAAAATTCCAGGGAAATTCTATCATGTCAGATATGAAATATTTGATGATCTTACAAAGCCTCATGCCTTGAAGATCAAGAAAACATCATCTAATCCCCTCAAAACCATTTCTGTCCATTTTGATGTTTGAGCAACTTTACATTGCCAAACTTGTCCAAATGCTCTCAAACTTGGTGCACATGCTAAAATGGTCTAATTATGCATCTAGACCAAATGGCACAAGTATTGGAGAAGCATGACTTGATCTAAGTGCCCCAAAACCCTTTCTGACCAGATCCAAATTTGAACAACTCTACATTGCCAACTTTTTACTTGTGGCCTCAAATTTTGTGGACATGCTCACAACAGCAAATGATGACACTACACCAAGTGGTGCATCAAGCAGGGATTATTTGCTTAACTTAATCTTGAAAAAGTCATTTCTGCTGATTTCCAGGGTTTACCAAAGTTACATTGGCAAGTTTCTTCAAATGAGCTCAAACTTGGTGGAATACCCTATTTCTATATGCCATTTGATCCTGTTAAGTCTCATGACAAGTGGAGTTAAATTTCTTGCCCAAATTTGCATCAAACTCCTTCTGTCACTTTTCAAAAATCTCCATTTTGACCACTTACACTATTCTCCTTGAGCCCAACTTTTTACCACAACTCCTCCTAGTCCTCTCCTACCTCCAGTAACTCTCCCCTAGCCATTTCTCAATGTTTGAGGGGTAAACTACCCCCATTTACCTCCCTGGACAGCCCCTCTCTCCCTCTTCTTCTACCTCTCTCCTCTCCTGCTAGCTCTCCAGGGCATCCAAGACCACAGCCCACTTCTTTACTCCTCCCCTGACCCCCAAGAAACCATTGGGCAAAATGGACGCGTCCAGAGCGCATGGGACACGGCCATGCCGGCTATATGGGTGCTCTAGAGCGCGCTACAGTGTGCTCCCGCACTGTAGCCGCGTCCTGCCCGAGGCACCCGACAGCCTAGGGCATTGGGATTGTGTCCTCCGAGGCCGCCTCGGCGTCCGGGACACGCTAGACGGTTGGCCCCCTCCTCCTTCTATCTCCGGCGACCTCTGTCGCGCATGCCAGAGCGCCGCCCGCGTCCGCAAGTCGCCGCCCGCGTCCCTGGCATGCCTCGCACTCGTTCCTCTCTCCCTCTCTCTTTCCCTGGTCGTAGACCACGCCCATAAAGACCCAGACACGCCCACGCGCGCCCCCGTGGCTTGCAGCAATGGCAACAGCCTCGCCGCCGCACGAGCTCGCGGTGCACCTTACTCCTCTATTTAACGTCACCCCCCGAGCCCCGCTGCTCCTTTGGCTCTCTCTCTCTCTCTCTCTCTCTCTCTCTCT
>LR738711.1:586040337-586077018 GCA_902687465.1 Secale cereale | reverse complement strand
ATTCTTCCTCTGGTGCCCCCATCCACCTCCAAGGCCAAAGCCGAGCCGCTGTCCATCGCCAGAATTCAGGCCATCCCGAGCTCACCTCCCTCCCTTTCCTCCACACAAAAGTTCCCCGTGGTCCGGCGAACCTCCCCACCTCCTCAAACCGTCGCGGGGATGCTCGAATGCCGAGGGCCACGGATGGCTGATGACCTCCCCCGCCACCGTCAAAGCTGCGGTCGCCTCGGCCCCCTCCGGCGGCAGTGACCTGCACCAGCGGATGCGCCACTCCGCGCTAAGCTCGTCCATAGGCAGAACGCCGCGGGAGATGGCCGAAGGCGCCGGCTATCGCCGGACGAGCGCTGGCGTGCGCTCTGCCTCCCCAAAAAATAATGAGCAATTTCTTCATATTTGTCAACTTTGCAAAATCATTGGAAATTCATTTGAACTCCAAATCCAGTGAAACCAACTCCTAGATGCTCCTAAATTCATGATTTGTTAAATGGGTGCCTTTGCTCATTTTTCAAAAATATATTTCTGTATACTTCTTGCAAATCCATAAACCCATTGATTCCAACATATTGTAATGATCAGAAATATCCAATAATCCAATCCCAATGAAACCACTATGGTTATTTTTCATAAAACCGGGGATATCCTAAAAAAGTCCAACTCCTATTTTTAGAGCACTTTTATTTTTGCCTTGTTGTGTTGCTTATTATGATTGTTTCCGTTGTTAGTTGACGAAATGAACGGAATACTTGGAGATGGACCATAAGGTTTGAAGACTCGGAAGCACAAGGCAAGCAGCCCTTTGACCATGTTCGAGAAACCTTTTTATGCATGTCTCATAGCACCTTATTATCAATGCATCGGAATCATGTAGAGGAGGAGACCACTTTGGTTGGTACCTTCGTTACTTTACTATTGAAACTTGCACCAAACCTGACCCTACCTTCCTATGAGGGTTATGCAGGTGGGAGTAGATAGATTTATGCTATAGTAGTTGGCTACGCAAAATGGGTCAGGATTATGCATGGAAAGAAACAAGTGTGGTTTGACATACTTGCAAATAACCCAGTGGGAGCCACTAATGCCCCTGGGAGGTGATGAGGAACTAGGGCACTACTTGGTGGAGAAGTAGTGTACCGAGGCTTGATGAAAGTGTTGTTTACAGAGATGGATTAAATTTATGTCTGATTACCGTCCCAACCAAGCATGTGCAGCCACTCTACCCCTTATGGGACAGGGCATTATTGATTACCTAGGTCGATACTAGCATGGTGCCCACATTACTAGTGACGGGGGTGACATGAGGTCACTCTCTGGACGGGGTCGTGCTTGGATAGGCGGCCATGACTGTCTTTACAGGGCACCGGACACACCATTGGTACCCCATGCTTGTGGTATGAGATGAATATGGGAGCGAGGCTCCACAATTTTTAAGATGTGAAATGTGGGGCACGGGGGTTACTACCAATCGAGTCGACTCTATGTTAGTGTCGTCTAGGGAAAGATAGTGATCGTGTGCTTACCCCGGGTACTTGAGGTACCGCGGGTCGTGGATGACACGGAAGTTCCCCGGATCTTGTGGGTAAAGTGTGCAACCTCTGCAGAGTGTAAAACTATTCGAATAGTCGTGTCCATGGTCAAGGACAGTTGGGTGGTGCTGCTTAGACTATGTCCATGAGTTTCTGGAAAACAACACGGTTTGGTAAATCTGTTGATGTGATTGTGAGAAAGTCACGATGAGCCTGAGCAAGGGTTGTTCATGACTCTTTCACGATGTTGATGTTTGTAACCTCCTGATACTTGTTGCAGACGCATGCATGCCCTTGTTATATGTTGATCATACTTGCATATGAGAAACTAGCTTTCCGCAAAAACTGCCAATTTAGCAGTAGAGCCTTGCATAATCATTCTGTCATCACACTTGGGTTGCTTGCGAGTACATTCAAAGTACTCATTGGCTTACCACTGGTTATTTTATTGGCCAGGCATGAA
The DNA here is from genome assembly GCA_902687465.1 of Secale cereale. NCBI lineage: Eukaryota > Viridiplantae > Streptophyta > Magnoliopsida > Poales > Poaceae > Secale > Secale cereale. The sequence goes on along the minus strand of LR738711.1, from coordinate 586,075,032 downwards.
AGAACAGGATATGCTGATGATTTCTCGGTGACAAACATGCGAGCTAGGACGCTTCCCAGTCAGAATGCATGTAGGGTTAAGGCAGATGGCATGGGTCCAAGTTGTTATTGAAGATTTCCGGTACAATGATATACTCAAGACTTGACCATAATGGTCAGAATTTGTGTAATACAGTATGTATGGATGTAAGACTTTTGTTATTCACCTTCTGTGTGTTCAGTGGGCATTGATCTTTGGGATCACTGTACACCTGGATTCGGTGATCACGACTTATGAGTCGGGGTCCCCACACACCAGGACCCGGTCAACAAATTATTCAAGTTGAGTTATTAGCAGGTTCAACTTAAAAAAATAACCGGTGTCATAAAATGCCATGCAAATGCAACACACAAATATGCATCACCGTAAAGAACTGGGTCAGCTCTACCATACTAAGTTTAAGAATCAACAACTTTCCAATATTCCTATGGTTGGGATTTACTTTCAATTAAAACAGAATATATTCTAGCAAAATTTTACCATAGTTCTTATGCAAGAAAATGACTTCACATAAATATTTATATCCATAACCATATTAGTTCTTCATAACCCAAACTTTCTTCTAGTTATATTAACAACTTAATCAACTTCCAACTTTCTGTAAACTAAATATAATAACTGAATCCAGCAACCAACAGAATACAAATAACAAAAAAAATTCTTATGCATGGATTAAATCATTTATTCAAGTTGGAAAATCACAAATATTGAAATGGCACCATGAAAATGTTGTTGTGGCTTGGCTTCGTGCAAATGAGGTTCACAGCCCTCCTGGTGATCCTCAAGACAAGCTTCCTCTTCTGAAAAGATTGAAAAGCACCAAAAGAAAAATATCAAGAACCATTCTGAAATTCACCAGAAAATCTACACAACATAGAAATATCCCATTTTTGGTGTGCTGCAAGATTTCTTTACAAAGAACACAATGCAAAAAGAATCAATTCATTTGGACTTATGGTTAAAAAGTTATTACTATTTGAAGTTCTCTGGAATATAAATAAATTTGAAATTTAAATAAACAGACTGGGAAGGGGGTGACGTCGAAGGCGTAAAGTCCCAGGGCGCCACTACTCGTACCACTTCGTGCGAGTACAAAGTGGCTGACTAGCGGGCCCCGCTAGTCAGGTGAGGGGGGAGAGGCAGAGAGGAACAGAGGCGGCCGTGGCTTTGCCGGAGCGCATGCCGGCGATGAGAGCTCCTTGGCCAAGATGAGAGGGATAGATCTACGGAGGAGATTGAGGCGCACCTGCCCGTACCCGTAGCGTAGCTAGGGGTGGTCGGACGGCGTCGGAGACGGCCTCGCAAGCGGAGGAAGAACAGGGTGGTCGCCGGAGTTGAGGACGACGACGAGCAACGACGACTCCAGAGGTTCCAACTAGGTGGAACGGCACCACCAGAGTTTGGCGGAGGCTCTGGAAGGGTTGCCCTGGCCTGAGTGGGGCTGGAGCTACCGCGACGACCCAAGGGGATCGCCGGCGTGCTCAAGCTCGGAGACGGCGGCCTGCGTCCTGCCCGGGCGGGCTACGGCTTCCTACGCAGTTGTGGGGTGTGTGGGAGTGGAGTGAGGTGCTCGAGAAGGCTGGGAGGGGCTCCATTTATAGGCCAGCCGAGGGGGGGATTGGGGCTCCGTCGGCGACACCTGGATGCTGCGCCCGGCGACGAACGGCGTCAATGACAGGGGGAGAAGGCGACGTGGTTCACGTGAGGACTTTGGATGAACGGAGACGAGCACAATATCACTGGGAAGGCGACGAGCACAGTGCGCACCGCACTGTTGCCTTGGCTGGACCACGCATGTGCTTGCTGCGGCGAGCTCCGGTGTCGGCGAGTGCCAGGGGGTGATTTAGGAGTCGAGACGAAGATGGTGGCGAGGTTTGGCAAGCTCTGGTAGGCGGGGAAGCGAGCACACGCTAAATAGAGTGCTCGCCGGCACTCAGAGCACGTCGACTAGCAGCCTGGCATGGTGCACAGGCATGGTCACCGCGTGAACTCTGCCTCCAGGCTGACTTGGGGCCAAAGATCTTGTCTGGCGTGTTGTTCGTGGTAGATTTGAATGTTACCCTAGTTTGGTTTGGACCCAGATAAAGTAGAGGAGATTTCACCAGCTTGGTAAGTTTCTGGGCAGTAACTTTGAGAGCATACGGAGGTAAAAGGGCTGGGGGTTGGAAGCTGTGCTTTGGAGGCTAGCCATAAGTTACTAAGGTAAAGATGCACAAGAAGTTTCAGATACAATGGAGAAAGTAAAATGGTAGTTGCTATAGAAACTACCATTTCTATCAAGAATAGAAAAGAATTTCCGTAGCAAAAATATTCCAAAAAGTGGTGCAATATTTTCGCTCAGGAAGGTGTCCTAGGGTTCAAAGAATATTTGTGAATTTTCTCAGATTTTTGTGGGCAAGAAAAATTAGGGTTGCTTTGGAGCACAATGAGCTAACTAGGGTTTCGGCGGGAAAAATCAATATTTTTCAATAAAGAAAAATATTCCAATAATTATTTTAGGGTGAACCAGAGGGGGATAATATGATTTGAGATGGAGATGAGGCACTTGGGTGAAAGCCAAGGGTACCCAAGTATTTAAGTCCATATGAAAAGATTCAAAAATCACAAGGTTCAAATTAAATCCAAATGAAACTCGGGCAAATAAAAGAGGGCAAAAATCAGGCTGTCACAGAAACTGATTGCCGTGTCACTCCATGGGCTTGCAGAGCTAATTTGGTAAACCTCGGCAAGTTCACGATTCGCTCTCTTGCGACCGTTATTTGAGGAGAACGTCTCGAAGACGGTGAAGACACCGACGTCTTTCTCCCTTGATACAGTGGTGGCAAGAATTGCCATACCGCTCTTTGCTACCTGCCGGAGTACCCTACACTCTCTAAGGCAATGGTTTGGGACATTGTCCGGGGCTGCATGTATTTGGCAAGGTGTATCGAGCAATCTGTCCAGTACATACTTGTTTTTAAAAAAAGGTTTGCTCTTCTTGCCAATGGGCATGTTATCGGATGACCTGCTAGGGTATGCCCGTTTAGCCTTGATAACGTACTGTCCGGGTATGGACTGCTCGAGGGGTGTATTCTGGGCTTTCCAAGTGTTATCCATTGCATAGTACTTTTATACTAAATGTGACAGTTTTGTGAAACTCAGAACACGACGTCGATTGAGGGCGTTCAAGACTCCCTCGTCCGTGCAGTTGCGGTAAAATAGAGAGACTGCCTTGTCGTCGCAACAGTCCTTGATCTTGTTTTTAACAAGCAGGAATCTAGCCCAAAAGTGGTTGACCGTTTCCTCGGGCTGCTGTTGTATGTTCACGAGATCATCTATGTTTGGAAATCTAGATTTACATGGAGAGTTTTTCCCAGGGTGGGTGAGTATTGGTATTTTAGGTCCCGACCCAAAGTGGTATTCGGGGTTTGGACAACCTCTAATGGGGACGATCCGGGTTTGACAGGATCTAATCGTCTTTTGGGTCCGGTGTCAGTCCTAGAGCTCGAAGAACATAAAGTGCCTCCCGACAGGGGCGTGTTCGGCTCGAAGGGTTTGGAGATCCGAACTGCAACGGTCTTCGTCTCAGGAGGAGAAGTCTCTATGGCTCTGTCCTCAACAGCTGCCACCAGATGAGTGATCGGGAAGGGATCAATCTCATCATGACCGGATTTAAGTCCGATCTGATATCCTAGCGATGCAAGCCCCAGGGCGGCGATGCAACACAGCAGCTCGTTCAAGGGCGAGAGACCTGCCGAAGTTGCGTCATCGGAGTGGCTGGAGTTGACGTAAGGTTGGTGCTCGATGACCGCAGGGAGTGCGGCTGGCCCTGAGGCCACGCGGGCGCATATAGCAAATCCGCTGAGCTGGAGAACCCGGCCCATGGCCAAGTTGTTTCCGAGGGTAATCCCGTTGTTGATGACGAGTCGAGCCATCGATCGCTCATCGCGAGCGCACAGCGGAGCTCTCAATGAAAGAACCATTGTCAGTGTCAAAACCGGCATATCTCGGGTAGGGGGCCCAAGCTATGTGTTTAGAGGATCGATGGTAACAGGAGGCTGGGGACACGATGTTTACCGAGGTTCAGGCCCTCTCAATCAAGGTAATACCCTACTTCCTGCTATATTAATATGGATGAATATGAATACAAGAGTTGATCTACCTCGACATCGTAATGGCTAAACCAAAAAATCTAGCCTATGAGGATATTGTGATGTTGATGATCTGCTCTACAAACTAAACCCCTCGGCTTATATACATGCCAGAGGGGACCTAGGGTTACAAGGGTGACTTGGGGAGGAAGTAATTGGATACATCCAGGCTCTACACTTGCCTTTCTACGTACATAGGAGTCCTGACCGAACACGGGGGAGGGTCTTGTGCTTCTTCTTTACGTGGCCTACCAATACGGCCCAGCTTCAACGACCCGGATGCCTGAGGACCCCTGAATACAGGACTCCCTCAGCGGCCGCCGAGGGATCAGGCCCCTGAGGTCTGTATGTTGCACGAGGTGCCATCTACATGCTCCCGAGTGTTCGGCCCCTGAGGCAACTGCATGTGGACAATTTACAAGATATGGGGGGTGACACGCTCTCGCCGACTTGCTCATGAGTGTTTCACGAGGGAAAGAGGCACCAAGGACCTCGATTAGGTGGCGTTTACGGGGGCAGGCCCGCAAGCCAGGGCTCGATCGCTTGGGTTTCTCGATGCCGTGGGGACAAACCCCAAGCACATGTGTCGTGCCATAGCCACTGCTCATGGGATGGTCGGGAGAAAGATCACGAGGGCGCGGTGCCCATGATGGTGACTGTAGGTGTTCTGGGAACCAGGGTACCCAGACTTGCCTGCCTGCAGCCCATGACGTGGCTCCTTTTTAGGCCTGGTACGGCCCATCTTCAGCATCAACACTCAAGACCCTCGTGAAGGACCAAGCCTCGCGGGGCAGACGACACCAAGACCTCCGGAAGGGGCACCCTCGTCTGGCTGGCTCCCGAGGAGCGGAGTACTCTATGCAACCCCCACCTCACGAGGTTTGCATGACGCAAGCCATGACGACCAATGCCAGGCGGGCGCTAGTGGGCGGAGTACAGTAGTTTCCTCTTTGGTGCTAAGGAAGCGTCCTCAGACGAGAGTCCCAAAGAATCTGCCAAAGGTTTCCATTCCAGTGCAACAAGACCAAGACCGCCAGAACGGCAGGATGAAGGTCATCACCGAGCCCACCATGGCGTTAGGAACAGAGGCTTTGCATGCGAAGACTACCTTTTATCAGGATAAGTTGTACTAGTTGTCACCCTTCAAAATTGGTCATTGTGGGACCCCTTCCAGCCAAACATTTCGGGGAAGAGGACCAAGAACACTATATAAGTAGGCAAGCCACCACCCAACAAAGGGGTGGATCATATAGACCCTCTCTTCCACCACCAAGCAAGAACACCTCACCTCCGGATGTTGTTCACTCATTGTACTAGTTCATCCACAGCCCATCTCGAGGCTAATCCACCATACTGCTGGAGTAGGGCCACTCACCGCTAGGTGGCCTGAACCAAGATAAACTGCCTCGTCTCCCTTTTACATTCTTGCTCATCGTGCTAGTTTGTGAGATGGAGAGTAGATAGATAGGCGAGGTTGAGATCTTCGCACGCACCCTAGAGTACGAACCTAGAGGGTTTTGCGAAGCCCTGAATCCGACATTTGGTGCGCCAGGTAGGGATACGTCGAAGCTCCCCTTCGTCCATTCGGTTCATCATTGTTTCACCAGCCAATGGCTGACATCCGTTGTGTCTGTGCCGAGCGTCGGGCCGCTATCGCCTCTCGCGTAGCCCAGACTGTAGTCTGTCGGTCTCCATCACCGGCGGCAAACACTGCCACAGTCCCCGCTGCCCACGAGCAGTAGGATTTGTCGTTCCCGCTCTCAGCATGGTGCAACGGTTGCACTGCAACCCGTCACTAACTCCACCAGCTGCTTCGTCCTCCCACACCCGTCGCGGCCCGACAAACTCATAGGCCGCGCTGCTCATGGAGCATGAGCTCCTACGCTACTGTCCAACCGATGACCTCTACGAAGAATGGCTGGACCGCATCGCCGAGCTCGTGAGCGCCACGGGAGAAGCTCAACAATCGTGTCGTTTGCTGCCTCTTCCACAACCTCAGGCAAGCGATGAGTCCCGCAGTGCACCTCCTCCACCGCCGCGGAGAGACGTCTTCCCCGAGCCGAGGCGCGAGGCCCCCCAGCGTGACTAGCCGTGCAGGGTGGCCGCACGAGATGAAGAAAGATGTCAAGTGGTGCAGCGACCTCGTCAGGGTCTCGTGCCTCCGTGCGCAGTGGCACACGAACACCTAGACCAGGCTCCACCTCAGCAGCAAGCACCAGTCAGCATGGCGGGCTGCAAGGCGTTCACCCTGGAGCTCCCTCGTGTCATATGGCCCGGCAAGTTCAAGTCAGGTCTACCCTCGCGTTATGATGGAACACCTGACCCAGCAGAGTTCCTGCATCTCTACAAGCTGAGCACGAAGCAGCCAATGGCGATGAGAAGGTCATGGCCAACTGGTTTCCCATGTCTCTCAAAGATGGTGCTCGTTCGTGGCTCCCGAACCTCCCGAAGGAATCAATCTCCTCCTGGGGTGAGCTACGTGAACGCTTTGTTTCCAACTTCGAAGTGACCCGTGACCGTGCCCCGACGATAGGTGACCTGCAGCGCATCAAGCACTAGCCGGGAGAGATCCTACACATGTACATGCAGCATTTCACCAACGTCCGCATCAAGATTCCCAAGATATATGATGAAGCCATCATCTCAGCGTTCACTGATGGCGTCCGGGATGTCAGGATGAAAGAGGAACTCACCATTCAGGAGGACATGTGCTTGGCTCTGGAGATGTTCAACGTCGCGATCAAGTGCGCAAAGGCAGAAGAGGGTCGCCTCTCGCTTGTCAAGCTTCTTGAGGCTGACCCAGAAGACAAGAAGACCAAGACCAAGGAGGCCAAGCACAAACGACCGACAGTACTCGCGGCTGAGCCTGAGATGAAACGTGGATGCGATTACCCCAATTCCTCTAAGGGCAGCCGCCCGTTCTGCGCCTTCAACAACGTGCACAGCCACAACACCAACGACTGCCAGGAACTCAGGGCCATCCATGACGGACGCTTCGGACGCTGCCCCGAGCGCGGCGAACGAGGCTACGAACGCGGAGGTGGCCGTGGAGGAGGACGCTGGGAGAACCGTGACTCTCGCCAAGGCTGGCGTGAGCGGCCTCATGAGGATCACTGACAGGGCCAGCCTCGTGAGGCCCATGGAGAGACCAGCCTCGCGAGGATCATTGGAGGGACCAGCAACGTGAAGATCGCCAGCGAGACAACGCAGCCCTTCCATCGCGGCCACCACCACTGAGAAGGAACGACGGACACCATCAAGATGAAGGGGCTGGGGGCTTTCAGGAGCCGCGAGTAGTGGCATACATCCTGGGAGGCTATCAGGCCCCTACATCTCATCGCGTCTTCAAGCAATTTGCCCGCGAGGTGAACATAGTCCTCCCCGAGCTCGAGATAACGCGTCCTCTTAGATGGTCCAAGTGCGCCATCACCTTCAAGTCCACTGACTAGCTCAAGTGCGTGGCTGCGGCCGGCGCCCTCCCTCTGCTCTGCTCACCTACCATCAGCAACATGCTCGTCACCAATACCCTCATCGATGGTGTGGTAGGACTCAACGTCCTCTCCGTCGAGACATTCGACATGCTCCAGATGTCGTACGACCAGCTCCAACCCACCAGGCCTTTCTCCGGAGTGACCGACGACTTGACAACACCAATAGTACAGATCCGCCTCCCTGTCACCTTTGGCGACTGCCAGAACTACCGCATAGAGCTCATTGACTTAGACGTCGCCACATCCGGCTCCTATACAATGCCATCCTTGGCTACCCAGCTTTAGCCAAGTTCATGGCGGCGACCCACCATGGCTACAACGTCCTCAAGATGCAGGGAAGCGGCAGCATCATCGTGGTTACCTGTGATGAGAAGGATGCGGTGTGCGCTCTCGAGCACGCCTACCAAGCTGCGGTAGTGGAGAACCCCAACACTGAGGGCTTTGCCTACCCTCCTGAAGCCGTCCCAAAGAGGAAGAAGCAGCTGCTCGCCCTGGAGCCTCACGAGGAAGCAGCACCCGACGGCCACACCACAGGATCCGCGCCCGTTCCCGGGGCGCCTTCCTCCCTCGCATAGGAAGGCGCGCCCAGCACCCCTCTCCGGTTGGGCTCGGGGGCTCTCCTCTGGAGGGCCTCAGACCTCGCCAACGCCACAAGGGAGGCACTCGGGCACCATCTGGAGGCGTTCTTCAGCGCAAGTTTCTGCAAGGAGGGCACAAGGCGCGATGCGCCAAGTGCTCAGGAGTTCATCGACCAGATCATCGAAGACTTGCAGGTACCAAGAGCAAGGCGAGGCAAGAGTCACCCCGCACCACCAAGTGTAGTTGCCGTCCCATGCTCGGGCGGTAGGCTATGCGTCTGCGTCAACATCCCAGGGCTCAATAGAGTCGCATCTCAGGAGCTCTACTGGCTGTCCCAGGTGGGCTGGTGCGATGGCCCTCCTCATAGTTAAGTTCGCGTGCCTTTCGGCCTGCCGAACCAAGCTGCCCTGCACCAGCGCCACATGCGGGGTGTCCTGGCGGCTCATTAGGCCAGGCATCAGGAGATCCTGGTGGAAGGGGCACTGTTCCTTCCCGAGCTCCCAGAACCTCAGGAGCTTCGCGAGGTCCCGGAGCCAAGCGACTCATGAGGAGCAACATCTGCAGCGAATGTCTTCAGCTACACCAACACTTCTACACCAACGGAGCCAGGTGACATTTCCCGTTTTGTTCAATTGGGAGCGCCCCTCGGGCTGCATCATCACTAGGCCGTGTGGGTTCGTCCCTGTGGCATGTCTCGTCTTTTCATTTGAATTCAGTTGGGGGCGCCCCCTTGGGCTGCATCATCCCCAGACCGTGTGGGTCCATCTATCAGGCCCAAGGTGCGATTCTATCCCGATCACGTGACACTTACGTGATTGGGGCACAACCGCATTTCGGGCGCTTAGCAAGATGGATATCATTACATCGTACCATTACATACATACATGGGGGATACAACAATACATACAAGTCACATGAATACAACAACATCAATACAAGGCATCCGACTACGGATGCAAACATGAAAAATTCAACGACATCCATCAGCTATCCCAGGCAGCCGACCCGGAACCTAACCCAAGACTGAAGAAGCTGAAGAAGAAAGAACTCCAACACAAAGGACATCGCTTTCACGTCAAGAAATCGGAAACCTGCACCTGCAACTGTTGTTGTAGTATCTGTGAGCCACGAGGACTCAGCAAACCCATAACCATGGGTAACAAGACTATCAAAGCTTAATAGGTAGGAAGAGGTTAAGTGGTGAGGTTGCAGCAGCGGCTAAGCAATGTATGGTGGCTAACTTACGAGTACAAGAATAAGATGAGCATCTACGCAAACTGTCGCAACTAGTAGTGATCGCTAAAGATCCAGAACTATCTACGAGTCAAACATAACCCCACCGTGTTCTCTTCTCAAAGTGAAAAGAGACAGTCACAGTTACTCACATAGTTGTGTGTTTTACTTCGGATCTTCTGTCAAGTTTTCTACAACCGGACATTGACAAATTCCAATATGACACATAACCGCGGGCACGGCTTTCGAAAGATCATAACCCTGCAGGGGTGTCCCAACTTAGCCCATCACAAGCTCTCACGATCAGCAGAAGTAATAATAATATTACCCCTTATCTTAGGGACAGTCCGATCAGGCCCGGAATCCCGGTGCACAAGACATTTCGACAATGGTAAAACAAGTCCAGCAAGACCTCCCGGCGTGCCGACACCCTGATAGTATCCGCGCGTATCTCATCTCAAGCCACGTCCGGATGAGCGAAGCGTACAGGAGCCAGATACCCCAAGTTGCCAAGGGGCGGTCCCGCACAGTGCTTTATTTGGTACCAACACCATCAGTACTGGCCCCTCCTGCTATGTAGAAAAGAATCCCGAGGGCGCGACCCCCTATGCAAATTTAATTAATTAATTAAGTTGTTATTATGAGGCCAATTAAAACCAATGTTGGGCCTTGCTGGAGGAGTTTTAATCAAAGACGAACTGTCAAGGGGTCCCCATATACCCAAACGTGTAAGGAACGCGAAATCAAGGAACATAATGCCAGTTTATCGGCTCCTAAGGTGGCATGAGTGGAACAAAACACCAAGCAAAAGGCCAAGCCTTCCACCCATGCCCACTATATAGGTGTGTTAATAATAATAATAGATATTGTGATATTCCAACAACAAGTTCCAACATGGAACGATCTTCATCTTCACCTGCAACTAACAACGCTATAAGAGGGGCTGAGCAAGCGGGTAACATAGCCAAACAATGGTTTGCTAGGAAGGTGTCAAAGGTTAGAGGTTTCCTGGCAACAAGGAGAGGGGCTGACAATAATGATGGGTAGCGCAACATGTAACGATAGCATCGAGACAACTAAGCATGGCAATGATAGTAAAGGTATCCAAGGGTATGATCATCTTGCCTGAGATCCCGCAAGGAAGAAGAACAGATCCATGAAGTAGACGAAGAAGAAGCCTCGAAGACGAACCACGTGAAGTCGAACGAATCCTCACGATCGCAACGGAACAAGCACTAACGAGAAGAAGCAAGCAATACGGTAAACACACAACACAAGAACATGACAATATGCTCAATCAAGTATGAAGCAATACAAGTATATTTAAGATGCACTACATGGCAAGGGATGAAGCACGCAAGAACAGCATGACCCAACAAGTTTAAATGAGGCCGGAATTAACACATAACAAATTCGGTAAGCCCTCATATGCATAATTTGAAATTAGTCCAGATCTGAACAAACCTCAAGTTAAAATTGTTAAACAGCAGGTTAACATGCACCATGATGATCTACATGAAATTCTAGTCAAGTTTCATATAAAGTTCATTTAATTCGGAGCTACGGCCTAGAAGATATGAGCAAAACAAGACAAGCATGGCAACGGTGCAAGAAGCACCCAAACATCAAGCAAACTCACTCCAAACATTTAAACAACATAATGTTATGATTCTACATGCAAAATCACACAAGTTTCATATAAGGCACACCCGAAACGGAGCAACGGGCTAAAAGATACGAGCAAAACAAGTTACAATGCAAAGCTGAAGTTAACAGCCACACAACAACTTTGGAGCAAGGTAAATATATGCTACAGCACCCAAACATGATAACAAGAATCATAGATGTGAAGTAGACATGTTACTTAACAAGCATGAACTTAGAACACACCCAAAAGCTTGCTGGAACACATTTAAACAAGCATGGCAAGTGGCAATAAAATTATCCAGACTTAGCCAAAATCTGGGAAGGCAAAAACATCATCACGATGCTGCCTTCGGAGGCACAAAACAACAAGTATATCCACTCTAATAACTACATAAAGAGCATGGACATGTAGTAGACATATCGTACAGCAAACAACTCCATTGGAGCATCTCCATAGGAGGCATGGATCAATAACAACAAGCTTCACCAAATTGATCATGCTGATAAAAACCTGACAGGTATAATTTATAGCAACTTGAGAGCAAGAAGTAAATAAGCTACAGCAGGCCATATGAGCAAGTAAGGGAATGAATGGATAGACAATAACATGGACAACAAGACATGATCATTGGCCACTCCAAAACAAGCATGGATTTGAATGGGGCATCAAGCAAACATAGCATCAGGTTATAACAGATTCCAGACTTAGCAGTTTTTTCACTAAGTATAAAACAGTAACAACAACAGGGCAAGTTTATGAGCTTGTTTAAGTCACCCCAAGGCATATCATGGAAATTTTAATGCACCATAGCAAAGACCATATGATTGTGCTTCTAAAACATATTAACATGTGGCATGAAGACAAACACATCAATAGCAATGAGCACGTGAAATCAGCATCTCATAACAAATTTCAGCACTTAACAGCCACATGCACTTTTGCAACAGAGATTAACATGGTAAAATGGACTCAAACAAGCATGCTACAGCAACCGTCATGTAGAGCTCTTCACAATGAACATTTTGACATATCATATGCTCCATTTGGATAAACATGCACCAAGTTATCATATCTCAAACATGGCAAGTTGCAACACGCAAGAAGATGACATGGCAACGACGACGAATAACTGGCTGACACCTGGCGCACCGGTCTCGGGGTGTCACAACACTCCCCTACTAACAAGAGTTCTCGTCCCGAGATCTTAGGAATGAGACGGAAGATAAAAGAAAGAACAAAGTTCTTCGAGAACAAATGGGTGAAACCAAAGAACCTTGAGAGGTTGAACAATATGAAAGAAGGATATATCGGAGATGAACGAAGTTGCAAAGACTTCGTTAGACAAGATGAAGAAGTAATACGATGATAACCAAAAGGTTGAAGGATATGAAGCACGGGTTGAAGGAATAAGAATGAATTCAAAACCACTCCGGTTAAAAGAGATAGGAAAGGAATTCCCATGGAAGAATTCGGGCAGCACTCCGGCTCAAACTAGAATGGAACAAGAACTTGAAAAGATGAATGATACTCCACGAGAGCAACAACACAATGCCTCCGGAAGAACTGAAATAAAAATGGAATGAAAGAACCGAGAAGAAGATGAAAACTTACACCACGAAAGCATTAGAAAGAGAATATTGAAGAGAAAGGTTTTAATATAGTTGTTGAGAAAATCAACAACAAAAGAATAGGCTTGATATGGACTTACATACATCGTCCCGAAACTTGAGGTGATATTATGCCGCAACCAAAGAAGGACTAGCTGAGAATGAAGAATTGCAAAACTCCACTTCAAAAGAATACGGAGAATTATTTGCACTCGAGAGGCAAAAGAATAAGAATGCTTGAGCCGCTCCAGAAGAATTAGCTGAACGCTTGAAGAATGAATTAAATGATGGAGAACCACCATGAACAACTCCGGTAAAATGAAAGGATGATGATATAGAAATGAAGGATTCAAGAATAAGAATAAAGCCTTGCGATGATTTAGACGGATGATCCGACGAGACGGCCGAGAAAAATTTGAACTCCGGAAAGGAAGGATAAATGCACCTGAATCTAGAATTTATTCATCAAGAATAAACTCCGAAGGAAGGGATTAATCAACTTGATAAAAAGAATAAGAATTATGTTATGCTTATCCTCCAACAATTAAATTGATGAAAAGCAATGGATTTGCATACTACTTATTCTCGATGAAATTGATTAAAGAACGATATATCGCGAACTTGCGAAAATCGTCATGAAACACCGGTAGGATTGGAATAAAAATGAATGAATTGATATGATAGCATCGGAAAAGAATTGTTGAGCAAATCACCGTAAAAAATTGAAGCCGAGTGAAGAAAAGAAACGAACCACTGAGAAGAATTAAATCGAGTGTTGAAAAGGAACAAACCACCGTAAGAATTACAATCGAGTGAACATAAGAGAACGAATCGCCGGGAAGAATAAAGCACTTGGGGAATTTAGATACAAGAGAACAACGAGATCGCGAACTGATTAAGAATGCTTGAACGAAGCACCGGAAGAATGTGAAACGAACGAAGAGGCATCGATGAAGAATATTTGAAGGACGAAGTTGAAAACTGAGAACGAAGAAATCTTCTGAAATGATGGCCTTCGGAGGAACACAAGGAAAAGAATTCATGAAATACTCCGGAAGAATGAAAGAATAAAGGTTGAACCAATGATGAAAAGAATTAAAAGCGATCTTGGAGAAGGCATACGACTGATGGAATCCATACTTACGTCACACTTTGAAAAGAATTTAGGAACACTCCGGGAAATTAGAAGAGTCAGGTAAGATCCTGGGAAAGACATATGGTTATGAGCCCACCGAAGAGAAAAACACCGTTGGAAAGGATCGAAAAGAGATAATGCGCGAGAACGACTAAGAGACTCGAATGAGGTGACAACCTCGAATTAATTGGAACACAGACAAATCTCCTGAGATGTCTACGGAACTTCGGAATAATTAAATGACGAGAGGCGAACGAGCAAGGAAAAAACATTAGAGTCGATGAAAGAATATGAACAACACCAAGAACTTGAATTGAATCCACCGGAAAAGAAGAAGAGATCAAGAAGGACGAAATAGATGAGAATTCACCGGTTGAAATAACTGAGAAAAGAATGCAAAGGATTCACACAAGTAAGATGGATACTCGATTACAGACTCCGGCTCCGAGAAGCAAAAGGGTGGGCGGGTGGGAAAAAGAGAGACAACTTCGGAAGGGGAAACAACATCGGTTGAAAAGAACCGAGGATTGAACTTGCAAAGAAGAAGAGGGTCGAATCCACTTGACTAGAGATGCACCAGATGAAAGAACAGACAATGCAACAAACGAAAACTAACCGCATGATCCTCAAAAAAAATTGAAGGGGAAGAGGAGTAATTAAAAACACCTACGTCAAGATTCCTCACCAGAGCGACGAAGGGGCAAGGGAGTAAAAATAAATCCTACTCTCCGATATACTAGACTCCGAAAAAGTTTTCTGCTAGACTCAACAACGGCCAAACTACGATCAATCAAGGGGGCTCCTACGGTCGGTCGAGGCTCTGATACCAACTTGTCAGGCCCAAGATGCGATTCTATCTCGATCACGTGACACTTACGTGATTGGGGCACAACCGCATTTCGAGAGATTAGCAAGATGGATATCATTACATTGTACCATTACATACATACATGGGGGATACAACAATACATACAAGTCACATGAATACAACAACATCAATACAAGGCATCCGACTACCGATGCAAACATGAAAAGCACAACGACATCCATCTGCTATCCCAGGCTGCCGACCCGGAAGCTAACCCAAGACTGAAGAAGCTGAAGAAGAAACAACTCCAACACAAAGGACATCGCTCTCATGTCAAGACATCGGAAACCTGCACCTGCAACTGTTGTTGTAGTATCTGTGAGCCACGAGGACTCAGCAATCCCATAACCGTGGGTAACAAGACTATCAAAGCTTAATAGGTAGGAAGAGGTTAAGTGGTGAGGTTGCAGCAATGGCTAAGCAATATATGGTGGCTAACTTACGAGTACAAGAATAAGATGAACATCTACGCCAACGGTCGCAACTAGTAGTGATCGCTAAAGATCCTGAACTACCTACGAGTCAAACATAACCCCACCGTGTTCTCTTCTCAAAGTGAAAAGAGACAGTCACGGTTACTCACACAGTTGTGTGTTTTACTTTGGATCCTCTGTCAAGTTTTCTACAACTGGACATTAACAAATTCCAATCTGCCACATAACCGCGGGCACGGCTTTCGAAAGATCATAACCCTGCAGGGGTGTCCCAACTTAGCCCATCACAAGCTCTCACGATCAGTAGAAGTAATAATAATATTACCCCTTATCTTAGGGACAGTCCGATCAGGCTCAGAATCCCGGTGCACAAGACATTTCGACAATGGTAAAACAAGTCCAGCAAGACCTCCCGGCGTGCCGACACCCTGATAGTAGCCACGCGTATCTCGTCTCAGGCCACGTCTGGATGAGCGAAGCGTACAGGATCCAGATACCCCAAGTTGCCAAGGGGCGGTCCCACACAGTGCTCTATTTGGGACCAACACCATCAGCACTGGCCCCTCCTGCTATGTAGAAAAGAATCCCGAGTGCGCGACCCCCTATGCAAATTTAATTAATTAATTAAGTTTTTTTATGAGGCAAATTAAAACCAATGTTGGGCCTTGCTGGAGGAGTTTTAGTCAAACACGAACTGTCAAGGGGTCCCCATATACCCAACCGTGTAGGGAACGCAAAATCAAGGAACATAATGCCGGTTTATCGGCTCCTAAGGTGGCATGAGTGGAACAAAACACCGAGCAAAAGGCCAAGCCTTCCACCCATGCCCAGTATATAGGTGTGTTAATAATAATAGATAGATATTGTGATATTCCAACAACAAGTTCGAACATGGAACGATCTTCATCTTCACCTTCAACTAACAACGCTATAAGAGGGGCTGAGCAAGCGGGTAACATAGCCAAACAATGGTTTGCTAGGAAGGTGTCAAAGATTAGAGGTTTCCTGGCAACAAGGAGAGGGGCTGACAATAATGATGGGTAGCGCGACATGTAACGATAGCATCGAGACAACTAAGCATGGCAATGATAGTAAAGGTATCCAAGGGTATGATCATCTTCCCTGAGATCCCGCAAGGAAGAAGAACGGATCCATGAAGTAGACGAAGAAGAAGCCTCAAACACGAACCACATGAAGTCGAACAAATCCTCACGATCGCAATGGAACAAGCACTAACGAGAAGAAGCAAGCAATATGGTAAACACACAACACAAGAACAGGACAATATGGTCAACCAAGTATGAAGCAAGACAAGTCTATATAAGATGCACTACATGGCAAGGGATGAAGCACACAAGAACAGCATCACCCAACAAGTTTAAATGAGGCCGGAATCAACACATAACAAATCCGGTAAGCCCTCATATGCATAATTTGAAATTAGACCAGATCTGAACAAACCTCAAGTTGAAGTTGTTAAACAGCAGGTTAACATGCACCATGATGATCTACACGAAATTCTAGTCAAGTTTCATATAAAGTTCATTTAATTCGTAGCTACGGCCTAGAAGATATGAGCAAAACAAGACAAGCATGGCAACGGTGCAAGAAGCACCCAAACATCAAGGAAACACACTCCAAACATTTAAACAACATAATATTATGATTCTACATGCAAAATCACACAAGTTTCATATAAGGAACACCCAAAACGGAGCAACGGGCTAAAAGATACGAGCAAAACAAGTTACAATGCAAAGCTGAAGTTAACAGCCACATAGCAACTTTGGAGCAAGGTAAATATATGCTACAGCACCCAAACATGATAACAATAAGCATATATGTGAAGTAGACATGTTACTTAACAAGCATGAACTTAGAACACACCCATAAGCTTGCTCGAACACATTTAAACAAGCATGTCAAGTGGCCATAAAATTATCCAGACTTAGCCAAAATCTGGGAAGGCAAAAACATCATCACGATGCTGCCTTCGGAGGCATAAAACAAGAAGTATATCCACTCTAATAACAACATAAAGAGCATGGACATGTAGTAGACAAATCGTACAGCAAACAACTCCATTGGAGCATCTCCATAGGAGGCCTGGATCAATAACAACAAGCTTCACCAAATTGATCATGCTGATAAAAACCTGACCGGTATAATTTATAGCAACTTGAGAGCAAGAAATAAATAAGCTACAGCAGGCCATATGAGCAAGTAAGGGAATGAATGGATAGACAATTACATGGACAATAAGACATGATCATTGGCCACTCCAAAACAAGCATGGATTTGAATGGGGCATCAAGCAAACATAGCATCAGGTTATAACAGATTCCAGACTTAGCAGCTTTTTCACTAAGTATAAAACAGTAACAACAACATGGCAAGTTTACAAGCTTGTTTAAGTCACCTCAAGGCATATCATGGAAAGTTAAATGCACCACAGCAAAGACCATATGATTGTGCTTCTAAAACATATTAACATGTGGCATGAAGACAAACACATCAATAGCAATGAGCACGTAAAATCAGCATCTCGTAACAAGTTTCAGCACTTAACAGCCACATGTACTTTTGCAACAGAGATTAACATGGTAAAATGGACTCAAACAAGCATGCTACAGCAACCATCATGTAGAGCACTTCACAATGAACATTTTGACATATCATATGCTCCATTTGGATAAACATGCACCAAGTTATCATATCTCAAACATGGCAAGTTGCAACACGCAAGCAGATGACATGGCAACGACGACGAATAACTGGCTGACACCTGGCGCACCGGTCTCGGGGTGTCACACCGTCCCTACAACATGTATCGTTTACGCATCTAACAGAACATGCCTTACACTTGCTTGAGTTATCTCGTGATTACCTCCGGTGCCCCAGCACCTCCCGCGGCCCCCGCTCGCTGCTCACATGCCACTACTCGTTCCTAGAGACCGTTGGCACGGTGCCTGTGCTCGGGTCCATCCCTGCATTGCCGGAAAATCGGAAAGACTGAGCTCTGGCTCGCCACCCGCATCGCGCACATCACCGCATCAGGTCCTAAGTTTCTTCGCGTACCTACGGAAAGACCAATGACAGCAGGGCAAGCACCACCGCATACTATGACTTCTTTTCTAGATTGATTCGCACGACCCCAGGGCCGAACTAGGAGTGGCCCCGCATGCCACTCCCCCCGACGCAACCAGCTTGCACGCTAAAGGGGAGGCACCTGAGGATCACGTCTCAGGAGCTCCTACTGGCTCTCGAGCCCTCACCCCCTGTCCTTGACCACGGCATCACGGCCTGGCATACCAACGGGCCAGCGGTGGCTGAGCCTCGCTCAAGGGCTGGGACCCGAGGGCGTAGAGCACCCATGTGAGCCAAAGGGGGAGAGACCAGCGTGGGCCTCGCCTGGGAATGCTATAGCAAGGACGCAGACAACCCCCGCCATGAGGATCCACAACAAGATTAGTCACCCAACTGCATTGGCTAAGATCTCACGGTCGGATGCCTCTCTCTTTTCCTCTAGTAGCCCCGCTTAGGCAACGTCATCTTCCTATTTTTCCGGCCTCTAGGGATCCGCTTGTGCGCTAAAGGGGACCTCTCGAGCATCGCGCCTCGGGGGCTCTTACCGAACCTCGGGCCGCTCACCTCCTGGCCTTGATCACGGCATCGCGACCTGGCATACCAGTGACGGCTGAAGCCTTCCTGGGGACTGGATCCTGTCAGCATAGAGCACCAAGCTACCTCGAGAACAACTACGAGAGTAAATACATTAAACAAAGAAGTAAATACATGAAAGCCAAAATATTTCAATTTTTACATGCCCCCACGGGTCTTGACACGACTCCTCGCAGGGAACAAAAGAGGGAACCTAAAAAGAGCATGACCAGAGACTTCACCGGTGGCGCCGGCCGGACGTTTGCGCCCCACTACGGGCTCGGCGAGAGCTCGGGGGCTCGTAGCTGTCATCATCGCTAGTCTCAGGATTGTCGCTAGGCTCAGGCGATTCGCTCCTAGAGGAAGAGCCGCTGACAAGGTCAAGGGCAAGTTCAGTGCCCGTGGCCGTGTCACGTGGGCCGCTCCTCCCGGGGCAGCACTTCAGGCATTGGCCGTGTTCACTAAAGATCTTGAAGAAGAGCGTGGAGCCTCTGTCGAACTCGAAGTGTATGACGGAGGCTCCTTCAGGACGGCACGCGCGGGCAATTTTGCCCCATCCTCGAGTCATGAAGACACCGGCTAGGGGACGAACTCGACCTCTGCCTCGGAAGCCTCGCTGTAGCACCCACCATGCTGCAACCATACCTCAGCAGGACCCCTCGCCGGCATCAGCTCTGCAAAGAACCTCAGGAGTCGGATCCAAGAAGGCGGTGGCATCGCCGTCCACACCACGAACTCCCAAGTGGTGCCCTCGGCATGGACATCATCGTGGACTAGCCGCTCAGCCGTGGTTGGTCCTCTGCAGTCGACTCCTAGGCGTTGGCGGGCACCACCTGCTCGCCCTTGGCCCTGAGCATACAAGGGGGTCGGGAAGCCCGGCGGCGGCCATTCTAGCCAAGGCCATATCACTTCAAGCCCTCCAGCGGCATCATTGGAGCGACTGGGCCTCTTCTTCAGCGGAAGTGGCCCGGGTCCCTCCACAGGGGCTTTGCCTTTCTCCGCCGTAGAGAACCTCCAAATCGGAGCCATGAACACAGAGTGAAGGCGGAGAAGTGAGAAGAAGCGAGCGACGCGGAGATGGAGATGAGCGGAGGGCATCATGCCCCTCCTTATTTATAGCAAGGGGAAGGCAAACCGTCAACCCCCATGATCACATGTACTGATGACCGTTTTCTGCATGCAGAAGGCTCCAGTCAAGTCAAACGGTTGCCGTGGTGACATGGGGAAGTGGAGACGCCCACGTCCAATCCAGGCGTCACGCGTCGACCAGGACCGCAGGCGGTTGGGGCCAGAGGCGCTTCGCCCTTTCCCTTTGGCTTCGCCTTGAAGCCTAGTCTGAGCGCGCCTTGGGCCCGGGGGCTACTGTCGGCATTCTAGGAACCATGGTACCCAGACTTGCCTGCCTGCGGCCCATGGCGTGGCTCCTTTTTGGGCCTGGTACGGCCCATCTTCAGAATCGACACTTAAGACCCTCATGAGGGACCAAGCCTCGGCGGGCGGACGAAACCAAGACCTCCGGAAGGGGCAGCCTAGTCCAGCTGGTTCCTGAGGGGCGGAGAACTCTATTGAACCCCACACCTCGCGAGGTTTGCATGACGCAATCCATGATGACCAAGGCCAGGCGGGCACCAGCGGGCGCAGTACAGCAGTTTCCTCTTTGGTGCTAAGGAAGCGGGCTCAGATGCAGAGTCCCGAGGAATCTGCCAAAGGTTTCCATTCAAGTGCAACAAGACCAAGACCGCCAGGACGGCAGGATGGAGGTAATCACCGAGCCCACCATGGCGTCGGGATCAGAGCCTTTGAAGGCGAAGACCACCTTTAGTCAGGATAAGATGTACTAGTTGTCCCCCTTCAAAATTGGTCGTTGTGGGATCACTTCTCGCCAAACATTTCGGGGAAGACGACCAAGCCCACTATATCAGTAGGATAGCCACCACCAAACAAAGGGACGGATCATTCAGACCCTCTCTTCCACCACCAAGCAAGAACACCTCACCTCCAGAGGCTGTTCACTCATTGTACTAGTTCATCCACAGTCCATCTCGAGGCTAATCCAGCATACTGCTTGAGTAGGGCCACTCACCACTAGGTGGCCTGAACCAGGATAAACTACCTCGTGTCCCTTTTACATTCTTGGTCATCGTGCTAGTTCGTGAGATGGCGAGTAGATAGATATGCGAGGTTGATATCTTTGCACGCACCCCAGAGTTCAAACATAGAGGGTTTTGCAGAGTCCTGAATCCAATAGTGACGCGACACCAAACACAGGATTAAGAAAGAATCATAATTTATATTTGCAAAATTAATTGACCGTAGGGACGGACCCTGTCCATCTTGAGGATAATGCAGCCCGCGGGGCGCCCTCAATTTAGGAATACCAAAAAGTCACCTGGCAACATGATGTTTTGGGAGTGTCGAGCTACTTGACCAAGCGTGTCACGGAGGTTCGCCTTTCAGGGGGCGATGGGCTCCGAGGCATTGGGGTCTCGCGAGGGGCGAAACGCTCGCGAGACTCCAACGTGAGCCGCGCCAGCCTTTGGAAGGTGGCGCCAGCCTTCTCCAGACCGAAGGGCATGCAGTGTAGTTGGTGGCGAGACCCCTACTTAGGGCGGCGTGCGACGACCAAAAGAGGTCCTAAGAGCAAAACCTATTGAGGCCCATGAAGTCAGCGTACATGCGCACCCTGCCATGCTCCTCGGGGACGGCGGCTAAGCTGGCTGGACGCGCAGGGCCATGCTCACGTCAGATGGTGCATGCCTCTCGCAGCTTGAGAATCTCCTGGGTGATGAACTCTTGTGCCTCTGGCACCTGGCGCAGTTCTCCTTGCTTGACGAGGCATGTGCTAAGGCGCAGTCCTCCAAATGGTGCCTGAGCACCTCCCTTCGCACACTAGTCAGGTCAGACGCTCTCTATATGGAAGCCCCCACGCCTGCCCGAAGGGAGGCGCCAGGCGTGCCTTCCTATGCGGGAGGAGAACATGATCCGGCAGCGTGGACGGAGGCCGGGGAGCCGGCTTCAACTGTGGCCTTCTTCGTCTTGGTGGGGCCTTGGGAGGGTAGCAATGGCTTCTTCCTTGCGGGTGTGTCCTCAGGAGGACTGGCACCAAGCTCATCCCCCGTGTGTTTGGCCACTACAGCCTTGTAGGTGCGCTCAAGGGAGAAAACGGTGCCCTTCTCTTAACAGGCGATGGTCATGACACCACTACACCCGAGCATCTTGATAACGTTGTTTCCGTGGTGGGTTGCCGCCATGAACTTGGCGAGTGCTGGGTTCCCTGGGATGGCATTGTAGGGCAAGCCATTGTGCGCCACGTCAAAGTCAATGAGCTCAGTATGGTAGTAGTCATGGAAGCCGAAGGTGACAGGGAGGCGCACTTGCCCTAGGGGGATGGTAGATCCATCTATCACCTTGGAGAAAGGTTTGGTTGGCATCAGCCGGTCATAGGACACCTAGAGCGTCTCGAAGGTCTCAATGTAGATGACGTTGAATCCGGCGCCCCCGTTGATGAGGGTCTTGGTGACCGCACGTTGCTGGTGGTGGGGGTGGAGAGCATGGGGAGCGCGCCAGCAGCGGCCGTGGTCTTGAGGCGGTCCTTTGAGTCGAAGGTGATGGCGTACTAGGACCACTTGAGGGGTTGTGTAGCCTCAACCCTCTGGGGGGAAACATTCACCTCATGAGATTACTGCTTGAAGAGGCGAATGGAGGCAGGCTACCGTTCGAGGCTCCTGGTAGCCCCCAGCCCCCTCGTTGGACAGGTTGATGTCGTTCCTCCGGGACAACGGTGGCTGCGGTGGAAGGGCAGTGTTGGCCTGAGGACGCGTCTCGCGAGGCTGGTCGTGCCAGGCGCCTCACGAGGCTGGTCATGCCAGGCCTCCTCGTGAGGCCGGTCATGCCAGCCCTGGCGGGGCTTACCGTTGTGGTTATCCCAGCGGCCGTAGATGCGACCCCCTCCACGGCTGGCTCCATAGTCATTGCGGTATCCACGATGGCCCAAGCGCGTGTCATTGTATGACTTGAGCTCTTGAAAGTCCTCGGTGTTGTGAGTGTGCACATTGTGGTATACGCAGAAAGGTCAGTGGTTCTTCTCAGGTTCTTCGTGGTTGTGCACGTGCTTCTGCTCAGGCTCTGTCGCGAGCATGGGGGGACCCTTGCGCTTGGCCTCCTTGGCCTTAGGCTTGCCGTTATCGAGAGTGGCGTCAGGGGCGTTGTGGATGAAGAGGCGGCCTTCCTCGGCCTTGGCGCACTTGTCGGCGAGAGTGAATAGATTAAGTGTTGAACTCATGTCATTGTTAATGGCAAGATTCTTGAGCATCCTAACGTCCGTGACATCGTTGGAGAACGCCGAGATGATGGCGTCATCTGAAGCGCGGGGAATCTTGTGGCGCACCTGGCTGAAACGCTAGATGTACTTGTGGTGGGCCTTGCCAGGGCACTGCTTCATATGACGCAGGTCGTTGATGGTGAGCGTATGATCGTGCGTGCCCTTGAAGTTAGCAACGAAGTGGCCACAGAGCTAGCTCCACGACAAGATCGACTCCTCGTGTAGATTCATGAGCCAAGAGTGTGCGCCTTCCTTGAGGGACATGGGAACCAGTTTGCCATGACCTTGTCATCGCCATTCACCGCCTCGATGCTCAAGGCGTAGAGCGGAAGGAACTCTCTAGGGTCGGGGATGTCGTTGTAGTGTGGGGCAGCTCTGGCTTGAACTTTATGGGCCATACCACCCGGCGTAACTCACGAGTGAAAAGCCGATAGCCCATGCTTCCTGAGGGAACCCCGCGCACGAGGGCAATGCAATTCTGGCGCACGGCTTCCACAAGTTCTTGGATGATCCGGTCCTGGCACTGGCGCTACCGCTCGAGGAGCACGCGGGCGTCGGGCGGCGCGCGGTGGGCGGTTTGGTAGCTGGCCTCATCCTGGGCTAGCGCATTCGCTCCGCACGGTAGGTCATGTTGGCATGTGTCGCGCTTGGGCTCGGCCAGCTCGCAGCGCTGGGGGGAGGCGGAGGCGTGCCGTGCGCCATGGCCCCAGCGCGAGATGGCAAAGGGCAAAGCGAGTGGGAGTGGGAGAGCGTCGGGGACTCTCCGACAACATTGAAGATCTCGGTGGTGCGTCCAAGCCAGGCGTCATAGCGGGCGTCAGCTGGGTGGTATTGGAGGAGCTCTCGCGCCATGAGGAATGCAGCATGCGCATTCTCCGCGACGGGCATGGGAGGATGATGTCGTGGCCGAGCAGTCGTCGTCCTACACAGAAGGGTGCAGGAGGAGGCTTACTGCTCATGGTCGGCCGAGTTGGTGGTGGAAGCAGCCGCGGCTCCGGCCGCATGGTGATGATTGCCACGGCTGGCAGGCTCCGTCTGGGCGAGGAGGGAGGTCCAGCGCTCGGCACATGCGGCGAGGGTCAGCCATGGGCCTGGTGGAGCGGGGGCCGAAGCGGAGTAGCAGAATAGCAGAAGAACAGCCGTGCACCCCTACGTGGCGCGCCAAATGTCAGAATCGGTGCTTCGGGAACCCAAGAGGTTCGAACGCTGGAGTGCGTGATACGTCTCCAACGTATCTATAATTTTTGATTGTTCCATGCTATTATATTATCCTTCTAGGATGTTTAATGGGCTTTGTTATACACTTTTATATTATTTTTGGGACTAACCTATTAACCTAGAGCCCAGTGCCAATTTCTGTTTTTTCCTTGTTTTTGAGTTTTACAGAAAAGGAATATCAAACGGAGTCCAATTTACGTGCCAATTTTTGATGATTTTTTCTTGACCAAAAGAAGCCCCCGTAGTAAAAGAGTTCGGCCAGGAGAGCCACGGGCTTCCCACGAGTGTGGGGGTGTGCCCTGGGCAGGGGGTCGCGCCCTCCTATCTCGTGGACGGCCCGGAGGGCCCCCTGACTTGTGCCCTACGCCAAAAATTCCTATAAATACTGAAACCTTCGGAAATTAACCTAGATCGGGAGTTTCGCTGCCGAAAACCTCTGGTGCCACCGAAAACCAATCTAGACCCGTTCTGGCACCCTGTCGGAGGGGGGAATCCCTCTCCAGTGGCCATCTTCATCATCCCGGCGCTATCCATGACGAGGAGGGAGTAGTCCACCCTCGAGGCTGAGGGTATGTACCAGTAGCTATGTGTTTGATCTCTCTCTCTCGTGTTCTTGAGATGGTACGATCTTGATGTATCGCGAGCTTTGCTACTATAGTTGGATCTTATGATGTTTCTCCCCTTTACTCTTTTGTAATGGATGGAGTTTTCCCTTTGAAGTTATCTTATCGGATTGAGTCTTTAAGGATTTGAGAACACTTGATGTATGTCTTGCATGTGTTTATCTGTGGTGACAATGGGATATCACGTGATTCACTTGATGTATGTTTTGGTGATCAACTTGCGGGTTACGTGACCTTGGGAATCTATGCATAGGGGTGGGCACACGTTTTTGTCTTGACTTTCCGGTAGAAACTTCGGGGCACTCTTTGAAGTTCTATGTGTTGGTTAAATAGATGTTTATGAGTTTGTGTGATGCATGTCGTATAATCATGCCCACGGATACTTGAGGTGACAATGGAGTATCTAGGTGACATTAGGGTTTTGGTTGGTTTGTGTCTTAAAGTGTTATTCTAGTATGAACTCTATGATAGATTGAACATTACTACGGACTCTTGAATGGATCAATCAGAAAGAATAACTTTGATGTGGTTTCGTACCCTACCATAATCTCTTTGTTTGTTCTCCACTATTAGTTACTTTGGAGTGACTCTTTGTTGCATGTTGAGGGCTAGTAATATGATCCAATTACGTTATCCTTGTTGAGAGAACTTGCACTAGTGAAAGTATGAACCCTAGGCCTTGTCTACTATCATTGCAACACCGTTTATGCTCACTTTTACCACTTGCTACCTTGCTGTTTTTTATATTTTCTTATTACAAAAACCTATATCTACCATCCATATTGCACTTGTATCACCATCTCTTCGCCGAACTAGTGCACCTATACAATTTACCATTGTATTGGGTGTGTTGGGGACACAAGAGACTCTGTTATTTGGTTGCAGGGTTGTTTGAGAGAGACCATCTTCAGCCTACGCCTCCCACGGATTGATAAACCTTAGGTCATCCACTTGAGAGAAATTTGCTACTGTTCTACAAACCTCTGCACTTGGAGGACCAACAACGTCTACAAGAAGAAGGTTGTGTAGTAGACATCAGTGCGCTTGTTCTCTCACCGCCCTACCCTACTCTCCCAACTCCACAGCACCACTACGGAGAGCATGAGCTAAGGAAGAAGAACATGGACACGACAGTTTACCCAGGTTCGGGCCACCTTGTGGTGTAATACCCTACTCCTTCTTGGTGGTATGAAGGCCTTGGGAGGGATGAGGGCAAGTGTACAAGTGGTGTAGAATAGAATGAGTGGCTGATGGACTGATTGATCCCCCTCACAATGGTAGAACCCTGCCCTCTTCTTATACTGCCTCTGGTCCTCTTCCTCCGAAAACACAAGGCAGGAAGGGTTGCCACAACAGCTAGTTTGAAGGGGGGCAAGGTTGCAGCTTATCCTGACTAAAGGTGGTCTTCGCTTGCTAAAGCTTCCTGCCGTGATGCGCAGGTGGGCTCGGGAATGACATATGCCCTGGTGCGCCCTCCGTCTTGGTCTCCTTGCACCATTCTAGAAACCTTTGGGGATTGCTTCGGAACCGGTAGCTAGCCATGCTCCTTTAGCAGAAAATAGGAAAGCATCCTCATCTGTTCCTGCTAGTGCGGCCTCCAGCCGCACTCGTCATCCACGTAAAGGCCCTGGACCACGAGACCGAGCTCGGCAAATCTTGACCTGAGCGCCCCGGAAGGGGCACCTCGGCAGGGCGCCTCACGAGAAGGCTCCTCGAGAGACAACCTCGCGGGGGATCTCGTGAGGCTCTTGGTGGTGCCTCCAACCCGCCTTGGGCGCCTGCGGAAGCGTCCCTCATGAGGGAGGACCCTCGCGAGGGTCTTGCGTGTGAAACCCTGATATGGGCCCTTCGCCGGGCCAGCGACATGCGTTGCGCCCTGATGTCTACACACGCTTCTACTCTCGTAGACTATGTTGGGCCTCCAAGCGCATAGGTTTGTAAGACAGTAGCAATTTCCCTCAAGTGGATGACCTAAGGTTTATCGAACTCAGGGAAGTAGAGGTTGAAGATGGTCTCTCTCAAGCAACCCTGCAACTAAGATACAAGAAGTCTCTTGTGTCCCCAACACACCTAATACACTTGTTAGATGTATAGGTGCACTAGTTCGGCGAAGAGATGTTAAATGGCAAGTAATATGGATGGCAAAACAAAGTAATATAATTCTGTAATAAAAATTGCAGCAAGCAAACAAGTGGTAAACGTGAGCACAAATGGTATTGCAATGGTGGAAACAAGGCCTAGGGTTCATACTTTCACTAGTGGCAACTCCCAACAACATTAACATAATCGAATCACATGATATTTCCCATAAAACATGCAAAGGGGACACACTCGGAGGTCATTCCTTCGTGGTCAAGAGAGGACGAGAATTATGTAGGGCTAAAAAAGCACACCTCAAAGTTCGTAGTTCTCAATCTAAGGATTTCCCAATGTCACCGCGGCCATCCAAAGAGAGTCCCACAATCACCACAACATATCTAAAGGATAGTCAAAGACAAGCACCAAGAGACTCTCAATCTTCAATCAACACACAAGAGAGGAAATCACTCATGAAAATACTTTTCTAATCCATGTCCAATAGACCGCTGTCACCTTGGTCTCGGGGATTATACTAGATAAAGACAAGTGAGTACATCAATCCAATACATAGAGGAAGGGGAAATATCATGGGATCACCCTAGATTAACATAGCCTATGATCACAACGATGATCACATCATGGGAGAGAGAATTGACCACACAGCTACTGGTAAGAACCTCAGCCCCGAGGAGGAACTACTCCCTCATCATGGAGGGAGGAAGCAACGTCGATGGAGATGAATCCGGGGGCACTTCCCCGTCCCGGCAGGGTGCCGGCACAGGAATTCTGGTCCCCCGAAGCTTGATGGTGATGGCGGCGGAGATCGGAATCGTGTCTGGAGAAAAGGGGTCTGGAATCAGGGTTTTCTCGACGGACCTTAAATATATGCGAAAAGGGGGTCACTAGGGGAGTCCTGGGCGGCCCAGGCGCCCCCCCGGCGCGGCCCAGGGGGGGGGCGCCGCCAGGGCGCCTGGAGCCCTGGTGCCCCCCCCCCCGGCTGTACTTCGGGCGCAAGGTAGGTTCTGGAACGCTGATTTTTTATATAATTTTTCTGGATTTTTCCTGGCAGTTCTCGTAATGTGAAAACCTGAAATACAAAAACAGCCGAAAACAGAAACTGGCACTGGGGTGCACTGGATTAGTAGGTTAGTCCAAATATGATCAAAAGTGTATGGAAGTGTATAAATATCATAGCAATATCACCCAAAAGTGGCATGGAGCAAGCAGAAATTATAGATACGTTTTGGACGTATCAACATCCCCAAGCTTAATTCCTGCTCGTCCTCGAGTAGGTAAATGAGAACAAGAATAATTTCTGTGGTGACATGCTATTAACCATATAGGACTTATTCGTAGTCATATGACAAAAGCTTACTGAGACAATGAATCTGTAGTGATTAAGTTGCCTCATGAGAAAATCACAAATGACTGAAAGTTTTACAACATGACATTGAAGCATCAAATAGATTTGCAATGAACATGATGTGCAAATATGATAACGTGATATCTAGCTTGCCCCCTTTAGTGAAGCAAAACATAAATGCAGGGGCACCTTCAAGGTTTAAGTGATGACTAGATACAATGATTTCAAAATAAACGATATCACAATCATGCAAAAGACAATGCTACTTTGGGACAATGCACATTACACTCAGAATGACAATCATGCTCTCAGTAGTTGGTGCTTTAAAAGAAGGTGGAGACTCAACATAAAAGTAAAAGAATGGCCCTTCGCAGAGGGAAGCATGGATTACTCATGTGCTAGAGTTTTTTATTTTGAAAACATAGAAGCAATTTTGTCAACGGTAGTAATACTTCATATGTGTTATGCATAAGACATCCTATAAGTTGCAAGCCTCATGCATTACAATACCAATAGTGCTCGCACCTTGTCCTAATTAGCTCGGATTTCCATGGGTTATCATTGCATTACATATGTTTCAACCAAGTGTCACAAAGGGGTACCTCTATGCCACCTGTACAAAGGTCCAAGGAGATAAATCGCATTTGATTTCTCGTTTTTGATAGATCTCAACTTGAGGACATCCATACCGGGACAACATAGAAAATAGATAATGGACTCCTCTTTAATGCTTAAGCATTCATAAGAGGTTGAGGATTAATGTCCAAGCTAAAACTTCCACCATGATACATGGCTTTGGTTGGCGGCCCAATGTTCTTCTCTAACAATATGCATACTCAAACCATTCAACTCATGGCAAATCACCCTTACTTCGGACAAGACGAACATGCATAGCAACTCACATGATATTCAACAAAAGTGTAACAGTTGATGGCGTCCCCAGAAACATGGATACCGCTCAGCAAGCAACTTATAAGAAATAAGATACATAAGCGACATATTCTTTACCACAATAGTTTTTAAGCTACTTTCCCATGAGCTATGTATTGAAAAAATGAAGGTTTTAAAGGTAGCACATGTAAATTTACTTGGAGTGGCGGTGAAATACCACATATAGGTAGGTATGGTGGACTCATATGGCATAACTGGATTAAAAGAATGTGGATGCACAAGCAGTCAGTCCGCTTAGTACAGGTGGAGGTTAGCAAAAGACTGGGAGCGACCAACTAAAAGAGCAATGACGGTCATAATCATGCAGAGCGACAAAGCAACATTGAATCAGGCATGGTAGTCATATCGCTACTCAGAAACAAAAGATCATCAAGGCTTGACAGACTTTCTTTACAGTCTTAAATATGCATGAGCATACGCCAAGTCAATCAAAATAAATTCTTGAAGGAAGATATTACTAAACCATACCACATCATAGGCAAACAAATCAAGTTGGTACTCCAATAACACATTGGGAATCCCCCAGCTATTTGAGACTAACCACAAGAAAACATGAAGTACTAAGCGCCATTATGCACGTAGCATCTTTATCATAGACATATCAACCAATGCAACGGAAGCAAACTCTCTTAATAAGGTGAGCATGGTAATTAAAGATAGCTCAAGCAACCAACTAAACAAAAGCTCTTTGAAAAGATAAGCATGAATACTAAGAGCTGAACATGATAGTAGCTATTAAAAGACAAAGAACACACACAGCAAAGATAAACATGAAAATTCTATGTTGTGTTCTAGGTTGAAGTGGAGCATGTTTCTCTCCCACACAAAGAAAGTTGAGTTCCAACTCGTTATGAAAAACAAGCAAAGCTAAAGAAAACTAAAAATGAAACTAAAAGCAAGACGCTCCCAGCATAGCACATAACACATGAAGTGATAAAAATATAGTGGAACGAAAGATGAACTGATAATGTTGATGGAGAAGGGGATGCACGGGGGCATCCCCAAGCTTAGACGCTTTAGTCTCCTTGAATATTTCTTGGGGGTGCACGGGGGCATCCCCAAGCTTGGGCGCTTGACACTCCTAAATCTTTTTATCATCTTCCCTCGCACACTTGAAAACTCCCTTCATACATAACTCATCATAATCTGATTAGCGAGGTTAGTACCCATAATAAAATAATTGTTCCTTGCTAGAAATAAATATATTCTTGAAGTTCAACTGTTTCTCAAGATTGCCAAAAGGTTTTTGCAACGAAAAAGCAAGCTCTTGGTTTGCAAAATGAAAGAAAGGCAAAACAGGACAGAATCTGTGAAAAAAAGAACATCAGGTAGTAAATGATTTGTTCAGGGCACTTCTGCAACTCTAATCAAAATCCTCAGAACAGACGCACGAAATACAATTGTATAGAGCACGCTGTCGAAAAAATTCAGACCAAAAAGATGATCTGGTGATTTTATACGAATTTTTCTATCCAAGGACAGAATATGTTTCCTGGACAGCACGTCACAACTTTTGAACTTTCTTGCAATCAGAGGCTACACTTGGCACAAAGTTGAAAAGTAAAGATACAATGATGATGCTACTGTAGTAACAACATCAAGACACAACAAAAAGCAAAATAAAATTTAATTCATTGTGGGCTGCCTCCCAAAAGCGCTTTCTTTTATGCCTTTAAGCTAGGCATAGGACTTTAATGATGCTCTCGTAAGAATAAGAGCTGAAGAACAAAAGAGGGCATCAAGAAGCAAATGCCAAATACATTTAAGCCTAACATGCTTCCAATGCATAGGAATATTGCAATAGAATAATTCATTGAAGCACGAAGCAACTAGCATAGGAAGGCAAAACAAGCATAACTTCAAAATATTCACCATAAAGAGAGGAAACTTCTTATTATTAAGATATTTAGAACCAAGCCTCCCTCTCTCATTATAAATTTCAGTGGCATCATGGATGAACTCAACAATATAAGCATCACATAAAGCATTGTTACCATGATCCACATGCAAAAAGGTACTCTCACTCCCCACATAAGCATAATTTTTCTCATTGGTAATAGTGGGAGTAGGACTATCATAAACAACTTGAACACTATAGATTAGTTGTATATTAGGAGGGTGGTGTTCAACAAGGGAGTAATTCCCTTCATGATTATGACAAGTTTCGTAAGGATAATTTCTCCTTATGTCATAGGTACCTTTATTATCATTGCTAGCAACTATATTTGTAAACATGTTGTCTTTATTCTTACTAGCAAGAGAATTATCAATTATCACATCACTAGTGGGGATAGGATTTGCAACCCTATCATCCCCAAGCTTAGAGCTTCCCATATCTTCACTTTCAGAGTTGGTACCAAAAAGATTTTCAAGATCATAAGCAGCATTATCATCATTTTCCCTATCACAATAAGTAACATGCATATCATAATCAAAATCATCTTCAATAGTACCTACGGACGTATCATCAAGATGATAATTAAGGCAATAAACTTCACCTTCTTCTTTAAACTTACAACCGTTAGGATAAAAGTTGATAGGAGGAATATGCTCAGGCCAGGTTGATACCCATTCTTCTTCCTTCTTGCTCCTCCTCCTCCTCCTCTTCTTTTTCTTCTTCTTCACCTTAGGAGGGGGTGGTTGGAGATGAAGCTTCTCCACATATCCTGGTTTATCATTAGAAACAATAGGGGAAACTTGGGAGTAACTCCCCTTTTTATTAGCAGAAATAAAAGAGACATTTTTATACTTTGGTAAAGTTCCCTCCTTTCTAATCTTACTTATGTAATCATTTTCATGGCAATTAACAACACAATAGAGATGGCAATTTTGCAAAGTGTTTTTTATTCCTATGGCATTATCATCCAGCCAAGAGGTCTTTTCTGATAACTCTTCACACATCAAAAATAACATAAGCTCATCATAAAGATCAGAGGTGATCATGTTATCACACAACCGGTTAACAGTTATGTTTCGAAAGTTCATGCATTGAAAATTAAGTGACCCTCTATACGGCAAAGGTCACAAGTAAAAGGATAAAGGTCACACAATTCTCTAGCAATTTCATTTAAATCTCTGACCCAAGTGATTGTTCTTTCATGCTTATGTTGCTTACAATACTTCTCTTCTTCAATCATAGGCCTTTCACAAGGTCTATCCACTCCACAAAAATTAACATGCTTATATAAAACTTCATTTTTAGGAATTGGATCATGCATGTTGCAATCATCATGAACAATTTCATTTTCTTTGCAAGTCTCTTTAAAAGGTTTATGATGCTTGATCCAATCCTCCTTAGGAATATTAAGATGTGAAGCAAAAGATTTGAGGAAATCAACAAGGAGTTGAGAATCAAGCCCAAACTTAGCACTAAACTTATTAAAACTTGTAGTTTCAACAAAGGACTTAATGCAATCATACTCATAAATTATACCTGACTCTTTACCTTTGTCGATCTCCCAATCTTCAGTGTTGCGTTGAATTCTTTCAAGGAGTTCCCATTTAGCATCAATCTTTTTGTTTGTGAAAGAACCCATAGAGTAAGCGTCGAGCAAATCTTTATCGTGTCGAGAGAGCCTCGCATAGAAGTTAGTAATAATAATATCTTTGGGGAGCCCATGGTTAGGACATTTTAGCATTAACGTTTTCAGTCTCCCCCAAGCTTGAGCTATGCTCTCTCCGTCATGAGGATAAAAATTATAAACATAATTCCTATTCTCATGGACTTCATGAAGAGGGTAAAACTTGGAGTAAAAGAGAGACTGGATCTCTTCCCACTCCAGCAGGTGAGAGTCATTTAGTAGCCTATACCATTCCAATGCTTTTCCTTTCAGTGACAAGGCAAATAATTTCCTCATGACAAACTCCCTCGATACACCTGCAAGTTTAAATAATGAACATAGTTGTGACAGATATAGCAAGTGTTCACCGGGATGTCTGTCTCCTGCATAACGATTAGCCAAAACATAATCGATAATACCAGCCGGTATTTTATAGGGCACAATTTCAGTAGGAGGAGGAGCAACAACAACAAGTGTGGGGCGTCCTCCCGCAAGCAACGATCCAATAGCAAAGTTTTCCATAAACATAACTAGTGAAATAAAAACAAGAAACAAAAAGATTTAATTGCAAGATCTAAAGATATACCTTCAAGCGCTCACCTCCCCGGCAACGGCGCCAGAAATAGCTTGATGTCTACACACGCTTCTACTCTCGTAGACTATGTTGGGCATCCAAGCGCAGAGGTTTGTAGGACAGTATCAATTTCCCTCAAGTGGATGACCTAAGGTTTATCGAACTCAGGGATGTAGAGTTTGAAGATGGTCTCTCTCAAGCAACCCTGCAACTAAGATGCAAGAAGTCTCTTGTGTCCCCAACACACCTAATACACTTGTTAGATGTATAGGTGCACTAGTTCGGCGAAGAGATGTTAAATGGCAAGTAATATGGATGGCAAAACAAAGTAATATAATTCTGTAATAAAAAGTGCAGCAAGCAAACAAGTGGTAAACGTGAGCACAAATGGTATTGCAATGGTGGAAACAAGGCCTAGGGTTCATACTTTCACTAGTGGCAACTCCCAACAACATTAACATAATCGAATCACATGATATTTCCCATAAAACATGCAAAGGGGACACACTCGGAGGTCATTCCTTCGTGGTCAAGAGAGGACGAGAATTATGTAGGGCTAAAAAAGCACACCTCAAAGTTCGTAGTTCTCAATCTAAGGATTTCCCAATGTCACCGCGGCCATCCAAAGAGAGTCCCACAATCACCACAACATATCTAAAGGATAGTCAAAGACAAGCACCAAGAGACTCTCAATCTTCAATCAACACACAAGAGAGGAAATCACTCATGAAAATACTTTTCTAATCCATGTCCAATAGACCGCTGTCACCTTGGTCTTGGGGATTATACTAGATAAAGACAAGTGAGTACATCAATCCAATACATAGAGGAAGGGGAAATATCATGGGATCACCCTAGATTAACATAGCCTATGATCACAACGAAGATCACATCATGGGAGAGAGAATTGACCACATAGCTACTGGTAGGAACCTCAGCCCCGAGGAGGAACAACTCCCGCATCATGGAGGGAGGAAGCAACGTCGATGGAGATGAATCAGGGGGAACTTCCCCGTCCCGGTAGGTTGCCGGCACAGGAATTATGGTCCCCCGAAGCTTGATGGCGATGGCGGCGGAGATCAGAATCGCGTTTGGAGAAAAGGGGTCCGGAATCAGGGTTTTCTCGACGGACCTTAAATATATGCCAAAGGGGGTCACCAGGGGAGTCCTGGGGGGCCCAGG
>LR738711.1:585786587-586040327 GCA_902687465.1 Secale cereale | reverse complement strand
GGCCCCCCCCCCCCCCCCCGGCGCGGCCCAGGGGGGGTGCGCCGCCAGGGCACTTGGAGCCCTGGTGCCCCCCCCCCCGGCTGTACTTCGGGCGCAAGGTAGGTTATGGAACGCTGATTTTTTATATAATTTTTCTGGATTTTTCCTGGCAGTTCTCGTAATGTGAAAACCTGAAATACAAAAACAGCCGAAAACAGAAACTGGCACTGGGGTGCACTGGATTAGTAGGTTAGTCCAAATATGATCAAGAGTGTATGGAAGTGTATAAATATCATAGCAATATCACCCAAAAGTGGCATGGAGCAAGCAGAAATTATAGATACGTTTTGGACGTATCACGCCCTGGGCCGAAGGCAAACGGGCCTAAGTACCCCCTTGTCCCATGGGCCCGACATTACCGGTCCAAAATCCAACGTAATAAATATGAAATAGGATACGATTTAAACATAGTGCGTACGACTCCGCTCTAATCGTATCTAGGTTTGATCCACAAGATTAGAGCAAACAAGTGGGTGGGAAGTAGTGTGTGCATGTTGTTTTGATGTTTTCCAATGTTGCCACGTAAAAATTCATTTTTCCTGCTTGTCCATAAAAACGTGGCCTTTGTAAGAGCATCTCCAACAAAAGTGCTAAATTAGTCGTGCGCGCTAGGAAAACGACTTTATAGCGTCTGTGGGACCGGAACTAGCGCTACAGCAGCAGTGCTAACATCGCGCATTCGGTAAAGTTGGTTCAGCGTGTTAAGGAAAACGGCATCGCGTGCTGTGTATTTGGTGCGCTAACTCCCACGCGCTGGACAATGAAGATTTGTGTGCGAGTGAAACAACTGCCGCCTGACCTCTCCGGCCACCCCGCCTTCGCCCCGCCCCACTCCGCCACTAGAGAAAATTCCACCGGTGGAAGGCCGCGCTGACACCCCAAACCCCTTCCTACACCCATGACCCCGCTGCCATCGCCGCAAACCCTAGCGTAGGGTTGACCTTCTGCTTTGCCACCTGCGGCCCTCCTCCTCCAATCACGGGTCTTGTGCACGGCCTTTTCATGGCGCCCCTAACAACCTCACAGGGTGGCCTTACGCTGCTGCCCGCCATGAAGTCATGGGGCTCCATATCCAAGCGACCGAATGCGGTGGTCGGGACAGTGATGGTGTACCAAAAGAAGAAGAAAGTGGACGGCGCTTCTAGGCGCCCAAAGAAGAATCATGCAGCGCGTCTGTCCGCACCTCCGCTGCTCGAAGCGCCGGATAGCTCACAATTTGTTGCATCGGTAGCCAATGTACACAAGGTGTTTGATGCAATGCCCACAAGGTATGGTTTTCTCCCTTTTCTTTGTTGTTGTTAGATAAATTAATACATATGGATATCTTGATTAGTTTTCTTTATCATACTTTGTAATTTCAATGATGACACATATATGTCAACTATTGGTGTTGGCTCCAATTCTCATTGGTCTCAAACCAATGACGTGCATGAAGATGATCGTGAGTATGAAGTGGATGAGGATGGTGAGGGTATCTTCGATGCACCAAAAGGAAGGGCATGCAACTACACCATTGAGGAAGACGTCTTGCTATACAATACATGGTTGATTGTGTCTATGGATGCCACCGTTGGAGGGGACCAAACTAGAGATACATATTGGTTTCAGATGAAGGGGTTCTTTGATGGGCACAACAAGAATGGAATTGAGCACAAATAGATATCTTCGCTCCCGGTAGTCGATGATCAACAAAGATTGTCAAAAGTGGGCGACAATAATGAGGTCGGTTGACATGATAAACCCAACTGGCTCTAATGATAGATATAGGGTAATTTTCATTTCTTTATGTACCATGTTCATGCTTCATCTTTTGTGTTTCAAGTGGTTGTTGGGGAACGTAGTATTTTCAAAATATTCCTACGATCACACAAGATCTATCTACCAGATGTATAGCAACAAGGGGGAGAGTGTGTCTACGTACCCTTGTAGACCGAAAGCGGAAGCGTCAAGTGACGCGATTGATGTAGTTGAACTTCTTCGCGATTCAACTGATCAAGCACCGAACGTACGGCACCTCCGCGTTCAGCACACGTTCAGCTTGATGACGTCCCACGAGCTCTTGATCCAGTTGAACTTCACGGCAGAGTTTCGTCAGCACGACGGCGGGGTGACGAATATGATGAAGTTTCCGGCGCAGGGCTTCGCCTAAGCACTGCAATGGTATGACCGAGGTATGTTTCTATGGAGGGGGAACCGCACACGGCTGCAGAGATCAACTTGTGTGTTCTAGGGTGCCCCCCTGACCCCGTATATAAAGGAGCAAGGGGGGAGGCAGGTCAGCCCTCCTATGGCGCGCCAAGAGGAGCAATCCTACTAGGAATAGGATTGCCATCCTATTCCTAGTAGGAATCACCAAGCGGGAGAAGGGGGAAGGAAAGAGAGGGAGAGAAGGAGAGGGAAAGAGGGGGCCGCGCCCCCCTCCCCTAGTCCAATTCTGACTGTCCCTTGGGAGGGGGCTCGCCACCTCCTGGCTGCTGCCCTCTTTCTTCCCTAACGCCCACTAGGCCCCAACTTTCCCCCGAGGGGTTCCGGTAACCCCCGTGGCACTCCAGTTAATTCCGAAACTTTCCAGAACACTTCCGGTGTCCGAATATAGTCGTCCAATATATCAATCTTTACGTATCGGACATTCCAAAACTCCTCGTCATGTCTGTGATCTTATCCAGGACTCTGAACTACCTTCGGTACATCAAAACTCATAAACTCATAATACCGATCGTCATCAAACGTTAAGCGTGCGGACCCTACGGGTTCGAGAACAATGTAGACATCACCAAGAGTCATCTCCGGTCAATAACAAATAGCGGAACCTTGATGCTCATATTGGCTCCTAAATATTATACGAAGATCTTTATCGGTCAAACCGCATAACAACATATGTTGTTCCCTTTGTCATTGGTATGTTACTTGCCTGAGATTCGATCGTCTGTATCTCAATACCTAGTTCAATCTCGTTACCAGTAAGTCTCTTTCGTTCCGTAATACATCATCCCATGACTAACTCATGAGTCATTTGCTTGCAAGGCTTATTATGATGTGTATTACCGAGAGGGCCCAGAGATACCTCTTCGACACTCGGAGTGACAAATCCTATTCTTGATCTATGACAACACCACGAACACTTTCAGAGACACCTTTATAGCATCTTTATGATCACCCAGTTACGTTGTGACATTTGATAGCACACAAGTTGTTCCTCCGGTATTCGGGAGTTGCATAATCTCATAGTCATAGGAACATGTCTAAGTCAAGAAGAAAGCAATAGTAGTAAAACTAAACGATCATAGTGCTAAGCTAACGGATGGGTCTTGTCCATCACATCATTCTCCTAATGATGTGATCCCGTTGATCAAATGACAACTCATGTCTATGGTTAGTAAACATAAACATCTTTGATCAATGAGCTAGTCTAGTAGAGGCATACTAGGGACATACTGTTTTGTCTATGTATTCACACATGTACTAAGTTTCCGGATAATACAATTCTAGCATGAATAAAAGACATTTATCATGATATAAGGAAATACAAATAACATCTTTATTATTGCCTCTAGGGCATATTTGCTTCAGTCTCCCACTTAAACTAGAGTCAATAATCTAGATTACAAAGTAATGACCCTAAGACACATGGAGTCTTGGTGCTGATCATGTTTTGCCCGTGGAAGAGGCTTAGTCAACGGGTCTGCAACATTCAGATCTGTATGTATCTTG
Organism: Secale cereale; assembly: GCA_902687465.1. NCBI lineage: Eukaryota > Viridiplantae > Streptophyta > Magnoliopsida > Poales > Poaceae > Secale > Secale cereale. Next base: position 586,036,577 of record LR738711.1, on the reverse strand, counting down.
CAAATCTCTATGTCTCCCTTCTTGACTAGATCGCGGATGGAATTGAAGCATCTTTTGATGTGCTTTGTTCTCTTGTGAAACCTGGATTACTTCACCAAGGCTATTGCTCAAGTGTTGTCACAAAAGATTTTCATTGGACCCGATGCACTAGGTATTACACCTAGATCGGATATGAAATCCTTCATCCAGACTCCTTCATCTGCTACTTCCGAAGCAGCTATGTATTCCGCTTCACACGTAGATCCCGCGACGACGCTCTGCTTGGAACTGCACCAACTGACAGCTCCACCGTTCAATAAAAATACATATCCGGTTTGTGACTTAGAGTCATCCGGATCAGTGTCAAAGCTAGAATCAACATAACCGTTTACGAAGAGCTCTTTGTCACCTCCATACACGAGAAACATATCCTTTGTCATTTTCAGGTATTTTAGGATGTTCTTGACCGTTGTCCAGTGATCCACTCCTGGATTACTTTGGTACCTCCCTGCTAGACTTATAGCAAGGCACACATCAGGTCTGGTACACAGCATTGCATACATGATAGATCCTATGGCTGAGGCATATGGAATGACTTTCATTTTCTCTCTATCTTCTGCAGTGGTCGGGGATTGAGGCTTACTCAACTTCACACCTTGTAACACAGGCAAGAACCCTTTCTTTGACTGGTCCATTTTGAACTTCTTCAAAACTTTATCAAGGTATGTGCTTTGTGAAAGTCCAATTAAGCGTCTTGATCTATCTCTATAGATCTTGATGCCTAATATGTAAGGAACTTCACCGAGGTCTTTCATTGAAAAATTCTTATTCAAGTATCCTTTTATGCTATCCAGAAATTCTATATCATTTCCAATCAACAATATGTCATCCACATATAATATCAGAAATGCTACAGAGCTCCCACTCACTTTCTTGTAAATACAGGCTTCTCCAGAAGTCTGTATAAAGCCATATGCTTTGATCACCTCATCAAAGCGTATATTCCTACTCCGAGATGCTTGCACCAGTCCATAGATGGATCACTGGAGCTTGCACACTTTGTTAGAACCTTTAGGATTGGCAAAACCCTCTGGTTGCATCATATACAACTATTTTTTGAGATATCCATTCAGGAATGCAGTTTTGACTTCCATTTGCCAGATTTCATAATCATAAAATGCAGCAATTGCTAACATGATTCGGACAAACTTAAGCATCGGTACGGGTGAGAAAGTCTCATCATAGTCAACTCCTTGAACTTGCCGAAACCCTTTCGCAACAAGTCGAGCTTTGTAAACAGTAACATTACCGTCTGCGTCGGTCTTCCTCTTGAAGATCCATTTATTTTCGATGGCTTGCCGATCATAGGGCAAGTAAACCAAAGTCCACACTTTTGTTCTCATACATGGATCCCATCTCAGATTTCATGGCCTCAAGCCATTTTGCGGAATCTGGGCTCGTCATCGCTTCCTCATAGTTTGTAGGTTCATCATGGTCTAGTAACATGACTTCCAGAACTGGGTTGCCGTACCATTCTGGTGCGGAGCGTACTCTGGTTGATCTACGACGTTCAGCAGAAACTTGATCTGAAGTTTCATGATCATCATCATTAGCTTCCTCACTAATTGGTGTAGGAATCACTGGAACTAGTTTCTGTGATGTACTACTTTCCAATTCGGGAGAAGGTACAATTACCTCATCAAGTTCCACTTTCCTCCCACTCACTTCTTTTGAGAGAAACTCCTTCTCTAGAAAGGATCCATTCTTAGCAACGAATATCTTGCCTTCGGATCTGTGATAGAAGGTGTACCCAACAGTCTCCTTTGGGTATCCTATGAAGACACATTTCTTCCACTTGGGTTCGAGCTTATCAGGTTGAAGCTTTTTCACATAAGCATCGCAGCCCCAAACTTTAAGAAATGACAACCTTGGTTTCTTGCCAAACCACAGTTCATAAGGCGTCATCTCAACGGATTTAGATGGTGCCCTATTTAACGTGAATGCAGCTGTCTCTAAAGCATAACCCCAAAACGATAGTGTTAAATCGGTAAGAGACATCATAGACCGCACCATATCCAATAAAGTACGGTTACGACGTTCGGACACACCATTACGCTGTGGTGTTCCGGGTGGCGTGAGTTGTGAAATTATTCCACATTGTTTCAAATGAAGACCAAACTCGTAACTCAAATATTCACCTCCGCGATCAGATCGTAGAAACTTTATTTTCTTGTTACGATGATTCTCTACTTCACTCTGAAATTCTTTGAACTTTTCAAATGTTTCAGACTTGTGCTTCATTAAGTAGATATACCCATATCTGCTCAAATCATCATTGAAGGTCAGAAAATAACGATACCCGCCGCGAGCTTCAACACTCATTGGTCCACATACATCAGTATGTATGATTTCCAACAAATATGTTGCTTGCTCCACAGTTCCGGAGAATGGAGTTTTAGTCATCTTGACCATAAGGCACGATTCACAAGCACCAAGTGATTCATAATCAAGTGATTCCAAAAGTACATCACCATGGAGTTTCTTCATGCGCTTTACATCAATATGACCTAAACGGCAGTGCCACAAATAAGTCACACTATCATTATTAACTTTACATCTTTTGGTTTCAATATTATGAATATGTGTATCACTACAATCGAGATCCAACAAGAATAGACCGCTCTTCAAGGGTGCATGACCATAAAAGATATTATTCATAAAAATAGAACAACCATTATTCTCTGATTTAAATGAATAACCGTCTCGCAACAAACAAGATCCAGATATAATGTTCATGCTTAATGCTGGCACCAAATAACAATTATTCAGGTCTAAAACTAACCCCGAAGGTAGATGTAGAGGTAGCATGCTGACGGCGATCACATCGACTTTGGAACCATTTCCCACGCGCATCGTCACCTCGTCCTTAGCCAATCTTCGTTTAATCCGTAGTCCCTGTTTCGAGTTACAAATATTAGCAACCGAATCGGCATCAAATACCCAGGTACTACTACGAGCATTAGTAAGGTACACATCAATAACATGTATATCACATATACCTTTGTGCACCTTGCCAACCTTCTTATCCGCCAAAAACTTGGGGCAGTTCCGCTTCGAGTATCCAGTCCCTTTGAAGTAGAAGCACTCAGTTTCAGGCTTGGCTCCAGACTTGGGTTTCTTCGTGGGAGTAGCAACTGTCTTGCTATTCTTCTTGAAGTTCCCCTTCTTTCCTTTGCCCTTTTTCTTGAAACTAGTGGTCTTGTTAACCATCAACACTTGATGCTCCTTTTTGATTTCTACCTCTGTAGCTTTGAGCATAGCGAAGAGCTCGGGAATTGTCTTCTTGTAAGTGCATCTAGTGCCACCCCTAGTTGGTTTTGGAGTATTGACGACAAACCTGGTTGAGGAACTAATGTGTTTGTGAGAATTGCAGGATAACACAGGTAGTAGTCCCTCATTGATTCGGTTAACCTACCGGAGATGACCCCTAAAAATGTATGAAGACATTGATATCAGTGGTGGTATATGAAGATAATCATATTGAAGACTATGACATGAGAAGACACTGTGTGCATACTATGGCAAGCGAAGACGTAGATGTTTCGTTGTTTCCTTTTCTTCTTTGTTGAGTCATAGGAACCACCGGTGGGGTCCAAGTGAACTAAGTCAGAGTGACTGAAATGATGCTCAACCAAATCCTATGTCTTTGAGCGAAGACTATGAGAGCAAATCTTATCCAGAGTCGGATGAGTCAGCTTTACTTGTAGCTCAAGTAAAGTTGTCGTGTGTGTTTGAAATCTGACCGTTGGAACACGTGTCAGTTCCTTAGTGACCCAGGGTCACTTCGGACAAATCAGGTCGGGTTGCCCAGTGGCTATAAATAGCCCACCCCCTACACCATAAATTGGTGGCTGCTCAGAGTTATTGCATGGCTTTTGTCGTTTGAGAGCAACCCACCTCCGAAGCATTTGAGAGAGAAATCATTGTGAGGACAAAGCCAAAGCACCCAGAGCCAAAGAGTGTTAGGCATCACTGAAGTCTTTCTGTCTGTGTGACCTGAAGACTTATTACACTTAAGGACTGTGTTTCCTCCAGCCGGTTAGGCGTCGCGTTCTGAGCATCCAAGAGTCATTGTGGATCGCCGGTGAACGAAGTCTGTGAAGGTTTGGAAGTCTACCTTGAAGACTTAACAGAGTGATTGGGCGAGGACTAGGTGTCCTTAGCTCAAGGGGAACAAGGTGAAGACGCGGTGTTCTGAGTTAAATCTCAGCCTCCCTAACTAGACGTGCAGTTGTCATAGCAAGTGGAACTGGTCTAACAAATCACTGTCTTCCCCGAGCTACTGGTTCTATCCTTCCCTTCCTTTTACTTACTGCTATACGTTGTGAAGTCATTGCATGCTTGCCTTATCTGATTGACTTCACTGAGTATCTACTAGTTGTGATTGGCTTCATTCCTTCTTCCATCATGATCCCTACTACCTAGCTGCCGTTAGTCTTCGTGCTTTCATTTCATTGAATACATGACTATGGCTTATCTAGTGTAGTCCACTTTCCGCTGCATACTAATAGGATTGAGTTTATCGTTTGTCTTCGAAACTACCATGTTTTGAAGCATTTCATAAAAATCGCCTATTCACCCCCCCCCCCTCTAGAAGATATACTGCACTTTCAATTGGTATCAGATCAAGGTACTCCCTTGTTCTGTGTGATTTGGTTTAACCACCTGGAGTTTTAGTTATGTCAACCGCAGGAATGAAGACAGTGTCTTGCCCCATGTTTGACGGTCAAGAGTATCCCAAGTGGAAGGCCATGATGAAGAAACGTCTCATGGCGATTAACAGTGAGCTGTGGACCGTCACTGAGATTGGTCTTACCGATCTATGCAAGAGGGAAAAAGCTGATGATATTCGCAAGTTCACTCTTCTCAATCTCACAGCAAAGGACGTCATCTGCTCCTGTCTATCTCAAGATCACTTCAGGAACATCATGCATCTTGATCATGCGAAGCTTATCTGGGACCGTCTCTCTGAACTCTATGAAGGTCATCGAACTTGTGATGATTCTGGGTTTGAGAAATTCAAGGAATCTCTCAAAACGATGACTGTCGATCGAGAACCATCATCCTCTGCACCATGTCTTATGGCAAAAGGTGCCAAGGTAACTGAATGCTATTCGTCTAAATCTAGTGATGATGAATCTGGTGATGAATTTGGACCCAGCTATGTCAAGCTTGCTTCCCTTGCCACTAAACAACAAATTGCTCTGGAAAAGGCTCAAAAAATGCTTAATAAGAGCAATGATATGTTGGGTGAAGAAATGGATCAGTCGAAAAACTTAGCTGAAAGTCTGCAGAGGCTTCAGGCTAAGTTAACTACGCTTCAAAGTCTTCATAACACTCTCTTATCCGATCATGAACAGCTAAGAGGATGTTATGAAGATCTTCAGAAGGAGCATGATTCATTACTTGCGCAACATGTCAGTGCTTCTCACGAAGAGTTTGAACCACCATGTCTAAAATGCATTGAGCGTGATAATGCTACATCTGTTGCTGAATGTTCTACTACTGCCACTGTTGCAATATCTTCAACTGCTGATATGGTAACTAACCCCTCTGCTAAGGATACCACTACTATTGCTGATGAAAATGCTAGGTTGAAGACTTTGCTTGAAACAGGGATGTACAAAATCCTCAATGGGCATCAGACTCTATGTGATGTCCTCAAAAAGCAGATATTGAACCGAAACCCTAGGAAAGAGGGTGTTGGGTTCGACAGGAAAATGAATGTTGATGGATCATACTGGAAGCCTGAGCAGTATCCCAAAACCACATTGGTTGCTGCAAAGGAACCTTCAGTGGATCCATCTACCCTATCTGGCTTCACTTGTGCTAATCCTGTTATCATTGATGAATCCTTTGATGCAAACTATAAACTATTTAAGAATCAAAATGGTGAAGTGTTTGCCAGGTATATTGGTACTAACTGCAGGAACGGGCCACCTATGAAGAAGATCTGGGTACCCAAAGGTTGTCTTGAGAAGCTTCCAGCAAATATTATCATGACACCTCCTGGGATGAAGACAAACCCCAGACCAAAGGCTTCATATGGTCCTAAGGCTTCATACAGACAAAGGACTCACCTGAGTCACCCTAATGCGGATGTTTTGCAGGGAAACCATATTCAGACCCATGAATATGAGCGTGTTTCTTCAAACCGCTATGTTCATAAATCCAAGAATTTTTCTGCCTATTCTTATGAGTATTATTCTCCTCCTGCAAAACTATTTGCTAGGGCTCCAAAGCCAAAATTCTCAGATGCCGCTCTTAGACTCATTGCTTCTAAGCCACCCCTGAAGATGTGGGTGGTTAAGAAGAACTAACTCTCTTTTACAGGGAAGGTTCTCCAGCCAAAAATCGAAGGCGTCTGATGCTATTGCTGGGACCTAAAACACTTGTAGGGCACAAGATCAAATGCCCAAACCGACTTACTGCTCATACTATTGATAAATCACTTGCTGAACATCTTATCAGTCCTAACTTTTATCTAAGCTTTCATAATCCACTTATGCATCAAATGTTTATGCTTCATAATGGCTTTTGGTGAATCCTATCCTCCTAACTGCATTGTAGGGAGTGGCACCAAAGTCTTCAGAATGGATTATGGATAGCGGATGCACAAATCATATGACTGGTGATCGAAATCTTCTCATGGACTCAACCTTACGTCCATCTAATAAGAGTCACATCACATTTGCTGATACTGGTAAAAGCAAAGTGTTGGGTCTAGGTAGAGTTGCAATCTCAAGAGATCAGCACATGGATAAAGTCATGCTTGTTGAATCTCTTGGCTTCAACTTAATGTCTCTCTCAATGCTTTGTGACATGATTGTGATCTTTGGTAAATTTCGTTGTCTTGTACTAATGGAATCTGACAACTACAGGAATCAGCTTCTTTGCCGACTGCCATGGCAGTCGGCAAAGGCATGAATGGCAGTCGGCAAAGCTCTTTGCCGACTGCTAGCAGTCGGCAAACAGTCCGGCTGAATTAACGCCGGTAAAGGCCTTCTTTGCCGTCTGCTTCATAGAAGCAGTCGGCAAAGCTCTTTGCCGTCAGCCATTTGCGGCCAGCAGATGGCAAAGAGCGTAGACGGCAGTGAGGTGAGGTGGGAGCCGTTAGGGGTTAACGGCGTGGTTTGCCGTCAGCCGGCAGACGGCAAAGAGGCCAAATAGGAGTCACTGGGAAGCTGCCACGTGGCCTTTTTTGCCGTCTGCTGGCCGTCGGCAAAGACCTTAGCCTCTTTGCCGATTGCCGGCAGTCGGCAAAGAGCTGAGCCTCTTTGCCGTCTGCCGGCAGTCGGCAAAATGCCCAAATAGGCAACCAGTGTTCCCAGGTTGAACAGGGAGCTGCCACGTGGTATTCTTTGCCGACTGCTGGCAGACGGCAAAGAGCCTATATAACCCCTGCTTTTAATTGTATTCATTCAATTTGACAGAAATTCATAGATATACACAGATAATACATATATACTCAACAAGCATATCCAACAATATATTTACTCAAGTCCAACATATATCCATATGACATAAGAAGTTTCCAACAACATATCCAACAATATATTTCCTCAAGTCCAACATATATCCATATGGCATAAGAAGTTTCCAACAATATATTTCCTCAAGTCCAACATATATCCATATGACATAAGAAGTTTCCAACAATATATTTCCTCAAGTCCAACATATATCCATATGACATAAGAAGTTTCCAACAATATATCCAACAATAAGAAGTTCCCAAACATGTTTTCATAAACAAAAAGGAAGCACAAGGAGAATATATGAGTCCATCAATGCAAGCTTCCTCATCTCAAGCAAATCTGCAAATTGGGAAAGATGAAAGTTAGAAGAAGAAGAATAGCTAGAAGAGGAAAAGAAGAAGAAGAAGAAGAGGAAAATAAGAAGAAGATTTTATCTTCTCTTTCTTTCTCTCCTCCCCCTCTTCTTTATCTTCTTCTTTTCCAACAAATGTAGTTAAAAAAGCCAATTTAGAGCTAAGCTAGGTAAATAGGTCATTTTGGAGATAAGATAAGTTCAATGTATCATATTGGAGCTAACCTAGGTAAACTTGGTCATTTTGGAGCTAAGCTAAGTTAAATGGATCATATTGAAGCTAACCTAGGTAAACTTGGTCATTTTTTAGCTAACCTATGTAAAAATGTCATTTTTTGCTAAGCTAGGTAAAAATGCTAAGTGTGTAGGTCCATTTAGAGCTAGCTTAGGTAAATAGGTCATTTTGGAGCTAACGCGGGTAAAATGGATCATATTGTAGCTAACTTAGGTAAACTTGGTCTTTTTGGAGCTAACGTAGGTTAAATGGATCATATTGGAGCTAACATAGGTAAACTTGGTCATTTTGGAGCTAACCTGGCTAATTAGGCCATTTTTGACATAACTAAGCTTATTGTGTCATTTGTGGACTAAATAGGCTAAATTATGTTGTAAATGGACTAAATAGGCTAAATAAGAGGAGGAAAAGAAGAAGAAGAAGAAGAAGAAGAAGAAGAAGAAGAAGAAGAAGAATAAGAAAAGAAGAAGAAGAAGATCTTCTTCTTCTTTTCTTATTCTTCTTCTTCTTCTTCTTCTTCCCTTCCTATTCCTTCTTTTCTTCCTATTCCTTGATTTTCTTCATCTTATTATGTCATTTGTGGACTAAATAGGCTAAATTATGTCATAAATGGACTAAATAGGTTAAATAAGAGGAGGAAAAGAAGAAGAAGAAGAAGAAGAAGAATAAGAAAAGAAGAAGAAGATTTTCTTATTCATCTTCTTCTTTTCTTCTTCTTCTTCTTCTTCTTCTTCTTCTCTTCCTATTCCTTCTTTTCTTCCTATTCCTTGATTTTCTTCATCTTATTATGTCATTTGTGGACTAAATAGGCTAAATTATGTCATAAATGGACTAAATAGGCTAAATAAGAGGAGGAAAAGAAGAAGAAGAAGAATAAGAAGAAGAAGAAGAAGAAGAATAAGAAAAGAAGAAGAATAAGAAAAGAAGAAGAAATGTTCTTCTTCTTCTTCTTCTTTTCTTATTCTTCTTCTTCTTCTTCTTCTTCTCTTCCTATTCCTTCTTTTCTTCCTATTCCTTGATTTTCTTCATCTTATTATGTCATTTGTGGACTAAATAGGCTAAATTATGTCATAAATGGACTAAATAGGCTAAATAAGAGGAGGAAAAGAAGAAGAAGAAGAAGAAGAAGAAGAAGAAGAAGAAGAATAAGAAAAGAAGAAGAAGACGAAGAACATTTCTTCTAGCTTTTCTTATTCTTCTTCTTTTCTTATTCTTCTTCTTCTTCTTCTTCTTCTTCTTCTTCTTCTTCTCTTCCTATTCCTTCTTTTCTTCCTATTCCTTGATTTTCTTCATCTTATTATGTCATTTGTGGACTAAATAGGCTAAATTATGTCATAAATGGACTAAAAAGGCTAAATAAGAGGAGGAAAAGAAGAAGAAGAAGAAGATCTTCTTCTTCTTCTTCTTTTCTTATTCTTCATCTTCTTATTCTCTTCCTATTCCTTCTTTTCTTCCTATTCCTTGATTTTCTTCATCTTATTATGTCATTTGTGGACTAAATAGGCTAAATTATGTCATAAATGGACTAACTAGGCTAAATAAGAAGAAAAATACCGTTATCACGGAGGTGAAGGACCGGTCGAGGCCGCGCCAGTGCCAGACTGAGGTGAAGGGCCGGTCGGGGTTCCACCAAGGGCAGACCGAGAAGGATCGGTTGATGCTTGTCGGGAAGCATTCTACACCAAAGATCATTTGCAATGTCTCGTTAGCATGATGCAACATAAATGTGAATACTAGTAACTAACGACCATTCAAATCAAACTCACCGTGGTCGCCGGAGCAATCTGGGGCATCGGCGGAGGGGTCTGACCGCTTTTCTCACACATGCTCTACACATTTGGTTCTCACGAGTTAGTCATATTAGTTAGTAATGGAACAAACATTATGTGCATGATTTGGCTAATATGCAGGAGAAACATACCACCAAGATGTCATATAGGGCCCGGTTTTGAGCATCGTTCCGGTTCCTCTCCTCCTCCAACAGCCTAGCCATCCTCTCCTCCAGCTCCCTCTCCCTCTCCTCCGCCTGCCTTCTTGCCGCCTCCAAAAGCGTCTGCGTGTTTGCTCTCTCTTTCTCAAGAGCAGCCTGCAACACACCACTCCTCGTTAGCATTGTAATCATCGACGGACGCACACACAATGTAATGGATAGGAAAGGTATCCGAGTCCGTATAACTAACTGCCATGGCGAGCTCCGATGGCCGTGCACGAGGCATTATCTCAGGATCAGAGCTACTCTGGCGCTTCTTGATCTGCGTGAGAGTCTTAGGACAACGTATCAGTCCATCACCAATGGCTGTCGAGCCATGGGACCTCCCGCCACCAGATATCATAACCAGCTCTGTATCAAAAGGATCCTGGCTCGGGTTAAAGTCCTCCCCTTTCCTTGCCTTCCCCTCGTCTCTGTAACTCACGAGCTTGTTGTGGGAGGAGATGTTGGTGAAGGTCTCTGGATGATCTAGGTCAGACTCCGAGAATGCCTTGGCCTTCTTGTACGGGGCACTATAGGCCATGCCATAGAGGTCGAACAGACCTGGCACGGGCTTCTTGTTGTGGTGCGACTGAGAGAGAGGAACAAAATATTAGTCAAGGGCTCAAGCTAGCATGAAGAATGAAATTGCTATGTAAATAAGGTCATTTTGGAGCTAAGTAAGGTTATTATGTCATTTTTGAGGAAAAAAAGCTAAGTTTAGGTCATTTTGGAGGTAACCAAGATTATTATGCCAATTTTGACCAAACTATGCTAATTATGTCATTATTGAGCTATCCAAGGTAGTTATGCCTTTTTTTAGCTAACTAAAGCATATTATGTCATTTTAGAGCTAATTATGTCATAAATGAACGAGCTAAAATTATTTTAGGTCATTATTGAGCTATCAAAGGTAGTTATGCAATTTTTTAGCTAACTAAAGCATATTATGTCATTTTAGAGCTAATTATGTCATAAATGAACGAGCTAAACTAAGTTTAGGTCATTATTGAGCTATCCAAGGTAGTGATGCCATTTTTTAACTAAGTAAGCATTATTGAGCTATCCAAGGAAAAATGCTATCATGTAGAATGAAATTGCATGAATCATGAAGCAAACCACATACCCAATGACCCCCGAACTCAAACAGGTCGCAGCTCCCTTGATGGTGTGGCACACCAACCATTTGGGCACGCTTATCCTTGGCCCTTTGGTGTTCGACTAGCCATTTGGGAGAGCACCACTCATCCACCAACGCCTCCCAACAGTCCATCATATCCGCACACCATCTCGGGGGCACCTAAGGTAGTCAAGAGAAATTTCAGCGCTACGCCTACGAATCAAATCAAGAGAACTAAGTTCAAGGCCTTAAGAATAGGTAATTACCAGCATGTACTTCTCCTTAGTCAGAAACTTGCCGCGACACTTCTTCTTCGCCCTCCTAATACCCTTCGAGGCGTAGTAGTCTCGAACGGCCTGCACCCGAGCCTCGTGCCGTAAGTTCTTAAGTAGGCGCTTGCACTCGACTTCGACAACTGAAGCCGCAGCCTCCTGCTCTCCATCTGAAATCCTGTAGAAGGTCTGCAGTCAAACAAGACAACGCTGATTAGTAAAATCACTACGTAGTGTTGATCTTTAATTCTGTAAAGGAGAAATTACCCAGAACCGACGGAACACAATGTCGGCCACCGTCTCGCACTCGACACCGGCGACCATCTCCCCCGGCGGGGCCGGGGCAGCCTCGTACAGCTCCCAGCTAAGTGCTAGCTATGGAACCTGACCCTCACCGGGCAACGTGACCCACCCAGGGAAGTGCTGCCGGCAAAGCACACCAAGGACCTGGTTGGGCCTGCGGACACCACGGGGGTGTACCCAGCCCCTGCAGTATGTCAAGGCCAATGCATTAGATATTAATTTGAAGAAACATGAAGGCAAAAGGTTAAAAAAGAGTAAATTCACTTACTTCAACCCATTAGGCTGTATCAACCACCTCTGGTCGGGGGTCGTCGGCACGGGCGGGAGCTTTGTACCGCCACGTTGGTAGACCTTCTTGCCCTTGTCAACCATCTCGCCCTCGGTGTAGCTATCATCAGAGAAGGTGTCCTCGCTATCATCAATAGGGCCACTAGCATCCGGAGTCTCGTGCGAAGAAGACTCCGGGACCGGAGTCTTCCGGGACGAAGACTCTGGGACCGGACTCACGTGTGGCGAAGGAGAGGTGCCCCGAGTCTGGTGGCGCGAAGGATCGGCGACCCCAGTCTGGTGGGGCGAAGGATCCGCGACCCGAGTCTGGTGGGGCGAAGGATCGGCAACCCCAGTCTGGTGGGGCGAAGGATCCGCGACCCGAGTCTGGTGGGCCGAAGAATCGACGACCGGAGGCTCATGGACCGGAGTCCGAGACGGGTCCACGTCAGACGGAGCGGTCCTGTGGTCGGGTGAATCAGCTGGGGGTGGCGGCGAGGAAGGCGTAGCAGCCTTCCTACCTCTCCCGCTGCCACGTCCACCTCTAGCAGCCTTCTTCGTCCTCCCTCGTCCTCTGCCGGCCGAAGAAGAAGGGCCCGCCGGTGCTGACTGCATACTGTCTAGCAGCGCTCTCCGGAGGGGCTGGGCTGGAATAATGGAAGCACCCCTCCCAGGAGCGCTCGCACGAGGCTCGGAGCGCTCTAGACCCTTGCCCACCATCCTGTCAACACCTGCAATGACAAAAAGTAAACGAAATTAGTATAACATAAAAAAAATTGAATAACTGACATGAATACTATGTATATAATTTAAGAGTATCATAATCATGAACATAATAAAAAATTGAATACCTGACATTACTAATATTACTCTGAATCATCTATATATGCTCCGGGATCATTAAATGCATCATCATCATCACTATCAGTGATGAGCTCATCATCATCATTAATAAATGCATCAACATGTGGAAGGCCTCCTTTACGTAATTGTTCAAGCATTGAAAGGTCATCTGCAGCAGTAACTTCTTCTTGTTCCGGCTCTTCTTGTTCCGGCTCAGGGGTGAAGTCGGATTCACTATCGCTGTCTACTTCAATGTTCAGGGGTACAGTTGAGCGGTTCTTGAAACGTTTTTTGGAAAGACGTGTTTCTTGGAAGAATTCTCTTCGTCATATGTGTCTTGGTCATAATCCTCTTCATTGGGGGGAGGTGGTCTAACACGTGGCGGCACTTCATAAACAACATCCCAACCACTGAGATTTGAATCACTTTGACAGGCCCACGGTAGATAGAAAACTTGGGTTGCCTGTTGAGCCGTAATATAGACATCGGGAACATCCAAATGGGTGCTTTGTTTGATTTCGACTAGCCCTATATGTTCATGAGTCCTTCTAGTATCCTTCGGCTGGAACCAATAACATCTGAAGACTACGACGTTTGGTGGGTTTTCACCATAGAATTGAAGTTCATAAATTGCTTCAACTCTTCCATAATACTCGATACCTCCTTCGCCGATAGCAGAGACACAACAATTTGTAGACTTTCGGTCGGCCATAGATAGCTCTTTGCCATAGGTACGAAAGCGATACCCGTTGATGTCGTATTTGTCAAATGAACGGACCTTAAAGTCAAAACCATTAGCTACTTGTCTCAATTCGGCATCCATAATCTCTGAATTAGCCTACAAGTTTAATACGAAAGGATTGTTGCATTAGTCACAAATTAGCCAAAGAAATGAAATGGTCTAACGGAAATTACCGTTTGTTTGAACCAAGAGATGAAACCGGGATAGGCGCCTCCTTGCTTTGCGAGAAGCTCATACTCTTCGACGGAATCCTTTTGTATCACCGCTCCATACGAGAATATGGCGACGTATCGACTGCATCAAATATCCCGGAATAAGAGCAGTTCAAAGGAATTAGAAATTGCAAAACAATGTACGGAGATCTTACTCGATGTACAGCCGCACTTCTGTTAGGTTGTTGAAGAGATACAGCGAAATGGTCCGCCATTCTTCGACACCCAACGGTACTGGTTTCGAACCACTGGCTGGTGCGAGATCCCCTTTGAATAGGCTGAGGTTGGATCGACCCTTTTTAGGGTCGTCAGCATTGTACCGAGGCTTCGGATTATGCAAATGACGATTTTTGGCTTCGTAGTGTGCTGTCACGAAGTTTGCCGCCTCCTCAGTGATGAATGCCTCGGCCATCGATGCTTCAATTCTACGTTTGTTTTTACATTTTGCTCGAAGCGTCTTCTGCATTCTCTCAGTTGAGTAGCACCAACGATTTTGCACGGGCCCTCCCAATCTTGCCTCGGTCGGGAGATGCAAAATCAAGTGCTGCATTGGATTAAACATGCTCGGCGGAAAGATTTTCTCTAACTTGCAGATCAACTCCGGTGCCAACTATTCCATTTCTTCGAGGAGACCAGGCGATAGTTCTTTCGCACAAAGAACACGGAAGAAATAGCTCAGCTCTGCCAGTACTAGCCATTCATCCTCAGGGATGAAGCCACGCAACATCACCGGCATTATCCGCTCAATCCATATGTGCCAATCATGACTTTTTAGACCAAATATTTTCAATTTTTCAAGACTCGCTCCCCTCTTTAGATTTGCTGCATACCCATCGGGGAACATTAACTGCATTTTCACCCACAGAATAATTTCCCTCATAGCTGGCCTTCCAAGATTGAACCATGCCTTTGGCTTCGTGAAGTTCCGCTTTCCTTTCGGATCTTGCATGTTTTGTAACGGTCTATCACATAGCTCCTCTTGATCGACTCTAGCCTTAGGATTATCCTTTGACTTCCCCTCTATGCCGAACAATGTGCCAAAAATGGCTTCGGCAATGTTCTTTTCGGTGTGCATCACGTCGATGTTGTGTGGGCAAAGGAGGTCTTTAAAGTAAGGCAGATCCCATAAGCATGTCTTGTGAGTCCAGGCGTGTTTCTTATTATACCCCTTGAAATACCCTGGACGCTCTGGATCTGGCTCGAGAGCGTTTAACTGATCTAGGGTTTGTTGGCCTGTCAATGCAGGTGGTGCAGAGTGTTTGACAAGTCTACCTTTCATGAAGTTCTTCTTGTCTTTCCTGAACTTATGGTGAGGATCCAGAAACTGTCTATGCAAGTCGAAGCAACTATACTTGTGCCCTGCCGTCAGCCAACGAAACTCAAGAGCTCCCTTGCATGTGGGGCACGGGAACCTTCCATGCACACACCAGCCAACGAATAGCGCATACGCCGGCAAGTCATGCATCGAGTACATGTACCAGGCACGCATTATGAAGTTCTGTTTGCTAAAGGCGTCATATGTCTTGAACCCATTAACCCAAGCTTCTTGCAATTCGTCCTTAAGCGGCTGCATGTACACATTCATATTCTTCCCCGGATAGTTGGGCCCTGGAATTATCAACGTCAGGAAAATGTTCTTTCTTTGCATAATCTGTCCTGGGGGGAGATTGAGTGGAATGACAAACACGGGCCAACAACTGTATTGGGTTGCCGTCTGACCATACACACTGAACCCATCCGTGCTGACGGCGACTCGAGGATGCCTTGGATCTGCCGTTTTTTCCTTATGTAATGCATCGAAGCGCTTCCACGCTTCACCATCCGATGTGTGCACCATCATCAAATTCCCATCTGCATCACGTTCGGTTCTTTTGCCCGTTTTGTGCCATGTCATCTGTCTGGCCGTCTCTTTGACCATGAAAAGACGTTGAAGTCTTGGTACAATTGGCAAATACCGAAGAACATTAACGGCTATTTTGGTCTGCGTCTTCTCACCCATACCATTGTCTACCACAACATACCTGGATGACTCGCAAATGGGACAATAGTTCAAGTCCTCATACTGGTGCCTAAATAAGACACATCCTTTCTCACAGGCATGTATCTTCTCATAGGGCATCTTAAGAGCACGAAGGATTTTGTCTGACTGGTACAGGTTTGCAGGTAGCACATGGCCTTTGGGTAGAAATCGTCCGAATACTGTCATCATCGCATCGTAGCATTCTCTACCCAAGTTGAACTGAGCCTTCAAAGCCATGATTTGTGAGATGGCATCCAGCTGACAAAGCTCAGTGTGCTCGTGGAGAAGACGTTTTGAGGACTCCAACATTTCAGTGAAGGCCCTTGCAGATTCCTCCATCTCCTCGTCCGAGTCCCGAGCATCGTCAAAGTCTTGCACCATGTCTTCCATCCCGGTACCATGCTCGTCGGTGCGACGACGAACCACCTCAGGTCTGGCACGTTGGGCAGACTCACCATGAAATGTCCAGATCGTGTAACCAGGCGTAAAACCAAACTTCTGCAGGTGTTTACTCATTTCAAGCTCGTCCCTCTTATTAAAGTTGTCGCACCGGACACAGGGGCACCAGCTTAATCTCTGGCCATTAGCAAATGCGGCTCTAACAAACTCTTTGGTTTTTGTTAACCATTCATTGGTCCAAACTTTCTGACTAGTGTAACCGGTGTACATCCACGCACGATCACTCATATTGACTTCCTACTGGACAGACAATAAATATATACATAATTAAGCAAACCATATCCATCAGTTAATGGAGTTTGTCAGTTCTATTACGTCCATGCAACCTACATGCTAATAGGTAAAGATAGGTCCTAATCCCACCCCAGTATGTGTAGATTGAGTTCGTTTTCCCATGCTCTGCTCCGGATCCGACGCAAAATTTCGGCAGCACCTCCCCGCTGTTCTCCTGATACACGTCTCGGCAATAAGCAGAGAGGATGTGTACCCGGAGAACAACAGGGAGGCACTGACGAAATTCTGCATCGGATCCGGAGCAGAGCATATAGGAAAACGAACCCAATCTACACATACTCGGACTGTCCATGGATAACGTTGGACAATTCGAAAGAATCACGATTATAAATATGCAAATGCATGCATATTTATAGATGTAACCCTTTCGAACGGGAGACGCATAGTGGTTACGCATACTGATGACTGACACCTATAGCTAGCCAGTTTCATTGGCACGAAGACCAGAACAGAGCAAATGTAGGGGGGGGAGGAGATGTCATTTGTGCTCACCAAGGAAAGCTGTTAATAGTTCGTACAGGCGTGGCGACACTGCTTTGGGCCGAGGACGTAGGCAAGGCACTACACGGGGGAGATGGCGTAGTCGACGCTGCTTGGTGGAGAAGACAAAGAAGATGCAAGCTGCTCACAGAACAAAAAATCCCCAAAAAAAATATTTCAGTGAAAGCACAAAGTGAAAATTAGAGAACAGTTTGTAAGAATTACATATAGGAGAAAGCGCACGGTACTCAGCTAGCCTCATGACCCATTTCTTCCATTTTTTTTCTACTTAGGAGCATAGCTCCCAATCTCCACTACTGAAAACTGATAAAACACAACCACATGTCTAGGGTTCGTCTCCCTCTATGGGTAACCTCAAAACATCAGAAACTACACCACACACCAGCACTACTACCAAACCTGGACGCAGAACCTAAACAATGAGCATCCAAAATGTTATAATTATCTGCAATAAAACATCAGTCTTATTGCAGAGTGAATTTATTGCACTTGTAGATTCCAAAAAATGTAACTAAACTACAGGAGAAATGTAGAACAGAGGAACTAGAATTCTGCATATTATATTGTATCATCCAAGCTAAGATGGCAACGACAGCATCAAATTGGGTCATTAATTCACCGTGGATCTTGTCTGCGTCTCCAAGCAGCTTTTGCATGTCCTTGCTGCGGTAACAAAGGGCATGGTGACCGTGGCGGGGCAGACGGGGCGAGGCGGGTGTGCGAGCTTACAGCGGCTGAAGGGGAGTGGCTGCCGGCGCGTGGAGGCGTTGGGGAGGTGGCCGGCGAGGTGAGGTCGCCGGGCGCGGCCTCCGGCGAAGGGGGCCGGCGACGGAGACGGGCAAGGCGAGCGACGGGGCTCCGGTCGAGCCGCGGTGCAGGGCCGCCGGGGCGGCGGTCGTTGGGCGCGCGGGGACGAGCGCCCCTGAGCAGGGGATCCGGCGAGAAGGAGGCCGGGGTGGGCGGATCTATACGCGGAGGAGGGGATCCGGCCGGCGACGGGGTGCAGCGGGCGGCGGCGGCGCGACGGGCGGCGGCGGCGAGGGTTCGAGGAGGGAGAAGAGGAGCAAGAACTGGTCGAGTGGGCTGGCTCGGTTCTGTATGCGACCCGTGCGTGGAGGGTGTGCGCCAATCATTTTTTTTTCTCTTTGCCGTCTGCTTTTTTCTTCTTTTTTTTTTCTCTTTGCCATCTGCGGGCAGACGGCAAAGAATTCTTTGCCGTCTGCCAGCAGACGGCAAAGAGGCTCACCGTTAGCCCGCCCACGCCGTGACACTGTGGGCCCCTCTTACCTCTTTGCTGTCTGCTGACAGATGGCAAAGAAATCTTTGCCGTCTGCCAGCAGACGGCAAAGAAGTGGCCGGTGTGACCTAGCCAGTGCAGTACCCCCATGGGGCCCACTTTGGTCTTTGCCGTCTGCTGGCAGATGGCAAAGACCTCTTTGCCGTCTGCCAGCAGACGGCAAAGATCTGGCAGATGGCAAAGACCCTCTTTGCCATCAGCTGGTTCTTTGCCGTCTGCTTTGACAAGACAGACGGCAAATAGCCTCTTTGCCATCAGCTGGCAGACGGCAAAGAGCTGGCAGATGGCAAAGACTCAGATTCCAGTAGTGTTGTACTAATGGAATCTGACAAGTCTTTAGTATTTGAAGGATACAGAAAAGGTGATCTGTATATGGTAGACTTCTCAGCTGGACTGCAGATGGCCGTATGTCTTCTAGCAAAAGCTTCAGAGTGCTGGCTCTAGTATCGGAGGCTAGGACATGCTGGCATGAGGAACTTGCACACTCTCACAAAGAAGAAGCATATCATAGGCATCGAGGAAGTCAAGTTCAAGAAAGATCATCTATGTGGTGCCTGTGAAGCTGGGAAGATGATTAGAGCCAAGCACCCCTCAAAGACAATCATGACGACGTCCAAACCCTTCGAGCTGCTGCACATGGACTTATTTGGCCCTACTCACTACTCCACATTCTCTACCACAGCCTGTCTCTATGGCTTCGTCATTGTTGATGATTATTCAAGATACACATGGGTGCACATAATACTCTACAAGATTGATGTCTTCAGACGCTTCGCCAACCGTGCCATGAACAACTATGGCATCAAGATCAAGCATATCAGAAGTGACAATGGCACTGAATTCAAGAACACTAGCCTCGATCTTTATCTAGATGAAGTGGGAATCACCCATGAATTCTCAGCACCATATACACCTCAGCAAAATGGGATTGTTGAGCGCAAGAACAGAACTCTAATTGAGATGGCTCGAACGATGCTCGATGAATACAAAACACCAAGAAGGTTCTGGCCCGAAGCTATTGATACTGCATGCCATATCATCAACCGTGTTTATCTTCACAAGCTTCTGAAGAAAACATCCTATGAACTCCTCACTGGAAAGAAGCCTAACGTAAGTTACTTCAGAGTATTTGGAGCTAAGTGCTAGATCAAGGATCCTCATCACAAGTCAAAATTTGCACCCAAAGCACATGAAGGCTTCATGCTCGGATATGGAAAGGATTCACACTCCTACAGAGTCTTCAACATATTTCTCTATAAAACTATTGAAACTGTGGATGTGCGATTTGATGAGACAAATGGTTCACAAAGAGAGTCCCTACCAAATGTGCTAGATGAGGCTTCACCAAATGAATCCATCAAGCTAATGGGAACTGGTGAGATCATGCCTTCTGAAGCACAACCTGACGAGGAACTCATCATCTCTGCTCCAACTCAACCTGACGACAATGCTCAGCCTGAAGACAACACTCCTGACGATGACAATGTACAGCAAGAGCAAAATCTTCGTCCAGCTCATCCTCGTGTTGCAAATGAAGTACAAGTTGAAAAGATAATTGATAGCATAAATGCTCCTGGTCCACTGACTCGCTCAAGAGCAACACAGCTTGCGAATTTCTGTGGGCACTTTGCTTTTGTCTCAATATCTGAACCCAAGAAAGTTGCTGAAGATTTTATGGAACCTGAATGGATTCAAGCAATCCAAGAAGATCTTCAACAGTTTGAGCTGAACAATGTATGGGAACTTGTCAAGCATCTTGACCCTCGCAAGCACAACATAATAGGCACAAAATGGATCTATCGCAACAACAAAGATGAGCATGGTCAAGTGGTCAGAAACAAAGCTCGTCTCGTTGCTCAAGGATACACCCAAGTTGAAAGGATTGACTTCGATGAAACATTTGCTCCGGTGGCTAGACTTGAAGCTTTTCGTATAATGCTAGCCCATGCAAATCATCACAACATACTTCTATATCAAATGGATGTAAATAGTGCCTTTCTCAATGGAAGGATTGAAGAAGAAGTGTATGTTGCACAACCACCTGGCTTTGAAGATCCAAAACGTCCTGATATGGTATACAAGCTCAACAAGGGACTGTATGGCCTCAAACAAGCGCCTCGTGCATGGTATGACACTCTCAAAGACTTCCTGAAGAGCAAAGGCTTCAAACCTGGATCCCTAGACGCCACACTCTTCAAGAAGACATATGATGATGAGCTATTTGTCTATCAAATCTATGTGGATGACATTATCTTCGGCTGCACGGACAAGAAATACAGTGATGAGTTTGGTCACATGATGCAAGAGCAATATCAAATGTCCATGATGGGTGAGCTGAAGTTCTTCCTTGGTCTTCAAATTCGTCAGCAAAGCAATGGCATCTTCATATCTCAATAAAAGTACCTTAAAGATTGCCTGAAAATTTTTGGAATGCAAGACTGCAAAGGGTACTCGACTCCAATGCCTACCAAACATCATCTGGGTCCCGATGCCAATGGTAAAGAGTTTGATCAACAGGTATACCACTCCAAGATTGGTTCGTTACTTTATTTATGTGCATCTAGGCCAGATATTATGCTTAGTGTTTGCATGTGTGCTCGATATCAAGCGGCACCAAAGGAGTCGCATCACTTAGCTGTGAAGCGAATACTTCGATATTTGGCTTACACCCCAACACTAGGATTATGGTATCCAAAGGGCTCAGAGTTTGATCTAGTTGGATTTCCAGATGCTGATTATGCTGGTGACAAAGTTGATCGCAAGTCCACATCAAGCACATGTCACTTTCTGGGACGATCACTTGTCTGTTGGTCTTCAAAGAAGCAGAACTGTGTATCACTCTCCACTGCTGAATCTGAATACATTGTTGCTGGATCTTGCTGCGCTCAGCTTCTCTGGATGAAGCAAACACTCAAGGACTATGGAGTCCATCTGAAGCATGTGCCACTCTACTGTGATAATGAAAGTGCCATCAAGATTGCCAACAACCCAGTTCAGCACTCGAAGACAAAGCACATTGAAATTCGTCATCACTTTCTCAGAGATCATGTTATGAAGGAAGATATTGATTTCATACACATCAACACTGAAGAGCAACTGGCAGATATCTTCACAAAGCCCTTGGATGAGAAAATGTTTTGCAAGTTGCGGTGTGAGCTAAATATCTTAGAATCCTCAAATGTCCTGTAATCAGGCACACATCCTAACACTTATGCATATTGATGACTTAGATGTGCAACACACGAAGTAAAGTATATCTTCAATCAATGAAGACTTACATTCTAAGTGTGAATACATTAACATGGAATTTGACTTCGGAGCGCCACGATAATTGTGCGCCGTGTCTGGGTCTAATACTTCCTATACGGTGGGTAACGCCACCACCAAATTCTTGTTTGAAGTGTTTCTCGTGGCGTTACATTTGCAAAGTCTTCGCACTTGGTTTATCTTCAAATAGGACATATATATATATATATATATATATAGAGAGAGAGAGAGAGAGAGAGAGAGTTGTGTTCTGTCCTCAATAGCATTCACTTATAGGTATGTCTTCATATTTGAATCTTTTGGACTAAGTGAATGTTGATCGGACCCTAACCTATCTATGCTTTCTCATCTCACATTATGTCTGTCCAAATCATATGCATTCTGTTGAAACTGTCGAATATCTTCTCTGCGTCCTTGTCAGCAGAAGATACAGAGACAAACTTTAAATCGGATTTTAATGCTCCATCCTTTATGCCTGAAACCCGGAGAAGCCGGAACGACCACTCCGACAGTTGTGGTAAACGTGGGATCGTGGGACAACTCCCAATGTGTTACATGACCGCCACGTGTCACTCGTACGTAAACCGTCAGGGGCACCTGCGTAATTGCGCTGTGCCATCTCCCATGCCTATAAATGCACGTCCCATCACGGTCAAAATCTCCTCTACCACCTCTCCACCTCGACCAACCCTAGAGCCTCCGCTAGCTTTCGACGACGCCGGCGACGAAGCGCTTCGCTGCCGCAACCTCGTCGACGTCGTCCTCACGCCGGCCGCGGACATCTTCTACTCCATCGTCGCCGTAGCTGTCCTCCATCGCCAAGTTAGGGCACGGAAGACCGAACTGCTGGGCATCCAACTCCTCTCCGTCTAAGCAGTTTATCGTGTGGTAAATAAAACTTGCTTTTTACCATCTTCTTGATCCATAAAGAGTCATCTATTTTACCACAAGAGGTTTCTGCCTACTTAGATATATAGATCTATCCTGTCGGCATCTCATATCTTGCCTAGTACATTCACATATGCTTCAACCATAGTTAGATTCCTCACTTGTACCTATTCATGGATTCGTACAAATCTGGAACCAACTCTCATGAGTGAATGTCTTCGCGCTATGAGGTCAAAGTCTTCAAAACTGTTTTAATCTTCAAAACTTCTGAGAATGCATATGACCTCTTCCCCTTCCCTCGCATCTCTAATGTTGTCACAGGTACATGTCCGTGGGAGAATCCCTTGGTTCTCATAGTCTGCATTCGTTTGCAGAATTTTTGCAGCGTCACATTCACTCCCCTGAAGACAGTTCCTGTTTGACCAGCAGATCGAAGCATTTGCCTGTTTTGAAGCCATTCAGTTTGAAGTACTTCAGTTTGAAGCAAATGGCAACTGACAAGACAGTTAGAAAGGGTGGCAGACAGCATCGTGGCAACACCTCCATTGATTTGCCTCCTGATCTCATTGAGATATACAAGACTGATCCTGAGGAGGATTACAATCAGAGGAAGACACGAATCCAATGGATTCGAAGATACTGGGCTGAACAGTGGTTCAAGTATAGGTTCGTGACCCAAGAGTATGCTAAGAAGAACGCCATCAAGCATCCATGGGGAGATATCACATATAAAAATCTTCCCCCTAAGACTCGTGCTGAAGCTATTGCTCAAGGCTTCTATCCTTGCATGGTCAGAGGGCCTCAGCCTACTGATGCTGATCCTAGCTCTCTGCTCTGGTGTCGCGACGACAATCTGTTCGAGCGAAATCTTCAATACGCCAAGAACTCGGCCAAAGAGAACAAGAAGCATTGGGGATTAGACTTCAATCCTGGCCCCTCTGCGCCCCGCGCTGATGGCACGCGCGAAGCTGAACCAAACCTGGTTGGGCCCTTCTACAACTTAGAAGGCCTCATCAGTCACATCAGGGTTCAAGGGGCGGATGTGGATCAGCCTGCGGAGATGCTGATTCTGTAGAAGCGCCTGCAACGCCTAAGCCCAAGAAGAAGAAATCAAAGGCTTCGAAGACCACTCCACCAATTGCTTCTAGAGTGAAGCCTTTGGCCACTACTCCACCTGCACCAAGTGTGCAATCTGAGGAACACTCTCGTATCTCCAAGAGCAGCCAGCTGAAGAGGAAGCCATCACGCAACCCCAGTCCAGCTCTCACTCCTGATGTTGTTCTGAAGACTGCCCATGATGCCCTTGATCTCTCAAGTGATGAAGATCTTGGTGACGATGCTCTGGAGCTATTGATCAAGAGCAAGCAAGATGTTGAAATCTTCAATGATTTGCTGCTCTTTGACGTTGAAGTGCTCAATAACTTCATTGATGAATGGTTTGACACACCCAACCTGAGCTTCGACGATCTTCAACTTCCAGTTGGCCTCAGCGTCTCCTTCCATGGCGCCATTGCTTCTGAGCTGGCTCTGGCTCAGAGAATTGTTGAGCTGAAGCAAAAGATAGACTATGAAAAGGCTCAGTTCAAGAAGCATGTGGACAAGCTCAGCGTGCAAGAGATTCAAAACTTCAAGGTTATGATGCATGAGCTCAAGGAAGCCTTTCGCCAGAGGCGTGATGAAGCGAAAGGTTCTCGTGAGCGAATCAAGGACTTGGCTGCCAAATGCGTTCAAGCATTTAATGAAGCTGAAAAGCGCAAGGCTCTTGGGCGTCCTGGTATTGACCCAAGGATGGCTGCCAAGAAGGAGAAGAAGCAACCTGTGTCCGGAGCTGAAGAATCAGGGCAGGAAATGCCTCGCATAGTCTTCCCTGCTAGCATGACTGGCACAAAGCCTGAGGCAACCCCAACCGCTTCAAAGCTCAAGAAGACAAAGGTAGCTGGAGCTGAAGCTCGCAAGCGCAAGCAATCTACTGATGAAGCTCCACCCACCAAGAAGCACAAAACCAAGAAGGATAAGGCTGCTTCCAAAGAGCCTATCTTTGCCGAGCCAATCTCAATTTCCGAGCAAATCTCAATTGCTCGCCCTGGATCTGCCCAAAGAGAACGGCGAATGACTGTTCATGAGCCTGCTCCCACAGAGGCTGAAGACATTCCAGCTGTTGACCCCACCACAGCTGAAGACATTGGTCCTCATGACAATGTTGAAGATGATGAAGTTCTTCCTTAGATCGAGTACAACGTTGAATCTTCGCTTGTTCTCACGAACAGCGAACGCATCAGCATTGGTCGTCCACTGATGCCAATTGCACACGATGACTCATGGGCTGATCACCCATGGGATACACCAGCCACACCTCATCCAACTCAAGACACCAGTTCGGTGCTAGAAGATGAAGACTTTGAGGCCCAACAACCTCCATCCCCTCAGGCGTCGCCAGCTTTTCGTAGGCTTCTTAAAGGACCAAGGCCTCAAGTCGTCGCCCCAAGTGTTCCAGAAGGAGTAGAGCAACCATCTGTACCTGATGCTGCTCCTACTGTGAACCCCTTAGAATCTGAAGCCACAGTGGCTGAAGATATTCCGGCTGCATCAGCCGAAGAAGAACCACCCCAAGGAGAAGAACAACCCCAAGTTGAAGAGGAACGTACTGCCACACCCCCTGTTCTCGAGGAGAACGTGTCCGACCCTCCAGCTCCTGAAGTGGAGGCTACAAATTCAGAGGCTGCCACCACCAACACTGCAGCCAATGACGTGGTCATGGCTGAAGCTAATGTGGCACCTGAAGACACAGTGGCGCCTGAAGTGACTGCGCCTGAAGTGACTACTCCTGAAGCCAGTGCTGCGCCTGAAGCCAGTGCTGCTCCTGAAGCAGATGCTGCACCTGAAGCAAATCTGCAGCTTGAAGATAATGCCTCTGCTCCTGTCCCGCCTCCCAGGCCCCATACCATTGAGCAAGCATACAACAAGGATGATCAGCTTGTTAATGTCCGGTGGCCCATTCTGATTCCACCACCTACCACTGGACCACGTGCTGTTGGTCCTCAGTTTGATCATCATGTTGAGCACAGGCCCCAAGTTCAGAAGCCTAAGCCAAGACTGCCAAGATTTCTAGGTATTGCAACCTCTTCAGGGTCATTCAATGCCAATAGCTTCACTGCGTACAACACCTTCTTTGACAGCACCAAGAACCCATATTCCAAGCCAAGAATATCATTAGATAGGTTCTGGAGCCATCAACAGCGCAGCTACTACTCAAGAGTACTCTATGATCAAGGGCGCATTTTCCCTCATATGCGTCTTGACACTGAAGCTACTGCTAGTCTGCCTTGCCTGGAGGAAGCTCTTGACTGCTTCCGAGATGCTGGCCTGCTCAATTTTGTAACAGACAAAGAGCATTGGAATGAAGAGCTGCTTCTGCAATTCTATGCAACCCTCCACATTCGAGGCAACAACCGGGATCCGAAGACATGGGTCCTTGAGTGGATGACAGGCAATGTCCATCATGAAGCTAAAGCCTTTCATCTCATTGATCTTACTGGCCTGCCCACTCTAGGAGATCTGTATGAACCTGGCTGTCAATTGCACACTGAAGCCTTGGATAGTATATTTCAGAAGCGCCAGCCCAACATGAGCCAAATGCTAAGCATGATGAAGCCTCTGCCAAGTGATGCTGAATATCCTAAGGAATTCTTTGTTGAAGACCTAGAGTACCTACCGCGCACCATCTATCATATCATCAGGCGTACTCTATGGCCCATCAAAGGACATTCTTCATCATCCAAGCTTGA
Source organism: Secale cereale (assembly GCA_902687465.1). Classification (NCBI taxonomy): domain Eukaryota; kingdom Viridiplantae; phylum Streptophyta; class Magnoliopsida; order Poales; family Poaceae; genus Secale; species Secale cereale. The sequence goes on along the minus strand of LR738711.1, from coordinate 586,010,234 downwards.
AGGCACTATGAAGACTTTGGTCTTCTATATCTTTAGTGGCATCAACTTCAATGCTCAAGATTTCTTAATTAGGCAAATGGCTATGTCTGGAGCTGATCTATTTGGTCTGAAATTCTATGCCCCCTAGATTATGCGCCTCATCAAGTTGCATTCAGCTATCACCTATCAGTCCTCTGCTCGCAACCATCACATCTTCTTGCCTGAGGTTGATATGTCAGCTGAAGCCATCTACCAAGAGCCTGCCAAAGAGCCAGTTAGTCTTCACAACACGGATCACCAGAGCTTCACTCAGCAGATTGAAGGAGTTCCAGCAGTCTCACGCATTTATCCTCTGGCTGGCCGTACTCGTCTACCTCGACACGCTGAAACCGAAGCCACTGAGAGCACCATCGCTCAAAGGCCTCAAAAGCGATCTCGTGTCCTGAATAGCCGAGAGCTTCTGGTTGCCCTTCATCAGAAACAGGACAAGCATCACCTCTGGTTAAAGCGTCAGATGCAAAGCCTCTTGGTGGATGTCAATCGCATTCTCAATCTTGCCACCAAGAATGCCTTTGTTGCTCATGAAACATGTCGGAGGTCTTGGAAGAGTTTGACCTTGCTGAGTGCTGAAGCGGATCTTCAAGACGATGGATTCATAGAGAGATTCAAGTTTGATCACACTCCTCCAAGGACTGTTGTTATGCGTCGAACTCCATCTCTTGAAGATTCTCAATACTCCTCCTCCGCTGCAACAATTGACGCTAGGGTGATCGATGATCAAGATGATGCTACTTCACCGCCTCCACTTCAGCGCGCATCAACACTGCACCAACTACTTCTTCACCGCCAAACACCAACGTCGACCCTGCATCCTCTCCTGCTCCAACTGGGAACGAGTAGAGGCTCTATGTCTTCAAACCTTTTTCGTCCTTCCTAACAAAAGAGGGAGAAGCATATGAGTTGATAGTCTTCAAGCGGGTCCATATGGGCGGGTGCTTTATAATTTGCCTAGTGTTTACAACTCTCGTTTTGCTACATTTGGTTCTTTGAGTTGTAACACTTAAACTGATGGTCGTCTGCTACGTTTTTATGCTACTTTGTAATGCGATGATAAATTCCGCATCTGCTATCTTATATTCCGCACTTAGTCATTATTGCAGACATCCATTTTTCATTATGCATGTCATTATCCTCGACATATCATTTGTGCATGATGAATTGTCTTCATAAGTTGAAGAGGATCTCCACAAGTACAACCTGACATGTGCATTTGCATTCAAAGGCAAATCAACTATATGCACATCTTCAGGGGGAGCCTTTTGCTACTTACGAAGACAATACCTCTATCCTTTACAATTTCACATATCTTTATCCCCGTTGAAAACGTCAACCAGTTTGTCATCAATCACCAAAAAGGGGGGGATTGTAAGTGCATCTTGTGCCACCCCTAGTTGGTTTTGGAGTATTGACGACAAACCTGGTTGAGGGACTAATGTGTTTGTGAGAATTGCAGGATAACACAGGTAGTAGTCCCTCATTGATTCGGTTAACCTACCGGAGATGACCCCTAAAAATGTATGAAGACATTGATATCAGTGGTGGTATATGAAGATAATCATATTGAAGACTATGACATGAGAAGACATTGTGTGAAGACTATGGAAAGCGATGATGTAGATGTTTCGTTGTTTCCTTTTCTTCTTTGTTGAGTCATAGGAACCACCGTACTGTTAAGTGGGGTCCAAGTGAACTAAGTCAGAGTGACTGAAGTGATGCTCAACCAAATCCTATGTCTTCGAGCGAAGACTATGAGAGAAAATCTTATCCAGAGTCGGATGAGTCAGCTTTACTTGTAGCTCAAGTAAAGTTGCCATGTGTGTTTGAAATCGGACCGTTGGAGCACATGTCAGTTCCTTAGTGACCCAGGGTCACTTCGGACAAATCAGGTCGGGTTGCCCAGTGGCTATAAATAGCCCACCCCCTACACCATAAATTGGTGGCTGCTCAAGGTTATTGCACGGCTTTTGTCATTTGAGAGCAACCCACCTCCGAAGCATTTGAGTGAGAAATCCTTGCGAGGACAAAGCCAAAACACCCAGAGCCAAAGAGTGTTAGGCATCACTGAAGTCTTTCTGTCTGTGTGACCTGAAGACTTATTACACTTGAGGACTGTGTTTCCTCCAGCCAATTAGGCGTCGCGTTCTGAGCATCCAAGAGTCATTGTGGATCGCCTGTGAACGAAGTATGTGAAGGTTTGGAAGTCTACCTTGAAGACTTACCAGAGTGATTGGGCGAGGACTAGGTGTCCTTAGCTCAAGGGGAACAAGGTGAAGACACGGTCTTCTAAGTGAAATCGCAGCCTCCCTAACCAGACGTACAGTTGTCACAGCAACTGGAACTGGTCTAACAAATCACTGTCTTCCCTGAGCTAATGGTTCAATCCTTCCCTTCCTTTTACTTACTGCTATACGTTGTGAAGTCATTGCATGCTTGCCTTATCTGATTGACTTCACTGAGTATCTACTAGTTGTGATTGGCTTCATTCCTTTTTCCATCATGATCCCTACTGCCTAGCTGTTGTTAGTCTTCGTGCTTTCACTTCATTGAATACATGACTATGGCTTATCTAGTGTAGTCCCCTTTCCGCTGCATACTAATAGGATTGAGTTTATCGTTTGTCTTCGAAACTACCATGTTTTGAAGCATTTCATAAAAATCGCCTATTCACCCCCCCTCTAGTCGATATACGGCACTTTCACTTATGCATCCCTTGCATAGTATAGTTCATCACGAAGCCTTTATAGCTTGGTGGCAGTGATTGAAGAACTCTATCAATAACACTATCCTCATCAACTTTGCAACGAAGTTGAGTCATATGATTGTAGTACCCAGACATTCTGAGCAAGTGTTCACTGATAGGACTATTCTCCTCCATCTTGCTGCTATAGAACTTATTGGAAATCTCATATTTCTCAATCCGGGCATTTGCTTGAAATATTAACTTCAACTCCTGGAACATCTCATATGGTCCATGACGTTCAAAACGTCGTTGAAGTCCCGGTTATAAGTCGTAGAGCATGGCACACTGAACTATCGTGTAGTCATAAGACCGCGTCTGCGAGACGTTCAAAGCGTCTACATTAGCGGGAGGGGCTTGTCACTTAGCGGTGCTTCAAGGACATAATTCTTTTGTGTAGCAATGAGGATAATCCTCAAGTTACAGACCTAGTCTGTGTAATTGCTACCATCATCTTTCAACTTAGCTTTCTCTAGGAATGCATTAAAATTCAAAGGAACGGTAGCACGGGCCATTGATCTACAACAACATAGATATGAAAACACTATCAAGACTAAGTTCATGATAAATTAAAGTTCAATTTAATCATATTACTTAAAGAACTCCCACTTAGATAGACATCCCTCCGGTCATCTAAATGATCACGTGATCCAAATCAAGTAAACCATGTCCGATCATCACGTGAGATGGAGTAGTTTCAATGGTGAACATCTTATGTTGATCATATCTACTATATGATTCACGCTCGACCTTTCGGTCTTCATTGTTTCGAGGCCATATCTGCATATGCTAGGCTTGTCAAGTTTAACCCGAGTATTCTGCGTGTGCAAAACTGGCTTACACCCGTTGTATTTGAACGTAAAGCTTATCACACCCGATCATCACGTGGTTTCTCGGCACGACGAACTTTCGCAACGGTGCATACTCAGGGAGAACACTTATACCTTGAAATTTTGTAAGGGGTCATCTTATAATGCTACCATCGTACTAAGCAAAATAAGAAGCATAATAAGATAAACATCACATGCAATCAAAATATGTGACATGATATGGCCATATCATCTTGTGCTTTTGATCTCCATCTCCAAAGCACCGTCATGATCACCTTCATCACCGGCGCGACACCTTGATCTCCATTGTAGCATCATTGTCGTCTCGCCAACTATTGCTTCCACAACTATCGCTACCACTTAGCAATAAAGTAAAGCAATTACATGGCGACTATATTTCATACAATGAAGCGACAACCATATGGCTCCTGCCAGTTGCCGATAACTTTACAAAACATGATCATCTCATACAATAACGTATAACTCATAATGTCTTGACCATATCACATCACAACATGCCCTGCAAAACAAGTTAGACGTCCTCTACTTTTTATGCAAGTTTTACGTGGCTGCTACGGGCTTAGCAAGAACCGTTCTTACCTACGCATACAAAACCACAACGATGTTTCGTCAAGTATGTGATGTTTTAACCTTCACAAGGACCGGGCGTAGTCACACTTGATTACCCTAAAGTGAGAGAGACAGACACTCGCCAGTCACCATTAAGCAATGAGTGCTTATAACAGTGAAAATAGTCTCGCGTAAGTGTATGTGTAATGTCGGTCCGGGCCGCTTCATCTCACAATGAGTGGTTGATGGATTGATTGGTCCCCCTCACAACTGTAGAACCCTGCCCTCTTCTTATACTGCCTCTGGTCCTCTTCCCCCGAAAACGCAAGGCAGGAAGGGTTGCCGCAACAGCTAGTTTGAAGGGGGGCAAGGTTGCAGCTTATCCTGACTAAAGGTGGTCTTCGCCTGCTAAAGCTTCCTGCCGTGATGCGCAGGTGGGCTCGGGAATGACATATGCCCTGGTGCGCCCTCCGTCATGGTCTCCTTGCACCATTGTAGAAACATTAGGGGATTGCTTCGGAACCGGTAGCTAGTCATGCTCCTTTAGCAGAAAATAGGAAAGCATCCTCATATGTTCCTGCTAGTGCAGCCTGCAGCCGCACTCGTCATCCACGTGAAGGCCCTAGGCCACGAGACCGAGCTCGGCAAATCTTGACCTGAGCGCCCCACAAGCGGCGCCTCGGCAGGGCGCCTCACGAGAAGGCTCCTCGAGAGACAACCTCGCGGGGGAGCTCGTGAGGCTCTTGGTGGTGCCTCCAACCCACCTTGGGCGCCTGCGGAAGCGTCCCTTGTGAGGGAGGACCCTCGCGAGGGTCTTGCGTGTGAAACCCTGATATGGGCTCTTCGCTGGGCCAGTGACATGCGCTGCGCCCTAGGCTGAAAGCAAATGGGCCTAAGTACCCCCTGTCCCATGGGCCTGACATTACCGGTCCAAAATCCAACGTAATAAATTCAAAATAGGATACGATTTAAACACAGTGCGTAAGACTCGGCTCTAATCGTATCTAGGTTTGATCCACAAGATTAGAGCAAGCAAGTGGGTGGGAAGTAGTTTGTGCATGTTGTTTTGATGTTTTTCAATGTTGCCACGTAAAAAGTCATTTTTCCTGCTTGTCCATAAAAACGTAGCCTTTGTAAGAGCATCTCCAACAAAAGTGCTAAATTAGTCATGTGCGCTAGAAAAAATGACTTTATAGCGTCTGTGGGACCGGAACTGGCGCTACAGCATCAGTGCTAAAATCGCGCATGCGGTAAAGTTGGTTCAGCGTGCTAAGGAAAATGACATCGCGGGCTGTGTATTTGGTGCGCTAACTCCCACGCACTGGACAGTGAAGATTTGTGCGCGAGCGAAACAACTGTCGCTTGACCTCTCCGGCCGCCCCACCTTCGCCCCGCCCCACGCCGCCAGTAGAGAAATTCCACCGGTGGAAGGCCTCGCTGATGCCCCCATCCCCTTCCTAGACCCATGACCCCGCTGCCATCGCCGCAAACCCTAGTGCAGGGTTGACCTTCTGCTTTGCCACCTGCGGCCCTCGTCCTCCAATCACGGGTCTTGGACGCGGTGTTTCATGGCGCCCCTGACAACCTCACAGGGTGGCCTCGCGCCGCTGCCCGCCATGAAATCATGGGGCTCCATATCCAAGCGACCGAATGCAGTGGTCGCGACGGCGATGGTCTACCAAAAGAAGAAGAAAGTGGACGGCGCTTCTAGGCGCCCAAAGAAGAATTATGCAGCGCGTCTATCCACGCCTCCGCTGCTCGAAGCGCCGGATAGCTCACAATTTGTTGCGTCGGTAGCCAATGTGCACAAGGTGTTTGATGCAATGCCCACAAGGTATGGTTTTCCCCCTTTTCTTTGTTGTTGTTAGATAAATTTATACATATGGATATCTTGATTAGTTTTCTTAATGATACTTTGTAGTTTCAATGATGACACATATATGTCAACTATTGGTGTTGGCTCCAATTCTCATTGGTCTAAACCAATGAAGTGCATGAAGATGATCGTGAGTATGAAGTGGATGAGGATGGTGAGGGTATCTTCAATGCACCAAAAGGAAGGGCATGCAACTACACCATTGAGGAAGACATCTTGCTATACAATACATGGTTGATTGTGTCTATGGATGCCATCATTGGAGGGGACCAAACTAGAGATACATATTGGTTTCAGATGAAGGGGTTCTTTGATGGACACGACAAGAGTGGAATTGAGTGCATATAGATATCTACGCTCCCGATAGTCGATGATCAACAAAGATTGGCAAAAGTGGGCGACAATAATGAGGTCGGTTGACATGATAAACCCAAGTGGCTCTAATGATAGATATAGGGTAAGTTTCATTTCTTTATGTACCATGTTCATGGCTCATCTTTTGTGTTTCAAGTGGTTGCTGGGGCACGTAGTATTTTCAAAATTTTCATGCGAGCACGCAAGATCTATCTACCAGATGTATAGCAACGAGGGGGAGAGTGTCCCTATGTACCCTTGTAGACCGAAAGTGGAAGCGTCAAGTGACGTGGTTGATGTAGTCGAACTTCTTCGTGATTCAACCGATCAAGCACCGAACGTACGGCACCTCCGCGTTCAGCACATGTTCAGCTTAATGACGTCCCACGAGCTCTTGATCTAGTTGAGCTTCACGGTAGAGTTTCGTCAGCAGGGCGGCATGGTGACGAATATGATGAAGTTACCGGCGCAGGGCTTCGCCTAAGCACTGCAACCGTACGACCAAGGTGTGTTTCTGTGGAGGGGGGCATCGCACACAGCTGGAGAGATCAACTTGTGTGTTCTAGGGTGCCACCCTGCCCCCGTATATAAAGGAGCAAGGGGCGAGGCCGGCCGACCCTCCTATGGCGCGCGAAGAGGAGCAATCCTACTAGGAATAGGATTGCAATCCTATTCTTAGTAGGAATCACCAAGAGGGAGAAGGGGGAAGGAAAGAGAGGGAGAGAAGGAGAGGGAAAGAGGGGGCCGCGCACCCCTCCCCTAGTCCAATTCGGACTGTCCATTGGGAGGGGGCGCGCCACCTCCTGGCTGCTGCCCTCTTTCTTCCCTAAGGCCCACTAGACCCCAACTTTCCCCCGGGGGTTCCGGTAACCCCCCCGGCACTCTGGTTAATTCCGAAACTTTTCAGAACACTTCCGGTGTCCGAATATAGTCGTCTAATATATCAATCTTCACTTCTCAGACATTCCGAGACTCCTCGTCATGTCCGTGATCTTATCCAGGACTCCGAACTACCTTCTGTACATCAAAACTCATAAACTCATAATATCGACGGTCATCAAACGTTAAGCGTGCGGACCCTACGGGTTCGAGAACTATGTAGACATGACCGAGACTCATCTCCGGTCAATAACCAATAGCGGAACCTGGATGCTCATATTGGCTCCTACATATTCTACGAAGATCTTTATCGGTCAAACCGCATAACAACATATGTTGTTCCCTTTGTCATCGGTATGTTACTTGCCCGAGATTCGATCGTCGGTATCTCAATACCTAGTTCAATCTTGTTACTGGCAAGTCTCCTTACTCGTTCCGTAATACATCATCCCGTGACTAACTCATTAGTCATTTGCTTGCAAGGCTTATTATGATGTGTATTACCGAGAGGGCCCAGAGATACCTCTCCGACACTTGGAGTGACAAATCCTATTCTTTATCTATGCCAACACCACGAACACTTTCAGAGACACCTGTAGAGCATCTTTATGATCACCCAGTTACGTTGTGACGTTTGATAGGACACAAGGTGTTCCACCAGTATTCGGGAGTTGCATAATCTCATAGTCATAGGAACATGTATAAGTAATGAAGAAAGCAATAGCAGTAAAACTAAATGATCATAGTGCTAAGCTAACGGATGGTTCTTGTCCATCACATCATTCTCCTAATGATGTGACCCCGTTGATCAAATGACAACTCATGTCTATGGTTAGTAAACATAAACATCTTTGATCAATGAGCTAGTCTAGTAGAGGCATACTAGGGACATACTGTTTTGTCTATGTATTCACACATGTACTAAGTTTCCTGTTAATACTATTCTAGCATGAATAAAAGACATTTATCATGATATAAGGAAATACAAATAGCATCTTTATTATTGCCTCTAGGGCATATTTCCTTCAGTGGTAACTTATTCTTTTGTTTGTAGCTCAATATTGCACAAAATGTTTCGAGGAGAAGAGAAGAGGACCAAGAAAGGCAAGGTGAAGAAAGGGAGAGCATTTGTGTTGCCCCGTTGCTATGAAGTGTTGAAGGATGAAGAGAAATGGAAGACCCGTGATGTCCTAGAGGAGAGCAGGAAACACAAGGGAACTATTGATTTGAATGATGATGGTGAGGAGGAGAAGGCATCAAGTGATGGCGGCAAGAGGACCCCTACACCAAACTTGGTTGCCTACTCCAAACCAAAAAGACCATATGGATATAAACAAGCAAACAAAGAAGGGAGGAGATGATGACATAAAGAATGTTATGGACGCTATTGTGAAGCTAAGAAAAGGAAGCAAACGAGGATAGGAGGATGGTGCTACCTCTTGAGCTTGCGTTGGTTTTTCCCTTGAAGAGGAAAGGGTGATGCAGCAAAGTAGAGTAAGTATTTCCCTCAGTTTTGAGAACCAAGGTATCAATCCAGTAGGAGACTACGCACAAATCGCCAAATACCTGCACAAACAATCAAACAACTTGCACCCAACGCAAAAAGGGGTTGTCAATCCCTTCACGGTTATTTGCAATAGGGAGATCCGATAGAGATAGATAATTTGTAAAGTAAATATTTTTGGTATTTTTTGTTTATAGATTATAAAGTAAAAGATTGCAAAATTGTAGATCTGAAACTTATAAGATGGAAAATAGACCCGGGGGCCATAGGTTTCACTAGAGGCTTCTCTCATGATAGCAAATATTACGATGGTTGAACAAATTACTGCCAAGCATTTGATAGAAGAGCGCATAATTATGACGATATCTAAGACAATGCTCATGAATATAGGCATTACGTCCGTGTCAAGTAGACCGACTCCTACCTAAATCTACCAATATTACTCCACACATCGACTGAAACAATTCTGCATCTAGAGTATTAAGTTCTCAAGAACAGAGTAACTTATTAAGTAAGATGTAAGGATGGCAATTCTACCCATGGGCATGGATACCCATGGATATCCGACCCGAATGGATAGGGTTTGGATATGCTTTTGTGCCCATGGGTGGCGCCCATACCCAACCCGATTTCTCACGGGTAGGGCATGGGTATAATTTTGTATCCATGGATGTACCCAAACCCGACCTGATTGTATGCATTAATGGGCAAAAATCTTCTATACCTACCCCACAGTCACGTATCCCACTACAATTTTACACTTAGTTACATAAAACATGCAAAAGAAATTACACAATCCCCACTATAAGTTTTATTAGTTGACAATCAATCCCCTCTAACATACTCCAGTGCCCCTTCCCTTATTTTTATCTCCTCGTTAAATGACTTGTCATTCTCATCTTCTAGAAAAATACTAAATGATATTGGGTTGTTAGTGGACATTGATTTACCATAAGTTGATGTTTACAATAAGTGAAGCCTATCTTGCTACAAGGTGAATAATGGAAGAACTCATGTTAACATTATCTTATGTCTTATTTATATGTCTTGAGAGGACCCAATGGATATCCATCGGGTTTGGACATGGACACAATTTTTCACCCGTGGATATTTTCATGGGCGGGCAAAGACTATCTTCATGGATATGGATATTGTATTGTTCAAGTGATCCAAACCCGACCCATTGCCATCCTTAGTAAGATGCCATGATGTAGCGGAATTAACTCAAGCAATATCATGAAAATCCCATCTTGTTATCCTCGATGGCAACAATACAATATGTGTCATGTCCCCTACTATCACTAGGATTGAGCACCGCAAGATTGAACCCAAAGCAAAGCACTTATCCCATTGCAAGAAATACCAATCTAGTTGGCCAAACCAAACCGATAATTCGAAGAGAATTACTAGGATATCAAATCATGCATATAAGAATTCAGAAGAGACTCAAATAATATTCATAGATAATCTGATCATAAATCCACAATTCATCGGATCTTGGCAAACACACCGCAAAAGAATATTACATCTGATAGATCTCCAAGAACATCAAGGAGAACATGGTATTGAGAATCAAAGAGAGAGAAGAAGCCATCTAGCTACTAGCTATGGACATGTAGGTCTGTGGTAAACTACTCACACTTCATCGGAAGGGCAATAGGGTTGATGTAGATGCCCTCCTTGGTCGAATCCCACTCCGACAGAGTACCGGAAAAGGCCTCCGGATGGGATCTCGCAGAAGCAAAAGGTTACATCGGCGGAAAAGTGGTTTCAATGGATGTTCTGATGTTTCTGGAATATATGTGAATTTATAGGCGGAAGAAGTAGGTAAGGGGGGTCACGAGGTGCCCACAAGGTAGGGGGCGCACCCTACTCCACAGGGCGCGCCCTCCACCCTTGTGGCCGCCTCGCAGCTCCCCTGGCGTGTACTACAAGTCCTTTGGATGTCTTCTGGTCCAAGGAAAATCCTCGTAAAGTTTCATTCCGTTTGGACTCCGTTTGATATACCTTTTCTGCAAAACACAAAAACAAGAAAAAATTAGAAACTAGCACTGGGCTCTAGGTTATTAGGTTAGTCCCAAAAATAATATAAAATAGCATATTAATGCAAATAAAACATTCAAAACATATAATACAATAGCATGGAACAATCAAAAATTATAGATACGTTGGAGACGTATCAAGCATCCCCAAGCTTAATTCCTGCTCGTCCTCGAGTAGGTAAATGATAAAAACAAATTTTTGATGTGGAATGCTACCCAACATATTTATCAATGCAATATTCGATATTATGGCATGAATGTTCAGATCCATAAGACTCAAAATAAAAGTTTATCAATATCAAAACAATAATACTTCAAGCATACTAAAAACTAATCTACGAAGCTTCAAAAATAACATGGCTAAAGAAGGTTATCCTTACAAAATCATATAGTCTTTTATGCTCCCTCTTCTTAACACAAAGTATAAATCATGCCTATCCTGGTGTCAATCAAGCAATTGTTTTCATACTTTAACATTCTTAAACCTTTTCAACTCTTCACACAATACATAAGCGTGAGCCATGGATATAGCACTTTGGGTGGAATAGATGGTGGTAATAGACAAAAGGAGGGAGAAAATCTCACATCAACTAGGCAAATCAATGGACTATGGAGATGTACATCATTCTATATCAATGTGAGTGAGTAGGGATTGCCATGTAACAGATGCACTAGAGCTATAAGTGTATGAATGCTCAAAACACAACTAGTGGGTGTGCATGAACTTGCTAGCTCATGAAGACCTAGGGCATTTGAGGAAGCCTGTCGTTGCAATATACAAGACAAGTTCTATAACGAAAAATTCCCACTAGTAATATATGAAAGTGACAACATAGGGGACTCTCTATCATGAAGAACATGGTGCTACTTTGAAGCACAAGCGTGGAAAAGGATAGTAACATTGTCCATTCTCTCTTTTTCTCTCCTTTTTTAGGCTCCTCTTTTTTTGGAGACCTTTTCTCTTTTTTTGGAGACTCTTTTGGCCTCTTTATTTATAACCTCACATGGGACAATGTTCTAATAATGATGATCATCACACTTTTATTTACTTACAACTCGATATTACAATTCGATACTAGAACAAAGATATCACTATATATGAATGCCTCCGGCGGTCTACCGAGATGTGTAATGACATGTATAAAAAATATGAACGATGGCTTTGCCACAAATACTATGTCAACTACATGATCATGCAAAGCAATATGGCAATGATGACGCGTGTCATAATAAACAGAACGGTGGAGTTACATGGCAATATATCTAGGAATGGCTATGGAAATGCCATAATAGGTAGGTATGGTGGTTGTTTTGAGGAAGTTAAAAGTAGGGTTTTATGCACCGGCGAAAGTTGTGCGGCACTAGAGTGGCTAGCAAGGTGGAAGGGTGAGAGTGCGTATAATCCATGGACTCAACATTAGTCATAAAGAACTCACATACTTATTGCGAAAAATTTATTAGCTCTCGAATCAAAGTACTATGATGTATACTCCTAGGGGGGGAGGTTGGTAGGCGTTAACCATTGCGCACCCCCGACCTTCACGCAAAGACAAACACTCAAAATACAAAATGCTCCAATTCGGTTATATAGTTAGGAGATCATACGTGCATGCGACGGGAATCACAAACCTTAACACAATTATTTCTTTAACCTCACAAACTACCACTAGCATGATTCTAATACTACCATCTTAATATCTCTAAATAGTTACAAGGAGTCAAACTTCACATAGTATTCAATGCTCTATATATGAAAGTTTTTATTATATCTCCTTTGGATGCCTATCATATTAGGACTAAATTCATAACCCAAGCAGATTACCATGCTGTTCTTAAGGACTCTCAAAATAATATAAGTGAAGCAAGAGAGTTCAACAATTTCTTTAAAATGAAACCACCACCGTGCTCTAAAAAGATATAAGTGAAGCACTAGAGCAAAATTGCCAAGCTCAAAAGATATAAGTGAAGCACATAGAGTATTCTAATAAATCACGATTAAAGCGTGTCACTCTCAAAAGGTGTGTATAGCAAGGATGATTGTTGGAAACTAAAAATCAAGACTCATATCATACATCACGCTCCAAGCCAAACACATATCATGTGGTGAATATAGTTAGAGCCTCAAGTAAAGTTACCGATAGATGAAGACGAAAGAGGGGATGCCTTCTCGGGGCATCCCCAAGCTTAGGATCTTGGCTGTTTTTGGATATCACCTTGGGGTGCCTTGGGAATCCCCAAGCATAGGTTATTTCCACTCTTTATTCCATAGTCCATCAAATCCTTACCCAAAACTTGAAAACTTCACAACACAAAACTCAACAGATATCTCGTGAGCTCCATTAGTAAAACAAAGCAAATAACTACTCAAGGTACTGTTATGATCATATTCTTATTTTATATTGGTTTAATATCTAATGTATTCCAACTTTTCCATGGTTCATACCCCCCGATACTAGCCATAGATGCATCAAAATAAGCAAACAACACATAGAAAACAGAATCTGTCAAAAACAGAACAGTCTATATTAATATGAAAACTTCGCATATTTCTGTAACTCTAAAATTCTGAAAAAATAGGATGACGTGGATAATTTGTATATCAATTTTTTGTAGAAATTTCAGATGGTTTCCACGTTCTAGCGAATTATTGAATTTTTTGCACTGGGCGCAAAAGTTTATGTTTTTCAGCAAAATCGAATCAACGATCACCGTAAGATATCCCAAAGGTCTTACTTGGATCAAACACTAATTAAAACACCAAAACACAATTACTACAGAAGTAATAATGTGTGAAACTTGAAAAACAGAACCAATAAGCAAAAAGCAAAAATAAAATCGGGTTGCCTCCCAAGAAGCTCTTTCATTATAGCCATTAAGATAGGCTTGAGAATTCAATGATGCTCACATGAAAGACAAAACTTGAAGCACAAAAAGAGCATCATATAGCATGTGAAAATCACATCTAAGTCTAACATACTTCCCATGCATAGGCATTTATGGGAAAACAAATTAGCAAGACAAGAAAGATCTAGCGTATACAAGGAAGAAGAAACAAACAATAGAAATCTCAACATGAAGAGAGGTAATTTAGTAACACGAAGATTTGTACAACCATATTTCCCCCTCTCATAATAATTACATGTAGCACAATATTAAAATTTAACAATATAGCTATCCCATAAAATATTTTCTTCATGATCCACATGCATGCAAAGTTGAAACTCTTCCAAAATAGTGGGATTATCACTAACTAAAGTCATGACCTCTCCAAACCCACTTTTATCAAAAAAAAATCATAAGATTGAACATTCTCCAAATATGTGGGATCTAAAGTTGACACTCTTCCAAACCCACTTTCAATATTATTGCAAACATTATTAAATATCTCATATATATCATGGGCTTAAATAAATTTTCAAGATCATAAAAAGAAGAATCACCCCAATCATGATCATTGCAACAAGTAGTGGACATAGCAAAATCAGCATCCCCAAGCTTAGGGTTTTGCATATCATTAACACAATTGACATTAATAGAATTTATCATAACATCGTTGGAATCATGATTTTCATTCAAGGCACTATCGTGAATCACTTTATCACAACTTTCAGATTCATGAATTTCAAGCAAAACCTCCTAAAGATAATCTAGTGCACTCAATTCACTAGCAATTGGTTCATCATAATTGGATCTTTTAAAAAGATTAGCAAGTGGATGAGGATCCATAAATAGATTTTTAGCAAGCGTAGATGCAAGCAAATAGAAGGAACATGGCAACACGAGCAAACATAAGATCGAACGAGAAAAAGGCAAATGAAAAGAACACAAATATTTTTGTGTTTTTTCTGAAAATGTTTTAGAAGTGGGGAGAGGAAAACGAGAGATGAATGGCAAATAATGTAAATGCAAGTGATGAGAGATTTATGACTGGCACTTCGTATGTCTTGACTTGGCGAAGATCTCCGCAACGGTGCCAGAAATTATTCCTGCTACCTCTTGAGCTTGCGTTGGTTTTATCCCTTGAAGAGGAAAGGGTGATGCAGCAAAGTAGAGTAAATATTTCCCTTAGTTTGGAGAAGCAAAGTATCAATCCAGTAGGAGACTACACACAAATCGCCAAATACATGCACAAACAATCAAACAACTTGCACCCAACGCAAAAAGGGGTTGTCAATCCCTTCACAGTTATTTGCAAAAGTGAGATCCGGTAGACATAGATAACTTGTAAAGTAAATATTTTTTGTTTATAGATTTGAAAGTAAAATATTGCAAAATAGTAGATCTAAAACTTATAAGATGGAAAATAGACCCGGGGGCCATTGGTTTCAATAGAGGCTTCTCTCATGATAGCAAAAATTACGGTGGGTGAACAAATTACTGCCAAGCAATTGATAGAAGAACGCATAATTATGACGACATCTAAGGCAATGATCATGAATATAGGCATCACATCCATGTCGAAGAGATTTATTAAGATATCAAATAATGCATATAAGAATTCAGAAGAGACTCAAATAATATTCATAGATAATCTGATCATAAATCCACAATTCATCGGATCTTGGCAAACACACCGCCAAAGAATATTACATCGAATAGATCTCCCAGAACATTGAGGAGAACATGGTATTGAGAATCAAAAAGAGAGAAGAAGCCATCTAGCTACTAGCTATGGACCCGTAGGTCTATGGTAAACTACTCACACTTCATCGGAAGGGCATAGAGTTGATGTAGATGCCCTCCGTGGTCGAATCCCCCTCCGACAGAGTACCGGAAAAGGCACCCGGATGGGATCGATCCCGTGGAAACAGAAGGCTACGGCGATGGAAAAGTTGTTTCAATGGATGTTCTGATGTTTCTGGAATATATGTGAATTTATAGGCGGAACAAGTCAGTGAGGGGGGTCACGAGGGTCCCACAAGGTAGGGGTCACGCCCTACCCACCAGGGTGCGCCCTCCACCCTTGCGGCCGCCACGTAGCTCCCCTGGCTGTAATCTAAATCCTCTCGATGTCTTCTGGTCGAAGAAAAATCCTCGTAAAGTTTTGTTCCGTTTGGACTCCGTTTGATATTCCTTTTCTGCGAAACTCAAAAACAAGGAAAAAACTGAAACTGGCACTGGCTCTAGGTAAATAGGTTAGTCCCAAAAATAATATAAAATACCATATTAATGCAAATAAAACATCCAAAACAGATAATATAATAGCATGGAACAATCAAAAATTATAGATACGTTGGAGACGTATCAGATGGCAAGGAGCCAAGAGTTGGTGGCCGAGCAGAGGAGGTAGGCGACCGAGGAGAGGTAGGTGGCATTGGAGGAGAAGAAATTGGCCATGGAGGAGCGAGCTAGATTATCGGAATGGGAGAAACACTTGTTCTTCATGGAAACATCTAACCTCGATGATAAGCAAAAGGAGTTCATCAACCTTTCGCGTGATGAAGACTTGGTCCCAAAAAGGTTGATGACCATGGGAGGCTTGGGAGGCATGGAAGGTACCATGGGAGGCTTGGGAGACATAGGAGCTACTATGGGAGGATTGGGAACAAACATGGGAGGCACGGGCGCCATGTGCGGCATGGGAGGCATGCGAACACCTACAGGATGCATGGGTGGCTTCAGAGCTACCATGGGAGGCATGCGTTTTGACTCTTTCATGGGAGGCATGGGAGCACCTCCGGGTGACATGGGTGGACGCATGGCTTCTTGTGTACCTCACATGCCTTTGGAGATAGTGCCGAAACCATCCAAGTCTCCAATGATGATGAGGCGCTTAAAAATGGAGAAGAGGAGTAAGAATCGTCTTCGAAAGAGAAGAGGTGAGAGAAGGAAGAATATGTGGCATGATTCTTGATGTTTCATTCATTTGTGTGAACTTATTTGTCATGAACTTGGTTGTGGTTTAGGTGATTTTGAACTATGTTATGTATTTGAACTATACTATGTTGCTCCAACTCATTCTTTTGCATATTTGTTTATGTTTGAGATCATCATATTGTCAAATTGGTATGTGTTCTTTCATATTTGGCAAACGCCAGCTGTTCACGCATGCTAGATTTTAATGCATCTAGTGAAGCACTACAGCGGTGCGCTAAATTTTGCAGCGCCTGGAAAAGAAACCAACATCCCCGCGCGCGAAAACACTATTACGACGCTGTAAAGTTTTTCAGTGTGCCGCGTGACCACATGTATGTTGGAAATGCTCTAACGCGGGGCTCCTGCTACGTGTTCCAAGTAGCAGTGCGCCAACTAAAACAAAAGTAATGTGCTATTAGACTACCCACAATGGAAGTGACATAGGTTGTACCATCACACATATCTAGGCAATATAGATGATGTGAAAGAGAGGCATGTGGTAACATAGCTAGTGACTCATTGTATGAAAAAATCACACATATCAAGATAAGATCATATCAAGATAAGATGAGTCTACAACCTAATAAACGAAGTATTGCATGACACCACATATATATTACACCCCACTATAGAGGTAGTAACATAGACTAGTAATATATGCATGTTACTACTCTAAGTTACCCCCCACTGTGGTTAGTCTAACATCACACATATCAAGAAAAGATGAGTCTACAACCTAATGAATGAAGTGTTGCATGACATCGCACATATGTTACTCCCACTATAGAGGTAATAATATAGACTAGTAACATATGCATGTTAGTACTCCAAGTTACTCCCCATTGTGGCTAGTCTTAGTAGTCAGCTAAAAATAGTACTCCCTCTGTCCCGTACTTCTTGTTGCTCAAGTAGTGCAATAGCAGTTTTGCAAAAAAACTCATCTTTTTAAGTCTCTTGCTAATCAAACTCCTCTCTGCTTCTTCCTCCCATAGTCGCCCGTGCGCCCAGCCACCTCTAGCGGCCAAAGGTAGGGCCCAGTTGGTGTCGTCGTCCACCTACGCGGCCACTACCAACCTGCGCGGCCGCTGCCCAGCTAGGCCACCCCTGCCCACTTGGCCGCCTGCACGAAGGTGTGTTGCGCCGCAGCCCACCAGCTCCTTAGTGGTGACCACCTCAACGAACGGCGGCTCCATGGCTAACAAGCACCTCCTCCAAGTAGCGTTGCTCGCATCCCCTGGCACTTCCCCCCACGCCCGCTGTGGCCACCGCCTCTGGTGGGATAGTTGGGCAGGTCCCCCGCTGTTGCTGCTCCTTCCTCGCCTCGAGACAATCGTGCGCCTGATCGAGGTCCGCTGCCACTGCTGCTCCTTCCACTACCAAAAAAAGCACTTCCGTGATAATACGTGTTTGTCACAGTAGGTCACGTTTTCTGTCATGCATGTACATCCAGGAGGATTTTATGACAGAATCAAGATAGTCATACTTGTGTTGTCGTAGAAGTGTTCCATGACAATACCAAAATTATCATCACGGAAGTGTCCACTTCCATGATGATAAATGCCGCGTCATGGAAGTGCTTTTGTCGAGGGTAACCGACACATGGCATCCACCGTAACGGGTCGCTTTTAACATATCAGGTTTGGTTTTGGATCCAATAACCCGATAATAGCCACGACCAATGGTGATTTTCCATGTGTAAAATTCTCATTGGCCGAAGGAACCATGTGTCAGCTCCGCGTTACCACAGATGTCACTCATCCAATGGGCGAGATGCGCCCATGATATGTTGACACGTGGACCGGCCCAAAAGTGGCCCATATAAATTAAATGGGCCGGCCCAGCTTAAGGCCCATAAGATTGTAGAGACCATAATGGACCGGCCGAGCTAAAGGCCCTCAAGATTTTGCAGACCATAACGGGCCGGCCTAGCTAAATGCCCACAACATTTTGAAGACACTAGTAGGTCGGCCCGTTAACAGGCTACCATGTTTTGGGCCAAATGCCAGCCCATATTTGATCCGGTCCATTAACAGTCTGCCACATTCTGGGCCTAATAAGGGCCCATATGAGATCCAGCCCGTTAATAGCCTACCACGTTCTGGGCCATATTACGACCCATATCAGATCCGGTCCTTTAAGAGCCTTACATTCTTTGGGCTAAATTATGGCCCATATTAGATTCGGCCCGTCAACTGGACGCTGTGCTTTTGGGCCCCTTGAGGCCCGGTTAGGATTTCTGTTTGCTAAAGGTCCATTTAATAGTACGGCCTTATATTAGTTTCGACTTGTTAAAGGCCCGTTTAACATTTCAGCCCTATATTTATATCGGCCTGCTAAAAGCCCGTCATATAGTTGTGCCTAATTATGGCCCAATTTGCATCTGGCATGCTCACAGACGATAATATGATTGGGCTAACCAAGGACCGGGACAATTTTGACATGTTAATGGCATGTGATGTGATTGGCACAATCATGGGCCGGGGTCTATTTTGCTATGTTGTTGGCCCGTGAGATGTTCGACACATTTCAGGCCCAATCTACTTTTCAGCCTACTAAACTCCCATTCAAATTTCTAAGAAAATAGGGTCAGCGGTTTACTCAGCCTCTTAAAGGCCCTAAACTACGAGTGGGCTAGTTTACATTTAGGCCTATTAATGGACCGAGATGACTGGGCCCATGACGCGACCCATATATAGTGATTTGCATGCTAGCCCGATTATGTACCATAATTTTACGTTTTGGCCCGTTTACTTTAGAGGGAAGACATGATATATATACAGTAAAATAACTGCAGTATTGTGAATAAGAAAAAACCTAGGCTATACAATAAAGAAATTACGGCATAACATCCACTGATCATCAAAGTTCGCCACCAGGAATAATAAAGCACATGCAGACAACAGATTACATTCATTGGGCATCAAAGATCACCACCAGCGCAAATAAACACACCGACAAAATAATATACAAAACTGACAGCACTTCAATAGAGTTCAAGAAAGGTTAGCCCTGCTCGGGAGCTGCAGCGCAAGTAACTGAGCAAACTTATGAGACTGTGCTTGTTTGACTCTTATATCCTCCAACTCTTGCTACATAGCATCAATGGATGCACTGGACTTCTCGTTGATCTGCCATAGAGATTGGAGTTCAAGCAGGGGTTCAGCTGTACCATGTCTTGCTGCTTGAAGTTGAGACTGAAGAAGTTATACAGATTTGGATGGCGGCTTCATCGAGCTTTTGTCATTGCTATTAGCGAGTAACTTCAACGCTACATCAAGACATGACTTTGGAGTTGTATCGCTATCTCTAAGATGTGTTGCCTTCTTCCCTGCAATATATGTTAGAGGGACATGCAATGGGTTCGGTTCGTCTCACTATCATAGTGGCAGTTCTTCATAGGGTTAGAGGTATCACTCTAAAAGAGAAACAAGCAGACAGATGAGAGGTTTTGCACACATAAGTATCAGTGCTGGCAATTCATCACATTTATTATTAGTGGATAAAGATACATAGTTTAAAATAGCATTAACACTATATGGTATTGTTCAGGTTAAGACATGGCAGGAAATGACATTATGAAGGAGTTGGTAGCTTCACGACACCACTGGATTACAGATCAAGAACCCAAGCATACATGCGGTGCTAAAGAACACAAAAGTATCAATGGTTAGTGTGTTGTCAATTTATCCCATTTCAGATTGGCAAATAAAGAGATGGTTTAAATAATAGTAGAATAATATGGCATTGTCCATAGTTAAGACATTGCAGAATATGACATTGTGTTATAGTGGGTAATTTCACAACACCACTGGATTACGGATCAAGAACAGATGCATATATGCAGTGAAAAAGAAGATCACTTGCTCTGTATAGTTTAGTTTACATGGTATGAAGAAGGAACTTGGTTATACAGCTAAAAACTTAAATTGAGAAGGACAAACTTATGTGTATGAACTTCATAATAAACTTTAAACATGCAATTTGATGCAAACACCAAAAATAAACATATGTTGCAGTTATTCCTAACCAAATATACACAACAAAGTTTGAAGGCTTCAGAAGGACAAACTTACAGTAGTGGTGAAGAACGGCTCTATGAATCCCTTGTCCATGCTGATGGTGGGGCAATTCAAGAAGTTTACCACAGAATCGTCTTCGTAAGCATTGCCTTTATTCTACATTTTGTTAAGAGTAAATATAGAAGTGATAATATAAGAAAAAATGGAGAACATTTATGCTAAGATGAAGAGTGATGCTACAAGACCAACTAGCTATAAATGTAAGTAGAGCGATACAGGCAAAAGGTGCTGCCAAGAGCAATGCAGAGCTAAACTTCTGCAGTACCATTGGTTTTATCCAACCTTATGGTAAGAGTAAATATATATCTGATGTGTAGAAAATGGAGGGCAAAGGAAAATAAGCTGCAGAGTGATTGTACATGAACAACTAGTTGTCTATATAAGTACATTGATAAAGAAGAGCAGGTACTTAGAAGAACAATGCAGAGCTAAACTATTTAATTGGCATTGGGTATATTCTACATTAATGTAAGCATTAATACAGATGTGATAATTTGGAGCGAACAATTGATAAACAAGCTATCATGCATACTTTTGTCACATAATGAACCAGGTATGAATGCAAGTACAGTTATACAGGACAACGGGTACCAACAAGAGCAAAGCAGCGGGCAGCATATTTGCGATATCCTGTTGTCCTTTTCAAACTGGAATTATTCTTCAAGCAGATTTCCTGCAATAGAAATTTGTCAGGCACATGCGGAAAAGTATAAGTTCAAATTGTCATGTGATATCATAGAAAATACCTCTTCCTGGGAACGAGACCAGTGCATAACATGGTTTTTCCATTCAATGTCTTCTAAATTTAGCATAGGTGACTTCATCGGAAATTCATTTATAGACTTGCCATCAAAGTGTGTTTTCCTCAGGTAACATCGATACTGCTGCAATGCTTCCTTGAAAATCGCAAGCAAGCTTTGCTTGTCATGACTATGCATACTGACCCTCACCTACTTACAACAATGTAATGTAAATCATTTATGTGTTCAATCAGCAAAAAATAGGAAAATAATCACCATGAATGATAGCACTTACATGTAAGTAGGACAGGAAGATGTGAAAATGGTGTTTGTCTTCACTATAATCTTCCCATGATGGGAATATATGCATGTAGTTCCTGACAACATTGAAAGCATTGTCTTTTAAACTGGGAATAACTGGAATGGGGTTCCAATCTGTAGAAATTGGTCGTCTCTGCAGTTGGGGTAGGTCTTCGGCCGGTGGACTTGTTGTACTTTTTCCTGGAGTGGGATTTTTCTGTGGTACGGCTGGTGCTATGGCAACTGAAATCGGCATACCTTTTGCTGGAGTGCAGGTCATGTGTGGTGGGGCTAGTGGTGTAGCCAATGAAGTTTGGGTGCAGTCTACTAGAGTCAGCCCTACGTTTTGTGTCACTGGTTGGAGAGCCAATATAAGTGGGGTGATATCTCATTTCTCTGGCACTACCACATTTTTCAAGGACTTTGTTGGTGCTCTTCAGGTTTGGCACCATCTTCCTTTTTGATGTCTGATGCACAAGAACAACATTTGAGTGGGAAAACATGGTATGATGACAGATGGAATATGTATTGATAATGGATGGGCATAGCATATTGACATATATGATGAGTAAACTAAGCAGATTGTGGTGCAATGAAGTAGAAGAAATGCAAGACACCTTATGCATGATACGTGCAATCAATAAAACCTTGCCAAATTAGAACAGGCACCTTGATGGGTGACCAGGATAGGCCATCTGCCTTTGACTCCTCGAGGTCGGAATAGTCATTAGGACCATATTCTGAACAAGAATCTGCAGGTGGGGAGAGTATGAGTTTCATTGCATCCGGAATGGAACTCAATGCCTTGGTGCCAAGTTTGTTAGTCATTGCACTATTCCGTAATATTCTTCTGATGCCTACATTCTCATATTAATTGTGATTACGTACAATATGTGAGAAGCATGAAAACATAAATAGTAGTGAGATTATCTTTGTAATGCAGAGGATATTCTAATATAATAGGGGCTCCCTATAAACCCTTGTGTGCTATCACTAGATTCTGATGGGAGAGCCCATGTGTGCTGTAATATGGTGCGTGCATTAATATAGTCTGGCACAACTACTCAAAAAAATAGTCTCCCTGTTGGAAGCTCCAGAAGTAAGGATAGTCGGCAGATGATAGGTTCATAATATATTGTATTGAAAGTTTATTGCCAAACCATGATAACAAGAGCACACAACAACTAGGCAGATCGTAGTCTAGATAAAAGGGGTACACCACATCTCAATAATACGGTGTTGTATTGCCGCTACTAATTGAAAGCCCATCGATCACCTACAGGCCAACTCTATCAGTTGTTGACTACAGATGTCCCTGCTCCCCTTCCTCACAACGAACGTACTGTACTTACTAAATAAAGAATAACAAAAGAGGAACATGCTAAAGAACAGAAGAGGAAGCATATTATTGAGATTCTACTTCTTTCTATATAATGTTGGTTGGCCACTCATGATGAATCACAACGCCCAAAGAAATCTCTCTATATGTGGCCACATGCATTTGGAAAATCAAGTGGGAGCATTAGCTGACCAATTAAATGCCCGTATGTTGACTAATACCAGTATCATATCACAATTCGTATTTGAAGAAGTAAGTTTTGGACTTATGATTGGTGTGTTGTTTAGCTTCAAGAGTGAACTGCTGCTAGTGCGACACAAAGCACCAACACAGATCATAGTGTAGATATAACGGGAAGACCGTAAGCATCACAATTTAAATCGGTAAAGTGGAACTTGCTGGAAAATATGGGCCACTATTGCCGGTACGACTAGAAAAGCTTCGGAAAACAGCTCTCTTCAACTGAAGGTGCCGTACTGTTAATATAAGTGTAACTCTCAAAGGCGACATAGCTCCCCGCATTTCCTTGCTAATCTTATAGGATTCAAGTGGGCAGGCCACTACAATTCATGTTCCTATGTTTACAAAATCCTAAGAATCAAAGAGGCCCGAAGATTTGAATGTGTCCATCCCAACCAACCGAAAATACCTATACACTTAAAATGTTCGTGCTCCTCTTCACAACAAGAAACAAAATGTACTGTACTAATATACCCCCTCTGTTCCAGAATATAAGTCTTTGTAGAGATTTCCACCATGGATCACATACAGATGTATACAAATACATTTTAGAGTGTAGATTCACTCATTTTGCTCCATATGTAGTCCATGGTGAATCTATACAAAGACTTGTATTTAGGAACGGAGAGAGTACTTATTAAAGAAGAACAGAAGAGGAACATGCTAAAGAAGAGCAAGCAGATTTAGGATAATAAAATGTTTGTTGCGCAGTGCCCACAGATGATGTACCAGAGCACATTAAGAATGCAGCTCCCTTTTGTCTCTCTATATGTGGGGCACGTGTTTTTCAAAAGTAAAGTGGGAACATCAGCTGACCAATTAAACATTATCTATTTTATTAATATCAGCATCAAATCAGATTCGTATTTGAGCAACAAGTTTGGAATTATTAGTGGCACGTTATTTAGCTTGATGGATTGAGGAGCAGTGCTAAACAGCTACAATGATGTACAGAATATAAAGGAATGTCTGCATGCAAGTCGCGCGACTTTCGTCATTTGGGTCAGTCGACCAGTTCAGGAGGTTCGATGAAGATCCTACGTTTCCTAACCCTTCTTCTTCCTCCCCTCTGATTCTTCCCTTGCGGGGCATAGCACGGGCCGCCGGCCGAACCACCGGCCCCGACCCCCCGCCCTCCCCTGAACCGCCCCCTACGCTAGTGTTCCTCCCTCCGACCCCCGCCCCCACCCGCGTCGAGTTTTTTCCTCTGACGAGGCCCCACCACCGCCCCCACCCGAGCACCTTCCTTCCCTCCGGCGAACTCCGGCAAGCTCTCAAAAATGGACTGACTGAATTTTGAAATTTAGTCTACTGTCATTTAGCTAGTGTGGAATATAAAATGGGAAAACCATAAGCATTGCGAGTATAGTGTTAATCGTGCCATGGTGGATTTGAAGGTGCAAACTAGACAAAGGCAACTTTGCAATCAAGCAACTAACAAGTATAGTGCTAATCACATAATAACACACAAATATTATCCTACTTAATATCTGCATGCACTTAATATATTTCCAAATTAACGTTGCATGTACACATTGACTAGTATCTCTACTCCTATGAAAGACTCATTTGGTGATCATGATGTGTTTGCCTTCCGTCATTTCTGAGCACTAGATGTGCATCTAATGACTGTGAGGGAAGTTGTGGCATTTTTGCAACAATAGCCCAATTCTCTGCTCCAATTTGTCAAAACCCCTTATTATATTGAAAGCAACCACATACCTGCCTCATCAAAACAGCCTCAGAAATATATTTTGAGTGAATCGTAATATATTTTTAGTGTTATATGTATATCAAAACAATAGTGTTTTCTTTCAAGTTTGTGAACAAGTACTATTCTACTTTGGACCTATTGCAATGCACGGGCACATTGCTAGTATATACTCTTATAAAAACGAGTTGGTGATGATGGTGTGTGTTGGGAATATAACTGTTGGGTATGACCCGCCCACGAGGCGCCGGGTCATGCCACTGGCGGCTTAAAGATGAAGAGGCATGTTAAGGCCCAAGAAGATATGAAGATGGTTGTTCATAGAGCAAGCCAGTTAAAGGCCCAAGACCCGAGACGACTTGAAGCCCGCAGCTGTGAACCGCCATATGTTTAACTTGTTCTGTAAGGCAAGATTAATAAAAAACCGAGCCGGTCACATTTGTGTGAGCTGGCCGGGACTTTGTAAGCCGCTGGGCATCAACCTGTATATAAATGGGTGAGTCGGCGGCGGGTTAACTCAAGTAACAATCGATCGAGAACTAGGTCAAGCATATTCGATCCCTAGCAATCTGGGCAATACAATTAGAAGCTGGATTAGGCCTTTACCTCTTTGAGAGGGGCCAAACAAGGGTAAAAAAACTCTCTGTGTCATTTGTCCTATTCAACCTCTTTAAGCTAACCTAGTTGCGATGGCTCCATGATACGTCCAAAACGTATCTATAATTTCTGCTTGCTCCATGCCTCTTTTGGGTGATATTGCTATGATATATATACACTTCCATACACTTTTGATCATATTTGGACTAACCTATTAACTCAGTGCTCCCCGGTGCCAGTTTCTGTTTTCGGCTGTTTTTGTATTTCAGGTTTTCACATTACGAGAACTGCCAGGAAAAATCCAGAAAAATTATATAAAAAATCAGTGTTCCAGAAGCTACCTTGTGCCCGAAGTACAGCCAGGTGGGCCACCAGGGCTCCAGGCGCCCTGGCGGCGCCCCCCCCCTGGGCCGCGCCGGGGGTGCGCCTGGGCCACCCGAGGCTCCGCTGATGCCCCCCTTTGGCATATATTTAAAGCGTCTCCCGAAACCCTCGAGATGGGAACTCTTTTCGCGATCTCATCTCTGTTCCGCCGCCGCCGCCGCTTCCAAGATCGGGAGCACCAGGAGAACTCTTCCCGGCACCCTGCCGGAGGGGAGGATCACCACCGGGAGCCTCTCCACCACCATGGACGCCTCCCGGATGAGTTGTGAGTAGTCTCCCTTGGACCATGAGTCCATGACCAGTAGCTATGTGATGTTCTCCTCCCGTTCTTGTGCTTCACTAATTAGTCCTCGTGAGCTGCCCTACATGATCGAGGCACATATGTAATCCTTATGCTGTTGCTATGATGAGTTTGCTGGGATCCGATGGATTATGAGATTCTGTTCAGATTGTGTTTGAGTAATATATTTGATTCACCTCTTTTATATTTATGTTCGTAAGTAATTCTTGCATGTTCTCCGTTGTTATTTATTGCTTTGGCCAAGTAGTAGGTAGTGACTCCAAGAGGGAACGTTATGCTCGATTGTGGGTTCATGCCCCTCGATGACTAGTTTGAGTGACAGAAACATGAGTCTAGGGGATGTGTTGTTGCCACAAGGGGGAAAACAATGGTGCTTGTGCTCGTGGGTGCAAGGACTGTTTACTTTACGCAAAGTTCTTTTAATGCAGTTGTCTGTTGCTTTGAGTTTACACTATGGGTGGGACTCGCAACTTAATACCAGCGAGATGTTCTGGATAGATATCTCAAGGTGGATGATCAGTAGTAGATGCAGATGGATTTCGGTCTACTTACCTCGGCGTACCACCCATGCTTTGAACCTCAACCTTTCTTGCAACATAGTTAGCATTGGTTTGCGCACATAATTCTGTCAATTGCCCAGCTGTAATTCGTTTACCTCACATAGCTGTTTTATCGCCTTTTGGGAGAGAGACATCTCTAGTGAACATCATGAGACTCCGGTCCATATTACCATCATTGATCACATCCGCTATTTACTTTTCCGCTTTTATTTACTATTGCAATTATATCTATCACTACTATCACTTGCGTTTGATCCTTTGTAAACGACAAGGCCGGAGGGATTGACAACCTCTCTGTACTCGTTGGGAGCAAAGTTATTTGTATCTGTGTGCAGGTCCACATTGATTGCTAATATCTGGCGCCGTTAGCAGTTGACACCTTCTTGTTGAAACTGGGAGTCTCAGGGAAAACGATCCTTGGTATTGCCAAGGGAAAACTTCTGCTACACTGCATCTCAAACATTCCACTTGGGGTAACCAACGAGGGGTGACAAGCCACCTAGCAAAGCAATTTCTGGCGCCGTTGCTGGGGACTCCACTCTTCAGGATAGGGGAGTTGCACGATATATTTTACCTTTGCTTCTAGTCTTGTTAGTTTACCTTTCAGTTTTTGCTTTAGTATCTTTTATCGAAAATCACAAAAATAGTTATCTTGCTTGCTTGCTACTATGGGTTCCACCAAGAACACCAAGTTGTGTGACTTCACTAGTCACAACAACGATGACTTTATCAGCACACCTATCACTACACCTGCAACTTCAGCACCTTCGTATGAAATTAAACCTGCTTTACTGAACTTAGTCGTGAAAGATCAATTCTCCGGTGCTGGAGATGATGCTGCTTTACACTTAAACAACTTTGTTGAACTTTGTGATATGCAAAAGTACCAAGAAATAGATGGTAATATTGTTAAGCTTAAGCTTTTTTCCTTTCTCTTTGAGAGGAGGAGCTAAAATTTGGTTTCAGTCTTTGCCTAGAAATAGCATGGATTCTTGGGACAAGTGCAAAGATGCTTTTATTGGAAAATACTATCCACCTGCTAAAATTATCCAACTAAGAAGTAACATAATGAATTTTAAACAATTGGATAATGAACACGTTGCCCAAGCTTGGGAACGTATGAAATCTCTTATCAAGAACTGCCCTACTCATGGTTTGACTACTTGGATGGTTATCCAAACTTTTTATGTAGGCTTGAACTTTACCTCGCGGAACTTGTTAGATTCAGCCGCGGGAGGAACCTTTATGTCAACTACACTTGGTGCTGCCACAAAGCTTCTCGATCAGATGATGACCAACTATTCCCAATGGCACACCGAACGCGCTCCAACAGGTAGGAAGGTAAACTCTGTCGAGGAGATTTCCTCCCTTAATGAAAAATTTGACTTGATAATGTCTCTACTTTCGAAGCAATCTTCTGTTGATCCTCGTGATGTTCCTTTAAATTCTTTGATTGCTCAAGAACAAGTAGATGTGAACTTTATCTCTAGAAACAATTTTAACAACAATGCTTATAGGAGTAATTTTGGTAGCAATCCTAGACCGTTCCCCTCTAATTCTTATGGGAACAACAATGCTTATCCTAGCACCTAGAACTCCACTACTGAACTAGAGATTATGCTTAAAGATTTCATCACTACCCAAAAAGCTTTTAATAATAGTGTAGAAAAAAAACTAAACAAACTAGGTGATCTCTCTTCAAAGGTAGACCATTTAGCCAATGAGGTAGAATTGCTTAAAATTAAAACTTCTCCTCTTGAGGAGAGGAAGGACACTCCTATTAATGCTATTCAAGTGCAAATTAATGAAAATATTAGGATGATGGCTAAACTTAAAGAGAGATGGGCTAGAGAAAGGGAGGAAGAGGATAGAATTAAGAGCCTTCCTACCCACCACACTGTTGCTACTATCCAAGTTGTTGAGGACATCCAAACTCTTAGCACCCAATGCACTCCTAGTCCCGATGGACCTATTAATGCTGATGCTATGACTATAGAAACTACCAAACAAGTGAACCTAAAGGACACCACTACCACTTTACTTGATGCTAGTGACCTTGATTTTGATAATTGCACTCTTACCGAAGTTATTGATTTCCTTCACAAGATGTCTAGAGACCCCCGCACTAGCACGCTTAACCTTGCCTTCACAGAGCATATCACTAATGCTCTCATCAAAGCTAGGGATGAGAAACTTAGAGTAGAAGCCTCCATACCTAGAAAGCTAGAAGATGGTTGGGATCCTATGATAAAAATTAAATTGAATGACTTCTCTTCCTATGCATTATGTGATGTTGGAGCTAGTATCTCTGTTATGCCCAAAAGAATATATGATATGCTTAAATTGAAACCTTATGATTCTTGTTCTTTTGGTGTTCGTCTCGTTGATTCTTCCATAAAGAAACCTTTGGGGAGGATCGACGATGTTCTTATCGTTGTCAATGATAATTATGTTCCCGTTGATTTCACTATTATGGATATTGAATGTGATCCTTCTTGTCCAATTATTTTGGGACGTCCCTTTTTGCGCACCGTTGGTGCTATCATTGACATGAAAGAGGGTAATATAAAATTTCAGTTTCCTCTCAAGAAAGGGATGGAACACTTCCCTCGAAAGAAGATCAAGTTACCTTTTGAGTCCGTTATATGGGCTAGCTATTCTTTTACTCTTGATAAAACTTGATCTATATGCATTATGCCTAGCTTAAAGGCATAAAAGAAAGCGCTTTTGGGAGGCAGCCCAATGAATAAATTTTATTTTGTTTTTGTTGTGTCTTGATGTTGTTATTACTGTAGCATCATCATTGTATCTTTGCTTTTCAATTTTGTGCCAAGTATAGCCTCTGATTGCTAGAAAGTTCAAAAGTTGTGACGTGCTGTCCAGGAAACAGATTCTGTCCTTGGATAGAAAAATTCATATAAAATCACCAGATCATCTTTTTGGTCTGAATTGTTTCGACAGCGTGCTCTATATAATTGTCTTTCGTGCGTCTGTTCTGAGTTTTTTGATTAGAGTTGCAGAAGTGCCCCGAACAAATCATTTACTACCTTATGTTCTGTTTTTCACAGATTCTGTCCTGTTTTGCCTTTCCTTCATTTTAGAAACCTAGAGCTTGGTTTTTCTTTGCAAAAACCTTTTGGCATTCTTGAGAAACAGTAGACCTTCAAGAATATCCTTATTTCCAGCAAGGTATAATTATTTTATTATGGGTACTAACCTCGCTAATCAGATTATGATGAGTTATGTATGAAGGGAGTTTTCAAGTGTGCGAGGGAAGATGATAAAAAGATCCAGGAGTGTCAAACGCTCAAGCTTGGGGATGCCCCCATGCACCCCCAAGAAATATTCAAGGAGACTCAAGCGTCTAAGCTTGGGGATGCCCTCGTGCATCCCCTTCTCCATCAACATTATCAGTTCGTCTTTCGTTCCACTATATTTTTATCACTTCATGTATTATGTGATATGCTTGGAGCGTCTTGCTTTTTAGTTTCCTTTTTAGTTTTTCATAACGAGTCGGAACTCAGCTTTCTTTATGTGGGAGAGAAACACGCTCCACTTCTACCTAGAACATAACATAGAATTTTCATGTCTATCTTTGCTGTGTGTGTTCTTTGTCTCTTAATAGCTACTATCATGTTCTGCTCTTAACTTTCATGCTTATCTTTTTAAAGAGCTTTTGTCTAGTTGGTTGCTTGAACTCTCTTTAATTATCATGCTCACCTTATTAAGAGAGTTTGCTTCCGTTGCATTGGTTGATATGTCTATGATAAAGATGCTACGTGCATAATGGCGCTTAGTAGTTCATGTTTTCTTATGGTTAGTCTCAAATAGCTGGGGGGTTCCCAATGTGTTATTGGAGTACCAACATGATTTGTTTGCCTATGATGTGGTATGGTTTAGTAATATCTTCCTTCAAGAATTTATTTTGATTGACTTGGCGTATGCTCACGCATATTTAAGACTGTAAAGAAAGTCTGTCAAGCCTTGATGATCTTTTATTTCTGAGTAGCGATATAACTTCCATGCCTGATTCAATGTTGCTTTGTCGCTCTGCATGATTATGACCGTCATTGCTCTCTTAGTTGGTCGCTCCCAGTCTTTTGCTAACCACCACCTGTACTAAGCGGACTGACTGCTTGTGCATCCACATCCTTTTAATCCAGTTATGCCATAGGAGTCCACCATATCTTCCTACATGGTATTTACCGGCCATTCCTAACGGAGACTTGCATGTGCCATCTCGAAATTATTCAAATAAAAAAGCATTCCTATTTTGTGCCTCTGTTGTAAGTTCACGAGGAAGTAGTGGTTAATTCATGATCTTTTTAAGTTGGACAAGCTTCACCCCGGGATTACATGTATAATGTGCAAACCCATAATACGAGAAGGAACTGGCATTGAGTGCGCCCGGCTCAAAAAGATAATATAACAAACAAACCCTCCTTCACGCTTTGTTCATGAGAAATCAGAAAACTTTGGCAGTGATAAACAAAGGAGATTAAGAGGATGTGATCGTCCTCATTCGGGAGCCGTTCCTCGAAACTTGTCCATCTCAAGAAGTGATTGAGTTATCTGCTAGCATTCGTTAACGAAACATGCATAATCGAAAAAAATATTACCTCTGTTTTAAAATCAAGAGCTCTGGTACATGTTTTGTCTTTGTTTTCGACTACGGGTTTTCAACCTTGCCAACAAAAGCCACGGTTCGAGAGTCTCCACCTTCTTTTAAAAGCACCAACTACTGAGACCATGATTATCATTCTGAGTGTAATGTGCATTGTCCCAAAGTAGCATTGTCTTTTGCATGATTGTGATATCGTTTATTCTAAAATGATTGTATCTAGTCATTACTTAAACCTTGGAGGTGCCCCTGCATTTATGTTTTGCTTCACTAAAGGGGGCAAGCTAGATATCACTTTATCATATTTGCACACCATGTTCATTACAAATCTACTTGATGTTTCAGTATCATATTGTAAAACTTTCAGTTCTTTGTGATTTTCTCATGAGGCAACTTAATTACTATAGATTCATTATCTCAGTAAGCTTTTGTCATATGACTATGAGTAAGCCCTATATGGTTAATATCATGTCACCACAGAAATTATTCTTGTTATCATTTACCTACTCGAGGACGAGCAGGAATGAAGCTTGGGGATGTTGATACGTCCAAAACGTATCTATAATTTATGCTTGCTCCATGCCTCTTTTGGGTGATATTGCTATGATATTTATACACTTCCATACACTTTTGATCATATTTGGACTAACCTATTAACTCAGTGCACCCCAGTGCCAGTTTCTGTTTTCGGCTGTTTTTGTATTTCAGGTTTTCACATTACGAGAACTACCAGGAAAAATCCAGAAAAATTATATAGAAAATCAGCGTTCCAGAAGCTACCTTGCGCCAGAAGTACAGCCGGGGGGGGGGGCACCAGGGCTCCAGGCGCCCTGGCGGCGCGCCCCCCCTGGGCCGCGCCGGGGGGCGCTTGGGCCCCCCGAGGCTCCGCTGATGCCCCCCTTTGGCTTATATTTAAAGCGTCTCCCGAAACCCTTGAGATGGGAACTCTTTTCGCGATCTCATCTATGTTACACCGCCGCCGGCCGCTTCCAAGATCGGGAGCACCAGGAGAACTCTTCCCGGCACCCTGCTGGAGGGAAGGATCACCACCGGGAGCCTCTCCACCACCATGGACGCCTCCCGGATGAGTTGTGAGTAGTCTCCCCTGGACCATGATTCCATGACCAGTAGCTATGTGATGTTCTCCTCCCGTTCTTGTGCTTCACTAATTAGTCCTCGTGAGCTGCCCTACATGATCGAGGCACATATGTAATCCTTATGCTGTTGCTATGATGAGTTTGCTGGGATCCGATGGATTATGAGATTATGTTCAGATTGTGTTTGAGTAATATATTTGATTCACCTCTTTTATATTTATGTTCGTAAGTAATTCTTGCATGTTCTCCGTTGTTATTTATTGCTTTGGCCAAGTAGTAGGTAGTGACTCCAAGAGGGAACGTTATGTTCGATTGTGGGTTCATGCCCCTTGATGACTAGTTTGAGTGACAGAAACATGAGTCTAGGGGATGTGCTGTTGCCACAAGGGGGAAAACAACGGTGCTTGTGCCCGCGGGTGCAAGGACTGTTTACTTTACGCAAAGTTCTTTTAATGCAGTTGTCTGTTGCTTTGAGTTTACACTATGGGTGGGACTCGCAACTTAATACCAGCGAGATGTTCTGGATAGATATCTCAAGGTGGATGATTTGTAGTAGATGCAGATGGATTTCGGTCTACTTACCTCGGCGTACCGCCCATGCTTTGAACCTCAAACTTTCTTGCAACATAGTTAGCATTGGTTTGCGCACATAATTCTGTCAATTGCCCAGCTGTAATTCGTTTACCTCACATAGCTGTTTTATCGTCTTTTGGGAGAGAGACATCACTAGTGAACATCATGAGACTCCGGTCCATATTACCATCATTGATCACATCCGCTATTTACTTTTCCGCTTTTATTTACTATTGCAATTATATCTATCACTACTATCACTTGCGTTTGATCCTTTGTAAACGACAAGGCCGGAGGGATTGACAACCTCTCTGTACTCGTTGGGAGCAAAGTTATTTGTATCTGTGTGCAGGTCCACGTTGATTGCTAATATCTGGCGCCGTTAGCAGTTGACACCTTCTTGTTGAAACTGGGAGTCTCAGGGAAAACGATCCTTGGTATTGCCAAGGGAAAACTTTTGCTACACTGCATCTCAAACCTTCCACTTGGGGTAACCAACGAGGGGTGAGAAGCCACCTAGCACTCCACACCTAAGTCCTTTTGCTAGGACATCTGTCGTGACAATCCCATGACAGTTGGTGCCCAACGTGGGGACAGAGCATGGTTGTTTCGAGTTCTTGAAGGGCAGCTTCTTAGCGATCAAGGGGTAGCTGTGGGCCGGATGACCAAGAGTCGTCGGTGCAAGATCTACATCGACGATGCTGGCTGGGGCCCCGAGGCTGATTCAATTAAATACGGGTACTGGGTCCCCTTTGGCGGAATCCACGTCTTCATCGGCAAGATTGGCGAATCAGAGCCAGAGCCAGACACCTGCATCGACATCATCGATACGTCTCAGCGCGCGCGACCCGCCAAGGTTCGAACACCCGTGAAGCACGCTTTTGTTCGTTTTATTCACGGGACGAATCTTGAGGAAGGATCTATGTCTTGTGGAGAGATAGCCATCTATTCTGGTGATGAGTCCTCAACCAGCGAACCCAATTCAATGTATCAACTGCAAGACGGTGGGCTTGGGGGTTGTTCCGATGGTGACAGTATTCCGGACTCCTATGAGCTGCCGAACAGAGTTGCGATCTTTATAGCCGGCACGCAACCAGGGCTGAATCCATCAACGGTGGTGGCTATGACTTTCAGTTCAACGTTTGTGGTGACAGCCGGTGCAAGTGGCCATGTGAGCCTGTCGGTTCAAGTGTTATCTGAGCTCTTGGATGCATTGGCAACATTATTGGCTGCAGAGGTAACCCTTGCAACCCAAGCACAACATAAGTTAGACGTCGCGAAATTGCGAGATGAGACCGCTTAGGCCAAGGAGGAGCTTAACGTTGAGAACATTAGGATGGTGACAGAGCGAGCTGCCCTGGACACGGAATAGATGTGGATTCAAGCAGAGGCTTTCCGGTTAAGCTTGGATTAGACCGCATCAAATGCCGTCCTTCGCATGAGGCACCAGAGTCATCTACCTCTGGAGTTGGATGCATGGAATCTCTTCGATACCCCTGGGGTAGGAACGAGCAACCCGCCCAAGGTAACCCAGACTGTCGAAGCACCCGCGGCTGGGGCGACGGCTCAACCACATGTTAAGGTTCCACCTCATCAGAACATAATGCCGCCTCGGCAAATATCGACACCGCCGAGTCATTTTTCCAATCCTCTAGATAACATGATTGCTGCGGCATCACGACTGGCTGCATTTCCAGTGCAAGGTGAATCACCAGCGGCGGTTGAAGCCCAGAAGGCAGTAGAACTTCTTCAAACGGTGGTAGCTTAGCATCTGGCATATTCATACACCCGCGAGCGGATTCATTTGACTCCACGCCCCAGTCGGAGTTACAGCCGGCGTATTGAGTCGCTGGCGGTTTCGAGCAGTGAGAGGCACCGTAACCAGCCCCATAGATAATCATGCTTGGGCTTTGGTGGATCAAGCCAGGGCACGTCGGGAGGCGGAGCTAGCATCTCAGTTGGCAGCTCATCAGCAACTTAGCATAACTTATCTGTATCAGTAGAAGCTGGGATGATTTCCAGATCCATGGGTGTACCGTGCCTGGTGCCGGCTTTGTGTAATGAGCCTCTGCCCAAGAACTTTAAGGGCCCTCGCAAGGTGCCCAATTACACGGCTGATCAACCTCTGGAGGCTTGGATTGAGAGATATGAGATGGCCATGGAGATGTTAGATGTCAACGACGTTGTGTGCGCTAAATATTTCACCATAATGTTGAATGGGCCGACTCGTACCTGGCTGAAGGGGCTACCACCTAATTGTAACGCCCAAGATGCGACTATATCCCCTACGCGTCGAGGCACGACTTAGAGGCATAATTGCATTTTGGTATGATCGCAAGAAGGTTATCTTCACACATTCCTATGTACAAGAACAAAGGGGGCATACATAGTTGGCTTACAATCGCCACTTCACACAATGCATAAATAAGTCATACATTTATCCAAGTACAATCATGGTCCGGCTACGGACAAATCCAAATGAAAAGAAGATAACCACCCACTATGCCCGATCGGCCCTAGTAGGAACCACTACTGATCGTTGGGGAAACGTCACGTACATACGCCCATGTTCCTCATCGAACTCCCACTTGAGTTCCTGGGCATCAACTGAATCGTACTCGGTTGTACCTGCACCTGTGTTTGTAGTAAACTGTGAGACACGAGGACTCAACAATCCCATTCCCGGGTATCAAAACTATCAAAGCCTTTAGGTAAGGAGAAAGTGTATAAGTGGGCTGCTGCAAGCGCTAAGCGTAGATGAGGTGGCTAGCTTACGTATCATCAGAGCAAGGAGAGAAGTGAAAGGCATCGGTCGTGAACTTTGAAATCCAGGAACTACAACATAACACCGCGTTAGGAACGCAAAATCAAGGAACATAACACCGGTTCATCGGTTCATAAGGCGGCATAAGTGGAACAAAACACCGAGCAAAAGGCCAAGCCTTCCACCCATTGCCATGTAAATAGGTGCATTAATGTAGATAATAGATATTGTGTTATTCCCAAACACCCAATCCACATGGAGCAAACTTCATCTTCACCTTCAACTAGCAACACTATAAGACGGGGCTTGAGCAAGAGCGTAACTTAACCAAATAATGGTTTGCTAGGTGGGTAGTTAGAGGTTTCATAGCAAGGTGGGGGCTGACATGCAAAAGGATAGGTATCGTGATAAGCAATAGAGCAAGGCATCTAGCATAGCAACAATAGAGGTGATATCAAGGAATGGTCATCTTGCCTGGTATGTCTTCGCTGGGATCGTAAACTTGCTCCTCGAACACGGTCTCGACAGGACCCTCGAACTCGGAATCGTCACCGAGCTCTACCCACACAAGAATACAAACACCGGAACAAAATCAATCACGATGCAATGAACAAACACATGAAGCAAGACATGATGCATATGAGCATGAACATAGTATGATGCATCACAAAGGGAATATGAAGGGTGCAACATGTGGCAAGGCAAAATGCAACAAGCACAACTCATTTAAGTGGAACCCAATTTGCAAGAGAAAGCATATTTACATAAGACCGCATAAGGTTATCTAGTTGAACTAGTTAAGCACCAAACCAGTTTAAAATGTTGTTTAACAAGGCAAGGAGTGCATCACAACACAAACTACAACATACAAGCAATTTAAATGGGGTCGGAAGAAACAAACAACAACTCCGGAAAATCCCCATGTGCACATTTGTATTTGGTACTGTTCTGACTATTATCCTATTTAAAAGTTATTAAACAGCAAAACAGATTGCACCAAGTTATTCTATGCAAAAAAATCTGCCCCAAAAACATATAAAGATCATTTTAAACAGAGCTATGGTTTAAAAGTTATGAATTAAACCTTTTTGAACATGTTATGTCACAAATAAAAGCAAACATCATTTTAAATATATTAAGCATGGTAGAAAGTTAAATAATATGAAACTGCACTAAATCCTAAGCAGATTTCATATAAAGTTTGCTTCATTTGAATGCATGGTTAAAAAGTTATTAACAAACAAAACTAGATGCAAAACTGAAGAAAAAAAACACTAGAGAAAAACAAAAGGACCCGGCTTGGGCCAGTCATTGCCAATGACAGGTAGACCCAGGGAGTGATGATGTGGCAGAACTGGGTGACAGAGATGGCTGTGTGCGCAGTGTTACAGACAGGTGGGACCCTATTGACATAGAGGCGTTTATCCACTGCCCGAAGGAGGATTCAAACCTTGGTCTGCGGGGTAAGGGAAAGAGGGACGAGCCACTGCACTAGGTTGAGGCTGCCGACCAAGAGAATTCAGGATACTAGGTAAAGCAGCTATGCGCCTGAGAATAACCGAAACAAACTAAAACGTAAAAGAGGGCGCTGGGGAGTCGAACCCAGGACCTCTCGCTGTTAAGCGCGGGCGCTAACTAGTGCGACACGCTACATTTGCTTAAGGGAGGAGGATGCGGCCAGATAAGAGGTAGCCCAGGGTCGAGCTCTCCTGTCTCGACAAAGGAAGAAGGCGCCGGCGAGGGCAGGCGGGGCGATGGCGGGGCTTGAGAGGTCGCGGCGGGCATGCGGAAGCAGTGTGGGAGCGTGTGTGCTTGGAGCTACTACGTGTAGGGGCGTGTGTGTGTGCAGTAGCTCGAGTACGAGCTCATGCTTGTCTTGGGTACAGCGGCGACAAGGTTGGGTGTGGCCGCTGCTCCTTGTGTTCGAGAGCGGGCATGCGTGTGTGTGCAGGGTGGGGCTAGGGGCAACTGCAGCTAGGCGGGAACCGGAGCGGGGTAGTAGCATCCTACAACTGGTACATGCATGACAAAAAAACTTCAGACTTCGCCAGAGCTCTACGGGCTCGGCAAAGACACCGATCGGAAGAGTCCTACGTGTTCATAAATGCCATGGGATGGATAGGAGAGGGAGGTGCGTTACCCAACTGACCCTAGGACACGAGGAGGTTGACGGAGACGAGCCGGAGGCCACACGAGGGAGCTTTGAACCTGGCGGGGCTTCGGGTCCGCGAAGTAGATGCAGCAGAGGAAGGAGACGAGGTCAGGGAGGTCGATCCAGAGACTGTGGAGGTGCGTGCGTCGTGGAAGGATATGTAGAGGGACTTTCTGGTCTTCTCCATGACGGCCAAGTGGGTTGAGGCGCGGCGACGAGCTACCCCGAGCACGACCTCGAGCTCACTCGGGCCATGGCGGACGCGGCTGTGAGATGGCTTTCCTGGGCGTTGGCTAGGGTAGGAGAGGAGGGGAACCGGTCGAGGGAGGTTAGGGCTAGGTCTAGGACATGCTATATGGGGGCTAGGGGCACCGGACGACCGTCAAATCCACCGGGTCATTGACGTGGACACGGTGGATGTGTTGCCGTACAGGTTGAAGACGAGGAACAGGGCATTGGCGTTGTGGGCTGAATTGGATGGGGTTGGTTGGGCTGCTGCTGTAGGTGGGCTTCAGGTGAGGGGGAAAAGCCCAAGTACAGCGCCCTGGTAAAGAAAAGTGAAGTCCCTCTCCCCTATTTTTATTAGTAAACATATACAGAAGAGGAAAAATAAGGGGAGCTAGGGGAAATAATTAGAAAGATATAAGAATATTGCATGCTACAGGGAACATGCACTATTTAATAAAATTGAGTTGGGCATTTATAGAGGCAGAAAAATAAATCAAGTTTTAATAAAATTCAAACTTGATCCATTTTTTAGCGCAACCAAATCAACTCCAAATATGATGAAATTTGGCAGAGAGGTTAAAGACATGGTGCAAGAATTTTTTAGAAGAGATGAACATTAATTGAGGTTAGGAGGATAGCTTGCCACAAAAGTAAAGAAAGGGATGGATTTGGGAAAAGGAAGAGAGGGTAGGGTGTAAGGCTCACATATGAAACATGCAACAAGACACATGCATGCAACAAGACACATGCATGCTACCTCACTCAAGCACATGATCATCATGATATGAACACCACACAATGCATCATGATATGCCAATAGAATGCAAAATGAAAATAGGCAAGAATGCAATATGATATGACAATGATGCAATATGGCATCGCAATGCAATAATGAAACAAAGAAAATAAAATAAAAATCCACAAGGAGAAGGATGAGGACCAAGTTGAATATATTTCCAAACTTGGAAAGGTTACATCTGGGGTGTTACACTAATTCAATCGGGTCATGGGCTGAATTGAGGACGCGTTTCATTCGAAATTTCAGAGACACGTGTAAGCAACCTTTGTCGATTATAGATCAGGACACAAGTATCCAGCGCGAGGACGAGTCAACCAGCCACTGGGTTCGCCGGGTCTCGACCATTGTTCACTCATCAGATAGCATTAACGCTGGTTCTGCTATCTTGATTCTGGAGAAGAATTGCCAGTTCATCCACCTCAAGCAGAAGTTAGACCAGCTTAAGCGTCATTGCAATGACATGGGGGAGCTCATGGCTGCTCGCGTCAAATACATCGATTCTGGTAGTACTAAAGACCCTGAGTCTGATGAAGAGAAGGCCGGCAAGAGGAAGAAAAATGGTAATGGAAAAGGCCAAAGCCAAGGCAATACGGCGGGTCAAAGCCAAGGCAATAGTGGTAGGTGCAAGCAAGCTGATGGTGGTTCAGATTTTGTGGCTAATACCAGTACGCAGAATAACAATCAGCGTCGTAACGGGAAATTCTCAATGCCCCGATTTGGCGGGCCAAGGTTCAACATTGAGGCGGTAATGAATCAGCCTTCCCCGAAGCACGGTACACAAGAAAAACCAGCTACTCATCTGTGGAAAGACTGTTTCATCATGAAGGAGTATAAAAGATCCGGCTTTAATCAAGACCATCATGGCCCGCATGGCGGGTCAGGATCCGGATCTCACGGGCCCAGTTTTGGAGGTGGCGGCTCAAGTGCTGGATTTTAAGGCCAGGGCAATCAAGACAGATTGAATCAACAACACAATCAAGGTAATCATAAGCAGCAATCCAGATATTGGAGTAATCTGAAGCAGATGAATAGTGGAAGTATCATGTTTTTACCACAAGCTTGTGCAAGCGAGATCAGAAGGTTCATAAACGAGCGGTAAGCATGGTTGAGCAGCAGCCCCTCAATACTTACGATGGTCAGAGCAGCCCATTGTATGGAGCCGTGAGGATCACCCTCCCAGGGTTGACAACCCGGGTCAGCTAGCTTTGGTAGTTGCTCCTCAGGTTGGAGGTTACAAATTCATGAAGGTGCTTATGGATGGAGGCAGCAGTATCAATATCCTTTATTATGATACTTTTCGCCATATGAATTTGACTGACAAAGACCTTAAGGTGTCCTCTACGGTATTTCATGGTGTGGTGCCTGGTAAGTTAGCATATCCAATGGGTAAGATAGCATTGGAGGTGGCTTTTGGCAGTGAGCATGATTATAGGACTGAAAATTTGACTTTTGAGGTGGTCAATGATACGTCTCCAACGTATCTATAATTTTTTATTGTTCCATGCTATTATATTATCGGTTTTGGATGTTGAATGCACTTTATTATACACTTTTTTGGGACTAACCTACTAACCCAAGGCCTAGTGCAAATTCTTGTTTTTTCCTATTTCAGTGTTTCACGGAAAAGGAATATCAAATGGAGTCCAAATGGAATGAAACCTTCAGGTGGATCATTTTTGGAACAAACGCAACCCAGAAGACTTGGAGTACACGCCAGGGAAGCCACGAGGCAGGGGGGCGTGCCCAGGGGGTAGGCGCGCCCCCCACCCTCGTGGGCCCCTCGTAGCTCCACCGACATGCATCTTCGTCCTATATATACCCGTGTACCCTAAAAAAATCAGAGAGCACCACGAAACCCTAATTCCACCGCCGCAACCTTCTGTACCCGTGAGATCCCATCTTGGCGCCTGTTCCGGAGCTCCGCCGGAGGGGGAATTGATCACGGTGGGCTTCTACATCAACACCATAGCATGTCCGATGAGTTGTGAGTAGTTTACCACAGACCTTCGGGTCCATAGTTATTAGCTAGATGGCTTCTTCTCTCTCTTTGGATCGCAATACAAAATTCTCCTCAATCTTCTTGGAGATCTATTCGATGTAATTCTTTTTGCGGTGTGTTTGTCAAGGTCCGATGAATTCTGGATTTATGATCAAGATTATATATGAACAATATTTGATTCTTCTCTGAATTCTTTTATGCATGATTTAAACATCTTTGCAAGTCTCTTCGAATTATTAGATTGGTTTGGCCTACTAGATTGGTCTTTCTTACAATGGGAGAAGTGCTTAGCTTTGGGTTCAATCTTGCGGTGTCCTTTCCCAGTGACAGCAGGGGTAGCAAGGCATGTATTGTATTGTTGCCATCAAGGATAAAAAGATGGGGTTTATATCATATTGCATGAGTTTATCCCTCTACATCATGTCATCTTGCTTAAAGCGTTACTCTGTTCTTATGAACTTAATACTCTAGATGCATGCTGGATAGCGGTCGATGTGTGGAGTAATAGTAGTAGATGCAGAATCGTTTCGGTCTACTTGTCATGGACGTGATGCCTATATACAATGATCATGCCTATATATTCTCATAACTGTGCGCTTTTCTATCAATTGCTCGACAGTAATTTGTTCACCCACCGTAGAAATCTGCTATCTTGAGAGAAGCTACTAATGAAACCTATGGCCCCCGGGTCTATCTTCCATCAACTATTTATCTTTACTTTACTTTTATTTTTCAATTTTTACTTTCAATCTATATAACAAAAATACTAAAAATATTTATCTTATTATCTCTATCATATCTCACTTTTGCAAGTGGCCGAGAAGGGATTGACAACCCCTTTATCGCGTTGGTTGCAAGGTTCTTATTTGTTTTTGTAGGTACGAGGGACTCGCGTGTAGCCTCCTACTGGATTGATACCTTGGTTCTCAAAAACTGAGGGAAATACTTATGCTACTTTGCTGCATCACCCTTTCCTCTTCGAGTGAAAAACAACGCAAGCTCAAGAGGTAGCAAGAAGAATTTCTGGCGCTGTTGTCGGGGAGATCTACGCAAAATTCATATACCAAGTACCCATCACAAACTCTAATCCCTCGCATTACAGTATTTGCCATTTGCCTCTAGTTTTCCTCTCCCCCACTTCACCTTTGTCATTTCATTCGCCCTCTTATTTGCTCCATTTGTTTTATCGTTTGCTTTACTGTCATGGCTGGCCCTTCTATCATTATTAATACTCCCGAGAGTGAAGTTCTTAATTTTAAACAAAGGAGGGAGAAAACCGAAAAGATGCTTGGTATAGAATTTGCAATGCTCAGAATATATTTACTAGGAAGCTTTCCACTTCTGTGCTTCTTCGCAATTTTTATGTAGGCGCCACTCCTTGGAATAGATATATTCTTGATACCATTACCGGAGGGAATTTCTTGGGTAGCCATACTTTTGACTCTTATAACACTATGATAGATTTGTTTGGCCCACCACCTCTTTTGGTTAATGGAAATATCTTAACTTTAGAGCACGTAATGCAAACGTTGAAATTATTGAGAGTAAAGTGGCCACTGTAGAGTAGGTTGAGAGTTTGGATAAAAAGATCCATAACCAAATTACCCAATATGGATCTAAGGTAGGAGTTATTCTGAATTTCTTTAAAGAAAAAGAGCCCATAGTTAAAGAGAAAATAGATCAATATTCCACTATAATTCATAAAGTTGAGGATATTGTTACCAATGTAGGGTCTGCTTTTTCTGCTGTGAGAAATACTTAGAACCCCTCTACTACTAAAATAGCCAATTTATTTATGTTCCTAAAAATAAGGGTGAATCTTCTAATAAGGAAACTGCGGATCTCAAATCAATAAGTGTTCACCCCAACTTTCTCACTATCATAAGGGAACCTTTTACTACAAACAAATTTCTTGATTTATTGCCTAGAAGTTTGATTATTAATAGGAAGGAAGAAACTCCTAAGAATTATAAGTGTTCAATTGAAGAATTGCCTACCAAAGATGGCAATACCTAGATTTATTCTTGTATCATGCCTAGCTAGGGGCGTTAAACGATAGCGCTTGTTGGGAGGCAACCCAATTTTATTTTATTTGCTTTTATTCTGTTTAGTAATAAATAACTCATCTAGCTTCTAGTTAGATGTGGTTTTGTGTTTTAATTAGTGTTTGTGCCAAGTAGAACCTTTGCGGAGACTTGGGTGAAGTCTTTGCGATCTTGCAGTAAAAAATAGAAACTTCTACGCTCACGAGATTTGCTGGCATTTTTACTGGAGACTGCTTTTAAGATCATTCTTTTTGCAGATGATTAATAGAAAAATTCCTCACGTCCACCAATTTATTTCAAAAAAATAGAGTTACAGAAGTATTCGAAAGTTACAGATTGCTACAGACTGTTTTGTTTTTGACAAATTCTGTTTTTTGTTTGTTGTTTGCTTATTTTGATGAATCTATGAGTAGTATCGGGGGGTATGAATCATAGAGAAGTTAGAATACAGTAGGTTTGACACCAACATAAATAAAGAATGAGTTCATTACAGTACCTTAAAGTGGTGGTTTGTTTTCTTATACTAACGGAGCTCATGAGATTTTCTGCTAAGTTTTGTGTTGTGAAGTTTTCAAGTTTTTGGGTAAGGATTTGATGGAATATGGAACAAAGAGTGGCAAGAGCCTAAGCTTGGGGATGTCCAAGGCAACCCAAGGTAAAATTCAAGGACAACCAAAAGCCTAAGCTTGGGGGTGCCCCGGGAAGGCATCCCCTCTTTCGTCCTCGTCTATCAGTAACTTTACTTGAGACTATATTTTTATTCACCACATGATTTGAGTCTTTGCTTTTTAGTTTACCACAATCATCCTGGATGTACACACCT
Organism: Secale cereale; assembly: GCA_902687465.1. Taxonomy (NCBI): domain Eukaryota; kingdom Viridiplantae; phylum Streptophyta; class Magnoliopsida; order Poales; family Poaceae; genus Secale; species Secale cereale. The sequence goes on along the minus strand of LR738711.1, from coordinate 585,966,195 downwards.
TTTGAGAGGGATGCACATGAATCAGAATTTATTAGAATACTCTATGTGCTTCACTTATATCTTTTGAGCTAGATAGTTTTGCTTTAGTGCTTCACTTATATCTTTTTAGAGAACGACGGTGGTTTTATTTTATAGAAATTATTGATCTCTCATGCTTCATTTGTATTATTTTGAGAGTCCTTTAGAACAGCATGGTAATTTGCTTTGGTTATAAAATTAGTCCTAATATGATAGGCATCCAAGATGGGTATAATAAAAACTTGGGATTTTTATTTCTGTTCCCCTGGTTCGTTAGTTCTACTCATTCATCCCCACGCTCTTAACTTTTGCTCACTATTCCCCACTCCCTTGCCTGAAACCCTCAGAACTGGTCAGAGCGGACATTGTCGTCGGGTCAATGGCTTGACCGTTAACTCTGACTAGTGGGGCCGCGTAGGGCAGAGTCCCCATTTTGACCGTTACGTGGTAACCAGTGGTGAATCAGATGCAGTCGCTTCTGTGCCGCCCCCTCCGCCGCCGTCGTGCCGCCTCCGCCACACTCTTGCTGCCTCCACCACAGTCGTGCCGCCTTCGCCGCATCTACCCTCTCTCCCCATCTAGGATTAGGAAGCGATGTCAGGGGGGCACCCCGTCCGGCCCATCGACCGTGGAGATGATTGGGTTGAATCAGAGGCTGATAATTCATGGATTCCACCTGGGTAAGCATCGTTTTCCTCTCAAATTGATTAGGAGATCCGTAAATTAGGTCGTATTTGACCACAGTTGGCGTGAATCAGCGCAATTTATCTGATAATTTTCGGCCTAACTGCGCCCTTTATCTTATTTCACTCGAATAGGGTTGATCCTGCACTTGCTTTTCGGCTGGCGGTTAGAATGAAAACTAGCGAGCTGCGTGGAACTAAACCGTGTATGATTTCTGGATTTTTATGTCCTAAAGTGGTAGAAACCAGCATCGTTCAGAGATTTCCATGAGGCACTCTGTTCTGAGTATTCATGCAACCCTGCCGATGCTGTTGAACTGAGGTATTTCGATAGTACCGAGCAGAGATTTGTCCCATTAACTTGTGATGAGCATCTGGGATTGCTATGTAGTTTGAATGCTGACAGTCGTTTCGGAAAAATACATATCGGTGTGCTTCAGGCACGCAAACCACGGGGTGTTCAGACATCAGCTGTCTCTGCTAATAGTGAGCGTCCTCGCACTCCTTGTAGGTCGAAACCAAGTAAACCTAGTGGTTATGAAAGCCACAACATGTCGGCTGCCACTAATTCTGCCAGTTCTCCTCTCCCTTCTGCACCTGCTGTAGAAGTAGATGCAGAGCCCGACGAGGAAGTGCCTCGAAATGATGATGAGGATGAGATTCTATTCCCTGAACTAGTAGATAGAGTCAGTCAAAAGGCAGTGGAAGATCAATATGCAGAGGAGCCTAGCAGCCGTGCTAGATTTGATGACACTGATGATGAAGAGAGGGAGGAGAACATCGACTCCTTAGTTTTACAAGTATATGATGTTGAGGACATGCCAACAATTGAGTGGAACAGGGAGAATCCTGACCTTACTCCAAGAACCGTATTCGAATCGATGGTGGACTGTCGTAATGTGGTGACTACATATTGCATTCTCACTGAAAACTATTATGAGGTTGACATGAGTGAGCCAGGAAGATTCACTGTTCATTACCCTTATGATAGGTGTAGGTGGAGGTTGCATGCATCCACTATGTGAAAGAGCAAATTGATTCAGGTATTACAACTGAATATTGTTATCAGATTATTTATCCATTCTATATTCAGATCATGTGTACTATTTATTAATTGTATTTGACATCATTTTTCATTTTGTTTCAGATAGAAAGCAACGCACACGGGCACACTTGCCCACCTGGAGGGGGAGTGGGAAAGGACAAATCTAAGCTTGCAAAGACTAGGGGGGTGGCAGATGCAATCTTAGATTGGGTGAGGGAAACACCAACAATTGATCCAACAGCACTCCTTGGGAAGCTATTTGAGAAGTACAAGATTATTATTGTAATGCCCAGGATGGAGTTATACCTCCTACGTGTCGAGGCACGACTTAAAGGCATAAGTCCATCCTGGGCATTACAAGTTGGTATTCAGAGCCTTCTCCGACCTAGGAGCCCCCACTGTTTGATCGAACCGTTGACGGTTGAGTCTAGGCACACACTGAAAACTTTTTGAGTCCTATATGATATCGGAGAGTAGGATTTCTTTGCTTCCCATCCCCTTTCTCTCTGGTGAGGACTCCTGACGTCTACTCTTGTCTCTCCTATCTTCAAAATTTGCACAAAATTTTTTTTAGGAATCCCGCGAGTATTCTGGGATTGTTTCGATGTTCTTGTGACAAGGATATTGTTCTCGATGCCTCCTGTTACCGAGGAGTTGAGCTTCGGGGTATCATTGTAACAAGCATATCGCAGCAGTACTAAATACTTAAGACGGCCGACATCGAAAATCTCCCCTATACGGCCAGTGGCAAGATAACCCCGACATCACCCAGTACTGGGGAGGTAGTTCGGGAGTATTGCCATAGCTTGTTATAGTGGATGCTTTTCGAAGGTCCGAGGTACACAGTTTCCGAGAAAGACTGGTTATGTGTTGAAGGATGGATACACCTGGATGTAGGTTAGAGTTGATTGCGCGGTGCTTCCCGTGTATCCCCAACACCTGATTGCATAACTGGAATCTTTCGGAAAACTATAGGTGGGTTTTATCCAGTAGATCGTAGGCATTCTTCCAACGAATGCAGGTTAGTGAGTTCGGGGTTCGACATTGAGTGAAGAGGTTATATGACCGATGTTACTATCAGGAGTTGCATCTTAAAGGGTCCTTGGCTATGCTGATCCGGGGATTGCAAAACCTTTTCGTAACGCGTTCATATGCTTTCAGCACAAAGATGTTAGAACGAAACTCCTCTCTTGTGTTTGTTCCTTTCTGTACCTTGTTGTTTTTCTTATTTTATCCTTTTTGTCCCCTATGTGGCTTCTCGTGAAGACTGATGTTATCAATTAACTGAGAAATTCATTCCTTCCTCTTGTTCGGATGATTTCATTCGTTCTGTTGTTCGAATGATTATTGTGAAGACTTGTTGCAATTCATTCCATTGATTCAGCTTATTCCTTTTGTCAATCAATTGCTGATTCGTGGTCATCTCTTACAGGATGGCTCCGAAAAGGGTTCCGAATGCTAACCCAGAGGGTGAAGAGGTTCCAGAACGTCCTCCTTCCCCTCCTCCTCCGCCTGAGGCTTGGAGAGCAATTATGCAGACTACTGCTCAGAACACTCAGTTGATGATGCAGATGATGCAGATGATGCAAGCTAATCAAGCTAATCAAGCTAATCAGGGCGTTCCAGGGAATCAAGGCAACTTCTTCCAGCAGCACCATGCTACCCTCAACCAGTTCCTAGCTAACAATCCTAAAGCTTTCAGTTACTGTGTCGACCCTCTTGATGCTGAGGATTGGCTGACCGACATAAAGAAGCATTTTGAGTGCAGTAACGTGAAAGAAGATGACTATGTGAAGTTTGCAGCCTTCCAACTGAAAGATCAAGCAGCTGACTGGTGGCAGCAGTACAAAGACTCAAGGCCGGGTCAAGTGATCTCTTGGGAGAATTTCTGCAAGGATTTCCGCTCGCATCACATTCCTACAAGTGTTATCGAGGGTATGCGTGAGCAATTCCGCAACCTCAAGCAGGGCTCCATGTCAGTCTATCAGTATAATGTCAAGTTCCAAAACCTCGCTCGCTATGCAAAGCAAGACATTCCTGATGCAAAGAGTAAAATCTATCAGTTCCGTGGAGGTCTCAAAGATGAACTTCAGCTTGCTCTCACTTTGTTCGAGCCAGACGAATTCGATAAGTTCTATAACATGGCTTTGAAACAAGAAGCAGCTCAGCTCAAGATGGAGGCTTCTAAGAAGAGAATTCGAGATGCTGTTCACTCTTCCTCATCGTCTCAGTTGGCTGCGAAACAACAGAAATTCTAGCTTCCTCCTCCTCCAGTGATTCGAGCTCCATACAACAACTCCAGCAACTTCAACAACTCCAACAATAAGAATTCTAGTGGTCGTGGTTTCTCCCACCCACCCAACCCAAGCAACCAGTTGAAGAAGCAGTTTCAGTCTCAAGGCTCCAAGTCCAGTGGCTCTCAGTTCCGTCCTCTCTCAGAAGTGACTTGCAACAAATGCACTCAGAAAGGTCACTATGCCAACAGATGTCCGAATCCGAAGCGTCTTCCTCCTCCTCCACCTGTGAGTTCAGCTATTGTCAAGCATGATCCAAAGGCAGCAAGGGTTAATCTGATGAATGCAGCACAAGCAGAGGCTTCTTCTGATGTCATTCTGGGTAACCTTCCAGTGAACTCTTTTCCATCTAAAGTGTTATTTGATTCGGGTGCATCATGCTCTTTCATGTCTCAACCATTTGCATCCAAGCACAATATTGCCACTTCAAATTTGCCTCAGAAGTTGCAAGTTGTTTCTCCGGGCAAGCTTATGACTTCTAGTGTTTATGCTCCGGATGTTTCTATTCGCATGGGAGATTATCGTTTTCTGGCTAAACCGATGATTCTTGGTCATTCTGACATCGACCTCATTCTCGGAATGGATTGGCTTTCTCAGCACGATGCTCACATTGATTGTGCTCAAAAGGAAGTCAAATTGACTCATTCTGATGAAGATGTGATTATCTTCGCCTCCAGGGATAATACTATTCGGCTTTTCTCTCTTAATGATAAGGGCGAAATTAATGCCATAGAGCAAATTCCAGTGGTGAACGAATATCAAGACGTCTTTCCAGAAGAACTTCCAGGCATGCCTCCACACCGTCAGGTGGAGTTTGTCATTGAACTCGAGCCGGGCACCGAACCTGTTTGCCGGCGTCCATACAAGCTCTCTTCAGATGAATTGAAGGAATTGAAGAAACAGTTGGATGAACAGGAGCGTATGGGTCTCATCAAACCGAGTACATCTCCGTGGGGCTGTGGTGTCTTATTTGTCAAGAAGAAAGATGGCACGGAGCGTCTCTGTGTTGACTACCGGCCATTGAACAAGAAGACGATTAAGAACAAGTTTCCGCTCCCCAACATCAACGAACTCTTTGAGCAGCTCAAAGGAGCTAAAGTGTTCTCTAAGCTTGACCTCCGAATGGGCTATCATCAAATTCGCATTCGCGAGGAAGACATTCCCAAGACGGCCTTCAGAACGAGCTACGGTTCATACGAGTATACCGTCATGTCCTTCGGTCTCGCCAATGCTCCTCCTACCTTTTCAAGGATGATGCATTACATCTTCAACCCCTATACTGGAGAATTCGTGCTTGTGTATCTGGATGATATTCTGGTGTTTTCCAAGAATGAAGAAGATCACGAAAAGCACTTGCGTCTGGTTCTTGATCGACTCCGAGAGCATAAATTCTATGCCAAGTTCTCAAAGTGCGAGTTTTGGCTCGATAAGGTTTTGTACCTGGGCCACATCATCTCAGCTGACGGTATTGCGGTTAATCCCGAGAAAGTTGAAGCAATTGTCAACTGGGAAGCTCCTCAGAACGTCAAGCAGCTCCGCAGTTTTCTGGGTCTTGCCAGCTATTGCAGAAGGTTTGTTGAAAACTTCTCCAAGATTGCCAAGCCTCTTTCCAACCTGCTTCAGAAGAATGTCAAATACTTTTGGTCTCCCGAATGTGAAGTGGCTTTCAAAACCCTCAAAGAGAAGCTTGTTTCCGCTCCAGTTCTGATTCCTCCAGATGAATCCAAGCCCTATGAAGTGTTCTGTGATGCTTCTCTTCAAGGTCTTGGTGGTGTGCTTATGCAAGATAAGAGAATTGTGGCATACACTTCTCGTCAGCTAAAGCCAGCTGAGAAGAACTATCCCACACATGATCTCGAGATAGCAGCTGTGGTACATGCTCTGATTACGTGGAGACATCTGTTGTTGGGCAGAAAGGTCGACATCTTCACTGATCACAAGAGCTTGAAGTACATCTTCACACAGCCGCACCTGAACCTCCGCCAGACTCGTTGGGTTGAAATGATCCAAGAGTACAACCCCAGCATTGAATACACTCCAGGCAAGGCGAATGTGATTGCAGATGCTTTGAGCAGAAAGGCATATTGCAACAGCCTTCTTATCAAGCCATACCAGCCTGAGCTTTGTGAAGCTTTCAGGAAGCTCAACCTTCAAGTTGTTCCGCAGGGTTTTCTTGCAAATCTCCAAATTGCTCCTACCTTGGAAGATCAAGTCCGTGAGGCCCAGCTCAGTGATACCATGGTGAAGAAGGTGAAACATGGGATTGCAAAGGGCACTCCAAAATACAAGTGCTTCCGTGTTGATGAGAGAGATACCTTGTTCTTCGAGGACAGACTCGTTGTTCCCAAAGGTGATCTCAGGAAGCTCATAATGGAAGAAGCTCATGACTCTCTCCTTTCCATTCATCCTGGTAGTTCCAAGATGTACCAAGACCTCAAGCAATCTTACTGGTGGACACGCATGAAAAGGGAAATTGCCCAATTCGTGAACGAATGTGATGTATGCAGAAGAGTGAAAGCAGAACATCAACGTCCAGCCGGTCTTCTCCAACCTCTTCCTATTCCCGAGTGGAAGTTCGACCACATTGAAATGGACTTCATCACTGGTTTTCCTAAATCCAAGCGAGGCAATGATGCTATCTTTGTGGTGATTGACAAGCTTACCAAAGTCGCTCACTTTCTTCCAGTCAAAGAATCAATCAATGCAGCTCAACTTGCAGAGCTGTACACTTCCAGAATTGTGTCCCTACATGGCATTCCTCAAGTGATATCCTCAGACCGTGGCAGCTTGTTCACATCAAGGTTCTGGGACTCCTTCCAGTCCGCCATGGGCACGAAGATCAGGTTCAGCACTGCCTTTCACCCTCAGACTAGTGGTCAAGTCGAGCGTGTGAATCAGATCCTAGAAGATATGCTCAGAGCCTGTGTCATCTCCTTCGGCATGAAATGGGAAGACTGCCTTCCATTTGCCGATTTCTCTTACAACAACAGCTTTCAAGCAAGTGCAGGCAAAGCACCGTTTGAAATTCTCTATGGCAGAAAGTGTCGTACCCCTCTCAACTGGTCTGAAACAGGCGAACGCCAACTTCTTGGCAATGACTTGATCTCTGAAGCCGAAGAAATGTGCAAAGTCATACGTGAGAATCTCAAGGCCGCTCAGTCGCGTCAGAAGAGCTACTATGACGGAAAGCATCGTGATTTGGCTTTCGACATCGGTGATCATGTCTATCTCCGAGTTTCTCCGATGAAAGGAACCCAAAGATTCGGTATCAAAGGGAAACTTGCTCCTAGATACGTCGGGCCTTTCAAGATTCTTGGCAAAAGAGGCGATCTAGCCTATCAGCTCGAGCTCCCTTCCAACTTTGCAAATGTTCATGATGTCTTCCATGTGTCTCAGCTTCGCAAATGCTTCAAGGCACTTGAGCGCATGATTCCGTTTGAGGAGATTGATCTTCAGCAAGACCTTTCCTACCGAGAGCATCCAGTTGCAATTCTCGAAGAAACCGAACGCAAGACTCGCAACAAGTCCATCAAGTTTCTGAAAGTCAAGTGGTCACATCACACAGACCGAGAAGCTACCTGGGAACGAGAAGATCATCTTCGTTCCGAGTACCCTTCCTTTTTCCAGTCCTAGATCTCGGGACGAGATCTTTTTGTAGTAGAGGAGAGTTTGTAATGCCCCGGATGTAATACTTTCCCTTTTGGGTATATAATATACCTCCGGCTTCATCTATTTCCATTCCGGGTTCTTTGTCTTTCGGGCTTTCGTCGTTTTGTTGTGTGAGTGTGTGGCATTTCATTCATATCATGTAGACATGTGCATCGCATTGCATTTGTGTTGTGGGTTGCATCCGGTTCCGCGTGTTTCTTCCCGTTGTCCGTTTCGCGTTCCGGAGCTCCCTCACGTGTCCGTGACGTCCCGTAGGCCTACTTTGTTGTTCGGGCGTTTTTCGTTATCGGTGTGCCGCGAGGTTGTTGTGTGTGTTGTTGTTTTGTTGTGTGCAACCCGCCTCTCAAATCTCGTCTCGTTTGGACTCCGTTGACTTTTCCATCCGTTGTCCGTGTGGGTCTGATGTGCCTTCGCTTCGTGTCCCGGAAACACCCCTACTGCAGTCTTTTATCTCCGTCTAGGCCTTTTAAATCAACCCCCGCGATCGGATCTGTTGGATCGCGATCGGAGGGCTCCTAGCGCCCCTAAACTCCCTCCTAACCCTAAAAACTGCTACATATAGACCCCCCTAGTCTATTTGGGCATCCCCTTCTTCTTCCTCCTCTCCCCCCTCTTTTTTTTCATTTTCTACTTCAGATCCAGTTCCTCCCGGATCCCGAGGGGATCCACCGTAGGTTCCAGCCGCAGCAGCAGCTCGAGGCTGCCACGATCCAGATCCGCATCGGGCGACCCGGAGTCAACGCGCCTGGTCGCTCGGGCGATCCCTCCGCTCGGTCGTCGCCTGGCCGCATCGGGCGACCGAGCCAGGCCCTCGGCAGCGCCCTCCTCCGCAGCTCGCCTCGTCACGGGCCGGTCCAGGGGACCACATCGCCGGCCCGATCCTCCCTCCAGCCCGGCCCGACGAGCGGGACCACATCGCCTCGCCACTTCCCGCGCGGGCCGCCAGCCGCCTTCCTCCGCCAGGCGCTGGGCCGCCTCCAGCCGCCACCCCGCAGGCCGCCTCGCCTCCGCGCGGTGGGCCGCCGCCGCTCGCCCCGCGGGCCCAGGAGGTTTCCAGCCGCGCCGCGAGTGGGCCGACCGCCTTCCGCCAGCCGCGCCCGCCCCGCTGGGCCTCTGCCGCGCCAGATCGGGCCCGCCAGGCCACCAGCTTCTGGGCCGCCGCCGCTACTGTTCCTCCAGATCCGATCTGGAGAGGTTGACCTAATTTCACTAAGTCCCTTTTAATTATGTTCTGTTATGCCAAGTTTGACCTGCTGTAACTTTGTGCCTGTTGCTCCGTTTTGCGCGTGTAGCATGTCCAGATGTTCGTGGAGATGTCCTCTACGTTTTACCTGTTGTTGTCATGCATGTTAGAGTTCGTCTAGACACTTGTTTTGCTGTTGCAAGAGTGCATCATGATATAAACTGCTGTTATGTGTTATTTTCATGCCACCTTTGACTTGTGATAACTTTTAGCTCGTTTGTCCAAACGATGCAAATGACATGTCCACGTGATCGTCTTGCCACGAACTACGTGTTGCTTGTGATAGGTTGCATGGTAGATTTATTGTTGCCTTGTTATCATCGTTGCAAAGTGCCATGTTCATATGTTGTGTTATCACTTGTTATGAAATGCCATCTTGTTGAGCTCGTTGTAATCGTTGTGTTCACCTCTATGAAGCATGCTTGTGTGTTTCGGGATCACCTTCATGTGTATTTTGATGAGGTGCTTACCCTTTGCCATGTTTAGTTTCGAGGTGACTTAAACATGCTCTTTTGTGTGCTATGATGTTATTGCTGTTTTAGGACTTAGTGAAATTTCACTAAGTCTGAAATCTGTAACGTTCCGATGCCATGTTCGTGTGATGTTGTAGGACAAAGCATGATAGTTTTGGGGTGGATTTTGATTGTTCCTTGTAGTATATATTGTTGTCTTTCCATTCATGTCCTCACATGCCCATTTGAGTGGCTGTAGCATGTTTATCTTTTGCTCTAAAGTTTCAATAAAATTCTGCTGCCAGAATTTTATTGCAAAGTTCAATATGTCCAAGATCATTGCTATTGATCCGTGACTCCGTTGGGGGTGCACTTTGGACCTAGTTGCTGTACTATATGTCTAGTTTGTGTTCATGTCCTTTGCCATGCTTTTTGGGTGCTGTAGCTTAATTATTTTGAGCTCCAAAGATGCTATGTTGCTGTAACTTTCAGCTTTCGCTCAAATCTTGTTTCGGGCATAACTTTTAGCCCGTAACTCCGATTTCAGCGAATATTATATCAAACTTGGGTGATTTTCTGTGTAGATTAATAATTTCAGATTGTTATCTTGTTTTGAGGTGTTTTGCTTGAGTGATGTTTTACGTGCTCCATGTGCATCCTTAGTGCATCCATCATGCATTCATGTTTTTCGAGTGCGCATTGCATCTTGTTGATTGGTGCTTGGTGTGATTGTTTTGTTTAGAGCCGGAAGCTGAGAACGGGTACGAAGTTGAGCACGAGGTTTCTAGCGAGGTTGAGCACGAGGACCTTTCTTTCGATCCGAACGACTTCTCTTCAGGCAAGATGACCGAACCCCGATAACATTACTATCTTTGCCTATTGCTAGTAGTCTCGATCTGTAGTTTTGCCTCGATGCCCATGTTCTTCTTGTCAGCCTCCTACTTGTAACCAATTGCCATGTTTAACCACCCTACCTATGCAAACCGTTGCTTGGCTAAGTACGCTTCGCTCAGCCCTTCTTATAGCGTTGCTAGTTGCAGGTGAAGTGAAGATGCTTGCTCCATGTTGAAGTTTGGTTGGGTTATATCACACTATATAAATGCTTTAAATGAAATCACCTATATATTGGCAAGGGTGGAAGGCTAAGCCTTTTGCTTGGTGATTTGTTCCACTCATGCCGTTAGGATCCGTATAAGCCGGTATTATGTTCCTTGATTATGCGTTCCTAACACGGTTGGGGTGTATGGGACCCCCTCGATAAACCGCTAAGTGCTAAGTCTTTTCCAGCAAATCCCAACATTGGTACTATTTGCCTAATAACAAACTAAACATGCATAGGGAGTAATTAACCCTCTTTCTTAATCAACAACCCCGGGCCAGTGCTCCACATGAGTGTTGGTCCGAAACGGGGAGTCTGCGGGGCCACCTCAAGGAAACTCGAGGTTTGGTAAAAACCTGTAGAATCGCCCATCCGGTCGTGTCCTGAGACTTAGATACGCGCGGCTACTATCAGGGTGTCGACACGCCGGGAGGATTTGCTGGATTAGCCTTACCTTAGCTCGGTATATCTTGAGCACGGGATTCCGAGGATACTCGGGTCTTCCCACTTTGGAGTTGCGACTCCGCGGATCGTGGGCTTGTAATGGGTCAAGTTGGAACACCCCTGCAGGGTTTGAACTTTCGAAAGCCATGCCCGCGGCTATGTGGCAGATGGGAGCTTGTTAATTCCGGTTGTAGAAAACTTGACACAATGTTACTAATACACTACCAGCGTGTGTTCCGTGACTGTCAATTTCTGAATAGGGATTCGGGAGTTGAACACGGAGGGGTTATGCTTGTGAGCTTGTAGCTAGGATCACTTCGTGATCACTTCTCGCCGATGCCTTCTCTTCTCGCTCTCACTTACGTAAGCTAGATGCTAGTTGCTGCTGCAGACTTGTTCTTTCTTCAGCCTTTCCCTCACCTAAAGGCTTAGATAGTTCTGTTACCCGGAGACGGGATTGCTGAGTCCTCTGTGGCTCACAGTTACTTCACACACCAGATGCAGGTCCAGCTGTGAGCTATCCAGGTGATGGCACCGAGCTGGATTGGGAGTACGACGAGGAGCGTAGTCGGTACTACGTGCGCTACCCGGACGATCAGTAGTGGAGTCTCTTACTAGGATTCGATCCGCCTGTGGTTTATTTATCTGAGTTTGGTACTTTGACTTTTGGCTTTTGCCCTTAGAGGGTTGTAGTGCTCTTAATGTATGATGTTTGAGACTTGTACTGTAATTCTGTGACGTGGCGAGTGTAAGCCAACTATTTTCAGTTCACTATCCCCTCTTTTACATGAGTTGTGCAAAGATTACCAAACTTGAGATCATTCTAGGATGGACTTATGCCTTTAAGTCGTGCCTCGACACGTAGGAGGTATAACTCCATCCTGGGCATTACAATTATACCTTACATGAAGATTTTCTATGCTAAGGAAAGGGCTCTTGATAGGATTAATGGTCCATGGAATGAGAGTTTTTAGTTGCTTTACACCTTCAAAGCTGAAGTGGAGACGGCTAGTCCAAGGAGTGTTGTAGAGATTGACAAGCATACAGTTAAGTACAAATTAAAAAGGGAAGGCAATGGAGAAGTAGTGCTTCAGGAGGGCTTGTGTTTGTTTCAAGACTTACTGGCAGGGGTTTCTGAATGGTTGTAGTCCCTGTTTGGCTGTCGATGCGACTGCTTTGAATGGAAGATGGAGAGGCCAGCTAGCAGCAGCTTCTGCAGTTGATGGACACAACTGGCTATTCCCAGTTGCATTTGGTGTGTTGGAGGTAGAGAGTGAGGATTGTTGGGTCTGGTTTCTGCAGCAGTTGCGCAACATTATAGGTACACCCTCAGGTTTAGTTATACACACAGATGCTTGCAAGGGTTTAGAAACCGCAGTATAAATTGTATTCCCTAGCGTGGAACATAGGGAATGTATGTGACACCTAGCGCAAAATTTTAAAAAGAAATTCAAAGGTGAAGTTTATGATGAGAATCTATGGCCAGCATCATACACATGCAGCTTGAGGAAGCATGAGCACCATTTGAGAGTGTTGTATGCTCATAATCCTTTGGTGAAGGAGTACATGGATGAACATCATGGAAAGCTGTGGTCAAGAAGCAAATTCAATGAAATCTACAAAGTAGACTATGTGAACAAAAACCTCGCTGAGTGTTTCAATGCAAAGTTCAAGTCAGTGAAAGGGCTTTTGTTCTGGCAAGCCTTTGATAAGAACAGGGATCATGGTAAAGATGGCTCTTCGTAAAAGAATTGCAGAAACACAATATGTTGGCCATCTTATGCTCCCATCTCTGATTAAGGCATTGCATGCCAAGGCAAGAGGACTAAGGATGAAATGCATTCGACCTTTGACATACGAGGCTGAGGTGACGTACACTGACAGTAAAAATAGGGAATGGATATATCCAGTGAACCTTGCAACCAATGAATGCAGATGTAGGCAATGGCAGATCCGCGGGAAGCCGTGCATACATGCCCTACATCTCATGATTGTTATTGGATGTGAAGATGGTGAAGTACATCAGTATTGCTCTGAATATTTCTCTGTTACCAAATTTAGGGTTGCTTATGCCAAAAATGTGCCTGCACTCTTGGGAAAAGACCAATGGAACATAGTTGACCCAGGTTTCAGACTCTATTCTCCTGTACTGACTAGACCACCAGGAAGACCAAGGAAAAACAGGATAAGAGCTGGTGTAGAGGGTCGTGCAAAAAAATAGCGTAAGTGAAAGAGATGTGGTATCCTAGGGCATATTGCTAGGTGTTGTACCAATCTAGTTGATGCACCATTTGGAGAAAAGGAACAATGGGCAGCAGCAAATGTAGAGGAGAATGCAGCAGTAGAGGAGAATGTAGCAAGTTTAGAGATGAAGCAACTGAAGTAGCAGCTTGGTATGTGTCCATTTTTTGCATGTGTTCATTTTTTTATCGATGGCTAAGCTTATTTCTGTTTGACCCAGCTCTACGATAATAAGAGGCACAAGACTGAAAAGACCTAGAGAGGAAGAAACTTCGGTTGAACCATCATCTGATGCGGAATTTGAAACCATGGCTTATGAAGGTTTTGAAGATATAAGAGAGGACGAAGTTATTTTGTCTGAACTCCCTTTAAAGATTACTAAACCCACAGATGACCGTCAACTGGTCATCACATGATCAACAAAATCGCCACCACCAGAAGTGAAGATCAGAAGCAATAAGACAAAGCTTTCAAAAGCACAAAATATCCCAGCCAGGGAAACCAGAATCAAGACGGTTAACCCATCCAAGAACACAAGGAGCAAGGCAAAGATTTGAATTTGACTTGAATGCAAATCATAAACTTTGAACTTTAAGGATTTGTAATAAGGATTATGTCATCAATTTGAACTACTGTGGAAACTTGTAAGGTGTAATAATTCTATTTGTAAACTTTGAATCTGAACTACTGAGGCAAACTTTGAATTTGAACTATTGAGGCAAAATTTGAATTTTAGGCAAACTTTGAATTTGAGCCAACACTTGAAGTCCATTCCCCTATGGTGTGAGTTGCACAGTTTGCTAAACTATTATAAATGTTAGGTGATCAATCCGATCTCTTTTGCGTGGTAAAACTTGTAGTCATGAGAAATGTGCTCCAAATGAGCTCCCAAGCTAGGGTAAACAGCCCCATTTGTAATCAAGTTTTTTTGTACCTACTCCAAATGAGCCAAATAAATTTTATTAACACCAATTCAATCTATATAGTGTAGATTCGAAGAATGACTATTTATTGAATTAATCTTTCTATTTTTACTTTTTTTTAATAAAATACTTCAATATATAAAAACATTAAAAACACGTTTACCATTTGAAATGAAAAATTAAGTTCATATCCTTCGTATTCACTTTGAAATCAAGCTTTGGTGATTTTTTTGATTTTTTAAAATTTTCAAAAACCGAAGGGAAACCCTACCTCCTCTACTTGGGCACTATGAAACATTGTACGTGATAGCTCATATGTGTGAAGGTTTTTTCGTGAAAGTGTCCATAGACAAAGTTTATGATTTTTGGTTGGTAACATGTCACACAAGACAACATTGTGCGAAGGTTTCATATTTTTTAGACTTTTTTTAAATTAGTTATGCTCAGTCAAAGCCTTTGAAACCCCGTTGACCAGCTCAAAACCCTTCTAACCCCCGCGGGGTTTCGCCTAACCCTAGCTCCGAACGTCAGCCGTTCGATCATACCGTAGCGCCAAGCGACAGCCCTCAAATGTGGTCTTCTAGAAGGAATTCTGCTGCGTGCAGGCTCCGCGCCGTTTGATCACATGGATGGTTCCGCATCATTGATTGTGGGGCGATCCGCGAGAGGCGATCCGCGAGACTTGTTGGTTGTGCCTCCCCTTTCTTCAGGTGCTCTGCAGCGAAGAGAGGACCCACTCCTCCTCTGCTTCTTCTCCGGCGATGAGAGAAGCCACTCCTCTGCTTCTTTTTCTCCGGTGACTTTGGGCGATATGTCGAGCTCCACTTCAGCCTCCCGCCCCTCGTGGACCCAGTATGGTCCACTTCCCATGGAGTGATGTCCTGACTGCCCACACAGCGCGCCACTAATACGGTTGACTTCGAAGGAGGTCAAGAAGGGCAACTATGGGCGTGAGTTCGTGAAATGCGTGAGCAAGCCAGAGGGGCAGGTTAGATATCATGATTTTTCTCTGATTTATTTTTCTATTTTCTTTTAATTCTTTTTAGATCTGCGATTTAGGGTTCATGTTTTCATTTCAGATTGTGAAGAAATGCACACATTTTGAATGGCTGGATGACTACGTTAGGCAGATTCAATTCAATGGGGGTCCAACCCGGGAGCTCAATCTGCCGTCAGCATCAATGCATTTGGTCTTTGAAAGTGCCGCTCTGACAGTTGGGGATGCAGATCTGAAGGGGGAAATAAAGAAGATGAACAAGACCTTGAAGCAGATGATTCAATTGAACAAGCAGGCGAATATGATAGCTTTAGGATTTTATCCCTTTTATTTTTGTGTAGTTGCTCTAGGATTTGCTTACTTTCTAGTCATCACTCGTTAGAGATGTTATTAGTGTGGTGTCATGTGCTCTAGGATTTGATTAAAATTGTGGATCATGTTCTCTACGATTTGCTTAAATTTGTGGATCATGTGCTCTATGATCTGTGTTGCTTCATTTGTGGATCATGTCAGTTTCGTCAGCTTTGTACACTTTCAGTTTCATCAAACAACACCGACCGCAGAAAAAAAACATAGTTCTATGGCCCAAATTGAAAGGGCTAAGCACTGGTTGGGCCGTCTCATTGCGTTGAGTCATTGCGTTGAGTGTCGAAGGCCCACAAAGATAAAAGAGGCCTAGAAAATAGTGCATATCCTGGAATTTTCCTTGATTATTGGACTTGCCGATGTCAAATTTATTTGTAAATATCCTGGAATTTTCCTTCTGTATATAGTCTACCGCAGCGGGAATTATAAACATGTTTTTTTGCAATAAAAATATTGTATACATGATTTTTTGTTTCTGTTATTAAGACCATGTCAGACTTAATTATGTAGATCATGATATGCATTTGAAACCACGTCTAAAATAAAGTCTAGGGCTCGGCTATGGCACCATATCCATCTACCGATATCTCACTTAGCAAGCATACATCCATAACATAGAAAGTACTCCCTCCGTAAATTAGTATAAGAGCGTTTAGAATACTAATATTTTTTTATTGTTGGTGGCCCTATCCGTATAGCATACTTCTTACATAAAACATAGGGTGCCCTAAACCATAGCATACGCCACAAACTAGTTCAAAACTTAGCTTGTTTTGGTTCATACAATATAGGGCCACCAACAATTCAAAAAAAATTAGCTTTTCTGCTTCTTCTTTTCAACATCAACATGGCTCAAACCATGAATATAACAAGAATTTTGGGATGGAGGGAGTGTGTTAGATACATTCATATCTAGACAAATCCAATACAAGAATTTTGGGACGGAGGGAGTACACACCATGAATATAACAAGACGAACGGGCTACCCTCCAACCCTTTTTACAAGGCTAACCCCAAAACTTGTTGGTTTTCATGTCAAATAAGATAAAAATAGCAAGCAAAACACAGATAACCAATGACATATCAAATAGAAAGGTAGCAAGCATAACATAGTTCCAATAGATAACAAGTTCATGGTACAACCAACGACATAATTAAGATAGAAATATATAAAAGATAAAAAGCTTGCCCTGACACGCTAGGGCAAGACAAGCTCACGAGACCGGGCCTTCACCACCATCTTCACCGCGCCCCCTCTTCACTGCTCATCTCCATGTCGTCCACGCCGATGTGGTAGGGGAGGCTATGCATACCGTCGCGGGTGGGGAAGACACAACCGAAGTTGGTGAAGATGTTGTGGGTTGTGAATGCAATGAATTCGCATCCGCACCAAAACACCTTGCCGAGGAGGTGGTACGCATCAAATCTATTGGTGAAGGTGACGGTGAGCCCTATCGGCGGAGACCAGGAGTTTGGACGCACTTCGTCCAGTCGGAACATCACCGGCGAGCCCACCGGGAGGTGGGCGAAGCCCGCATGAAGGAACCACTGGGCAAACCCCCTTGCACCCCTCCAGCGTGAGAAAGGGCTCGTTGTACTGCATCCTCGCCTCGCTCTGAGAGTGCTCTGGGTTTGAGGAAGAAGAGAAGGGCGGCGCAAATGGATGTGTGGAGAAGGTGAGGGCTGGTGGTTTAAATAGGGAAAGGGGAAGCGAAGGGGTGTGGCACCGGCCGCGCTTATGTTCAAACGAGCCGCGTCGATCAATCCATATGCCACTTTAATTGCCACGTTCAATAGATGCAGGTGGATCGAAAAGTGTGAAACCAAGGATTTAATTGCCACATTGAATAGATGCGGGTTGATCTACATCGAGGAGACACACGTGGGAGATGAGACGAACCAGTGGCAGCAACCGTCCCTGCGTCCACGGCGGTTCCCATGAAAAATAGGCCGGTCAGCGCATCATGCCGGCAGGCAGCAGAGCATGCTGGTAGGCAATCTACGTGCATGCATAGCAGGCTAGCAAGACATGTCGTGCATGCATAACAGGCTTTTGGCGTTGTGGCGCGCGCACGGCCCAACAGTCTAACCATGGCCCAACGGGCGAATAGCGGCACAGTCCGACACGACCCCACTCATCAGGTCCAACGGGCGACATAGTCAGCGCGGCCCCACTCGTCAGAGTTAACGGTCAAAGCACTGACACGACGACATCCATCGTTTGTGACAAGTTCTGAGGGTTTCGGGCTAGGGAGTGGGGAAAAGTGAGCAAAAGCTAAGAGCGTAGGGATGAATGAGCATGGCTAACGAACCAGGGGCACAGATGTAAAAATCCCTAAAAACTTTCATATAAAGTGCATTAAATATTATGAGAAGTTTGATACTTGATGATTGTTTTGAGATATGAGGATGGTGATATTAGAGTCATGCTACTAGATTAGTTGTGAATTTGACAAATAATTGTGTTGAGGTTTGCAAGTCCCATAGCATGCACGTATGGTAACTGTTGTGTGACAAATTTGAAGCATGAGGTATTTCATTGATTTTCATCCTTTGTGTAGAGGTCGGGATCGCGCGATGGTTAACTCCTACCAACCCTTCCCCTAGGAGCATGCGTGTAGTACTTTGTTTTGATGACTTGTAGATTTTTGCAATAAGTATGTGAAATCTTTATGACCAATGTTGAGTCCATGGATTATACGCACTCTCACCCTTCCACCATTGCTAGCCTCGCTTGTACCACGCAACTTTCGCCGGTCCTATACACCCACCATATATCTTCATCAAAACAGCCACCATACCTACCTATTATGGCATTTCCATAGCCATTTCGAGATATATTGCCATGCAACTTCCCACTGTTCCGTTTATTATGACACACTTCATCATTGTCACATTGCCATGCATGATCATGTAGTTGACATCGTATTTGTGTCAAGGCCACCATGCATAATTTTTCATACATGTCACTCTTGATTCATTGCACATCTCGGTACACTGCCGGACGCATTCATATAGAGTCATATTTTGTTCTAGTATCGAGTTGTAATCTATGAGTTGTAAATAAATAGAAGTGTGATGATCATCATTATTAGAGCATTGTCCCGAAAAAAAGGCCAAATAAAATAAAGGCCAAATAAAAAAAGAAGGAAAGTCCAAAGAAAAAAAGGAAAGGCCCAAAAAAAGAAAAAGAAAAAAAAAGGGGACAATGCTACTATCTTTTTCCACACTTGTGCTTCAAGGTAGCACCATGATCTTCATGATAGAGAGTCTCCTGTTTTGTCACTTTCATATACTAATGGGAATTTTCATTATAGAAGTTGGCTTGTATATTCCAACGATTGGCTTCCTCAAATGCCCAAGGTCTTCGTGAGCAAGCAAGTTGGATACACACCCACTTAGTTTCTTTTGTTGAGCTCTCATACATTTATAGCTCTAGTGCATCCATTCCATGGCAATCCCTACTCACTCACATTGATATCTATTGATGGGCATCTCCATAGCCCATTAATATGCCTAGTTGATGTGATACCATCTTCCTCTTTTGTCTTCTCCACAACCACCACTCTATTCCAACTATAGTGCTATATCCATGGCTCACACTCATGTATTGCGTGAAAGTTGAAAAGGTTTGAAAAAATTTAAGTATGAAACAATTGCTTGGCTGAAACTGGGGTTGTGCATGATTTGAGAATTTTGTGTGACACCCACTTTATAAGACAAACTATATGATTTTGTAGGGATGAACTTTCTTTGGCCATGTTATTTTGAGAAGACATAATTGCTTTGTTAGTATGCTTGAAGTGTTATTATTCTTATGTCAATATTAAACTTTTGTCTTGAATCTTTCGGATCTAAACATCCATGCCACAATAAAGAAAATTACATTGAGAATTATGTTGGGTAGCATTCCATATCAAAAATTCTGTTTTTATATTTACCTACTCGAGGACGCGCGGGAATTAAGCTTGGGGATGCTTGATACGTCTCCAACGTATCTATAATTTTTGATTGTTCCATGCTATTATATTATCGGTTTTGGATGTTAATGGGCTTTATTATACAGTTTTATATTATTTTTGGGACTAACCTACTAACCCAAGGCCAGTGAAAATTGATGTTTTTGCCTATTTCAGTGTTTCGCGGAAAAGGTATATCAAACGGAGTCCAAATGGAATGAAACCTTCGGGAGGATCGTTTTTGGAACAAACGCAACCCACAAGACTTGCAGTACACACCAGGGAAGCCACGAGGTGGCCACGAGGCAGGGGGCGTGCCCAGGGGGTAGGCACGCCCCCACCCTCGTGGGCCCCTCGTAGCTCCACCGACATGCCTATTCGTCCTATATATACCCATGTACCCTGAAAACATCCGAGAGCACCACAAAACCCTAATTCCACCGCCGCAACCTTCTGTACCCGTGAGATCCCATCTTGGGGCCTGTTTCGGAGCTCCACCGGAGGGGGAATCGATCATGGAGGGCTTTTACATCAACGCCATAGCCTCTCCGATGAGTTGTGAGTAGTTTACTACAAAGTTCTTCTTGATCTCACTACAAAGTTCTCCTCGATCTTCTTGGAGATCTATTCGATGTAACTCTTTTTGCGGTGTGTTTGTCGAGATCCGATGAATTGTGGGTTTATGATCAAGAGTATCTATGAACAATATTTGATTCTTCTTTGAATTCTATTATGCATGATTTGAATATCTTTGCATGTCTCTTCGAATTATCAGTTTGGTTTGGCCTACTAGACTAATCTTTCTTGCAATGGGAGAAGTGCTTAGCTTTGGGTTCAATCTTGCGATGTCCTTTCCCAGTGACAGCTGGGGCAGCAAGGCACTTATTGTATTGTTGCCATCGAGGATAAAAAGATGGGGTTTATATCATATTGCATGAGTTTATCCCTCTACATCATGTCATCTTGCTTAAAGCTTACTCTGTTCTTATGAACTTAATACTCTAGATGCATGTTGGATACCGGTCGATGTGTGGAGTAATAGTAGTAGATGCAGAATTGTTTCTGTCTACTTGTCACGGATGTGATGCCTATATACAATGATCATTCCTAGATATTCTCGTAACTTTGCGCTTTTCTATCAATTGCTCGACAGTAATTTGTTCACCCACCGTAGAAATCTTCTATCTTAAGAGAAGCCACTAGTGAAACTATGGCCCTCGGGTCTATCTTCCATCAACTATTTATCTTTACTTTACTTTAATTTTGCAATCTTTACTTTCAATCTATATAACAAAAATAGCAAAAATATTTATCTTATTATCTCTATCAGATCTCACTTTTGCAAGTGGCCGAGAAGAGATTGGCAACCCCTTTATCCCGTTGGTTGCAAGGTTCTTATTTGTTTGTGTAGGTACAAGGGACTAGCGTGTACTCTCCTACTGGATTGATGCCTTGGTTCTCAAAAACTGAGGGAAATACTTACGCTACTTTGCTGCATCACCCTTTCCTCCTCAAGGGAAAAACAACGCAAGCTCAAGAGGTAGCAGTCAAGATCAAGAGTCCTTATCACGCCTTGTTTGGACGGCCGGCTTATGCCAAATTTATGGCACGGTCTTGTTATATTTATCTTCAGCTTAAAATGTCGGGTCACAAGGGTACCATCATGGTGCATGGTGACAGAAGAATAGCTCCGGAATGTGAAGAGGGTGATGATGCCTATGCTGAGGTTGTTTGTGCAATAGAGGAATTGAATTTCTACAAAGATAATGTTGACCCGACGGATATGAACCCCTTGTAGAAGCCTACCACAGAGCATGACCCTTTGTTGAAGTTTAAATTGGCAGATGATACCAAACAGGTCGATTTTGTCCCTGGCGATTCATTCCAATAGTTCACTATCAGTGCCAACATGGATTCGAAATAGGAAAGAGCGCTCATCGAGTTCATCCGTGAGAACCGGGACATCTTTGCATGGAGGCCTTCATACATGTCAGGTGTACCGAGGGAACTCGCTGAGCACACTCTTAATATTGATCCAAAGTTTAAACCGATCAGACAATTCCTTCGTGATTTTAATGAAGGGAGGCGCAAGGCCATTGTAGAAGAGGTGGTCCGGCTCTTGGCGGCTGGGTACATTATTGAGGTGTTTCATCCAGAGGGGTTGGCTAATCCGGTGTTGGTGCTCAAGAAAAACGGCACTTGGCGTATGTGTGTGGATTACACAGACCTCAATAAGGCTTGTCCAGTTGATCCTTTTGCACTCCCTCGTATTGATCAAATCATTGATGCTACGGCAGGTTGTTAGCATTTGAGTTTTCTTGATGCTTATTTCGTTTATCATCAGATCAAGATGGCAGTTAAGGACCAGGAGAAGACATCTTTCATCACTCCCTTTGGAGCCTTCTTCTATGTATATATGCCTTTTGGGCTTAAGAGTGCCTAGGCGACTTATCAGCGTTGTGTTTAGAATTGCCTCCCTAGCCAGATTGGACGCAATGTTCATGCTTATGTGGATGATATAGTTGTGAAATCTAGGAAGAAGGAAACCTTGTTAGATGATTTAAAGGAGACCTTTGATAACCTTCGGGTCTACAAGATGATGCTTAACCCGGCCAAATGTGTCTTCGGTGTGCCAGGAGGCAAGCTCTTGGGTTTTTTGTCTCTAAGAGAGGTATTGAAGCTAACCCGGAGAAAATCAAGGCTATTACTTCTTTGGCTAAACCGGCGTGTATTAACGATGTCCATCGTTTGGCGGGTTGTATTGTGGCCTTAAGCTGGTTTATAAGCCGCCTGGGAGAGAAGGCTATTCCTTTATATCAGATGATGAAGAAAGTCGATCATTTTGTCTGGAGTGATGCTGCCAATCAGGCATTTGAGGAGCTAAAAAAATAGTTGGCTGAGCCACCGGTTCTTGCAGCTCCTATTGATAAGGAGCCCTTGCTTTTATATGTGGCTGCAAACAGCAGAGCTGTCAGTGTAGTGGTGGATGTGGAAAGGAAGGAATCAGGCAAGGAATATCCGGTTCAAAGGCCGATTTACTATGTTAGTGAGGTACTAATTGAATCTAAGCAAAGGTACCCACATTGGCAGAAGCTGGTCTATGGGGTGTTCATGGCTTGTCGTAAATTGAAGCAGTATTTCCTTGGTCATGCCATCACTGTGGTCAGCTCTACTCCTCTAGGGGATATTATTCAAAATAGAGAAGCTACAGGCCGGGTGGCGGGTGGACCATTGAGCTTGGACCCCATGGTTTGAAATATATGCCTCGGACAGCCATCAAGTCTCAAGCACTTGTGGATTTCATCAATGATTGGACAGAGTTGTAGATGCCTGAGGAGAAGCCTGATAACACATATTGGACTATTCATATTGATGGATCCAGGCAGATGGAGGGCTCGGGGGCTAGAGTTATCTTTACTTCCCCACGAGGTGATAAGTTTTGTTACATGTTCGTTTAATGTTCCCTTGTACTAATAATGCAACTGAGTATGAGGCTCTCCTCCATGGCCTTCGGGTGGCTAAAGAAATGAACTTAAGCCGGGTAAGGTGCTTTGGCGACTCAGATTTGGTGGCTCAGCAGGTCTCAAGAACTTGGGATTCTAAAGACCCTCTCATGGCGGCTTATTGTCGGGCCATTGACACTATTGCTGACCATTTCAAAGGTTATCAGGTGGAACATGTTGATCACAGAAAGAATGAGGCGGCTGATGCCTTAAGCCGGCTGGGCGTAAACCGGTGCCGCAAATTGTTTTTCTCAGTATACTAAATAACCCTTCGGTCAAGTTACCGTCAGAAGAGGATCTGGCAATTCCTGACCCAGAGGCACAGTTGGTGGCAGCTCTTCATGTTATTCCTGACTGGATAGTTCCATGTTTGGCTTATCCGACCCGCGGTGAATTACCTGAGGATGGAATTTTGGCGAGGTAAATAACCCAGATATCTAAGTCAATGGCCATTGTTAATAACTAGTTACACTGATGCAGTGTAACCGGGGTGTTCCAGTGATGTATTTCTCTTGAAGAAGGCCATGAGATTCTACGGGAGATTCATGAAGGCGATTGTGGTCATCAAGTTGGTTTTAAATCTCTTGTGGCCAAGGCTTTTCATCATGGGTTTTATTGGCCGATGGCTCATGCTGATGCAGAAGATCTGATTAGCAAGTGCGACGGCTGTCAGAAATTTTCTAGACTAGCTCATGTGTTGGCTCAAGAATTGAGGATGATTCCAATCACTTGGCCATTTCTAGTCTGGGAGCTGGATATGGTTGGACCTTTTAAGAGATCCAAGGATAAAGTGACCCACCTTTTGGTGGTGGTTGACAAGTTTACAAAGTGGGTGGAGGCAGAGCCGATCAGCAAGTGTGATGCGGCAAGGGCTGTTCAATTTATCAAAAAGGTGATTTTCCATTTTGGCTACCCTCATAGCATCATAATTGATGATGGTACTAATCTGTCTAAGGGTGTTATGAAAGAATTCTGTCAATGAGAGCATATTCGTCTTAACGTCTCATAAGTGGCTCACCCCCAGTCCAATGGTCAAGCTGAAAGGGCCAATCAAGAGATCTTGAGAGGCATAAAACCCCGGCTTATGGTCCCCTTGCAGAGGACACCGGGTTGTTGGGTTAAGGAGTGACCCTCACTGCTTTGGAGTATCAATACTACCCCCAATAGATCCACGGGTTATACACCCTCCTTGATGGTTTATAGAGCAAAGGCAGCTTTTCCCTGTGACATCTGTCATGACTCGCCTAGTGTGGTGGCTTATGTTGAAGCTGATAATGAAATAGAACGTCAGAATGATCTTGACATTTTGGATGAGGAGCATGACCATGCGGCATCTTGTTCGGCGATTTACCAGCAAGATCTGCGTCGATATCATAGTCGTGGGGTTAAAACCCGGACCTTTCAAGAAGGTGACCTGGTGCTCCGGCTCTTCTAGGATCAAACAAATATGCACAAATTATCCCCACCTTGGGAAGGGCCTTTTGTGGTCAGCAAAAACCAGAACAACGGGTCATACTACCTCATTGATATTCAGGACCACAAGGACTCACGCACATCGGAGGAGGAGACCCACCAGCCCTGGAACATTGCTCATCATCGGCCTTATTACACTTGAGCCACCGGCTCTGGTATTGTACATATCTTTATCTGTGTATATATTATGATCTAAATAATAAAGTTAGCATCCCTGATAATTCAGGGCCTCTGTCATTTCATTTCTGAGTATCTGAGTCTTTATTGTCAATTCGTAAGAT
Source organism: Secale cereale (assembly GCA_902687465.1). NCBI lineage: Eukaryota > Viridiplantae > Streptophyta > Magnoliopsida > Poales > Poaceae > Secale > Secale cereale. The sequence continues at coordinate 585,941,505 of LR738711.1, read as the reverse complement.
CACTTGGGGGCTTCCTGCTCACTGAGCATAGCTGTGACTATCCTCTTGATCCGGCTTATACGCCTTGTTGCAAATTACTTGGGGGCTTCTTGCTCACTGAGCATACCTGTGACTACCCAAGTTAAAGGTTACCAAAGAGAACTTGTTGTAATGCGTAGTTCAAACAGAGGTATCCTGCCTTGAGGGCTCAATATATGTCATTTGGGGGCTTCCTGTATAATGAACATAGCTTTACTTACCCTCTCGATTGGCTTGGAACACCAGGTGTATTCACCAAAATTTTGGTTTATCCTGCCTTGTATGTCTGCCACTCCGCCTAGGTAATCTTGGAAAGACCCGCCGTACTCTTGACAGTCAATCTTATAAAGACCCTGAACTTGTCAAAGTTAAAATGGCGGTTGGTCATGTGAGCCCCGGCTTACAGGTTTGAATGAAGGATTAACTCAGTGGATGTGCAGCCCATGAAAGCAGTTGCGATTTAGGCTTGGCGGCCTATGAAAGCCTTGTTTTTCTGATTTGTTATTTTCTCTGAACATTTTTTGGATTCATATCTTTGTACCATATTGACATATGGTTTCAAATGAATCATGCCATGTGGCCTTAATCCTTCTGGCTCATATTTGAGCATATCTAGGGTTTTTTATAACACGTTCTGGCTTTGGATGTTAAGTCGCTAGTAGACTGTGACATGCTCAATTGGAAGTGATGTGCCTGTAAATCTTCGGGTTGTTACCCTCATTGCATATGGTGATGTAAGCCGGCAGTATGAGACAATTTCACAAGGTATGTTTTTCTTGTTATATATGCGAGGTTTGATAACTCGCCCTGGTTATAGACTTTGCGTCACAAGAATATATTATATGGGATATCATGACCCGCCCTGGCATAAACTGCCAGGGCACATGTTATTTGCTTCTGTGTAGAGCATATGATAATGTAACCTACATGATTGGTAATATTATGAGCATAAATAGCAGATCTTCCAACATCAGATTGGCGGTTTCATGTATTATGCAGATAAACATGCACGATGGCATGATAGATCATTGTTTCCAGCTAGCCTATTACAAGGCGTCGTGCGGCCCAAAAGAATAAGTGTTTTTCTGCATACAAATTATATGTGGCAGTCTGAGAGCCGCCTTGCGGTTCGGTGGCCTTAGTATTGATAAGTTGAAGCTTCTGGGTTATCCAACACCGATTCTTCTTCTTCCTCCACTGGCTAGAAATCAGGTGATGTCCAGTTGACACCAGTTACGTCTTTGAATACAACCTCATCATCTATGAGTGTGGATGGATCAATATCACGAGCAAAAGTGTGCTTACGTGTTGGTGGAATAAGATCCATGACTGGATAAGCCGGCGGCTTCACTTTCGCATTTTCAACAGTATAAGCCACGTGATACTTGGAGAGATTGGTTTCCTCCGCCAGCTTACTTGCCAAAGGACGCATTTCCCTTAAAATTTTGGTGAAATCATCTGCACTAAAGGGAGATCCATCTTCTTTTAAGCTGTGGCACCCAGTGGCCAGCTCTTCCGGGTCAAGCTTTGCGTGCCATGCCTTGGCCCGGCTTAGGGCGGTGATGGCACCAGTTCTGGCGTTTTATCTCCTGCACCCTTTGGAGTATGATTGACAGTTTGTCCAGTGTTTCTCTAATAAGGGAAGGTGGTTGTTTGGTATGAGAAACGGCAGCTATATCTCGTTGAGCGTTGGTGTATAACTGCTCCACAAGGGTGTATGCAACTTTAAGCTTCATGTGCATGTCTGAACCAAGGCTGGAAATTGTGGAGCCTACATTAGCAACAATATTGATAAGCCGACTAATCATTGTTATACATTGTTGGTGCTAGATTGAGATACAATATTACTTACCAAAGATGGCGGCTGTCATGATATTGATTTGATGCTTCAAACCGGATAACTCATCAGTCACCGGTTTAAGAGCAGACTCAGCATCTTCTCCTCTCTTTAGTAGAGCTGACTTTTCAGTATCCCAGCCATTTCTTCCAGTGCTTAAATCCTTCTTTAGCTTCTCAATATCTTCCAAAGCGAATTTTTATTTTGATTTGTCCTTGGAAGTTTCAGATTGATGGGTTTGGATGTTCTGCCGCAGATCCACCACTTGGGATTCTTTCATGTTTAATTCATCCTGTGAAATAAAGAGATTAAGCAGCAGTGTGTGTTTATGACAATCATGTTATTTGAAGTCCAAAGCATAATACAAGTATTTCACTTGGCACTTGGGGGATAATGTACATTACTCTTTTGAAGACAACTCTTTAACGACTCGCCTTCGTTTCTTCAACTACAACCGATTCATGGGGGCTACATCTTTGGATTTGTTCATAAAAATGGTGGTAAGTCCCGGTTTAGCTATGCAGCTTAAGACGGCCCTTGGGGGCTACATATACAAATATTAGCATTACAGTTTGAAGTCCCGGCTTAACCTTCTAGTTTAAGTCAGCCCTTGGGGACTACTTGTTTGATTCAGCAGTTACCAAATGATATGGCATAGCTACAGGATCAAGAATGCTATCTAAGTCTACAACATATTCAATTCTTTCATATATAGTAAACTTGGCGGCTGACATATATATACTTATATGGGAAAGTTTTGTTAGTGATTACCTCAAAGCGCTCATTCATAAGGTTAACCAGGCCGGCTTCGAAATCACGGCTGGTGTGAAGGCGGTTTAGATAACCCACATGAATCTCACGAGCATTGAACTCGGCGTAACTCTCCAAATCCAGTTTCCATTTTCCTTTGTTCACAGCTGAAAATTCTTCTTGGCACTATGTTTTGATAAGACAGTGGGGTTACCCGACGATGTATAGCCAACCCCAGTGACAGTAACATCATCAGCCTCTTGCTCAGTAGGCTTGATGGGGCTTGGCGGTTTAGTTGTGGCCGGGTTAACATCCATGGAGTCCAGTGTGACATGGTGCCCTTCTGGCGGTGGTTCATCAATGGCTGCTTCAAAGGTTTGATGTAAAGATTCAGACATTGTCTGTTTCTCCGGATCAGCAGCCTTGGGATCTTCAGCCGGTTTATTCACCTTCGGCCTCTTGCTGGTATGGCTATACCTCTGGAAATATGACATATGAAGGGGCTAATATTTTAAATGCGTAACTATTAAGGCAAGGAAGTTTAATGCTCTCACCCAGTAGCAACCTTGAAAAGAGGGATCTGAGTCCCAGTTGAGTCACTAGAAGAGGAATGAGGAGTTCCTTGATAATTTGAGTCGGAAGAATTAAGTGGTTGGCGAATAAGACCCGCCTTTGGGTAAAAAGAGATTGAATTATGTAGAACCTCTTTCCGGCATTTTCGAACCGGCGTGTTGGGTAAACCGGAGGAAATGTTTCTGCTACTGTTATTCTGGGTTGTTCGCCGAGCTTCATATTCTTGTCTCTTCAAAATAAAGTTGGGATCCAAGTAAGCTAAAGGGTGAGAAAACCTTACTTTCTGTCTTACTTGACGGACTTTCTGTCTTGGCAAAGGTTGTGAGTCGAAGGAAAGGACAATTACCGCTTCACCATCTGCATGACTGGCCTCCGCATCGTCCTGATAAAAATCCATGTCAAGAAGATGAATAAAAAAGGAGCCAAGGGAGTCAAGGTCTTCCTCCGACTCGTCATCATCCAAAGCAAACAGCTCTGGGATGTTGTTTTTCTTCTTGGCAGGTGGTTTGACTGCTTTGTTCTTTCCCCTATTCTTTTTGGCCAGTTTGTCTTGAAGCTTTTTGTTCCAAAAAGAGGAACCAGCCTACATACATCAAGTGAAAATGAGAAGACAGTTTATGAAATTAATGATTAAAGCTGGAAATTATTCAAAATACTTATAGATGGAGGTTTGTCAAGGGTGTAGAATGGAGCCAACCCCGTTTGGCTACAAGTTGCCAAACTCTCATTTAGCAGGGTATTGGTCATCTTATTGACATCATCGTCATTCAGCTCTATTTGGTAGTGGCGTTGGGGATCCTTGACACTGCCAGTATACTCACACATTAAGCCTGGTCGTCGGCTTAAGGGTAAGATCCTCCATGCGACCCAGCATCGCACTAGATCGACTCTAGTCAAACCATTGGCCATTAAGGATATAATCTTTGAAAAAGGGGCATATAGTTTGCCCATTCTTCTATGTTGATCCGTTTTGGGAGAGGGTGCCTGTTGCTAAGCCGGTTTTCACAATAACCTGGCAGAGGATTTTCGCCTTCTGGAGATGTGTCTTTCCAGTAGAACCAAGTCTGATTCCAAGTCTGATTCCAATTCTTTCCGTCTCTGAATTGAAACGCCGCCAAGTTCTAGGCTGGGCCCAACGGTGAACTCGGTTTGGCAGTTTAAGTAGTAGAATTCCCTAAAGTGGGCTCTTGTTGAAGGTACACTTCACAAAAGACTTGGAAGTTACAAATGTTTGAAACAGAATTGGGCCCAATATCTTGCGAATGGACTTGGAAGAAATGTAGCACATCTTGGAAGAATTTTGAACCGGGCGGGGTGAACCCCACAGAGCATATGATCAGTAAAAACTACAACTTCACCCTCTTTTGGATCAGGGGTGGTCTCGGGTCCTGGGACTCTCCAGTGAATAATGTTCTTTATAGCTAAAACGCCCACCTGAACATGCTCGTTCAGTATCTGCCCGGTAACCCGCGAGGCGACCCAGTTGCAGGAGGTAACAGTTTTGGTCATTTTTGTTGATGAAAGCCTAAAAAGGAAAATATTGTTGTATTAAGTTTTTGCTATTAAGCCGGCTAGTGATCAAAAAGTGAGTGCATTATGCAAGGCCAATTTATATGCAGAAGAATAAGTGCTATCAAGGTCGGCATGAATAAACCGGAAGAATGATGCTGGTTTATACAGATTGTGAACATATTCTGGTGGCTTAAAAAGGGTAATAATGCTATATGGCGGGTTACATCTTATCGTATAAGCCGCCCGCACGGTTGCAGTGCGATAGATCTGTAAATTTTGCTAAGTGATAGACAAATAGGTTCTACAGATCAGTTTTATGACTTTGGATCTACAGCAGTTATGAAAAGAAAATAAATATTAAACATAAAGGTCGCAGCAGCGGAAGAACTCATGTGCTCGGATGGGATCTTATGCAAAAAAAGTATCTTCAGTGATTCGAAAGAGATGCTAAACTACTGCCGCTTGACTTCAATATCATATTCAGATCAAACTACGCGATCTAAGAGAGGAAAATGAGGAATGATGAAGAACACCGATGAATGGCGGAAACCGTAATGCAGATCTGTTACACGGGGAGGGGAGTACTTAGTGATGTCGCTGAAGTGCGGAGGTGCGCCGCAGATCTCTGGTCTGTTCAGGTCGATGCAGCGGCCAAAGTTGATGCGGTTGACGAAGGTCGACGGCAGTGGAGCTCTGGCTTGCAGAAGCATTGCAAGGAGGAAGATGATGATGAGGGGGCAAGGTAAAAAGTGAAAGGAAGGACCCCCTATCCCTATTTATAAGGAAGTGGATAGATGGCATGTGCGGGAATCGAGGAGGCCAAAAAATGATTATGTGGCTATGTGAACGCCTCGATTTTCGGAGGTCCATTAAGATAAAGATCTATTGAGATATACTGAGCTTTGTGTGAAGTTAATGTGCATCGATGTCATGGCGGGTTAACATGATTCTGAGATGTGACGTCATGGCAGGTTAGAGTGGAATGGTAAAGAATTGATAAATGAAGATTATGCTAAGTCAAGTGATGAAGATTGATGTGAACAAGTTCAAATCATCTCGGGGCCTAATGTTGGGGATATAACTACTAGGTATGACCCGCCCAGGAGGGGCCCGGTCATGCCACTGGTGGCTTAAAGATGAAGAGGCATGTTAAGGCCCAAGAAGATACGAATATGGCGGTTCATAGAGCAAGCCAGTTAAAGGCCCAAGACCCGGAGACGACTTGAAGCCCGCGAGTGTGAACTGCCATATGTTTAACTTGTTCTGTAAGGCAAGATTAATAAGAAACCAAGCTGGTCACATTAGTGTTAGCCGGACGGGACTTTGTAAGCCGCCGGGCATCAACCTGTATATAAAGGGGTGACCCTGCGGCGGGTTAACTCAAGTAACAATCGATTGAGAACTAGGTCAAGTGTATTTGCTCCCTAGCGATCATAATCTCAGCAATACAATTGGAAGCTAGATTAGGCCTTTACCTCATTGGTAGGGGCCGAACTAGGGTAAAAAACTCTATGTGTCCTTTGTCTCGTTCAACCCCTTTAAGCTAACCTGGTTGCGATGGCTCCACACCTAAGTCCTTTTGCTAGGACATCTGCCGTGACAATGCCACGACAGTGTGCATGCCATCCTGCAATATATATCTCTACTCTTATAGAAAAAAAAGTTGGAGATGATGGTGTGCATGCCATCCTGCAATAAAGGCCGTCCGATCTTTATGTGACGGATAGGAAGGAAACTACGACAATTTCACAAAAAGATACCCGCACTCCTACCCACATTTGCAGATAAGGCCTTCTCTCGTTGATCCTTATCTCCCACAAGATAAACTACTCATATAAATGCATCTTGATGTTTCATACAACGCACGGGCATATTGCTAGTACCCAAACAAAAAAGGGCTGGAGGGAGTGATTGCTCTCACACGAACGCGACCTCTCACTAGCGTTGGCACTGAACCAGAGCGCCGGCCAAGAGGGCCACACTCGTTGCACGCCAGGCTGAACACGACTCCTCGCCGCATTCAACCAGCTTCAGACTTCCCCGCCTACTTCCATTGAATCCGCACGTGCCCCGGGCTACCGGCAAAACGTCCTTCCGCGAGCTGGCCAGTTGGATCCTCTCGTCCGCCCGCTATTTAAATGAGGCCAGACGCCTGGCAAGAACCGCACCACACCACTGCTCCGCATATCCTCCTCGCACCATTTTCTCCACACCCTCCATAGCATCTGATGAGAAAGAAGACGAGTTCTATGGCATAAAAGCCAGTTGGGTGCCCCGACGAGCCAGGCAACTCGCTGCCCCACCTCCCTCCCCGCCCCAGACCGTTAGTACCATGGGCGAGGCTGTAGGCGAGGAAGTGGAGGAGCAAGCCGCCGCTCCAAGATGGCCCCTGGTGCATCAACTCGACGCTTTAAGCCTGCTCGCAGAGGAGTGGCCAGTTGTTGCACGCCGACACACGGGGGACCACGGCGTCCAGTGCATCGTGGTTGGCCGCGCCATCCGACACAAACGTTGGCGGAACCGCGGCATGCTGGTAGAGGTGGCCAACACGTTTGCGGCCACCGTTGACACCAAGGAATAGTAGACCACGAGAGACGCCGATGCTCAGAACCCACGAATGCTACGACCACCGCATCGCCAGCGTAGACCACCGATGTGTTGCCCGGTTCGGCTTAGAACATCGTGGACCCCAGTTGCGGCCGACATTAGATATTATACATGCGTCCAAGAGTTATTCACATATATTCAAAAAAATGTCCAAAATATAATTAGTTGCCTATGGTCATGACTTGTGCTAGCACTAGTAGTAGGAACTAGAGATTTTTCTTTATTTATGACTCTCCTCACATTTTTTTGGCTTTGAAGTGAATGGTTGTGGACATTATCTATGAATGTGCAGATATCTGTGAGCAGGATTTTGATGTGGAAGTTGAACTTGGAATGTTGGGCTTGCGTGTGAACTATACCATGTCCAACGGTTCGTCTGTTATTGTTCGGAAAGTAATGGTTGTTATTACATGACCCAAACAAATTGTGCCACATCAGTAGATGCACCGACAACACAACCGACATGTTGAAAGCACATGTGCTCCCTGGGTGATTTTGCTAATTAATGACAACATATCTCTTGTTGGACTAATATTTTCATCCAGTATATTTCAGACGAGTTCAATAGCGGAGTGGTAGGACAAGAGGATGTGGAACCCTTTTCAAGAAGCTAAGGACAAAGATTGGCAAAAGCTCAAGACTCTACATTTTCAATTTTAGTGATCCAAGATCACATTGAGTCCATAGGAAAAGCCAATACTATTAAAAGGGGATGAGGTATTGCTTAATGGGTTACTTGCTCAAAGTGCTTAGTGATATGCTCCAAATACCTCAACCACTTTCTCATTTCCACATATGTCCCAAACCTAAAAGTCAAACTTGGCCGCACCGATTTGATCTATCTGGCGCCACCGAGTTCACTTGACATAGCCACTGCCACAAACCCTAATCAGTTCGGTCTCACCGATAGGGATCTCGGTCTCACCGAGATGGGATTGCAAACTCTATGTTTCCTCTTCGTAACATTTCGGTCTAACTGAGATGAGCGAATCGGTCTCACCGAGTTGGCATTGCAAACTCTCTGTTTTCTCTTCATAACAATTTAGTCTCACCGAGATGAGCAAATCGGTCCCATCGAGTTTGCCTGACCAACACTCTGTTAGCCTATTACCAAAATCGGTCTCACCAAGTTTGTGTAATCGGTCAAACCGAGTTGAGGTTTTGCCCTAACCCTAATGCATCGGTCTCACCGAGTTGATACTATCGGTCCTACTGAAATGTCTAACTTTCACATTTTGAACTGCTTCGGTCTGACCGAGTTTGTTTATTCGGTCTAACCGAGTTGGGTCAGATGTGTGTAACAGCTAGCTTTTGTGTGGAGGATATATATACCCCCTCCACCCCCTCTCCATCAGTGAGAAAGCCATCAGAACGTGCCTACACTTCCACTATTCATTTTCTGAGAGAGAACCACCTGCTCATGTGTTGAGACCAAGATATTCCAATCCAACCACAAGAATCTTGATCTCTAGCCTTCTCCAAGTTGTTTTCCACTCAAATCTTCTTTCCACCATATATCCAAATCTGTGAGAGAGAGTTGAGCGTTGGGGAGACTATCACTTGAAGCACTAGAGCAAGAAGTTCATCATCAACACACCATTTATTACCTTTTTGAGAGTGGTGTCTCCTAGATTGGTTAGGTGTCACTTGGGAGCCTCCGACAAGATTGTGGAGTTGAACCAAGGAGTTTGTAAGGGCAAGGAGATCGCCTATTTTGTGAAGATCTACCCTAGTGAGGCAAGTCCTTCGTGGGCGACAGCCATGGTGGGATAGAGAAGGTTGCTTCTTCGTGGACCCTTCGTGGGTGGAGCCCTTCGTGGACTCGCACAGCCATTACCCTTCGTGGGTTAAAGTCTCCATCAACATGGATGTATGATAGCACCACCTATCGAAACCACGCCAAAACATCCATGTCTCCAATTGCGTTTGCACACTCCAATCCCTTCCATTTACCTTGTTCCAACTTGCATGATGTACTTTCCGCTGCTCATATACTCTTGCCATGCTTGCTTGAAATGTATTGTGGATGTTTGAAATTGTGCTAAAAACTCCACCTCAACTTAAAGAACTTAAAAACTGCTACTTTTCTTGTTGAGTGTGTAATCACCCCCCCTCCTCTAGACACCTCTTCTTCGATCCTCTCAATTGGTATCAGAGCTTTGGTCTCCATTGCTTTGGTTTAATCACCATTGGAGGAAGATGGATGAGTCTACGATTGGGAGTATTAGACGTACTGTGCCTATGCTTGATGGAGAGTTTTATAAGGAATGGAAAAATGACATGCTTGAGATCTTCAATGAATATCGTTTGAACAAGTATATTGTTAGCCCTTTTGTGCCCGCCATTAACCCTTTGAATCCAACTTTCGATGAACATCTTGACATGGTTTCCAATCTTAAGACTATTGATCTTATGACTAGAGGATTGCCTAGAAATTTGCTTGTTTGCTTCCAACTTTCAAATGTGCTTACACTATATGGAAATTCCTTGAGGAAGGATTTCCGGACTACTCTTTGAAAAATCTAGATGTGACCCTTGAAAAGTACATTGCTTTAAATAAAATGAACACTAGTGATCCCAAATTTGATAAATATTTATTTGAGCTTCGTGACCTTATGCGTGCCAAAGGAGATGTAGGAATCATTAGTAATATCATCTCGGAAGTCATTAGAATTCATAAAGATGAACATTGTCATGACCAAATAACTAATGAATCACTCTCTCTAGGTGTTGATCAATCACAAGACAATATTGAACATGGATATTGTGATGAGGATGACGATAGTGACTTTGACCTTGATGAACAAATGAGACACTTTGGTCTTATGGCTAATCTTTGTGGTTACGCAGCCGGAGGAAAGGAATGGGTTGTTGATAGTGGATGCACGGATCATATGACCGGAGATAAGGACAAGTTTGATGAGATTGCTAGAAACGATGGTCCATGAAAGTATGTTACCTTTGGTGACAACTCTAAGGGTAAAGTTGTTGGCCTTGATAAGGTGGCCATATCCGACGATAGCTCTATCAAAATGTCTTGCTTGATGAGTCTCTCGGCTATAACCTTCTTTTTGTGTCTAGATTAGCTGATTTTGGTTTAAATGTGCTATTTACTCATGTTGATTGCCAAGTCTTTCATAGAGATAATCATAATATGGTCTTTACCAGCATTCGTAGAGGTGACCTATATATTGTTGACTTCACCAAGAATGCCCAACCTCACACTTGTTTTATTGATGAATCTTCTAAAGGTTGGTTGTGGCATAGAAGGTTAGGTCATGTCGGCATGAGAAATCTTGATAAGCTTATTAAAGGTGATCATATCCTTAGTGTTAAAGATGTTATATTTGACAAGGATAGACTTTGTAGTTCTTGTCAAGCAGGAAAACAAGTTGGAGGAAGTCATCCCATGAAGAACATCATGACTACGAGAAGACCGCTTGGGCTACTTCACATGGATATTTTTGGTCCCAATGCTTACAAGAGTCTCGGTGGTAACTCTTTTGGATTAGTCATTGTTGATGATTTTTCGAGATTTACGTGGGTGTTCTTTCTTGATGATAAATCGCAGGTCCAAAATATCTTCAAGAACTTCGCTAGGAAGGCCCAAAACCAATTTGGAGTGAAGATCAAGAAGGTTCGGAGAATGCTAATGTGGATACCTTTCTTGAGGAAGAAGGGATTTCACATGAGTTCTCGGCTACGTACACACCTCAACAAAATGGAGTTGTTGAGAGGAAGAACCGGACACTCAGCGAAAGGGCGAGAATGATGCTTGACGAGTACAAGACGCCAAAACAATTTTGGGCGGAAGCGGTTGAGACAGCTTGTCAAGCTACAAATCGACTATATCTTCACAAACTTCTCGGCAAGACGGCATACGAGCTTCTTACCGGTAACAAACCTCAAGTTGGATACTTTCGAGTATTTGGCTCAAAGTGTTACATTTTTGACAAGCATCATCGTTCGGAATTTGCTCCTAAATGTCATGAAGGTTTTCTACTCGGTTACGGCTCAAACTCTCACACTTAGCGTGTCTAAAACAATTTCACCCGAAGGGTTGAAGAGACGGTAGATGTGAAGTTTGATGAATCTAACGGCTCGCTGATACGTCCAAAACGTATCTATAATTTCTGCTTGCTCCATGCCTCTTTTGTGTGATATTGCTATGATATTTATGCACTTACATACACTTTTAATCATATTTGGACTAACCTATTAACTCAGTGCACCCCAGTGCCAGTTTCTGTTTTCTGCTGTTTTTGTATTTCAGGTTTTCCCATTACGTAAATTGCCAGAAAAATTCCGGGGAAAATATATAAAAAATCAGCGCTCCAGAAGCTTCCATGCGACCGAAGTAGGGCCAGAGGGGCTCCAGGTGCCCAGAGGGGGCGGCCCCACCCCTGGCCACCGCGCCAGGCCGCCTGGGCCCCCCTTACCTCCGCTGGTGCCCCCCTTTGGCATATATTTACACCGCGTCCCGAAACCCTCGAGGACGGAACCCTTTTTCGCGATCTCATCTCTGTTCCGCCGCCGCCGCGCTTCCAAGATCGGGAGCACCAGGAGAACTCTTCCCGGCACCCTGCCGGAGGGGAGAACCACCACCGGGAGCTTCTCCACCACCATGGACGCCTCCCGGATGAGTTGTGAGTAGTCCCCCTTGGACCATGGGTCCATGACCAGTAGCTATGTGATGTTCTCCTCCCCTCTTTGTTCTAAACCGATTAGACCTCGTGAGCTGCCCTACATGATCGAGGCACATATGCAACCCTTATGCTGTTGCTATGATGAGCTTGCTGGGATCCGATGGATTATGAGATTATGTTCAGATTGTGTGTGAGTAATATATTTGATTCACCTCTTTTATATTTATGTTCTTGTGTAATTCTTGCATGTTCTCCGTCGCTGTTTATTGCTTTGGCCAAGTAGTAGGTAGTAACTCCAAGAGGGAACGTTATGCTTGATTGTGGGTTCATGCCCCTCGATGACTAGCTTGAGTGACAGAAACATGAGTCTAGTGGATGTGTTGTTGCCACACGGGGGAAAACAACGGTGCTTGTGCTTGCGGGTGCAAGGATTGTTTACTTTACGCAAAGTTCTTTTAATGCAGTTGTCTGTTGCTTTGAGTTTACACTATGGGTGGGACTCGCAACTTAATACCAGCGAGATGTTCTGGACAGATATCTCAAGGTGGATGATTAGTAGTAGATGCAGATGGATTTCGGTCTACTTGCCTTGGTGTACCGCCCATGCTTTTGAGCCTCTACCTTTCTTTGCAGCATAGTTAGCATTGGTTTGCGCACATAATCCTGTCAATTGCCCGGATGTAATTCGTTTACCTCGCTTAGCTGTTTTATCGTCTTTTGGGAGAGAGACATAACTAGTGAACATCATGGGACCCCGGTCCATATTACCATCACTGATCACACCCGCTATTTACTTCCTGTTCTTATTTACTAGTTGCAGTCATACCTATCACTATTATCTCTTCTGTTTGATCCTTTGTAAACGACAAGGCCGGAGGGATTGACAACCTCTCTGTACTCGTTGGGAGCAAAGTTATTTGTATCTGTGTGCAGGTCCTGTCAATCGCTAAGTATCTGGCGCCGTTAGCAGTTGACACCTTCTTGTCGACCCTCGGAGTCTCACGGGATTCGATCCTTGGTATCTTTGCCAAGGGAAAACTACCGCTACGCTACATCTCAAACCTTTCACTTGGGGAAACCAACGAGGGGCGAGAAGCCATCAAGCAAAGTTGTCTGGCGCCGTTGCCGGGGACTCCACTCTTCAAGATAGGGGAGTTGCATGCTATCTTTTACCTTTGCTTTTTAGTCTTGTTAGTTTACCTTTCAGTTCTGCTTTAGTTCCCTTTATCAAAAATCACAAAAATAGTTATCTTGCTTGTTGCTGCTATGGGTTCCACCGAGAACACCAAGTTGTGTGACTTCACTAGTCATAACAATGATGACTTTATCTGCACGCCTATTACTACACCTGCCACTTCAGCACCTTCTTATGAAATTAAACCTGATTTACTGAACCTAGTTATGAAAGATCAATTCTCCGGTGCTGGAGATGATGCTGCTTTGCACTTAAATAATTTTGTTGAACTCTGTGATATGCAAAAGTACCAAGAAATAGATGGTAATGTTGTTAAGCTTAAGCTTTTTCCTTTCTCCTTGAGAGGAGGAGCTAAAATTTGGTTTCAATCTTTGCCTAGAAATAGCATAGATTCTTGGGACAAGTGCAAGGATGCCTTTATTGGAAAGTAATATCCACCTGCTAAAATTATCCAACTAAGGAGTAACATAATGAATTTCAAACAATTGGATAATGAACACGTTGCCCAAGCTTGCGAACGCATGAAATCTCTTGTCAAGAACTGCCCTACTCATGGTTTGACTACTTGGATGGTTATCGAAACTTTTTATGCAGGCTTGAACTTTACCTCGTGGAACTTGTTAGATTCGGCCGCGGGAGGAACCTTTATGTCAACTACACTTGGTGCTGCCACGAAGCTTCTCGATGAGATGATGACCAATTATTCCCAATGGCACACCGAACGCGCTCCAACATGTAGGAAGGTAAACTCTGTCGAGGAGATTTCCTCCCTAAATGAAAAAGTTGACTTGATCATGTCTCTACTTTCCAAGCAATCTTCTATTGATCCTCGTGATGTTCCTTTAAATTCTTTGATTGCTCAAGATCAAGTAGATGTGAACTTTATCTCTAGAAACAATTTCAATAACAATGCTTATAGGAGTAATTTTGGTAGCAACCCTAGACCGTTCCCCTCTAATTCCTATGGGAACAACAATGCTTATCCTAGCACCAAGAACTCCACTTCTGAACTAGAGATTATGCTTAAAGATTTCATCACTACCCAAAAAGCCTTCAATAAGAGTGTAGAAGAAAAACTAAACAAACTAGATGATCTCTCTTCGAAGGTAGACAATTTAGCCCATGAGGTAGAGTTGCTTAAAATTAGAACTTCCCCTCTTGAGGAGAGGAAGACCACTCCTATGAATGCTATTCAAGTGCAAATTAATGAAAACATTAGGATGTTGGCTAAACTTAAAGAGAGATGGGCTAGAGAAAAGGAGGAAGAAGATAGAATTAAGAACCTTCCTACCCACCACACTGTTGCTACTATCCAAGTTGTTGAGGATATCCAAACTCTTAGCACCCAATGCACTCCTGGTCCCATTGGACCTATTAATGGTGATGCTATGACCTTAACCGTAGAAACTCCTATGACCATAGAAACTACCAAACAAGTGAGCCTAAAGGACACCACTACCACTTTACTTGATAGTAGTGACCTTGATTTTGATAATTGCACCCTTTCTGAAGTTATTGATTTTCTTCACAAGATGTCTAGAGATCCCCACACTAGCATGCTTAATCTTGCCTTCAAAGAGCATATCACTAATGCTCTCATCAAAGCTAGGGAGGAGAAACTTAGGGTAGAAGCCTCCATACCTAGAAAGCTAGAAGATGGATATTGGATGTGAACCTTCTTGTCCAATTATTTTGGGACGTCCTTTTCTTCGCACCGTTGGTGCTGTCATTGACATGAAAGAGGGGAATATAAAATTCCAATTTCCTCTCAAGAAAGGGATGGAACACTTCCCTAGAAAGAAGATTAAGTTACCTTTTGAGTCCGTTATACGGGCTAGCTATTCTTTTACTCTTGATAAAACTTGATCTCTTTGCATTATGCCTAGCTTAAAGGCATAAAAGAAAGCTCTTTTGGGAGGCAGCCCACAATGAATAAAATTTTATTTTGCTTTTGTTGTGTCTTGATGTTTGTTACTACTGTAGCAACATCATTGTGTCGGTGTACTAAGATAGGGGTACCTTAGTACCCCAACTTGTGCACGGGCAGTAGCAGCTTCCCGCGGCAGGATCTACCACGTGCTTGCCGGAAACCTCTCTGGTCCTTATTAAGCCATTCAAAAACAAAGTATATAAGTCAGAAGATCAAGACCGCGGCAAGTGGAGCTTGCCGGGAAGGCCGTCCCAGGCCCAAGACTACCACATTAGCACAAGACCCTGGCAAGAGGAGATTGCCAGGAAGACTAGAAGACTACATCTCAGAAGACATGCCTCGGCGCAACATGCGGCCCGGCAGGGCCCGGGGAGCGGCAAGCTCCAGGGCCCGGCAAGGTCAAGGCCCCGGCAAGGTGCTTGCCGGGGAGAGTTACGCTGTGTGCCCACGCTCCAGCTCATCGACCCACGCGTCGCCCTGGGGCCGTTCCAGGGACGCGTGGCGGATGGCTGTGCAGCCTGGGGGACACGGTGGCACTCCACGGTGACGAAGCTACCACCGTGGCGAACGGAGACGCAAGGGCGGGCGCTTTTGGGGTCGACGGTGACGGGCATTTAATGCTCTTGTCCCCCACTGTCAAAGTAGGTGATGACCACTGTTCATCCACTGTTCATCCACTGTTCCGGCACTGTTACAACTACCACCAAAGTTACGTTTCTGCCCTTTCTCCTACGTTGACACCTGTCGGTGACCCCTTGAGCTATAAAAGGAGGCCCATGCACAACGTAGAAAGGGTTCGGAACCAAGATAGCTCTCTCGCTCGGGGTAGTTAGTTCTTCAAGCTCCCGAGCTCCCCAACTCAATACAAACCAAGCAGGAGTAGGGTTTTACGCGTCCATCGCGGCCCGAACCTGGGTAAACTGCCTGCATGAGCTCTACGATCTGCTCTTTGTGCTCCCTCCGCTCACTTACCACACGAACAAGGGGCTCCGGTCCCATAGGTGCTCGTGGTGGACAGTTTCCCCCGACATCTTTGGCGCGCCAGGTAGGGGGCGTCGAGGTTGTGCGAACCTGATCCGGCGTTCACGCGGGCGCATTCTTCATCAACCTCTCCAGCTTCATCAACTCCGTCAGCAACAGCATGGCCCCGAAGAAGAAGGCTTCGAAGGTCGGAGGCCCGTCTGCGTCTGTTCCACCACCACCAGAACCAACGGTGGGTGGAGGAGATGTCGGCGGAAGGGTGGTCGCCGGCGAGGAAACTCGCGGCACCACCAAATCCAAGGACAAGACGGACGACCGAGCCTCGGTCTCCGTGGACACGCCACGTCCATCTCAGCAGACGACGACCCAGCAGCGCCGTGGTACAGGAGGTACCATCCGCTTGCTGGGGCAAGGACAAACTGGAGGTTCGCGGGATGCTCCAGACCACCGTCCGGGCACGAGCAAGGTGTGGTCGCCGGGGCGGGAAACTGCTCCTTCTAACCCTATTAGGAGTCCGAGCATATCCCGCTCCTCACACCACTCGCCCCCGCTCCCCTCCTCTCCAGCAGAAGCGCTCGCAAGAGCGCAACTGCTCCTCGATTTCCCTCCAGCGGCAGACAATGCCGAAGACTGGAGGGCGACGATACAAAGCCTCATCGCCTTCGCCAACAACGACACGCCGCAGCAGCCGGCGACATCGCGGCCACGGCAAGTCGAGAAGACGAAGGCCGATGGCGACAAGACCGCCGGGGGTGCAACCACCATGCACTCCCCGCCGCGGAAGCAGAGGACGCCGCCCCGCCGGATTAACGTCGACGACGACTCCACGGCGTCGTCGGATCCGCGGGCTCGTCGGGACCAGCGCCAAGTCCTTGACGATCGGCGACAAGAAGACGCTCGGACGACAATCGAGCGCCGCCGAGAAGCTCGGCGACAATCAGATCAACGCGCTGGGACCGCTGTTGACACACACACGCCCGGTGAGCCAGGCGACTTGCCGTACGCGGCAGGTTGCCCTGTGTTTACCCGTGAGCTGCGGCGTGTCCAGTGGCCCAGCATGAAGAACTTCAAGCCCGACGTACCGGAGAAGTACGACGGCAAGACGCACCCCTCGGAATTCCTCAGCATTTACACCATTGCGGTGCAGGCTGCCGGGGGGCGCGACGAGAAGATACTGGCGAACTACTTCCCGCTGGTGCTTAAGCCGAACGTTCGTTCTTGGCTTATGCACTTGCCGGAAGGCTCCATTTCTTCATGGGCGGATCTTTGCCACCAGTTTGTCGGCGCCTTCACGGGCGGCCACAAACCCCACGGCCAGGAGAGCGATCTCCACATCTTGGCCCAGAAGGAAGGAGAACCTCTGCGCAAGTACATCCAGCGATTCAGCCGCGTGCAGCACAACATCCCCGACGTCCACCCTGCTGCGGTTATCAGCGCGTTCCACCAGAACATGCGTAACCGCCGCATGCGGGAAGAAATGGCCATGACCAAGATACGGGATGTCAGCGAGCTCTATGCTCTAGCTGATAAGTGCGCGCGCGTCGAAGAGGGGAGGAGACTCCCCAGGGAGGATGCTGGCGTAGGGGGAAGCGACAGCGAGGATACCGCACCGGCAAAGAAGAGCCGGCGGCGGAACAATAGGAAGAAGAAGAGCAAGGAAGTGCTTGCCGTCGAGAAGTCCGGCAAGGAGGCTCCCGCCAAGACAACACAAGCCGGCGGCTCCGGCAAGGAGCCTGCCCCTGTAGCGGCAGCCGACAAGCAGGACGGCTCCGACAAGCAATATTGCAAGATCCACCGCACTAAGGGTCACGACCTTTCCAACTGCAAGCGCGTCGAGTACCTCGTAGAACAGCAGAAGGCTGAATACGAGTGGTGCGACAAGGAGAAGGCCCAAGGTGGCGGAGGAGAGCCAAGCAAGAAGCGGCCATTCAATGACCGGGGAGGACGCCGTGGCAAGGCCAAGCAGCGGCAAGGTGACCGACCTCCCCGGGGCCGCGACAAGGATGAAGAAGACGACGACGATGACATGGAGGAAGAAGATAACAGCGAGCAGGAGTTCCAGAAGGCCACGGAAGTCCTGTGCGTCGACGGCGGCGCCTCTCTCATACTTCCCACCGCCAACTCAAGCAGTGGGTGCGGGAAGTAAATGCAGCTGAGCCGCCCGTGGAGTCGCGCAGGCTCCTCAAATGGTCCAGCACGCCCATCATTTTTGATCTTGAGGATCACCCTGACCGCACCACTGCGGTCGGGTGCTTGCCGATGTTGGTCTCACCAACCATCCGCAACCTCAAGGTCACCAAAATGTTGGTTGACGGCGGGGCCGGCCTGAACTTGATCTCCTCGGCTGTGATCAAGAAACTCCAGATCCCAGATGGCGAGCTCGAAGAGACCGGTTCGTTCTAAGGAATAAACCCGGGGAGGAGCAAGCCCAAGGGGAAGATAACTCTGCCCGTGACCTTTGGCGGGGAACTGAACTTCAGAACAGAGAGGATAACCTTCGATGTTGCCGATATCCCATTGCCATACAATGGGATACTTGGACGTCCTGCCCTCGCCAAGTTCATGGCAGCTTCCCACTACGCCTACAACGTACTCAAGATGCCGGGGCCGATAAGCGTCATCTCTGTCCATGGCGACAAGAAGGACGCACTTGTCTGCGCCGACAAGATCTACTGGGATGCAGCAGCCGCGGCGGAGAGCAGCCCACTTGCCGCTGAAGCTCCCGGGGGGAAGAAGACCAAGACCAAGTCCGGCAAGTGCTCTGGGGCCGACTCCGGCAAACGCACCTCTTCGGAGTGCTGCGCTGCCGTCGAGGACGTTCCATCGAGCTCCACCGGCAAGTGCAAGAAGGGAATGGCCGCTCCACCGGCAACCAAGAAGGTGTCCGCCAAGGAGGACGGCACTGGTGGTACCTTCACCATCAGTGCTACGCTTGACAGCAAATAGGAAAGCGCGCTCGTTGCCTTCCTGCGGGCGAATGTCGATGTGTTTGCCTGGCAACCATCTGACATCCCCGGCGTTCCCAGGAAGGTAATTGAGCACAAGCTTGCTGTTTGTCCTCATGCGCGGCCCGTCAAGCAGAAGGTCAGAAATCAAGCCGTGGAGCGCCAAGAATTCATTGCCGAAGAGATCAAGAAACTAGAAGCAGCAGGCCTGGTTAGAGGCGTGATCCATCCCACGTGGTTAGCAAACCCAGTTGTCGTGCGTAAGGCCAACGGGAAGTGGAGACTGTGTATAGACTTCACTGATGTGAATAAAGCATGTCCCAAGGATCCATTTCCCTTGCCGCGCATTGACCAGATTGTTGACTCCACTGCCGGATGTGAGCTGCTCTCTTTCCTTGATGCATATTCAGGCTACCACCAGATTTTCATGGCCAAGGAAGATGAAGAGAAGACTGCATTCATTACTCCATGTGGCACATATTGCTTCATTCGCATGCCCTTCGGATTGAAGAATGCAGGATCAACATTTGCAAGGGTGGTATACACTGCTTTTGAGCCACAGATCCACAGAAATGTAGAGGCTTACATGGATGATATCGTGGTCAAGAGCAAGAGCAAGGATACACTGATCCAAGATTTGGAAGAGACATTTGAGAACCTGCGCAAGATCCTGCTTGAGTTGAACCCCGAGAAGTGCGTCTTCGGAGTCCCCTCCGGCAAGCTTCTCGGATTCTTTGTGTCCCAGAGGGGGATTGAAGCCAATCCCGACAAGATAAAATCCATGGAGAAAATCGAAGCCCCGAAGCGCGTCAAGGATGTCAGGAGACTTGCAGGTTGTGTAGCTGCCCTCAGTAAGTTCATTTCGAAGTCTGCAGAATGCGCCCTACCTTTCTTCAAAATCTTGAAGAAGGCAGGTCCTATGAAATGGACTCCGGAAGCGGAGGCAGCGCTGCAAGACTTGAAAGGATACCTATCCTCCACTCCAATACTTGTCGCACCTAGGCCGCAAGAGAAGTTGCTGCTGTACTTAGCAGCAACCAATCAAGTGGTTAGTGTTGCGTTAGTGGCGGAGAGGGAGGCAGAGGAAGAGTCTACACCACCGGCAAGCGAATCCAGCGACAAGCAGGGGGCTGCTCCGACAAGCTCTGGCCCCGGCAAGGACAACTCTGCGCAGGAACAAGGAGAAGTGCGAAGAAAGGTGGTGCAGCGCCCGGTGTATTTTGTGAGTTCCCTCTTGCAGGGGGCTAGATCAAGATACTCCGGGGTGCAGAAGTTGCTTTTCGGCCTCCTCATGGCCTCGAGAAAGCTGCGCCATTACTTCCAAGCACATGAGATAACAATGGTCACTCGCTTTCCGTTGAAGAGGATATTGCACAATCCAGAAGCAACAGGCAGGATCGTCGAGTGGGCACTGGAGCTGTCAAGCTTTGGTCTCAAGTTTGAGAGTACTTCAACCATCCAGAGCCGAGCTTTGGCAGAATTCATAGCTGAATGGACCCCAACGCCCGATGAAGAAGTTCCAGAGACAAGTGTACCCGTACAAGAAGCGACGAGTGAATGGGTAATGTACTTTGATGGTGCCTTCTCGCTACAAGGCGCCGGTGCCGGCGTGGTACTCATAGCGCCCACCGGAGAACACCTCAAGTATGTTATCCAGATGCACTTTCCCAGGGAGCAAGCGACAAACAATACTGCTGAGTATGAAGGCTTGCTTGCCGGCCTCAGGATTGCGGCCGAACTTGGGATTAAGAAGCTGATTGTGCGGGGAGATTCTCAGTTGGTGGTCCGACAAGTCAACAAGAGTTACCAGAGCCCTTTGATGGAAGCTTATGTGGATGAAGTGATGAAGCTTGAAGAACACTTTGAAGGTCTGCAAATGGAGCACGTTCCAAGAGCCTAGAATGAAATTGCGGATGGCCTTTCAATGTGTGCTGCAATGAAGTTACCTGTGGAACCAGGGATCTTCCTGCTCAAGCTGACTCAGCCATCCGTTACACCATCTATTGGGCAGCCCAAGAAGAGAAAGTTGGTCTCCGGCGACTACTTGCCGGCGGATCTTCCCGAAGCCGCCGCCAAGGTTCCCAAGATCAACAATCAGAACGCTGAGGAACGGTTTGCTCCTGCAGATCCTAGGGTCTGTACAGTTGAAGCAAGCGTTCCCGACAAGCCTCGCCCCGGCGAGCTTGCCGGGGGACCATCAGCTCCGGCAGAACCAGAGGTTCTTGCCGTAGAAGCTGGGGTTCCCGCAGCGGCCCTCATGCCTTTAGTCCTTGCCGTTAAGCCTCAGGCTCCGGCATGGGCGCAGCAGATCGTCCGTTTTCTGCAAACTGGAGAACTTCCCGACGACCCAGAAGAGATAGAGAAGATAACCAGGCAGTCAAGTATGTACCAGTTCGTGGACAACGAGTTGTACAGAAGAAGACTCAATGGTGTCAGGTTGAAGTGCATTTCCAGAGAAGATGGACAGAAGCTGTTGGCAGAGATACATGGAGGCATATGTGGCCACCACATTGGCGCAAGGGCACTTGCCGGGAAGGCGTTCCGGCAAGGGTTCTTCTGGCCAGAAGCCCTCCAAGATGCAACTGCACAAGTAACCAAGTGTGAAGCGTGCCAGTTCCATGCTAAGCATATTCATCAGCCAGCTCAAGCTCTCCAGACGATCCCTTTGTCCTGGCCCTTCTCGGTCTGGGGGCTCGATATCCTCGGCCCTTTCCCCCGTGCTGTCGGGGGCTTTGAGTACTTGTACGTTGCAATCGACAAGTTCACAAAGTGGCCAGAAGTGGAACCGGTGAGAAAGGTGACAGCACAGTCAGCGGTCAGGTTCTTCAGGTCGATTGTTTGCCGTTTCGGGATCCCTAACAGGATCATCACCGACAACGGCACGCAATTCACTAGTCGCACCTTCATGCAATACGTCCAAGACCTTGGCGCCAAGGTCTTCTTCGCTTCTGTTGCTCACCCGAGGAGCAACGGTCAAGCGGAGAGGGCAAATGCTGAAGTGTTGCGCGGACTCAAGACAAGGACCTTTGACAGGCTGCGCAAGTGCGGAAGAAACTGGATAGAGGAGTTGTCGGCGGCTCTTTGGTCAATCAGAACGACACCAAGTCGAGCCACCGGACAGACACCCTTTGCCCTAGTCTATGGGGCAGAGGCAGTTCTCCCCACGGAACTCGTGTACGGATCTCCTCGGGTGCTCGCTTATGATGAGCTCGAGCAAGAGCAACTGCGACAAGATGATGCATTGCTCCTCGAGGAGGAACGTCTCCAGGCTGCTGTACGAGCTGCTCGATACCAGCAAGCCTTGCGTCGCTATCATAGCCGCAAGGTTAAGGCCAGGAGTCTCGAGGAAGGCGACCTTGTTCTTCGGCGTGTTCAGTCCGCCAAGAATTCCAACAAGTTGACGCCGAAGTGGGAAGGCCCTTATCGGGTGAGACAAGTAACAAGGCCCGGCGCTGTCCGCCTTGAGACCGAAGAAGGCTTACCGGTGAGCAACTCCTAGAACATAGAGCATCTTCGCAAGTTTCACCCATAAGGCGCGGTTGCCGTGATCCGCTCCGGCAACCACCTTTTGTACAAGCCTTGCCGTTGTCGCATGTAACCCTTTGTACAAAGCCGGGCGCAGATCCCGTGCATCAGTAAAGTTTTTGTGTTTTGCACTATCTGCCTTTTTCCATGCTTTTCTTCGAAATTCGCATGCATTATTTGGCATCTTGTGCAACACACGTACCCGGTAAGCATTAGCACGCCGAAAGGCCCTATATTTGTTTCCCTCTTCTTTTTCTTTCCCTCTTAAGCAGAAGGAATGTTCCTCGCGCACAAGTTTGCCGGGGGGAAAGGAGATGGAAGATGAACCAAGTGCTGTTCAAGAAAGAGAAGCCTTGTCGGGGAAGCAAGCAATATATGAAAGCTAAGTTACCAGAATTTGAGCAGTTCAAATTTTTAAATTTTAGTTATCTTCCTTGAACAACCACACTTTGTATGGAAAACCTGTGCGCGGGGGAACCTACCCGTGGCTAGACGCACCCTTACCTTGTTTTCGAGTACGCTCAACGACTTAAGTGTGCTGCGACAAGTGTCGCGCCCTTACTTCGTTTTCGAGTTCGCTCAGCAAGCTAAGTGCGTTGCGGCTAGCTGCGGCAAGGTTGCTTGCCGGTAAGACCTTGGCCTGCAGGCTGCTTAGAGTCCAGCACTCAGCGTTCGCGGCAAGGGTCCCTTGCCGGCGAGTTCCCTAGAAGCGTAGGGTTAAAAACATACAAAGTAAAGGACTAAAGCAAGGGAGACAACATTGCACTGATTGCTCAAAATAAGATAATATATTACAAGGGATAACTTGTCGCAATCACTAATAGGTTCATGTTCATGACACACTTTGCAGCAGCAAAAGAAATAAAAGGGAAGAGGCCTAGTCTACGCGATCGCCTTCACGCCTGGAGATCTTGTTCACCTTGGCGATGATGTGGGCAACCTGCGCCTTCAGGGCCTCCTGATCTGCGTCGGCCGGCAAGCTGCGGAGAACGTTGACGAGATTTATACCAGGATTGTGGTAAACAATCTTGGTCAAGACGCGCTCCAGGGTCCCCACGCAGAGCTGGCGCGACTCCTCGGCCAGCTGCGCGGGGAGCTTCAGCTGCAGACGTGCGAGCGCCGGTGCGATCCCCCTGAAGAAAAGACTGAGCTTGGCGTTGTGAGGGAGATTTGGATCCGGAGAGTATATGAGGTGTTCCACCCTCAGCGCCATCAGCTCCTTGTCAATGTTGCCAGTAGAAGCCACCAGATCCTCAGTCCATATCTCGACGGTCTGGCGGAAGTTGTTAGCTGAAGTAACGGCGCTCTCCACCAGGCCTCGCTCCTTGCGGAGCTCGTCCTTCAGCTTGGTTTCGCGGTCCCGGACGGCGTCGAGTGAATCTTTCAGCGTAGAGACTTTCAGCTCCAGATCTGCAATTGAGTCCTTGGCGGCCTTGAGCTCGTCGCCCTGCTTGGAGAGGCGTACCTGGAGTTCTGAGTTGGTATGGGCGTCCTTCTCGCGCTCTATGTTGAGCGCGGTGACCCTCTCCGTGCTCGCCTTCAGGTACTCCTCCAGCTGCACCACCTTAGCTTCAAGGTACTTCTTGGCGGTCTCCGCGGTGACTGCGGCGGCCTTCGCTTCCTTCAGCTCTCCGCCAAGGGCCTGCTCCCTGGCGGTAAGGTCGTCCTCGTGAGCGTCGAGGTCGACCTTCCGCTGGTTGAGCGCTCCTTCTCGCTGGGACAGCGCTTCTCCGACGAGTCGCTGCTGCTCCTCGGCCTCAGCCTTCTCCGGGAGGAACTCTTGGTACTCTCCAGCAAGCCTCTCGCGCTCCTCCGCCAAGTCGCGGAGGGCCGCCTGGTTGGCGGCGCGGAGCTCCGCGGCGCGTTTCTCCATATCAGCTGCGTCCTTGGCGGTGAGGGCCTCCCGAGACTCAAGTTTCGCCTGCCTGGCCCGGTAAAGGGGCAGGAGCCGGTGAAGCAGTTTCTCCTCCTCGGGCTCGTCGCTCCCGCCAGGCGCTTCGACGATCTTCAACCCCGCGGAGGCGAGGACCTCTCCATCAAAGGTCTCTCCCTCCTCGGGGGCTCGCGACGAGGATCCCCACGGCACTTGTATGAAGACGCCGTTGGGAGCCTCAAGATAGAAGGCGTACTTCTCCTTCTCGGTGGAGGGGTCGGCGGCCGGCGCAGCGCTTGACGCTCCTGCCGCCTCCGGGCCGGCAGTGTGGCCGCCGTCCCCCTCCCCGGCCGCGGCGTCTGCGGTCGGGGCAGTCTCCTCTGCGGCAGGCTCGTCGGCTCCCGCCATGTCCTCGACAACAGTGGCGTTGCCGGCGTCGCCTTGCGCGCCCTCCTCCTCGACGGTGACCTCCGTCTCCATCCGCTCCGGGGGAGGAGGATCTAGCCGAAGAAGAAGAAAAGAAAAAGATCAAGCAAATATCCAAAAAAGACAAGTCCAAGAAGGCAAAGCTACAAGACTTACCTTCGCGGACTTCGTCGGCAACTGTCTCCCTCGCCGGGGAGTTCACCCTTGGCGGGGTAGCCACCCTCGTCGGGCTGCTCGTCCTTGGCGGGGTACTCGCCCTTGGCGGAGTACCCGTCCTTGGTGGAGCGCCCTCCCTCGCCGGGGAGTCCGTCCTTGGCGGGGGGGGGGGGTGGAACCTGTGGCTCGCCGGAGGCGGTCTCCGGGCGCTCCTGTGGCTGCGGCTCCACCTCTGCACAAGACAAACAAGACAACCAGAACAACGAGATGTTAGTACAAGGCAAAAACCTCAAGTGCGCCCGACGAGCAAACAGCTCAAGACCAGACTTACGCTGGGGGCTGCGCTAGGGGCTGCTCCTCGGAGCAGCGGTTGGGTCCGGCAAGTTCGTCGCCGGCGCGTCCCCTGTCGCCGCGACGGGCGAGTCGTCCTCGACCACCACCACGGGAACCTTGGCCTTCTTCGCCGCTCGCTGGGCCAGGGTCCAGAAATCAAAGCAAGAAGCAAAATCAGAATCGTCAAAGAAAGAATCAAGACTGGATCAAAGAAATCACAAAATACAAGTGCTTACTCCTGTTCCTCATCGTCGTCGTCGCTCAGGGCGGAGAAGTCGAACTCCACCTGAGGCACTTCCGCGCGAGGAGCAGGAGGAGAAGGCTCCCTCGGGCGCTTGGCGGTCCCCGGGGCTGGGGGCTGCGAAGACCCAGCCTCTGTTGACGCCGGGGCCCGGGGAGCAGGCGGAGCAGCCGCTCCGCTCTGGGAGGATCCTCCTCCGCTTGGCGCCGGTTCGCGGGGCGCCTCCGTCGCCGTTTGGCTCGCTCTGGTGGCGCGCGCCGCCTGGCGGGCGGGCTGCTGTCGGGGCGCCTGCGTCCTCGTCGCCGTAGCCGCCTTGCGGAGGCGCTTCGGCGGTGTCCGCTTGAGACTTGCCCGGGGCGGGGAGCTCTCCGAGGATGAGGAGACATCGTCGTCGAGCCCCAGAGATCCGCCAGTATCCTCGTCGGCTCCGGCGTCCTCCTCCTCCTCCTCCTCCTCCTCCTCCTCGGTGGGCTCGCTGGGCCCAGCACCCTGCCCCACGGCCCTGCTCCTTCCGGTGGCTCCGCTCCCTCCGGCACCTCTGCTTCCTCCGGCAACCTCGCCTCTTGCCGCGGCCTCGCTCACAACCCCGGGGATCCCGGCATGCCTCAGAGAAGGGACCCCGGCGAGCTCGTCGGGCGGAAGTTTGAGAAGTCTCCAGATCTCTGCCTCCTCGGCCTGGCACGATGCGTCCTCGGCCTCTGCCTCTTCAACGGTGAACCCAAAGTCTCCTACCGCTGCGGCTGCGGCGGCCTCTTCCACCCGGGTAGCAATATAAGCAATCTCTCGATCCGTGGTGGCCCGGGTGAGACCCTTGATCTCCTCGGAGTTCTTCGGCACCTCCACCAAGTTATCAAAGAAGCTCATGATGCCATCCGGCGTCGGCACTATCCAGGTGGGGTCGACGCCGTGAGAATCGCACGCGGGCATCATCGCGCGCAATGCGTCCCGGGCGGTGCTGTTGCATAGAGGTACTACTCCCCGGGGAGGTTTAAACCACTCCGGGTGAGCCGGGTCGTGCTTGAAAAGCTCCCGGAGCATTCCCTTCAGCTCCAGCGCCGTGAAGTTGAAGTTCAGTCCTGGGCGCAGCCTCATAATGTCCGCCGCATTGCCGAACTCCCATGCTGGCCTTTTCCTCTTCTGTAAAGGAGCAATGCGGCGGCGGAGGAAATCTGCCCCTACCTCTCCGATGGTCAACTTGGCTGTCCGGAGACGTGGTATCCTGACAAGGGCAACATTGAGCTTGGCGTCATCCGCGGCCAAATCGCTCCAGTCCCTGCCGCGCACTATAGGTGTTGTGCGCGGCGCGGTGAAAGGCTGCGGTTCATCCTCTACTATCCAGCACCAATCCGCGCGCCACTCCTCCCACTTGCTGCGGAGCTCCCCTTTCAGATAAGATTCCTTCTTGTTCAAGCGGAAGACCCAAGAGATACCTCCGGAGAGGGGGGCGCCGGCCTCTGCTCTAGGCATGAAGAAATGCCTAAAGAGCGCTACGTTTGGATAGATCCCTATGTAGTTTTCGCACAGATGTGCGAAAACCGCCATCGTGAGGATGGCGTTGGGGGTGAAGTCTAAGATATGGAGGTTGTATGTATTCATGATATCGCAGAAAAATTCAGAGAATGGAGGACACAGGCCGCAGTGGAAGAAGACAGCAAAGAAGAAATACCCGCTGGGGTACAGATCTCTGGCGACGGCCGGGTAGACTCGGGTGCGGGGATGCGCCTTGGTCTTCTTGGCCCAGAACAGATAGTACTTGTTCCAGAGCTCCCTTGCGCTGAGCCTCGGCGCGAAGACGACGTTCCTCTTCCGCAGGGCGACAAGCTTCGCCGCCTGCTCGGATTTCTCCCTCTTGGTCTTCTCCGCTTTCGCCTTCTCGGCCTTCGGGGCCATGGCGGAGGCGGCGGAAGAAGGGGGCGAGAAGCTCGACGGCGCCGCGGATGCGGAAGAGGGCGGAGAAGATGAGTAGGCGGAGCGCAGAGGGGGATTTCTGGAGGTGGAAGAAGCAATGAAGACGAAGTAAGGTAACGGCCCCTGCTTCCTCTTCTTTTAAGGGGGAAGTGGGGGACGCTCCGCATTTCCCATTAAAGAACGTGGCCACGTTCTCTCCCACAACGCCGCAATCGACGCGTGCCGTTAGGGAGGGACGCGGCGGATGCGGAAGGGGAATTACGGCTCGCCGTGGGCCGCGCGTGCCCGTGCACTGTTTTGGGCCTGGCCCAACAGCGCTCGGCACCGTGTGTGGCCCAGGCCCGGGGGCTCCTGTCGGTGTACTAAGATAGGGGTACCTTAGTACCCCAACTTGTGCACGGGCAGTAGCAGCTTCCCGCGGCAGGATCTACCACGTGCTTGCCGGAAACCTCTCTAGTCCTTATTAAGCCATTCAAAAACAAAGTATATAAGTCAGAAGATCAAGACCCCAACAAGTGGAGCTTGCCGGGAAGGCCGTCCCAGGCCCAAGACTACCACATTAGCACAAGACCTTGGCAAGAGGAGCTTGCCAGGAAGACTAGAAGACTACATCTCAGAAGACATGCCTCGGCGCAACATGCGCCCCGGCAGGGCCCGGGGAGCGGCAAGCTCCAGGGCCCGGCAAGGTCAAGGCCCCAGCAAGGTGCTTGCCGGGGAGAGTTACGCTGTGTGCCCACGCTCCAGCTCATCGACCCTTACCAGCTCCCGAGCTCCCCAACTCAATACAAACCAAGCAGGAGTAGGGTTTTACGCGTCCATCGCGGCCCGAACCTGGGTAAACTGCCTGCGTGAGCTCTACGATCTGCTCTTTGTGCTCCCTCCGCTCCCTTACCGCACGAACAAGGGGCTCCGGTCCCATAGGTGCTCGTGGTGGACAGTTTCCCCCGACACATTGTATCTTTATTTTTCAGTTTTGTGCCAAGTTTAGCCTCTGATTGCAAGAAAGTTCAAAAGTTGTGACGTGCTGTCCAGGAAACAGATTCTGTCCTTGGACAGAAATATTCGTATAAAATCACCAGATCATCTTTTTGGTCTGAATTTTTTCGACAGCGTGCTCTATACAATTCGCTTTCAGGCGTCTGTTCTGAGTTTTTTTATTTGAGTTGCAGAAGTGCCCCAAAAAAATTATTTACTACCTGCTGGTCTGTTTTTCACAGATTCTGTCCTGTTTTGCCTTTTCTTCGTTTTGCAAACCTTGAGCTTGCTTTTTCTTTGCAAAAACCTTTTGGCAATCTTGAGAAACAGTAGACCTTCAAGATTATCTTTATTTCCAGCAAGGAAAAATTATTTTATTATGGGTACTAACCTCGCTAATCAGATTATGATGAGTTATGTATGAAGGGAGTTTTCAAGTGTGCGAGGGAAGATGATAAAAAGATTTAGGAGTGTCAAACGCTCAAGCTTGGGGATGCCCCCGTGCACCCCCAAGAAATATTCAAGAAGACTCAAGCGTCTAAGCTTGGGGATGCCCTCGTGCATCCCCTTCTCCATCAACAATTATCAGTTCGTCTTTCGTTCCACTATATTTTAATCACTTCATGTGTTATGTGCTATGCTTGGAGCGTCTTGCTTTTAGTTTTCTTTAGCCTTGCTTGTTGTTCATAACGAGTTAGAACCCAGCTTTCTTTGTGTGGGAGAGAAACACGCTCCACTTCAACCTAGAACACAACATATGATTTTCATGTTTATCTTTGCTGTGTATGTTCTTTGTCTTTCAATAGCTACTGTCATGTTCAGCTCTTAGTTTTCATGCTTTTCTTTTTAAAGAGCTTTTGTTTAGTTGGTTGCTGAACTCTCTTGAGTTTTCATGTTTATCTTATTAAGAGAGTTGGCTTCTGTTGCACTGGTTGATATGTCTATGATAAAAATGCTATGTGCATAATGGTGCTTAGTAGTTCATATTTTCTTATGGTTAGTCTCAAATAGCTGGGGGGTTCTTAATGTGTTATTAAAGTACCAACACGATTTGTTTGCCTATGATGTGGTATGGTTTAGTGATATCTTCCTCCAAGAATTTATTTTGATTGACTTGGCATATGCTCACGCATATTTAAGACTATAAAGAAAGTCTATCAAGCCTTGATGATCTATAATTTCTGAGTAGCGATATAACTTCCATGCCCGATTCAATGTTGCTTTGTCGCTCTGCATGATTATGACCGTCATTGCTCTCTTAGTTGGTCGCTCCCAGTCTTTTGCTAACCTTCGCCTGTACTAAGCGGACTGACTGCTTGTGCATCCAAAATCCTTTAAACCAGTTATGCCATATGAGTCCACCATACCTTCCTATACATGGTATTTACTTGCCATTCCTAACGAAGACTATCTTGTACCATCTCGAAATTATTCAAAAAAGCATTTCTCTTTTGTGCCTCTGTTTTAGCTCATGAGGAAGTAGTAGTTAATTCATGATCTTTGTAAGTTGGACAAGTTTCACCCCGGGATTGCATGTCTAATCTGCAAACCCCTAATACGAGAAGGAACTGGCAAAGAGTGCGCCCGGCTCATTAAAAAAATATACAACAAACAAACCCTCCTTCACGCTTTGTTCATGAGAAATCAGAAAACTTTGGCAGTGATAAACAAAGGAGATTAAGGGGATGTGATCGTCCTTGTGCGGGAGCCGTTCCTCGAAACTTGTCCAGCTCAGGAAGTAATTGAGTTATCTACTAGCATTCGTTGACGAAATAGGCATATCCCTAAAATAATTTTTACCTCTGTTTTTAAAAACCAAGAGCTCTGGTACATGTTTAGTCTTTGCTTCCAACCACGGGTTTTCAACTTTGCCATCAAAAGCCACGGTTCGAGAGTCTCCACCTTCTTTCTTCAAAGCACCAACTATTGAGAGCATGATTGTCATTCTGAGTGTAATGTGCATTGTCCCAAAGTACCATTGTCTTCTGCATGATTATGATATCGTTTATTCTAAAATCATTGTATCTAGTCGTCACTTAAACCTCGGAGGTGCCCCTGCATTTATGTTTTGCTTCACTAAAGGGGGCAAGCGAGGTATCACTTTGTCATGTTTGCACACCATGCTCACTACAAATCTATTGAGTGTTTCAATATCATATTGTAAAACTTTCAGTTCTTTGTGATATTCTCATGAGGCAACTTAATTACTAAAGATTCATTATCTCAGTAAGCATTTGTCATGTGACTGTGAAAAGTTCTTACATGGTTGATAGCATGTCACCACAGAAATTATGCTTGTTATCATTTACCTACTCGAGGACGAACAGGAATTAAGCTTGGGGATGTTGATACGTCCAAAACGTATCTATAATTTTTGCTTGCTCCATGCCTCTTTTGTGTGATATTGCTATGATATTTATGCACTTCCATACACTTTTGATCATATTTGGACTAACATATTAACTCAGTGCACCCCAGTGCCAGTTTCTGTTTTCTGCTGTTTTTGTATTTCAGGTTTTCCCATTACGTAAATTGCCAGAAAAATTCCGGGATAATATATAAAAAAATCAGCGCTCCAGAAGCTTCCATGCGGCCGAAGTAGGGCCAGAGGGGGGCTAGAGGGGCTCCAGGCACCCAGAGGGGGCGGCCCCACCCCTGGCCGCCGCGCCAGGCCGCCTGGGCCCCCCTTACCTCCGCTGGTGCCCCCCTTTGGCATATATTTACACCGCGTCCCGAAACCCTCGAGGATGGAACCCTTTTTCGCGATCTCATCTCTGTTCCGCCGCCGCCGCGCTTCCAAGATCGGGAGCACCAGGAGAACTCTTCCCGGCACCCTGCCGGAGGGGAGAACCACCACCGGGAGCTTCTCCACCACCATGGACGCCTCCCGGATGAGTTGTGAGTAGTCCCCCTTGGACCATGGGTCCATGACCATTAGCTATGTGATGTTCTCCTCCCCTCTTTGTTCTTCACCGATTAGACCTCGTGAGCTGCCCTACATGATCGAGGCACATATGTAACCCTTATGTTGTTGCTATGATGAGTTTGCTGGGATCCGATGGATTATGAGATTATGTTCAGATTGTGTGTGAGTAATATATTTGATTCACCTCTTTTATATTTATGTTCTTAAGTAATTCTTGCATGTTCTCCGTTGCTGTTTATTGCTTTGGCCAAGTAGTAGGTAGTAACTCCAAGAGGGAACGTTATGCTTGATTGTGGGTTCATGCCCCTCGATGACTAGCTTGAGTGACAGAAACATGAGTCTAGGGGATGTGCTGTTGCCACAAGGGGGAAAACAACGGTGCTTGTGCTTGCGGGTGCAAGGATTGTTTACTTTACGCAAAGTTCTTTTAATGCAGTTGTCTATTGCTTTGAGTTTACACTATGGGTGGGACTCGCAACTTAATACCAGCGAGATGTTCTGGATAGATATCTCAAGGTGGATGATTAGTAGTAGATGCAGATGGATTTCGGTCTACTTGCCTTGGCGTACCGCCCATGCTTTTGAGCCTCTACCTTTCTTTGCAGCATAGTTAGCATTGGTTTGCGCACATAATCCTGTCAATTTTCCAGCTCTAATTCGTTTACCTCGCATAGCTGTTTTATCGTCTTTTGGGAGAGAGAAATCACTAGTGAACATCATGGGACCCCGGTCCATATTACCATCACTGATCACACCCGCTATTTACTTCCTGTTTTTATTTACTAGTTGCAGTCATACCTATCACTATTATCCCTAGTGTTTGATCCTTTGTAAACGACAAGGCCGGAGGGATTGACAACCTTTCTGTACTCGTTGGGAACAAAGTTATTTGTATCTGTGTGCAGGTCCTGTCAATCGCTAAGTATCTGGCGCCGTTAGCAGTTGACACCTTCTTGTCGACCCTCGGAGTCTCACGGGATTCGATCCTTGGTATCTTTGCCAAGGGAAAACTACCGCTACGCTACATCTCAAACCTTCCACTTGGGGTAACCAACGAGGGGTGAGAAGCCATCAAGCAAAGTTTTCTGGCGCCGTTGCAGGGGACTCCATTCTTCAAGATAGGGAGTTGCACGCTATCTTTTACCTTTGCTTTTTAGTCTTGTTAGTTTACCTTTCAGTTCTGCTTTAGTTCCCTTTATCAAAAATCACAAAAATAGTTATCTTGCTTGTTGCTGCTATGGGTTCCACCGAGAACACCAAGTTGTGTGACTTCACTAGTCATAACAACGATGACTTTATCTGCACGCCTATTACTACACCTGCCACTTCAGCACCTTCTTATGAAATTAAACCTGCTTTACTGAACCTAGTTATGAAAGTTCAATTCTCCGGTGCTAGAGATGATGCTGCTTTGCACTTAAATAATTTTGTTGAACTCTGTGATATGCAAAAGTACCAAGAAATAGATGGTAATATTGTTAAGCTTAAGCTTTTTCCTTTCTCCTTGAGAGGAGGAGCTACAATTTGGTTTCAATCTTTGCCTAGAAATAGCATAGATTCTTGGGACAAGTGCAAGGATGCCTTTATTGGAAAGTACTATCCACCTGCTAAAATTATCCAACTAAGGAGTAACATAAGGAATTTCAAACAATTGGATAATGAACACGTTGCCCAAGCTTGGGAACGCATGAAATCTCTTGTCAAGAACTGCCCTACTCATGGTTTGACTACTTGGATGGTTATCCAAACTTTTTATGCAGGCTTGAACTTTACCTCGCGGAACTTGTTAGATTCGGCCGCGGGAGGAACCTTTATGTCAACTACACTTGGTGCTGCCACGAAGCTTCTCGATGAGATGATGACCAATTATTCCCAATGGCACACCGAACACGCTCCAACAGGTAGGAAGGTAAACTCTGTTGAGGAGATTTCCTCCCTAAATGAAAAAGTTGACTTGATCATGTCTCTACTTTCCAAGAAATCTTCTATTGATCCTCGTGATGTTCCTTTAAATTCTTTGATTGCTCAAGATCAAGTAGATGTGAACTTTATCTCTAGAAACAATTTCAATAACAATGCTTATAGGAGTAATTTTGGTAGCAACCCTAGACCGTTCCCCTCTAATTCCTATGGGAACAACAATGCTTATCTAGCACCAAGAACTCCACTTCTGAACTAGAGATTATGCTTAAAGATTTCATCACTACCCAAAAAGCCTTCAATAAGAGTGTAGAAGAAAAACTAAACAAACTAGATGATCTCTCTTCGAAGGTAGACAATTTAGCCCATGAGGTAGAGTTGCTTCAAATTAGAACTTCCCCTCTTGAGGAGAGGAAGACCACTCCTATGAATGCTATTCAAGTGCAAATTAATGAAAACATTAGGATGTTGGCTAAACTTAAAGAGAGAGATGGGCTAGAGATAAGGAGGAAGAAGATATAATTAAGAACCTTCCTCCCCACCACACTGTTGCTACTATCCAAGTTGTTGAGGATATCCAAACTCTTAGCACCAGTGCACTCCTGGTCCCATTGGACCTATTAATGGTGATGCTATGACCTTAACCGTAGAAACTCCTATGACCATAGAAACTACCAAACAAGTGAGCCTAAAGGACACCACTACCACTTTACTTGATAGTTGTGACCTTGATTTTGATAATTGCACCCTTTCTGAAGTTATTGATTTTCTTCACAAGATGTCTAGAGATCCCCACACTAGCACGCTTAATCTTGCCTTCACAGAGCATATCACTAATGCTCTCATCAAAGCTAGGGAGGAGAAACTTAGGGTAGAAGCCTCCATACCTAGAAAGCTAGAAGATGGTTGGGATCCTTTGATTAAAATTAAGTTGAATAACTTCTCTTGCTATGCTTTATGTGATGTTGGAGCTAGTACATCCGTTATGCCCAAAAGAATATATGATATGCTTAAATTGAAACCTTTTGATTCTTGTTCTTTTGGTGTTCGTCTTGTTGATTCTTCCATAAAGAAACCCTTGGGGAGGATCGACGATGTTCTTATCATTGTCAATGACAATTATGTTCCGTTGATTTTACTATTATGGATTTTGAATGTGAACCTTCTTGTCCAATTATTTTGGGACGTCCTTCTCT
The DNA here is from genome assembly GCA_902687465.1 of Secale cereale. Classification (NCBI taxonomy): domain Eukaryota; kingdom Viridiplantae; phylum Streptophyta; class Magnoliopsida; order Poales; family Poaceae; genus Secale; species Secale cereale. Next base: position 585,907,032 of record LR738711.1, on the reverse strand, counting down.
TCGCACCGTTGGTGCTGTCATTGACATGAAAGAGGGGAATGTAAAATTCCAATTTCCTCTCAAGAAAGGGATGGAACACTTCCCTAGAAAGAAGATTAAGTTACCTTTTGAGTCCGTTATACGGGCTAGCTATTCTTTTACTCTTGATAAAACTTGATCTCTTTGCATTATGCCTAGCTTAAAGGCATAAAAGAAAGCGCTTTTGGGAGGCAGCCCACAATGAATAAAATTTTATTTTGCTTTTGTTGTGTCTTGATGTTTGTTACTACTGTAGCAACATCATTGTATCTTTATTTTTCAGCTTTGTGCCAAGTTTGGCCTCTGATTGCAAGAAAGTTCAAAAGTTGTGACGTGCTGTCCAGGAACAGATTCTGTCCTTGGACAGAAAAATTCGTATAAAATCACCAGATCATCTTTTGGGTCTGAATTTTTTCGACAGCGTGCTCTATACAATTGGGTTTCGGGCATCGGTTCTTAGTTTTTTGATTTGAGTTGCAGAAGTGCCCCGAAAAAATTATTTACTACCTGCTGGTCTGTTTTTCACAGATTCTGTCCTGTTTTGCCTTTTCTTCGTTTTGCAAACCTTGAGCTTGCTTTTTCTTTGCAAAAACCTTTTGGCAATCTTGAGAAACAGTAGACCTTCAAGATTATCTTTATTTCCAGCAAGGAAAAATTATTTTATTATGGGTACTAACCTCGCTAATCAGATTATGATGAGTTATGTATGAAGGGAGTTTTCAAGTGTGCGAGGGAAGATGATAAAAAGATTCAGGAGTGTCAAATGCTCAAGCTTGGGGATGCCCCCGTGCACCCCCAAGAAATATTCAAGAAGACTCAAGCGTCTAAGCTTGGGGATGCCCCCGTGCATCCCCTTGTGCATCAACAATTATCAGTTCGTCTTTCGTTCCACTATATTTTAATCACTTCATGTGTTATGTGCTATGCTTGGAGCGTCTTGCTTTTAGTTTCCTTTTTAGTTTTCTTTAGCCTTGCTTGCTGTTCATAACGAGTTAGAACCCAGCTTTCTTTGTGTGGGAGAGAAACACGCTCCACTTCCACCTAGAACACAACATAGGATTTTCATGTTTATCTTTGCTGTGTATGTTATTTGTCTTTCAATAGCTACTGTCATGTTCAGCTCTTCGTTTTCATGCTTTTCTTTTTAAAGAGCTTTTGTTTAGTTGGTTGCTGAACTCTCTTGAGTTTTCATGTTTATCTTGTTAAGAGAGTTGGCTTCTGTTGCACTGGTTGATATGTCTATGATAAAAATGCTATGTGCATAATGGTGCTTAGTAGTTCATGTTTTCTTATGGTTAGTCTCAAATAGCTGGGGGGTTCTTAATGTGTTATTGAAGTACCAACATGATTTGTTTGCCTATGATGTGGTATGGTTCAGTGATATCTTCCTCCAAGAATTTATTTTGATTGACTTGGCATATGCTCACGCATATTTAAGACTGTAAAGAAAGTCTATCAAGCCTTGATGATCTTTAATTTCTGAGTAGCGATATAACTTCCATGCCCGATTCAACGTTGCTTTGTCGCTCTGCATGATTATGACCGTCATTGCTCTCTTAGTTGGTCGCTCCCAGCCTTTTGCTAACCTTCGACTCTACTAAGCGGACTGGCTGCTTGTGCATCCAAAATCCTTTAAACCAGTTATGCCATATGAGTCCACCATACCTTCCTATACAGGGTATTTACTTGCCATTCCTAACGAAGACTATCTTGTACCATCTCGAAATTATTCAAAAAAGCATTTCTCTTTTGTGCCTCTGTTTTAGCTCATGCGGAAGTAGTAGTTAATTCATGATCTTTTTAAGTTGGACAAGTTTGACCCCGGGATTGCATGTCTAATCTGCAAACCCCTAATACGAGAAGGAACTGGCAAAGAGTGTGCCCGACTCATTAAAAAAATATACAACAAACAAACCCTCCTTCATGCTTTGTTCATTAGAAATCAGAAAACTTTGGCAGTGATAAACAAAGGAGATTAAGGGGATGTGATCGTCCCCGTGCGGGAGCCGTTCCTCGAAACTTGTCCAGCTCGGGAAGTAATTGAGTTATCTACTAGCATTCGTTGACGAAATATGCATATCCCAAAAATAATTTTTACCTCTGTTTTTAAAAACCAAGAGCTCTGGTACATGTTTAGTCTTTGCTTCCAACCATGGGTTTTCAACCTTGCCATCAAAAGCCACGGTTCGAGAGTCTCCACCTTCTTTCTTCAAAGCACCAACTATTGAGAGCATGATTGTCATTCTGAGTGTAATGTGCATTGTCCCAAAGTACCATTGTCTTCTGCATGATTATGATATCGTTTATTCTGAAATCATTGTATCTAGTCGTCACTTAAACCTCGGAGGTGCCCCTGCATTTATGCTTTGCTTCACTAAAGGGGGCAAGCGAGGTATCACTTTGTCATGTTTGCACACCATGCTCACTACAAATCTATTGAGTGTTTCAGTATCATATTGTAAAACTTTCAGTTCTTTGTGATATTCTCATGAGGCAACTTAATTACTAAAGATTCATTATCTCAGTAAGCATTTGTCATGTGACTGTGAAAAGTTCTTATATGGTTGATAGCATGTCACCACAGAAATTATGCTTGTTATCATTTACCTACTCGAGGACGAGCAGGAATTAAGCTTGGGGATGTTGATACGTCCAAAACGTATCTATAATTTCTGCTTGCTCCATGCCTCTTTTGTGTGATATTGCTATGATATTTATGCACTTCCATACACTTTTGATCATATTTGGACTAACCTATTAACTCAGTGCACCCCAGTGCTAGTTTCTGTTTTCTGCTGTTTTTGTATTTCGGGTTTTCCCATTACGTAAATTGCCAGAAAAATTCCGGGAAAAATATATAAAAAATCAGCGCTCCAGAAGCTTCCATGCGGCCGAAGTAGGGCCAGAGGGGGGCCAGAGGGGCTCCAGGCGCCTAGAGGGGGCGGCACCACCCCTAGCCGCCGCGCCAGGCCGCCTGGGCCCCCCTTACCTCCGCTGGTGCCCCCCTTTGGCATATATTTACACCGCGTCCCGAAACCCTCGAGGACGGAACCCTTTTTCGTGATCTCATCTCTGTTCCGCCGCCGCCGCCGCGCTTCCAAGATCGGGAGCACCAGGAGAACTCTTCCCGGCACCCTGCCGGAGGGGAGAACCACCACCGGGAGCTTCTCCACCACCATGGACGCCTCCCGGATGAGTTGTGAGTACTCCCCCTTGGACCATGGGTCCATGACCAGTAGCTATGTGATGTTCTCCTCCCCTCTTTGTTCTTCACCGATTAGACCTCGTGACCTGCCCTACATGATCGAGGCACATATGTAACCCTTATGTTGTTGCTATGATGAGTTTGCTGGGATCCGATGGATTATGAGATTATGTTCAGATTGTGTGTGAGTAATATATTTGATTCACCTCTTTTATATTTATGTTCTTGAGTAATTCTTGCATGTTCTCCGTTGCTGTTTATTGCTTTGGCCAAGTAGTAGGTAGTAACTCCAAGAGGGAACGTTATGCTTGATTGTGGGTTCATGCCCCTCGATGACTAGCTTGAGTGACAGAAACATGAGTCTAGGGGATGTGCTGTTGCCACAAGGGGGAAAACAACGGTGCTTGTGCTTGCGGGTGCAAGGATTGTTTACTTTACGCAAAGTTCTTTTAATGCAGTTGTCTGTTGCTTTGAGTTTACACTATGGGTGGGACTCGCAACTTAATACCAGCGAGATGTTCTGGATAGATATCTCAAGGTGGATGATTAGTAGTAGATGCAGATGGATTTCGGTCTACTTGCCTTGGCGTACCGCCCATGCTTTTGAGCCTCTACCTTTCTTTGCAGCATAGTTACCATTGGTTTGCGCACATAATCTTGTCAATTGCCCAGCTGTAATTCGTTTACCTCGCTTAGCTCTTTTATCATCTTTTGGGAGAGAGACATCACTAGTGAACATCATGGGACCCCGGTCCATATTACCATCACTGATCACACCCGCTATTTACTTCCTGTTCTTATTTACTAGTTGCAGTCATACCTATCACTATTATCTCTTGTGTTTGATCCTTTGTAAACGACAAGGCCGGAGGGATTGACAACCTCTCTGTACTCGTTGGGAGCAAAGTTATTTGTATCTGTGTGCAGGTCCTGTCAATCGCTAAGTATCTGGTGCCGTTAGTAGTTGCCACCTTCTTGTCGACCCTCGGAGTCTCACGGGATTCGATCCTTGGTATCTTTGCCAAGGGAAAACTACCGCTACGCTACATCTCAAACCTTCCACTTGGGGTAACCAACGAGGGGCGAGAAGCCATCACTCGCAAGTAGAGTAATTGCCAATTGATGTAGGAGACAAAGACCCTTCAGAAGCAATACAAAACTTGTCTATTGGCAAGATTCTCCCAATGGAGGTGAAGGAGGATACTTCATCCATTCAAGTGGAAGCCTCAACTTCACGCCAAGGTGAACCACAAGTTGACTTGGAGGCATCCACAAGTGGGACACGCCAAGATGAAGGAAACGAGGAAGTGCATCAAGATGAACCTCATCGACCTCCTTCTCCACCTCCACAAGAGGACAACAATGCCAACAACAATGAAGAAGGACAAGAATAAGAAGAAAATGAAGAGGATGTTCCACTCCGACCCAAGAAAAAGCTCTCACGAGTTAGAGCAAGAATTGCTAGAGGTCATCCCGTAGAGAAAATCTACGATAATATCCAAACCGGGAGAATCACTCGCTCTAAATCTCGTTTAGCTAACTTTCGTGAACATTACTCTTTCATGTCTAACCTTGAACCTATGAAGGTTGAAGACGCTCTTGATGATCCGGATTTGGTGAATGCTATGCACGAGGAACTACATAACTTAGAGAGAAACCAAGTTTGGACATTGGTTGAGAAGCCCGACAACAACCACAACATCATCGATACCAAATGGGTGTTTCGCAATAAGCAAGATGAAGATGGACAAGTTGTACGCAACAAGGCTCGTCTCGTCGCCCAAGGCTACACTCAAGTCGAAGGTATGGATTACGGTGAGACATATGCCCCAGTTGCTAGACTTGAGTCCATACGCATCTTACTTGCTTATGACAATCATCAAGATATCACATTATATCAAATGGACATTAAAAGTGCATTTCTCAATGGTGAAATTTAGGAAGAAGTTTATGTTAAACAACCTCCCGGCTTTGTTAATCCCAAGAAACCTAATCATATTTACAAACTTCACAAAGCTCTTTATGGTCTTAAACAAGCTCCTAGAGCGTGGTATAAATGCTTGACCAAGTTCCTTACTGAAAAAGGGTTTCAAATTGGGAAAATTGATTCAACACTTTTTACTAAAAGAGTTAATGGTGAATTATTTGTGTTCCAAATTTATGTGGATGATATCGTATTTGGCTCGAGTAACCCTCATTTTAGTGAAAAGTTTGGAAGACTAATGTCGGAGAAGTTCAAGATGTCTATGATGAGTGAACTCAAGTTCTTTCTTGGTTTGCAAATCAAGCAAACTAAGGAGGGTACCTTTGTTTCTCAAACAAAGTATACCAAGGACTTATTCAAGAAGTTCAACATGCAAGAATGCAAAGGTATGAATAGACACATGCCTACTAGTGGACATCTTGACTTGACTAAGGATGGCGAACCGGTTGACCAAAAGGTTTACCGCTCTATGATTGGTTCGTTGTTATATCTATGTGCCTCCCGTCCCGACATCATTCTAAGTGTGTGCATGTGTGCAAGATATCAAGCGGTCCCCAAAGAATGTCATCTTAAGGTTGTGAAAAGGATGGTGAGATACTTAATTCACACACCAAGCTTTGGCATTTAGTAGGCTAAGAGTTGTTCCTTTGATCTTGTTGGCTACTCTGATTCGGACTATGCCGGAGACAAGGTTGATAGAAAGTCCAATTCGGGTACTTGTCAATTTCTTGGTAGATCTCTTGTATCTTGGTCCTCCAAGAAACAAAACTCGGTATACTTATCCATCGCTGGAGCGGAATACATTGCCGCCGTTCATGTTGTGCTCAATTACTTTGGATGACACAAACTCTCAAAGATTATGGAATCTATGTGAAACATGTTCCATTGCTTTGTGATAATGAAAGTGCTATTAGGTTTGCTCACAATCCCGTGCAACATTCTCGAACTAAGCATATTGAAGTTCGTCATCATTTCATTAGAGATCATGTTGCTTAGGGAGACACTGATCATAAACATGTTCGTACCGATAAGCATTTGGCGGATATATTCACCAAACCACTTGAAAGTATTTTGCCATTATTGATGCCTCAAACTTGGAGTAGTAACTCCTTTTGAATGTATGCAAGGCATGATCCTTTGACTAATCCTTGATATTTCTCTTATGATGATGATCATATGTCTTGGGTCTATACTTGTACCCTTGCATGCTATCTAACCCTTGTAGGTACTTGGATGAGCCCGAATCTATGAGATTGCAACTCACTCACATCCTAAGCAATCTTTACATCACCAAGTCTCTACAATATGGTGGTTGAAGTCAAGGAAGCATGAATCCTTTCAACATATCCTTCGACAATTTCTATATATCAAATTTTATTTGGTACCAAATTTTCATGATTGTCATTTTGGATACACAAGTGCTCTTCCTTGCAAATCTAACCCATGTAGGTAGATGAACTCAAATTACAAGTGGTGCTCCCAACTCTTGATAAACTACATCAACCTTGCGCATCCAACACAAGTTCAACTACATGATCAAGATCAACTCCACCACCCAAGGTATGTTATTCCATCTTAGAGAAGCTTTACCCCAAGACATGGGTCAAAGCAGTTCAACAAGATGTGAATACATCAAAAAGCTTAAATGAAAAATGTCAACACCATTTTGAGCTTAAACGATGAGTATGACCTATGATCAAGTGTTCTCACTTGACTCCTAAGTCAATATACTCTAACATAGGTGACTCTGTCTCCGACCATTTCTAGATGAAGTTCTCTAGTGTTTCTCTATGTTCTTGCATTCATCTTTTGCATGCTTGTTCCCCTTTAAAAAAACTTCATCTAGATTTATTTTCCTTTCTCTATTATTTTCTGCATCAAATTCATTGCAAATTCTTCAGTTAATTCCCTGTAAATCTTTATGAGATCTTATTCGCCTAGTGAGCTAAAATGACAAAATCCTTCCTCTCTATTGAACTCGTTCACACCGATCTCTACCTCTCGGCTAGACCGAACTGTAATACTATATTGCAGACTGTTCATCGGTCCAACCAACAAGGACAAACCCGATCTGACCGATATGCATCATCCTTGACGCTGCCAACTCGGTGTCACCAATAAAAATGAATCGATCTCACCGATTTCAATACTGAGCAAAGATTTTTCCATTTGCATCATGCATATCTATTGCAGCTCCACTCAATAATTCTTTTCCTCTTCTAGCATCTTAATTTACATGTTGCTTTGTAATGTGACCCAAGGACCAAACCTATTTGACTCATGCTCCAGAAGATCCCTTCTTGGAAATTGATGTCAAAGGGGGAGAGAGAGCACATCAAAGCTTTGCACACAAATAGGAGAGGGAGCACATCAAGCTCATCTCCGGATGCTTATTATCCAAAGAGGAGAGAATTCACATGTGTTCAAGAGGGGAAAGACATGTTAAGTATGTATTATGATTGTTTTGCTCTGTTTTTCTATTTTGCTAGTTTGCTCTGATTTTCTTCTACCCTATCTTCTTCCATTATCCAATATAAGATTCAGGGTGAGAAAGACACTTAAGGGAAGAAAATCTTTGGGGACATGTCTATATCCATATAGAGTACTAAGTACTCACTCTCTACATGTCTTCACAATCTTGGTACTTCTGTTGTTACTCATTGTGCTTTGTTTAGTAGGTGATCTTGTGTTATCTAACCATGTTTTCTCAAGTTCACCCTATCCAAAGCCAGCTCAAGACCACAAGGTAAGTATATGCATCACATCCATGTGCATGATGATCTCTTGCTGCTGTACATATTGTTTGCAAGGAGGACTCATAAACATGGAGGTATATTTTCTACATTCAACATCATTTGCTCTGATGCATATAGCCAAGATACATGTAACTCATTACTTGCTCAGACATGCTTACTCATTCACATGCTCTTATATTCTATATTTACATGATTGCATACATGTAGGGGGAGCATATGCTTGTTACATGTTTTTCCAAAGCTTTACATGTTATCCTTCATATCTTTATCTGAAGCTTTGATGTATGATTGTCATCAATTACCAAAAAGGGGAGACTGAAAGCACAAGTGCTCCCTGGGTGATTTTGGTAATTAATAACATATCTCTTGTTGGATCAATATTTTCATCTAGTATATTTCAGATGAGTTCAACAGTGGAGTGGCAGGACAAGAGGATGTGGATCCCTTTTCAAGAAGCTAAGGACAAAGATTGGCAAAATGTCAAGACTCTACATTTTCATTTTAGTGATCCAAGATCACATTGAGTCAATAGGAAAAGCCAATACTATTAAAAGGGGATGAGATGTTGCTTAATGGGTAACTTGCTCAAAGTGCTTAGTGATATGCTCCAAATCCCTAAACTACTTTCTCATTTCTACATATGTCCCAAACCTAATAGTCAAACTCGGCACGACCGATTTGATCTATCCGGCGCCACCGAGTTCACTTGACATAGCCACTGCCACAAACATTAATCAGTTCGGTCTCACCGATTGGGATCTCGGTCTCACCGAGATGGGATTGCAAACTCTCTGTTTCCTCTTTGTAACGTTTTGGTCTAACCGAGATGAGCGAATCGATCTCACCAAGTTGGCATTGCAAACTCTCTGTTTCCTCTTCGCAATGCTTCAGTCTCACCGAGATGAGCAAATTGGTCCCATCGAGTTTGCCTGACCAACACTCTGTTAGCCTATTACCAAAATCGGTCTCACCAAGTTTGTGTAATCAGTCAAAACGAGTTGAGGTTTTTCCCTAACCCTAACGCATCGGTCTCACCGAGTTGATACTGTCGGTCCCATCGAAATGTCTAACGTTCACATTTTGAACTGCTTCGGTCTGACCGAGTTCGTTTATTCAGTCTGACCGAGTTGGGTCAAATGTGTGTAACAGCTAGATTTTGTGTGGAGGCTATATATACCCTTCCACCCCTTCTCCATCAGTGAGAAAGCCATCAGAACATGCCTACACTTCCACTATTCATTTTCTGAGAGAGAACCAGCTGCTCATGTGTTGAGACCAAGATATTCCAATCCAACCACAAGAATCTTGATCTCTAGCCTTCCCCAAGTTGCTTTCCACTCAAATCTTCTTTCCACCATATATCCAAATCCGTGAGAGAGAGTTGAGTGTTGGGGATACTATCACTTGAAGCACTAGAGCAAGGAGTTCATCATCAACACACCATTTATTACCTTTTGGAGAGTGGTGTCTCCTAGATTGGTTGTGTGTCACTTGGGAGCCTCCGACAAGATTGTGGAGTTGAATCAATGAGTTTGTAAGGGCACGGAGATCACCTACTTCATGAAGATCTACCCTAGTGAGGCAACTCCTTCATGAGCGACGACCATGGTGGGATAGACAAGGTTACTTCTTCGTGGACCCTTCGTGGGTGGAGCCCTCCATGGACTCGCGCAGCCGTTACCCTTCGTGGGTTGAAGTCTCCATCAACATGGATGTACGATAGCAACACCTATTGGAACCATGCCAAAACATATGTCTCTCCAATTGCGGCTGCACACTCCAATCCCTTCCCTTTACCTTCTTGCAACTTGCATGCTTAACTTTTCGATGCTCAAATACTCTTGCCATGCTTGCTTGAAATGTATTGTGAATGTTTGAAATTGTGCTAAAAACTCCACCTCAACTTAAAGAACTTAAAAACTGCTACTTTTCTTGTTGAGTGTCTAATCACCCCCCCCCCCTCTAGACACCTCTTCTTTGATCCTCTTACATGCTGACTGGATAAACATTTAAACCTAGCTATTATGAATGAAAATTTGTATTGACGACAGTTTTAGATAGTAGGAGACGCTGAGCCTGCTCTGCCTCTGCTAGCTTCTTTCTGGCTTCTTCCACCTCTTCTTTGGCATGGGTCAAGAGAGCATCTTATTGTTGTTTTCGCTTCTTCAAGAACTCAGCTACATTCTCAAGGGTTGTAGCACGCTTTCTTTCAGCCTTTACTAGAGCAACAAGGACACGAACACTTGATGAATCCACCTAGCTTGTGAGTAATCCAGCATTATCTAGGAATTTGTACCTTGTGTCTAATCCAGCATCATTAGGGAACGGGCTCCTTGTGTGTAATCCGGACTCATTTTGGAAACATGATCTTCAGGTTGACCATACTTCCCTTCTCGCAGGAACTGCATCCTGACATTAACGAAACCATCAAGGACACACAAAACATCCACCACTTCAAGTCAGGTTCTCAATGTCAAAGTAATTGAAAGGTTGTTACTTACCAAAGCTTGTTTAATAGGTTACTTACCAAAGTAATTGAACGGGCTCCTTTAAGAAGTCCCCAATATCCCTTATTTGGTCTTCATTGCTCCTCTTCATGTTCGCATTCGTACTTTTAAAATCTCAACATGGCAAGAAAAATATAGTAATACTCGCGCATCTTCTGGGCAACATGAAAGCACTCATGTGTCATGTTAGAGCATCTCCAACAGGCGCGCAATGCGCGGTGCGTTAAAAAAGAGTTTACAGCACTGGAATAGCCAGTTTTTGTGCGCCGGGAGTGCTAGTTCCAGTGGCCGCTGCAAAAAATGGCGCGTATACGCATTGGACTTCGACTCGATACTGGCATAGATAGATACATATATAGTTCTCAGCATAGATATAGCATATAGATAGATAAAAAATAGATAGTTCAACTACTCCTCGTCGTCCTCTGACTCCACATCGGTGATGTCCTCAATGTAGGCGTCAAGATATCGATCGTCGTCGGAGTCCCAAGGCGATGATGTTCCTATCTTGATGTTGAATTGAGCGACCGCCTTCCGCGTATGCTTGTCCTCGCGATAGGTAGCTCGCTTCGCCCTCCTATTCTCCCTCTTCGCCCTCCTTTGTGCGTAGAACTCGCGCTCGTTGATGATGTCCTGCGGGAAGCATTGACGCTACAGCGCCATGGCTTCCTCATCCATCTCAATGATGCCGAGACGATGCTCCCGCCTCCGGTTGTCGCGATGATCCTCATTGGTGATAAGCCTTGGGGTGGGCGCGAGCTCCTGCGCTTGCTCCCGCGTATGCACGTTGGGGAGGTTCAAGTGCCTACGAGGCCGCCGGAGGCACCACGCTACGACGTCGTATGCGCGAGCGTCCTCGTGGGCGATGCTGAAAGTGCTGAGACGGAGGCGCATCTCGTCGAACCGGATCTCGATGAAGAAGGCACCGGAGGGGCGCGCACGGACGTTGCGATCGCCCCAAGTTTCCTGGTGGCATGGTGGCGCGGCGGCGGAAAGGCGAGAAAGAGTGGAGAGTAGTCACGAGGCACAGAGTGGTGGGAGGGCAGGGGAGGCCGTTGGATTTTATAACACACGGTGGACTCTGAGCGCCAAAACTAGCGAGCGCACGGCCGCTTTTTTCCCCGCGCACACGATCCTATCGTGACGTCCCTGCTATTCTAATTTTTTTCTCGTCATTTGCCACACTACTGGCTGCAGATGTTTAACCTACGCAAGCACAACGCAATACAGGAGCGACGCACAATTACAAGGTGATATTCTGTTGGACAATGCAAGCTATAACCAATTTCTTTTACCAGAACAATAGCAACCAGGAAATTTGAAGGGTAGGTATGAACAAAATCGGAACTGCACATGTACTGCTAAGAGATTCAATATACACATTACCAATCGAGGAGGAGTACGATAGTCGCGGCCGCGTCTTTGCATCATGGTCATCAACGGGAGTCAGTTCACTGTCCACGACGGTGGTGTTTCTGCGCTTGGCGTCGGCTTCCGGGAAGCAGATCCGAGACCGTGGAAGACGGTGTTGGGGAAGAGGCTCCGTGCACGACGACGATGGTGGATTGGCTCCAGTGCGGCGTACGACGTCGTCAATGAGGCAGATGCGATGTGGTGGACGAGTGTGCCCGTAAAGAAGGGGAGGAGCACGAAGGGTGCAGTGTCGTGGAGAAGTCTATTTTGCGTTTGGGATAGAAAATGGGCAGTATTCAGGTTTACTACTCTGGTTGCTAGGGTGGGGTTGGCTGGGTAGGGTGAACCTGAAGTTACCAAAATAACCCCCTGCCCACCAGTATCCATAGGCTTGGTATGAAGGGTATGATGGTAACTTCGCATTGCTCGAATCTGTGTCGCGTGAGATTTTTCGTCGACATGAAAATTTTGTAAGACGGTACTCCTCGTCTGGCGTGTTGGGTGATTTGTCTAAGAGACTAGCGAGTAGTACTACAAAAACGCTACAAAAATGTTTATGCATGTCACAAAAAATATCATTAAAAACTACATTCAAATACATATCCGATGATATAGTTTTTGTTGACATGCATGAAAATTTTGTTAGTTAAATTTATGGTCAAAATTTGGCACGGAATACAATGGGGACCAATAAACTAGGGCGAAGATAGTACTGGTACTCCCTCCGTTTTTATTAACTCTGCATATTAGGTTTGACCAAAGTCAAACTTCCTAAAGTTTGACCAAGTTTATAGAAAAAACATAAACATTTAACCATAACAAATATATATGATCTAAAAGTACATTCAATAACGAATCTAATGGTATTTGTCTGTTATTGTATATGTTAATATTTTTTGTTTATAAACTTTGTCAGATTTTACAAAACTTGACTTTGACCAATGCTAATAAGCGGACTTAAAAGACGGAGGGAGTACACATTTGTTTTCTTAGTTTGTAGTGGAATTAACCATTTGTTGTAGTCGTGAAATAAATATATTAAGCTACTGACTTTGAATGTAATGGATTATACAATTCAAAAGTTAGAATCATTGTTGAATTCCAAGATGTATACCAGGTCTATAGTACTTCACAATATGCTCACACTTACATAATTGTCGGGGGAAACTGTCCGCCACGGACACCTATGGGACCGGAGCCCCTTGTCTGTGCGGTACGAGGGCGGAGGGAGCACAAAGAGCAGATCGTAGCGAGCACGCGGGCAGTTTTACCCAGGTTCGGGCCGCGGTAGACGCGTAAAACCCTACTCCTGCTTAGTTGTGTATTGAGTTTGAGTGCTCGGGAGCTTGAAGAAGCAGCTACACCGAGCGTGAGAGTGATTTAGGTTCCGAACCCCCTCCACGTTGTGCATGGGCCTCCTTTTATAGTGCAAGGGGTCACCGACAGGTGTCAACGTAGGAGAAAGGGGTAAAAACGTAAAAGAGGTGGTAGTTGTAACAGTGCGGGAACAGTGGAGCTACAGTGCAGAACAGTGGTCTATACCTACTTAGACAGTGGGGGACAAGGGCATTCAATGCCCGTCGCCGTCGACCCCAAAAGTTCCCGCCTTAGCGTCTCCGTTTGCCACGGCGATGGATCCACCACCGTGGAGTGCCACCGTGTCCCCCAGGCTGCACAGCCATCCGCCACGCGTCCCCGGATAGGCCCCAGGACGACGCGTGGGCCGATGAGCTGGAGCGCGGGCACACGGCGCAGCCTTCCCGGCAAGCACCTTGCCGGGGCCTTGATCTTGCCGGGCCCGGGAGCTTGCCGCTCCCCGGGCCCTTGCCGGGTCTTCTAGCCTTCCTGGCAAGCTCCTCTTGCCAGGGCCTTGTGCTAGTGAGGTAGTCTTGAGCCTGGTACGGCCTTCCCGGCAAGCTCCTCTTGCCGGGGTCTCGATCTTCCTTCTTGTATACTTTGTTTTTGAATGGTTTGATAGGGAGCAGGAAGGTCTCCGGCGAGCACGCGGTAAACCCTGCCGCGGGAAGCTGCGACTGCCCGTGCACAAGTTGGGGTACTGAGGTACCCCTACCTTAGTACACCGACAGGAGCCCCCGGGCCTGGTCCACACACGGTGCCGAGCGCTGTTGGGCCAGGCCCAAAACAGTGCACGGGCACCCGCGGCCCGCGGCGCGCCGAATCCACTTCCGTATCCGCCGCACCCCACCGTAACGGCACGCGTCGATCGCGGCGTCGTGGGATGGGACGTGCCCACGATCTCTTAATGGAAAGGGCGAAACGCCCCCCACTCCCCCATAAAAGCAGAGGAAGAGGGCGCGGTTCCCCTCCTTGCGCTTTCATTGCATCGTCTCCTTCCTCCAGAGATCTCTCTTGCGCTCTGCCTCCACACCTCCGCCGCTGCCGAGCTCTTCATCCCCCTCCTTCCGCCGCGTCTGCCATGGCCCCAAAGACCGACAAGGCGAAGGCGGAGAAGTCCAAGAGGGAGAAGTCGGAGCAAGCGGCGAAGCTCGCCGCGTATCGGAAGCAGCATCTCGTCTTCCCGCCGAGGCTCGGCGCGCGGGAGCTCTGGAACAAGTACTACTTGTTCTGGGCCAAGGAAACCAAGGCGCATCCCCGCACGCGAGCATATCCGACCGCCGCCAAGGACAGCTACCCCGGCGGGTACTACTTCTTCGCAGCTTTCTTTCACTGCGGTCTGTGTCCTCCTTTCTCGAATTTCTTCTGCGATGTCATGCACACCTACGGCCTCCACCTCCTTGACTTCACCCCCAACGCCATTCTCACCATGGCAGTTTTCGCACACATGTGCGAAAACTTCATAGGGGTACAGCCCAATGTAGCGCTTTTTAGGCACTTTTTCACTCCTAGAGCAGAGGCCGACGCCCCCCTCTCCGGAGGAATTTCCTGGGTCTTCCGTCTGAACAAGAAGGGGTCCTACTTGCCGGGAGAGCTCCGCGGCAAGTGGGAGGAGTGGCGCGCGGAGTGGTGCTGGGTCGTCGAAGACCAGCCGCAAGCTTTCACCGCGCCGCGCACAACGCCCATCGTGCGCGGCAGGGACTGGAGCGAGTTAGATTCGGACGACATGAAGCTCGACATCGCCCTCGTCCGGATTCTTCGTCTTCGGGTGGCACAGCTGTCCGTTGCTGAGGTGGGCGCAGACTTCCTTCGCCGCCGCATCGCCCCTCTCCAAGACAAGAAGAGGCCGGCCTGGGAGTACGGCGGCCCGGCGGACATAATGAGGCTGCGCCCCGGGCTCAACTTCAACTTCACGACGCTCGAGCTGAGGGGGATGGTCCGGGAACTCTTCAAGTATGACCCGGCGCACCCCGAGTGGTTCCGAGCTCCCCGGGGAGTGGTGCCGCTCTGCAACAACATCGTCCGGGACCGTATCCTCGCCATGATGCCCGCGTGCGATTCGCACGGCGTGGACCGCAGGTGGATTGCGCCCAAGCCCATCGACGTCGTGGAGGTGGCGAAGAACAAGAACGACGTCAAGGAGCACACGCGGGACACCACCGACCAGGAGATCGCCTATATGGCTTCTCGGGCTGAGGAGGCCGCTGCAGCCGCAGCGGCAGGAGACTTCGGGTATACGCCTGCTGAGGCGGAGGCTGCGGATGCGACCAGCCAGGCGGAGGAGGCGGAGATCCGCAGACTGCTGCAGCTCCCTCCCGACGTGCTCGCCGGGGTCCCCTCGCTGAGGCACTCTGGGATCCACGGGATCGTGGCCGAGGCCGCGGCAATGGAGGGTGCCGCTGGAGGGAACAGAGGCGCCGCGAGGAGCGGAGGCGCCGGAGGAAGCGGAGGCGGCAAGGGAAAAGAGGCCGCAGCGCAGGGCGCTGGGCCCAGCGAGCCGGCCGGGGAAGAGGAGGAGGAGGAGGCCGAGGACTCCGGCGGATCCACGGAGCTCTACGCCGACGACCTCTCCTCGTCGGAGAGCTCCCCGCCCCCGGCAAGCCCAAGGCAGTCTCCGCCGAAGCGTCTCCGCAAGACGGCAACGGGGGAGAGGGCGCAGGCGCCCCGGCAACAACCAGCTCGCCGGGCAGCTCCCCGGGGGAGCCAAGCCGCGCTAAGGGCGACCGGCGTACCAGCCACAGCAGAGGCGGCCCGCGCGCGGGCCACGACGGAGGCGCCTCGCAGGCCGGCGCCGATCCGACAGGGATCTTCTCGGAGCGGAGCAGCGGCTCCGCCTGCTCCTCGGGCGCCGGCTACCACAGGGGCTGGGTCTTCGCAGCCCCCAGCCCCGGGGACCACCAAGCGCGCGAGGGAATCTTCGTCTTCCGCTCCTCGCGCCGACGCGCCCACGGTGGAGTACGACTTCTCCGCCCTGAGCGAGGACGACGAGGAGGACCAGGAGTAAGGATCCAGGACCTTTACGCCTTCTCGAGTTTTGTCTTGATTTCTGTTGATGCTGACTCTGTTCATTGCTTTGATTTCAGGACCTTGACTCAGCGCGCGGCGAAGAAGGCCAAGGCGCCTGTGGTCGAGGCCGCGGAAGACACAGCTGCCGCGGCGACAGGAGGTGCGCCGGAGCCGAGCCTGCCGGACCCGAGCGCTGCTCCAAGGAGCAGCCCCCAGCGCAGCCCCCAGCGTAAGTCTGGGGTTTATTCTTTTGCTTGTCGGGGTACGCCTGAGGATTTCGTCTTCTTTCATCATCTTGACGTTTCTTATCTTGATTTGTGCAGGGGTGGAGCCACAGCGGGAAGAGCGCCCGGAGACCGTCGCCGAGGAGCCGCAGGCCCCGCCGTCCCCGCCAAGGCAGAACTCTCCGGCAAGGGAGAGTGCTCCGCCAAGGGTGGGTACTCCGCCAAGGCAGAGTACCCCGCCAAGGGCGAGCAGCCCGGCGAGGGCGGCCACTCCGCCAAGGCCGAGCTCCCCGGCGAGGGAGCCCGCCGCTGAGGACGTCCGCCAAGGTATGTTCTGTAGCTTGTCTTTTTGGCCTTGCCTCTTTTTGGATATTTGCTTGAATCTTGAACTTCTTTTTCTTCTTTTTCTTTTTAGATCCTCCTCCTCCCGAGCCGATGGAGACTGAGGTCATCAACATCGAGGACGAGGAGGGCGCGCAAGGCGGCGGCGGCGACGTCCCTGTCGTTGAGGACGCGGCGAGAGCCGCCGAGCCGGCCGCGCAGGAGACTGCTCCGGCTGCGGACGCAGCGGCCGGGGAGGGGGACGGCGACCGCACCGCCGACCCGGAGGCGGCGGGAGCATCGGATGCTGCACCGGCCGCCGACCCCTCCGCCAGCAAGGAGCAGGGGTACTACCTTGAGGCCCCCAACGGCGTCTTCATCCAGATGCCTTGGGGGTCTTCATCGCGAGCTCCCGCGGAGGGCGAGGCGTTTGACGGAGAAGTCCTCGCCTCCGCGGGCCTGAAGATCGTCGAGGCGCCCGGCGGGAGTGAGGGGCCCGAGGAGGAGAAGCTGCTCCACCAGCTCCTGGCCCTTTACCGGGCCAGGCAGGCGAAGCTCGCCTCCCGGGAAGCCCTTGCCGCCAAGGCCGCCGCGGAGATGGAGAAGCGCGCGGCAGAGCTCAGCGCCGCCAACCAGGCGGCCCTCCGCGAGGTGGCGGAGGAGCGCGAGCGTCTCGCCGGCGAGTACCAAGAATGGGTGTTGGAGAAGGCCGAAGCTGAGGAACAGCAGCGGCTCGCCGGGGTGGAGCTGTCCCGGCGAGAAGGAGAGCTCGCGCAGCGGAAGGTCGAGCTCGACTCCCATGAGGAGGACCTTGCCGCTCGCGAGACGGCCCTTGGCGGGGAATTGAAGGAGGCGAAAGCCGCCGCGGTTGCCGCGGAAAACGCCAAGAAGGAGCTCGCCGCCAAGGTCGTACAGCTGGAGAAGGCGCTGAAGGTGAGCGCGGATAAGGTTGCCGCGCTCATCACGGAGCGCGAAAAGGACGCCCACACAAATTCAGAGCTCCAGGTGAGCCTATCTAAGAGGGGCGACGAGTTGAAGGCCGCCAAGGACTCCATCGAGGACTTGGAGTTGAAGGTCACCACTCTGAAGGATTCACTCGATGCTGCCCGGGCTCAGGAGAACAAGCTGAAGGAGGAGCTCCGCAAGGAGTGGACCTTGGTGGACAGCGTCAACAAAGCATCCGAGCTCTTCCGCCAGACCATTGAGGTATGGACCGAAGACTTGGTATCCTCTGCGTCCAACATTGACCAGGAGCTGCTGGCGCTGAAGGTTGAACATCTCATCTACTCGCCGGATCCGGATCTCCCGCACAGCGCCAAGCTCAGCCTCTTCTTCAGAGGGATCGCGCCGGCCCTTGCAGGTCTCCGGAACCGAATCCCCGCGCAGCTGGCCGAGGAGTCACGCCTGCTCTGCGCGGGAACTCTGGAGCGCGTGCTGACGAAGATCGTGTACCGCAACCCGGGGATCAATCTCACCAACGTTCTTCGCAGCTTGCCGGCTGATGCGGACACGGAGGCCCTGAAGGAGCAGGTCGCCCATATCATCGCCAAGGTGGCTAAGCTCGGCAGGAAGGAGGGCGACCGCGTAGATTAGGGCTCCGTTATCTTTATCTCTTTTTTGCTGCTGCACATTATGTTATGAACTCATTAGTCCATTGCGACAAGTTATCCTTTGTAAGATATTTATCTTATTTTGATCAATCAGTGCAATGTTATCTTCCTTGTCTTAATCCTTGACTTTGTACGTTTTTCACCCTACGCTCCCGGGGAGCTTGCCAGCAAGGGGCCTTTGCCGCGAGCGCTGAGTGCTGGACCCTGAGCAGCCTGCTGGCCAAGGTCTTCACCGGCAAGCAACCTCGCCGCGGCTAGTCGCAACGCACTTAGCTTGCTGAGCGTACTCGGAAACGAAGCAAGGGCGCGACACTTGTCGCAGCTCACTTAAATCGTTGAGCGAACTCGAAAACAAGATAAGGGTGCGGCAAGCCACGGGTAGGTTCCTCCGCGCACAGGTTTTCCATACAAAGTGTGATTGTTCAAGGAAGACAACTAAAATTTAAAATTTGAACTGGTCAAACTCTAACAACTTAGCTTTCATATGTTGCTTGCTTATATTGCTTGCTTTCCGGTAAGGCTTCTCTTTCTAGAACAGCACTCTTTCTTGAACAGCACTTGGTTCCTCCTCCACCTCCTTCCCCCCCGGCAAACTTGTGCGCGAGGAACGTTCCTTCTGCTTAAGAGGAAAGAAAAGGGAGAGGGAAACAAGTATGTGGCCTTTCGGCGTGCTAATGCTTACCGTATACTTGAGTGTTGCACGAAATGCCAAACAAAACATGCAAAATAGCAAAGAACAGCATGCAAAAGGCAATCGGTGCGAAAAACACAAAAACTTTACTGATGCACGGGGTCTGCGCCCGGCTTTGTACAAAGGGTTACATGCAACAGCGGCAAAGCTTGTACAAAAGGTGGTTGCCGGAACGGGTCACGGCAACTGCGCCTTAGGGGTGAAACTTGCGAAGATGCTCTATGTTCCAGGAGTTGCTCACCGGTAAGCCTTCTTCGGTCTCGAGGCGGACAGCGCCGGGCCTCGTAACTTGTCTCACCCGATAAGGGCCTTCCCACTTCGGCGTCAACTTGTTGGAATTCTTGGCGGACTGAACACGCCGAAGAACAAGGTCGCCTTCCTCGAGACTCCTGGCCTTGACTTTGCGGCTATGGTAGCGGCGCAAAGCTTGCTGGTATCGAGCAGCTCGTACAGCAGCCTGGAGACGTCCCTCCTCGAGGAGCAATGCGTCATCTTGCCGCAGTTGCTCTTGCTCTAGCTCATCATAAGCAAGCACTCGAGGAGATCCGTATACGAGTTCCGTGGGGAGAACTGCCTCTGCTCCATAGACTAGAGCAAAGGGTGTCTGTCCGGTGGCTCGACTTGGTGTCGTTCTGATTGACCAAAGAGCCGCCGGTAGCTCCTCTATCCAATTTCTTCCGCACTTGCGCAGCCTGTCAAAGGTCCTTGTCTTGAGTCCGCGCAGCACTTCAGCATTGGCCCTCTCCGCTTGACCGTTGCTCCTCGGGTGAGCAACAGAAGCGAAACAGACCTTGGCGCCAAGGTCTTGGACGTACTGCATGAAGGTGCGACTAGTGAATTGCGTACCGTTGTCGTTGATGATCCTGTTAGGGATCCCGAAACGGCAAACAATCGACCTGAAGAACCTGACTGCTGACTGTGCTGTCACCTTTCTCACCGGCTCCACTTCTGGCCACTTTGTGAACTTGTCGATTGCAACGTACAAGTACTCAAAGCCCCCGACGGCTCGGGGGAAGGGGCCGAGGATATCGAGCCCCCAGACCGAGAAGGGCCAGGACAAAGGGATTGTTTGGAGAGCTTGAGCTGGCTGATGAATCTGCTTTGCATGGAACTGGCACGCTTCACACTTGGTTACTAGTGCAGTTGCATCTTGGAGGGCTTCTTGCCAAAAGAACCCTTGCCGGAAAGCTTTCCCGGCAAGCGCCCTTGCGCCAATGTGGTGGCCGCATATGCCTCCGTGTATTTCCGCCAACAGTTTCTGTCCATCTTCCCTGGAGATGCATTTCAACCTGACACCATTGAGTCTTCTTCTGTACAGCTCGTTGTCCACGAACTGGTACATACTTGACTGTCTGGTTATCTTCTCTATTTCTTCTGGGTCGTCGGGAAGTTCTCCAGTTTGAAGGAAGCGGACGATCTGCTGCGCCCATGCCGGAGCCTGAGGCTCAACGGCAAGGACTAAAGGCTCGAGGGCCGCTGCGGGAACCTCAGCTTCTACGGCAAGGACCTCTGGTTCTGCCGGAGCTGAAGGTCCCCCGGCAAGCTCGCCGGGGCGAGGCTTGCCGGGAACGCTTGCTTCAACTGTACAAGCCCGAGGACTTGCAGGAGCAAACTGTTCCTCAGCGTTCTGGTTGTTGATCTTGGGGACCTTGGCGGCGGTTTCAGGAAGATCCGCCGGCAAGTAGTCGCCGGAGACCAACTTTCTCTTCTTGGACTGCCCAATTGATGGTGTAACGGATGGTTGAGTCAGCTTGAGCAGGAAGGTCCCTGGTTCCACAGGTAACTTCATCGCAGCACACTTTGAAAGGCCATCTGCAATCTCATTCTGAGCTCTTGGGACGTGCTCCATCTGCAAAACTTCAAAGTGCTCCTCAAGCTTCCTCACTTCATCGACATAGGCTTCCATCAAAGGGCTCTGATAGCTCTTGTTAACTTGCCGGACCACCAACTGAGAATCGCCCCGCACAATCAGCTTTCTGATCCCAAGTTCGGCCGCAATCCTGAGGCCGGCAAGCAAGCCTTCATATTCTGCAGTGTTGTTTGTCGCTTGCTCCCTGGGAAAGTGCATCTGGATAACATATTTGAGGTGCTCTCCGGTGGGCGCGATGAGTACCACGCCAGCACCGGCGCCTTGCAGCGAGAAGGCACCGTCAAAATACATTATCCATTCACTTGTAGCTTCTTGTACGGGTGTACTTGTTTCTTGAACTTCTTCATCGGGCGTTGGAGTCCACTCAGCTATGAATTCTTCCAAGGCTCGGCTCTGTATGGTTGAAGTGCTTTCAAATTTGAGTCCAAAGCTTGACAGCTCCAGTGCCCACTCAACGATCCTGCCTGTTGCTTCTGGGTTGTGTAATATCCTCTTCAGCGGAAAGCGAGTGACCACTGTTATTTCATGGGCTTGGAAGTAATGGCGCAGCTTTCTCGAGGCCATGAGGAGGCCGAAAAGCAACTTTTGCACACCAGAGTATCTTGATCTAGCCCCCTGGAGAAGGGAACTTACAAAATACACTGGGCGCTGCACCATCTTCTTCCGCACCTCTCCTTGTTCCTGCGCAGAGTCATCCTTGTCGGGGCCAGAGCTTGCCGGAGCAGCCCCCTGCTTGTCGCTGGATTCGCTTGCCGGTGGTGCTGACTCCTCGTCGGACTCCCTCTCCGCTACTAACGCAGCACTAACCACCTGGTTGGTTGCCGCTAAGTATAGCAACAACTTTTCCTGTGGTCTAGGTGCGACAAGTATGGGAGTGGAGGACAGGTACCGTTTCAAATCCTGCAGCCCCGCCTCCGCTTCCGGAGTCCACTTCATGGGACCTGCCTTCTTCAAGATTTTGAAGAAAGGTAGGGCGCGTTCTGCAGACTTTGAAATGAACCTACTGAGGGCAGCCACACAACCTGCAAGCCTCCTGACATCCTTGAGTCGCTTTGGGGCCTCTATCTGCTCAATGGCTTTAATCTTGTCGGGGTTGGCTTCAATCCCCCTCTGTGATACAAAGAACCCGAGAAGCTTGCCGGAGGGGACTCCAAAGACGCACTTCTCGGGGTTCAACTTGAGCTGTATTCTGCGCAGGTTCTGAAACGTTTCCTCCAAATCTTGGATCAGGGTTTCCTTGCTCTTGCTCTTCACCACGATGTCATCCATGTAAGCCTCTACATTCCTGTGGATCTGTGGCTCAAAAGCAGTGTATACTACCCTTGCAAAGGTTGAGCCTGCATTCTTCAATCCAAATGGCATGCGAATAAAGCAATAAGTACCACATGGAGTGATAAATGCAGTCTTCTCTTCATCCTCCTTGGCCATGAAGATCTGATGATAGCCTGAGTATGCATCAAGAAAACAGAGTAGCTCACATCTGGAAGTGGAGTCAACGATCTGGTCAATGCGCGGCAAAGGGAATGGATCCTTGGGACACGCTTTATTCACATCGGTGAAGTCTATACACAGTCTCCATTTCCCGTTGGCCTTGCGCACGACGACTGGATTTGCCAACCACGTCGGATGGATCACACCTCTAACTAGGCCTGCTGCTTCTAGCTTCTTGATTTCTTCGTTGATGAACTCTTGACGCTCCACGGCTTGCTTCCTCACTTTCTGCTTCATGGGCCGCGCATGAGGACAGACAGCAAGCTTGTGCTCAATTACCTTCCTGGGAACACCGGGGATGTCAGATGGTTGCCAGGCAAACACATCGACATTCGCCCGCAGGAAGGCAACGAGCGCGCTTTCCTATTTGCTGTCAAGGGTGGCACTGATGGTGAAGGTACCACCAGTGCCGTCCTCCTTTGCGGACACTTTCTTGGTTGCCGGAGGAGCAGCCATTCCTTTCTTACTCTTGCCGGTGGAGCTCGATGGAACGTCCTCGACGGCAGCGCAGCACTCCGAAGAGGTGCGGTTGCCGGAGTGGGTCCCAGAGCACTTGCCGGACTTGGTCTTCGTCTTCTTCCCCCCGGGAGCTTCAGCGGCAAGAGTATCCTTCTCGGCCGCAGCTGCCGCATCCCGGTAGATCTTGTCGGCGCAGATAAGCGCATCCTTCTTGTCGCCGTGGACAGTGATGACGCTTATCGGCCCCGGCATCTTGAGCACGTTGTAGGCATAATGGAAAGCTGCCATGAACTTGGCGAGGGCAGGACGGCCGAGTATTCCATTGTAGGGCAACGGAATATCGGCGACGTCGAAAGTGATGCGCTCAGTCCTGAAGTTGAGCTCCCCGCCAAAGGTCACCGGCAGAGTAATCTTTCCCTTGGGCTTGCTCCTTCCCGGGTTGATTCCTTGGAATGAACCGGTCTCTTCGAGCTCGCCATCTGGAATCTGGAGTTTCTTGATCACAGCGGAGGAGATCAAGTTCAGCCCGGCCCCGCCGTCAACCAACATTTTGGTGACCTTGAGGTTGCGGATGGTGGGAGAAACCAGCATCGGCAAGCACCCGACCGCAGTGGTGCGGTCAGGGTGATCCTCAAGATCAAAAACGATGGGCGTGCTGGACCATTTGAGGAGCCTGCGCGACTCCACGGGCGGCTCCGCTGCGTTTACTTCACGCACCCACTGCTTTAATTGGCGGTGGGAGGTGTGCAGGGAGGCGCCACCGTCGACGCACAGGACCTCTGTGGCCTTCTGGAACTCCTGCTCGCTGTTCTCCTCGTCCTCCATGTCTTCATCGTCGTCCTCTTCGTCCTTGTCGCGGCCCCGGGGAGGTCGATCTCCTTGCCGCTGCTTGGCCTTGCCGCGGCGCCCTCCCCGGCCGTTGAACGGCCGCTTCTTGCTTGTCTCCTCCCCGCCACCTTGGGCCTTCTCCTTGTCGCGCCTCTCGTACTCAGCTTTCTGCTGCTCGACGAGATATTCGACGCGCTTGCAGTTGGAGAGATCGTGACCCTTGGTGCGGTGGATCTTACAGTATTGCTTGTCGGAGCTGCCCGGCTTGTCGGCCGCCGCTGCAGGGGCGGGCTCCTTGCCGGAGCCGCCAGCCTGCGCTTGCTTGGCGGGGGCCTCCTTGCCGGACTTCTCGACGGCAAGCACCTCCTTCTTGCCTTTTCTTCTGTTATTCCGCCGCCGGCTCTTCTTTGCCGGGGCGGCGTCGTCGCTGTCGCTTCCTCCTGCGCCAGCATCCTCCCCGGGGAGTCTCCTCCCTTCTTCGGCGCGTGCGCACTTGTCAGCAAGAGCGTAGAGCTCGCTGACGTCCCGAATCTTGGTCATCGCCATTTCCTCACGCATGCGGCGGTTACGCACGTTCTGGTGGAACGCGCTGATAACCGCGGCAGGGTGGACATCAGGGATGTTGTGCTGCACACGGCTGAAGCGTTGGATGTACTTGCGCAGGGTCTCGCCTTCCTTCTGGGCCAAGATGTGGAGATCGCTCTCCTGGCCGTGAGCTTTGTGGCCGCCGGTGAAGGCGCCAACAAACTGGTGGCAAAGGTCGGCCCAAGAAGAGATGGAACCTTCCGGCAAGTGCATAAGCCACGAACGGACGTTCGGCTTTAGCACGAGCGGAAAGTAGTTCGCCAAGATCTTCTCGTCGCGCCCCCCGGCAGCTTGCACTGCGATGGTGTAGACGCTGAGAAAATCCGAGGGGTGCGTCTTGCCGTCGTACTTCTCAGGTACGTCGGGCTTAAAATTCTTCATGCTGGGCCACTGGACGCGCCGCAGCTCGCGGGTGAACGCAGGGCAGCCTGCCGCGTACGGCAAGTCGCCTGGCTCACCGGGCGCGTGTGCGTCGACAGTGTTCCCAGCTCTCTTGTCTGATTGTCGCCGTGCTTCTCGGCGGCGCTCGATTGTGGTCCGAGCGTCTTCTTCTCGCCGGTCGTCGAGGACTTGGCGCTGGTCCCGACGGGCCCGCGGGTCCGACGAGGCTGTGGAGCCATCGTCGGCGTTGTTCCGGCGGGGCGGCGTCTTCTGCTTCTGCGGCGGGGAGTGCACGCTTGTCGCACCCCCGGCGGTCTTGTCGCCGTCAGCCTTCGTCTTCTCAGCTTGCCGCGGCCGTGAGGTCGACGGCTGCTGTGGAGAATCGTTGTTGGCGAAGTCTATCAGGCTCCGGATGGTGGCCCTCCATTCTTCGGCCTTGTCGGCCGCTGGAGGGAAGTCGAGGAGCAGTTGCGCTCTTGCGAGCGCTTCTGCTGGAGTGGAGGGGAACGCGGGCGAGCGATGCGAGGAGCGGGATACGCTCGGACTTCTAACGACGTTAGAAGGAGCGGGGTCCCGCGCCGGCGCCTTTGCTTTGCTTGTGCCCGGACGGGGGTCCGGAGCGTCCCGCGAGCCTCCGGTTTGGCCTTGTCCCAGCAAGCGGATGCCACCTCCCGTGACATGGCGCTGCTGGGTCGTTGTGTGCTGAGAGGGACGCGGCGCGTCCACGGAGACCGAGGTTCGGTCGTCCGTCCTGTTCTTGGATCTAGTGGCGCCGTGAGTGTCCTCGCCGGCGGCCACTCTTCCGACGGCGTCTCCCCCGCCCACCGTTGGCTCCGGTGGTGGCGGGTGAGACGCAGACGGGCCTCCGACCTCCGAAGCCTTCTTCTTCGGGGCCATGGAGTTGTCGCTGGTGAAGTTGATGAATCTGGAGAGGTTGATGAAGAATGCGCCCGCGCGAACGCCGGATCAGGTTCGCACAACCTCGACGCCCCCTACCTGGCGCGCCAAAGATGTCGGGGGAAACTGTCCGCCACGGACACCTATGGGACCGGAGCCCCTTGTCTGTGCGGTACGAGGGCGGAGGGAGCACAAAGAGCAGATCGTAGCGAGCACGCGGGCAGTTTTACCCAGATTCGGGCCGCGGTAGACGCGTAAAACCCTACTCCTGCTTAGTTGTGTATTGAGTTTGAGTGCTCGGGAGCTTGAAGAAGCAGCTACACCGAGCGTGAGAGTGATTTAGGTTCCGAACCCCCTCCACGTTGTGCATGGGCCTCCTTTTATAGTGCAAGGGGTCACCGACAGGTGTCAACGTAGGAGAAAGGGGTAAAAACGTAAAAGAGGTCGTAGTTGTAACAGTGCGGGAACAGTGGAGCTACAGTGCAGAACAGTGGTCTATACCTACTTAGACAGTGGGGGACAAGGGCATTCAATGCCCGTCGCCGTCGACCCCAAAAGTTCCCGCCTTAGCGTCTCCGTTTGCCACGGCGATGGATCCACCACCGTGGAGTGCCACCGTGTCCCCCAGGCTGCACAGCCATCCGCCACGCGTCCCCGGATAGGCCCCAGGACGACGCGTGGGCCGATGAGCTGGAGCGCGGGCACACGGCGCAGCCTTCCCGGCAAGCACCTTGCCGGGGCCTTGATCTTGCCGGGCCCGGGAGCTTGCCGCTCCCCGGGCCCTTGCCGGGTCTTCTAGCCTTCCTGGCAAGCTCCTCTTGCCAGGGCCTTGTGCTAGTGAGGTAGTCTTGAGCCTGGTACGGCCTTCCCGGCAAGCTCCTCTTGTCGGGGTCTCGATCTTCCTTCTTGTATACTTTGTTTTTGAATGGTTTGATAGGGAGCAGGAAGGTCTCCGGCGAGCACGCGGTAAACCCTGCCGCGGGAAGCTGCGACTGCCCGTGCACAAGTTGGGGTACTGAGGTACCCCTACCTTAGTACACCGACAATAATCCCAATCAAATGAAAATATAAATGCATTTCGTAGTTATTACTTTGTAGGATGCAACAAAACCAACCATAACTCTACATGATCCATTCTAAAGCAACATTTTGAACACCTTTGAACACATCCCAATGTGTGAATGAAACATGTAGAGAGAGCTTGTGAAGTGGAGAAATGGCAGGAGAGAGATGTGTGCGCTGAACACACAAGATATACCCCATTTAAGAAAGAGAAATTGGGCGGGAAAGATTGTATGTATGTGGGCGAGAGAGTAGGAGACAAACCTCACGACAGAGAAAGAGAGAGAGGAGTAGGAGGAAGTTCGGTATATGAGAAAGATGGAGACATGTAATATACGTGAGATGCGTGTTCATCCGAATTTTATACATGTGGAAGGAGAAGAAACAACAGGTTTAATGAGAGAGCTGGAAAAACATGGACGAGAGGGGAAGGATCTCGTAGGTTGAGGGATTGATAATTTTGCGCGGGAGAGAGAGGGGGAGGAGTCAGTTAGCAGTCATCACGTCATCCTGCTTCCAAATGTCCCCGCATTCTCTAGTGCAGTCTGGTCGCCGTCTTTGATCTTCTCGATGCCCTCTTTGAAGATTGAGGTGGTGTGCATGTGCTACGTCTTGAGCATGCGTTGCTTTTGGCTTGAAGATGAAAGGGTGATACAGCAAAGTAGCGTAAGTATTTCTCTCAATATTGAGAACCAAGGTATCAATCCAGTAGGAGACAACGCACAAGTCACCTAGTACCTACACAAACAATCAAGAACCTTGCAACCAACACGATAAAGGGGTTGTCAATCCCTTCACGGTCACCCGCAAAAGTGAGATCTAATAAAGATACTAAAGTAAATATTTTTGGTATTTTTGTTGTATAGATTGGAAAGTAAAGATTGCAAAATAGTAAACGAGATGCGATGTAAATAAAATAGATTCAATATAATAGGAAAGAGACCCGGGGGCCATAGGTTTCACTAGTGGCTTCTCTCAAGATTGCATGTATTACGGTGGGTGAACAAATTACTGCCGAGCCATTTATAGAAAAGCACATGGTTATGAAGATATCTAAGGCAATGATCATGAATATAGGCATCACGTCCGCGTAAAGTAGACAGAAATGATTCTGCGTCTACTACTATTACTCCACACATCGACCACTATCCAGCATGCATCTAGAGTATTAAGTTCATAAGAACGGAGTAACGCATTAAGCAAGATGACATGATGTAGAGGGATAAACTCAAGCAATATGATATAAACCCCATCTTTTTATCCTCAATGGCAACAATGCAATACGTGCCTTGCTGCCCCTACTATCACTGGGAAAGGACACCGCAAGATTGAACCCAGAGCTAAGCAATTCTCCCATTGCAAGAAAGATCAATCTAGTAGACCAAACTAAACCGATAATCCGAAGAGACTTGCAAATATATCAAATCATGCATATAAGAATTCAGAGAAGAATCAAATAATATCCATAGATAATCTTGTTCATAAATCCACAATTCATTGGATCTCGGTAAACACACCGCAAAAAGTATTACATCAAATAGATCTCCAAGAGAATCGAGGAGAACTTTGTATTGAGAACCAAAGAGAGAGAAGAAGCCATCTAGCTAATAACTATGGACCCGAAGGTCTGTGGTAAACTACTCACGCTTCATTGGAGGGGCTATGGTGTTGATGTAGAAGCCCTCTATGATCGAGTCCCCCTCTAGTAGATCGCCGGAAAAGGCCCAAAGATGGGATCTCATGGGTACATAAGTGTGGGGACCCCGACTCATAAGTTGAGATCACCGGATGCACGTGTACAGTGATCCAAGAGATCAATGCTCACTGAACAGAGAGTAGCGGAATAACAAGAGTCTTACATCCATACATACCGTCTTACACAAATTATGACCATTATGGTCAAGTCTTACATAGATAAAGCCTCAACGGCTGAACATCAAATAAACTCGGGTAGCGAAAGTCTTCATAGATAAGTAGAACCCATGCCATCTGCCTTAACCCTACAGGCATTCTGACTGGGAAAGCGTCCTAGTTTGCATGTTCTTCTCCAAAGAATTCTTCTTCAAATTCCTACTATTCCATGCCTGGCCAATTAAATAACCAGTGGCAAGCCAATGAGTACTTTGAATGTACTCGCAAGCAACCCATGATTTGGTTCGAAGTAACAATGCAATTGTACAACATGTCAGCAACCTAGCTTCAACTAGTTGAGCTGCCCTATCAACTTGTGAGATATGCATCAATGCACATGGGTAACCGTGAGAAAGGTTACAGATATCAACATAAATAGAGTTTGGATCAAAGCCATTACGTTCAACATGTCATGTCACCACCTTGACACGAATAGTTCTCTTACACACACACATGCACCGAGATTGTAAAATTTCTGGACATAGTTTAAGTAGCACCTCCCAACTGTCCATGATCGTGGACACGGCTATTCCAATAGTTTCACACTCTACTGAGGTTGCACACTTTACCCACAAGATCCGGTAAGCTTTTGTGTCATCCACAATCCCACAGTACCTCAAGTACTCATGGGAAGCACCCCGATCATTATCTTTCCCTAGACGATACTAACATAGGGTCCACTCGTTGATACACGGCCCTCGTGTATAAGCAAAAGATCGTGGGACTTTCCCCTTTTTCACATTATCACGCATACATGAAGGGGCCAACGGTGTGTCTCGTGCCCTGTAAAAACAGTCATGGCCGCCTATCCAAGCACGACCCCGACCCGAGAGTGACCTCAAGTCACCCCCGTAACTAATAATATGGGCACCATGCTAGTATCAGCCTAAGTAATCGGTAATGCCACGTCCCATAAAGGGGTAGAGTGGTTGCACATGTTTGGTTGGGATGGTAATCACACATAAATCTAATCCATCATTTTACACACACACCAAAAGCTTTCTTCGGTACACCACTTCTTCCTCAAGTGGTGACCTTAGATCAACATCACCCAAGGGCATTAGGGGCACACGATGGGGTTTTCGAAAGATTGTAACCATGAAGAGTTTATGGTACACATGCAACATTATGCATCAACAACTATTTGCTTTCATGAACAAGGTAAAGTCATGAGTAGGGTATGCACCATTTGTGGTTCACAACAAGTTCACCACCATCATTATTTCATCATCATGCATTCGGAAAAAGGGTACCGATGAACAAGAGGGGTGTCATGGTCAAAGGGTTATTTGCCTTGATTGGCTTGGTCTTCAAAGTCTTCAAATCCTTCTCCTTCTTCTTCTTCAGCAACTTCGTCAAATACGGTATCTAATCGTCGCAAGAAAATAACCAAAAAAATAAGACAATAATAAAAAATAGAAAAGTCAAAGTGCTCAGAAAAATGTCAAGCCTATTTTCATAAAATACTAGGAGAAAAACTAACAAGGGGAAAATTATTAGTTTGTGATTTGGAGTTGCAGAATAGAATGGATGGATTTTTAAACAGAGGTTTCATTGTTCAAATTTGAATCTAAATTTGAACATTACAGAAAAGGTTCATGAATATGTAGGAAAGTTACACCATTTAATAGGTGGGAATTTTAACAGATTTGTGGAATTGGAATTACTTAATTTGGATAATTATTAAAATCTGTGGAATTATTTGAAGATGCACAGAAAAAGAAAAAGGAAATTGGCACTGTGTCACTGGGCCGGAAAGGCCACAGTGCAGCAGGCCCAGAGGGAAATCAGCCCACGCGAGGTGGCCACGTCGAAGGCGTACAAGCGGAATACGCCTTCAGCCGACGGGCGAACCGGTGCGCGTGCGCGTGCGTTTTTGAACCTGACGAGTGGGTCCCACCCGTCAGGGCATGAGGCTGACGGACAGGGCCCATGGCCGCCGTCGTCTACCTCCGTCTAGAGCCGACGGTGGGCTCGCTGCTGGCAATCTAGGCACGGTTGAAGGTGGGGAAGGTGCCGTTGGGCTCGGCAGGATGTCGTCGTTCTGGTGGAAGAGGAGTTGGCCGTCGGAATGGCCTGGCTCGCCGGCGACGAAGTGGCTGGGCGGCGGCGCGTCGGGTGGTGGAGGAATAGCTCCGACCGACCTGTGATTGATGTGGAAAAGAGAGGGGAATCAATCAGTGGGTCCGTGCGGTTCCGAATCGACTGAGAGAGAGGGCAGAGGAGGCGTGTACCTCTGGATCGACGGCGACCCGAGGCGGCGAAGCTTCAGTTGATCCCGAGCACAGAATCCCCTTGAGGGCGTTTGAGTGGTGTGAGCGTGTTCTTGGAGGTGTGAGGGGAGGCGGATGCCATTGGAGTGGACCAGGGCTGGCTTATATAGCTGGGTGCCGGTCCACCGTGGACTTGTGCGCCCGCGAGGTCACGGGCGAGGCCAGAGGCCGTGAGGGCTCTCGTGGGCGAGTCCAGACCGTTGTGGATGAGGTCCACGACCAGAGGAGGGAAAAGAAGGAGCGGGGGAGGCTCCAGAGAGCTCGCGCGTGTGAGGCTGAGGATTGGAGCTTGCGGGCGGCCGGCGCGTGTGAGGGAGGCCATAGGAGGGAGAAGGAGGAGGAAAACTAGGCCGTGGCGTGTCGTGGACGTCGAGGCGCCTCGGCTGGCGCGAGAGGGGGAGCTGAGGTGGCCGGAGGCGCTTGGCCAGGAGCGGCTATAGTGCCAGAGCGCACTGTAGCGTGCCAGAGTGCGCGTATGGCCGGTGTTGGCATTGTTTAGTCGTCGTGGGCGCGGACAATGGTTTCTGGTAGCTAAGGGGGTGTAAACAATAGGGAAATGGCTTTGGATGCTCTGGAGAGCTTCTAGAATGAGAGGGGTTGAGAGAGAGGAGTGTAAGCGGCTATCCAGAGAGGTAAAAGAGGTGGTTTCACCCCTCAATCATTGAGCTCAGGTGTTGCTGTTGTTACTCGAGGTAGAAGAGTACCTAGTGGGGTTGTGGTAAAAAATTGGTCTCAGTTGGATTAGTGGAAGAAGCCAAAGTTGTTGCTTTGATAATTGGTCAGAAGGTGTTTGTAGTTTGCTTGGGCAAGAAGATGGATTTCCTTTGGCATGAGACTCCAGATGGTGAAATGGCACATATAGTTAGGCCCTTCCACCAATTTTGAGCTCATTTGGGCAAAGTTGCCAATGCAACTTTTGTAAACCCTAGAAATCAATAGAAATGCATTTATCAAGATCTAGTCATGCAAGACCATTCCCCTTGATGCACCACTTGGTGTAGTGTCATCATTTGAGGTTGTGAACAAGTCCACACAGTTTGGGGTTATTTGTCATAAGTTGGCAATGTAAAGTTGTTCAAATTTGCATCTGAACAGAAATTCTTTTGGGGCACTTTTGTGAACCAAAACAATTTGGATTGAGTTGAAACTTTGCAAGGTCATCATAATATACATAAGTTACTTTTTAGAATTTTCCTGGAATTTGTAGAGAATATTTCCTTTGTAAATATTTCAAAAGCTTAAAATATCCAGAAAGGGTTTTTGAGGGATTTGTCCAATATTTTGAACATGACCATGTGTTTAAACTCTTATATATGGACAATATATGTCATATGAGTCTCCCTGAATTTTCTCAAATATTTTAGAAACACTTAAATAATTTTAACCTAGTAAAGACCATTTCTGTACTAAAGAAAAAGCCTTTAAATAAAATAGGTAAATAAATTTTAAAATTATAATTTTGTGGTTTGGGGGAGTCCTATACCTAATAGGATTCAAATAAACCTTTTGAAAGATTTTTCACAGCCCAAATCAAGTACTTGCAATGCAAATATCAATTTAGGGGTTTTTGGAAAACTAATTTTAGAAAATACTATTTGGCCAAATTATTTTGTAAGAAAATACTATACTGTTCTATACACAAGGTATGATCATTGGGCAGAAGTTTGGAGCAGAGAGATGAAGTATAGAAGGTGAAGCTATGTTGACCTTAGAGAGCACTTGGAATCACACAGAGGGAAAACCCAACTCCAAATAAAAAGCCAAATGATGCAAAAGTTTTTGTTGGTCCAAATTTTCATACTTTATTAATGCAATACCCATGTTACAAAATGCAAGGTGTGAAAAGAAGGTTGCGGTGGTGGAAACGTGGTTTCGTGGCTCTCCCTGAAGTTTCTACGGTATAAGAGTATATATAGGCGGAAGAAGTACGTCAGTGGAGCTACGACGGGTCCACGAGGGTGGGGGCGCGCCTACCCCCTGGGCGTGCCCTCCTACCTCGTGGCCTCCTCATGGAGTTCCATCCTTCGAATCCCAGTCTTCTGGATTGCTTTTGGTCCAAGAAAGATCATCGCGAAGGTTTCATTCTGTTTGGACTCCGTTTGGTATTCCTTTTCCGCGAAAATCTAAAATAGGCAAAAAAAACAGAAATTGGCATTGGGCCTCCGATTAATAGGTTAGTCCCAAAACTAATATAAAAGAGCATATTAAAGCCCATTAAACATCCGAAACAGATAATATACTAGCAAGGAACAATCAAAAATTATAGATACGTTGGAGACGTATCGAGCATCCCCAAGCTTAATTATTGCTCGTCCTCGAGTAGGCAAATGATAAAAACAGAATTTTTGATGTGGAATGCTACCTAACATAATTATCAATGTAATTTTCTTTATTCTGGCATCAATGTTCAGATCCTAAATATTCAAGACAAAAGTTTAATATTGACATAAAAATAATAATACTTGAAGCATACTAACAAAGTAATCATGTCTTCTCAAAATAACATGGCCAAAGAAATTTCATCCCTACAAAATCATATAGTTTGGCTATGCTCCATCTTCTTCACACATAATATTCAAATCACGCATAACCCCGGTTTCATCCAAGCAATTGTTTCATACTTTAGTATTCTCAAACTTTTTCAACTTTCACGCAATACATGAGCGTGAGCCATGGACATAGCACTAGAGGTGGAATACACTGGTGGTTGTGGAGAAGACAAAAAGGAGGAATATGGTCTCATATCAACTAGGCGTATTAATGGGCTATGGAGATGCCCATCAATAGATATGAATGTGAGTGAGTAGGGATTGCCATGCAACAGATGCACTAAAGCAATAAATGTATGAAAGCTCAACAAAAGAAACTAAGTGGGTGTGCATCCAACTTGCTTGCTCACGAAGACCTAAGGCATTTTGAGGAAGCCCATTGTTGGAATATACAAGCCAAGTTTTATAATGAAAATTCCCACTAGTATATGAAAGTGACAAAACAAGAGACTCTCTATCATGAAGATCATGGTGCTACTTTGAAGCACAAGTGTGGAAAAAAGATAGTAGCATTGTCCCTTCTCTCTTTTTCTTTTTTTTTCTTTTTTGTTCATTGGCTTATTTGGCCTTTTCTTTTTTCTCTTTTTTTCAATGGCTTCTCTGGCCTTTCCCTTTTTTTTAGAGTTTTTATAATTTATGCCACCTGTTGTGTCCCACTACTCAGTTTTGCCACTAGGAATTTCAACCGCTCAAAAATGCCATCGCTTTGTTGGACACATGCTCAAAAATGCCACTGGACACCATTATTGTGATCTCAAATCTCTTTTCCCATGTTATAATGACATAAATACCTATGGACCAACATGCCAGCTCTCCCTCTATCTCATTACAATAAAGTGTGGGGCCTACTTGATCCCGACAGCGTTCTTATTTTCTCGTAAAATTATTGCTTGGTTACTCCTGACAAATGGGGCCACACTTATCATTGTGAGATAGAGAGAACCGACATGTCGATCTAGGCTTATTTTTGTCATATAACATGGTCAACCGATTTGACGTGAAAATAACAATGTCTAATGGCATTTTTGAGCAAACATCCAATGGAACGATGGCATTTTTTAGATATCTAGTGGCAGTTTTGAGCAAGCATCTCATAGATCGATGGCATTTTTTAGTAGTTGTAACTTCCAATGGCAAAACTGAGTAGTGAGACACAACCAGTGGCATAAATGATAAAACCCTTTTTTTATTTCCTCACACGGGACAATGCTCTAATAATGATGATCATCACACTTCTATATTTTTTTACAACTCAAGGATTAAAACTCGATACTTAGAACAAAATATGACTCTATATGAATGCCTCTAGCGGTGTACCGAGATGTGCAATGAATCAAGAGTGACATGTATGAAAAAATTATGAAGGGTGGCTTTGCCACAAATACGATGTCAACTACATGATCATGCAAGGCAATATGACAATGATGAAGCGTGTCATAATAAACGGAAGGGTGGAAAGTTGCATGGCAATATATCTCGGAATGGCTATGGAAATGCCATAATAGGTAGGTATGGTGGCTGTTTTGAGGAAGGTAAATGGTGGGTTTATGGTACTGGCGAAATTTGCGCGGTACTACAGAGGCTAGCAATGGTGAAAGGGTGAGAGTGCGTATAATCCATGGACTCAACATTAGTTATAAAGAACTCACATACTTATTGCAAAAATCTACAAGTCATCGAAAACCAAGCACTACACGCATTCTCCTAGGGGAAGGGTTGGTATGAGTTAACCATCGCGCATCCCGACCTCCACACAAAGGAAGACAATCAAAGAAATACCTCATGCTTCAAATTTGTTACACAATGGATACCATATGTGCATGCTACGGGACTTGCAAACCTCAACACAAGTATTCTTCAAATTCACAATTACTCTACTAGCATGACTCTAATATCACCATCCTTATATCTCAAAATAATCATCAGGCATCAAACTTCTCATAGTTTTCAACGCATTTTATATGAATTTTTTTATTATACCCATCTTGGATGCACGTCATATTAGGACTAGTTTTATAGCCAAAGAAAATTACCATGCTGTTATAAAAGACTCTCAAAATAATATAAGTGAATCATGAGAGATCAATATTTTCTATAAAATAAAACCAACACCGTTCTCTAAAAAGATATAAGTGAAGCACTAGAGCAAAATTATCTAGCTCAAAAGATATAAGTGAAGCACATAGAGTATTCTAATAAATTATGATTCAAGTGTGTCTCTCCTAAAGATGTATTCAGCGAGAATGATTGTAGAAAACTAAAAAGCAAAGACTCATATCATACACGACGCTCCAAGCAAAACACAAATCATGTGGTGAATAAAAATATAGCCTCAAGTAAAGTTACCGATAGACGAAGACGAAAGATGGGATGCCTTCCCGGGGCATCCCCAAGCTTAGTCTTTTGGTTGTCCTTGAATTTTACCTTGGGGTGCCTTGGGCATCCCCAATCTTAGGCTCCTGCCTCTCTTTATTCTATAGTCCATCAAATCCTTACCCAAAAACTTGAAAACTTCACAACACAAAACTTAACAGAAAATCTCGTGAGCTCCGTTAGTATAAGAAAATAAACCACCACTTTAAGGTACTGTAATGAACTCATTCTTTATTTATATTGGTGTTAAACCTACTGTATTCCAACTTCTCTATGGTTCATACCCCCCGATACTACTCATAGATTCATCAAAATAAGCAGACAACACATGAAAAACAGAATATGTCAAAAACAGAATAGTCTGTAGCAATCTGTAAATTTTAAATACTTATTTAACTCCAAAAATTATGAAATAAACTATTGGACGTTAGGAATTTTTCTATTAATCATCTGCAAAAAGAATCAACCTAAAAGAACTCTCTAGAAAAAAATGGCAGCTAATCTCGTGAGTGCAAAAGTTTCTATTTTTTACAGCAAGATCGCAAAGACTTCACCGAAGTCTTCTCAAAGGTTCTACTTGGCGCAAATACTAATTAAAGGATAAAACCACATCTAAACAGAATATAGATGAATTATTTATTACTAAATAGGAGCAAAAAGCAAAGAATAAAAATAAAATTGGGTTGCCTCCCAACAAGCGCTATCGTTTAACGCGCCTAGCTAGGCAGAAAAACTCAAATAGATCTAGGTATTATCATCTTTGGTATGCAATCCATAAGTGGCTCTCATAATAGATTCATAAGGAAATTTAATTTTCTTTCTAGGAAAGTGCTCCATGCCCTTCCTTAACGGATATTGGAATATAATATTTCCTTCTTTCATGTCATTGATTGCACCAATCGTTCTAAGGAAAGGTCTACCAGGAATAATAGGACATGTAGGATTGCAATCTCTATCAAGAACAATGAAATCTACGGGCACATAATTCCTATTTGCAACAATAGGAACATCATTAATTCTTCCCATACGTTTCTTAATGGTGGAATTCGCAAACTGCAAATTTAAAGAACAATCATCAAATTCACGGAAACCTAGCACATAACACAAGGTTTTTGGAATCGTGGAAACACTAGAACCCAAATCACACAAAGCATAGCATTCATAATCTTTAATCTTAATTTTAATAGTAGGTTCCCACTCATCAAAAAGTTTTCTAGGGATATAAACTTCTAGCTCAAACTTTTCTTCATAGGATTCCATTAAAGCATCAACCATATGTCTAGTAAAAGCTTTATTTTGATTATAAGCATGAGGAGAATTTAACACGGATTGCAACAAGTTAATACAATCTATCAAAGAGCAGTTATAATAATTAAATTCCTTGAAATCCAAAATAGTGGGTTCATTGCTATGTAAAGTTTTGACCTCTTCAATCCCACTTTTATTAATTTTTGCATCAAGATCTAAAAACTCTGAATCATTGGGACGCCTTTTAACTAAAGTTGACTCATCTTCAGTCCCATCTTTATCAAGATTCATATTATAAAACAAATATTTAGTAGAAGTCACATCAATCACTTTTATATATTCATCATTATTATCATAACAACTAGATGAACACGCTTTCACAAAGCAATCTTTTTTAGCAGGCATCCTAGCGGTTCTTTATTTACACTCATCAATGGAAATTCCCATGGCTTTGAGAGACTCATTGATGTCATGCTTACGTGGAATAGATCTAAGTTTCCAAGAATCAACATCAAGAGAAATTATATCCACGTTCCTAGCCAATTCATCAATCTTAAGAAGTTTTTCTTCAATCATAACATTAAAACTCTTTTGTGAAATCATAAATTCCTTAACACTATTATCAAAATCAGAGGACATATTTTTATAATTTCCATAAGAATTGTTGTAGGAATTTCCATAATTATTAGAGGAATTACTAGGAAAAGGCCTAGGATTAAAGTTTCCTCTATAAGCATTGTTACCAAAATTATTCCTACCAACAAAATTCACATCCATAGATTCATTAGTATTATCAATCAAAGTGGATAAAGGTATATCATTAGGATCAACATTAGTACCCTTGCTAGCAAACAACTTCATAAGTTCATACATCTTTCCACTCAAAACATTAACTTCTTCAATTGCATGCACTTTTTTACTAGTGGAAGATCTCTCGGTGTGCCATTGAGAATAGTGAACCATTAAATTATCTAGGAGTTTAGTAGCTTCTCCTAAAGTGATTTCTATAAAAGTACCTCCCGCAGCCGAATCTAAAAGATTTGTAGAAGCAAAGTTCAAACCGACATAAAAATTTTGTATAATCATCCATAGATTCAAACCATGCGTGGGACAATTTCTTATCATAAGTTTCATCCTCTCCCAAGATTGTGCTACATGCTCATGATCAAGTTGTTTGAAATTCATAATATCGTTCCTAAGGGAGATGATCTTAGCAGGAGGAAAATACTTGGCAATAAAACAATCTTTGCACTTATTCCATGAATCAATACTATTTTTAGGCAAAGAAGAAAACCAAGTTTTGGCCCGATCTCGTAGTGAGAACGGGAATAGTTATAATTTAACAAGATCATTATCTACATCTCTTTTGTTTCGCATATCGCATAAATCAACGAAATTATTCAGATGAGATGCGGCATCTTCACTAGGAAGGCCAGAAAATTGATCTTTCATGACTAGATTCAATAAAGCAGCATTGATTTCACAAGATTCCGCATTAGTAGCGGACCAATCGGAGTGCAAATAAAATCATTATTATTGGTGTTGGAAAAGTCACATAATTTGGTATTTTCTTGAGCCATCGTGACAAAGCAAACAATCCAACACACAAGCAGACAGAAAGCAAGCGAAGACGAGAACGGAAGAGGGGCGAAGAAAAGGCAAAGGTTTTCGAAATTTGTTTTAGAAGTGGGGGAGAGGAAAACAAGAGGCGAATGGCAAATAATGTAATGCGAGGGAGAAGAGTTTATGGTGGGTACTTTGTATGTCTTGACTTGGTATAGATCTCCCCGGCAACGGCACCAGAAATCCTTCTTGCTACCTCTTGAGCATGCGTTGGTTTTCCCTTGAAGAGGAAAGGATGATGCAGCAAAGTAGCATAAGTATTTCCCTCAGTTTTGAGAACCAAGGTATCAATCCAGTAGGAGACAACACACAAGTCACCTAGTACATGCACAAACAATCAAGAACCTGCAACCAACGCGATAAAGGGGTTGTCAATCTCTTCACGGTCACTCGCAAAAGTGAGATCTAATAAAGATAGTAAAGTAAATATTTTTGTTATTTTTGTTGTATAGATTGGAAAGTAAAGATTGCAAAATAGTAAACGAGATGCGATGTAAATAAAAGAGATTCAATATAATAGGAAAGAGACCCGGGAGCCATAGGTTTCACTAGTGGCTTCTCTCAATATAGCATATATTATGGTGGGTAAACAAATTATTGCCGAACAATTGATAGAAAAGCGCATAGTTATGAAGATATCTAAGGCAATGATCATGAATATAGGCATCACATCCGTGTCAAGTAGACCGAAACGATTCTGCATCTACTAATACTACTCCACACATCGGCCGCTATCCAGCATGCATCTAGAGTATTAATTCATAAGAACGGAGTAACGCATTAAGCAAGATGACATGATGTAGGGGGATAAACTTAAGCAATATGATATAAACCCCATCTTTTTATCCTCGATGGTAACAATACAATATGTGCCTTGCTGGCCCTACTGTCACTGGGAAAGGACACCGCAAGATTGAACCCAAAGCTAAGAACTTCTCCCATTGCAAGAAAGATCAATCTAGTAGGCCAAACTAAACCAATAATTCAAAGAGATTTGCAAAGATATCAAATAATGCATATAAGAATTCGGAGAAGAATCAAATAATATGCATAGAATCTTGTTCATAAATCCACAATTCATTGGATCTCGACAAACACACCACAAAAAGTATTACATTGAATAGATCTCCGAGAGAATCGAGGATAACTTTGTATTGAGAATCAAGGAGAGAGAAGAAGACATCTAGCTAATAACTATGGACCCGAAGGTCTATGGTAAACTACTCACGCTTCATCGGAATGGCTATGGTGTTGATGTAGAAGCCCTCCATGATCAATTCCCCCTCCGGCAGATCGCCGGAAAAGGCCCCAAGATGGGATCTCACGGGTACAGAAGGTTCCGGCAGTGGAAAAGTGGTTTCGTGGCTCTCCCTGATGTTTCTAGGGTATAAGAGTATATATAGGTGGAAGAAGTACGTTGGTGGAGCTACGAGGGGCCCACGAGGGTGGGTGGCGCGCCCTCCTACCTCGTGGCCTCCTCGTGGAGTTCTAAACTTTGACTCCAAGTCTTCTGGATTGCTTTCGGTCCAAGAAAGATCACCGCGAAGGTTTCATTCCGTTTGGACTCCATTTGGTATTCCTTTTCTGCGAAACTCTAAAATAGGCCAAAAAAATAGAAACTGGCACTGGGCCTCCGGTTAATAGGTTAGTCCCAAAAATAATATAAAAGAGCATATTAAATCCCATTAAACACTGAAACAAATAATATAATAGCATGGAACAATCAAAAATTATAGATACGTTGGAGACGTATCAGCAGGCTGGGGTGCAGAGAAGCACAAGCGAGAGTGGTTGCCATATAACCTTGATGGGGATGGATTGTGTGCTCTTGGGAGGGGGAGTGTATGTGTGTGTGCGTGTGTGTCAAATATCGAGAGAAATCAAACCTATAGAGAGAATGTTTGTGTATGTGACGGAAAGCTACATGCTAAATATGGTTTTCATGAAGAGATTGTCTGTGCGAGATAGAGTTCGATGTGCAGGCCTTGAGGCGAGCAATGGCCGGGTGAGGGTGTGAAAATGTTTGGGTTGATGCATGTGTTACATGCGATCGTCCGAGGGACGGGCGAATCGAGAGAGATGGTTGTGTTGTGTTACGGATGCTCCCCCCCCCCTCTCTCTCTCTCTCTCTCTCCCGCACACACACAAGTACATAGAAGACTGTTCTCTCATGTATACACAATATCTCAGAATTGTTGTAGGTCTTTGTCTCGCTCATGCCTGATCATTTGCACATTCACACCTCTCTATGTCTCTATCACACGCACACCGTCTCCACATTGCCCTTCCGCCACAACACACATATAGACACATACACGCGTTCTCTCCGAGTCACGCACACATAGAATCAGTATTAAAAAAAAATCAAGGGGGCACCTAAAACATTCAAATCCAAATAAGCACAAACTGACGCTAAATTCAAATGAATGGACATATTGTAGCATGAAGAACTTTTCCAGGAAAAAAAGTAGAGTAATATTCGGGGATTTTTTCACACACAAAAAAAGGTTCGGTGGATGTCCTTCAAGCGCGACACGGTGACGCACCGTTCGATCGACTGCGTGGCTGCGGTGCACTCGCTTGCATAGGATTCCGTGTTGATGATGTGCTAACTAATGTGGTAGTATAAGCACAGCCTCAGTCTAATGTTTACGTGTACTAGTACGGTGTTCTTTTAAGTTTGACCAACCCTATATAAAACTAAACTAAGCTCTCATACGCGCACTCATAAATATGCGGCCGTCGTTGTGCTTCCTGGCGCCCGCCTGCTCCGGCCGACCATTTCTCGCCCATCGCCACCGTGTCCCCGCCATCCCTGTGCCATGAAGCCGAAGGCTCGCCCGCTCACGTCGTGTGTCGTCCCTCCTCGCGATGCCACCGCGATGCCAAGCACGCGAGCAGGTGGAGCCGCGTCTATGCCTGCAACATACGAAGAGGAGGACGAGCGCGTGCTCCAGCATGCCGGTGAGGAGGAGCTGGCGTGTCATTGTGGTCTCCGCCCGCGAAGAGGAGGCGCGCATGGTGGATATCGCAGCGGAAGCCGGTCGCACCCATGCTAAGCCCACAAACCAGGTGCGGATGTGGAATCTACCTTCGAGACCTTGAATGCCACGTGGATCCTGCAATCTGAAGGAACAATTCAGGTCAGTCAACTCTTGTGAGCCATTGGATACAACATGGACGGCCAGAAGGGATTCTTTAAGCTCCGAAAATGATGCACTGTTCATCTTCTCTCTCAGACATTGAGCCGCCAGCCCGCCACAAGACTAACCGCCTGCCGCCCTACCCTCCCCTGAACCGCCCGCCACCTCCATGCTCCCCCCACTCCCGCCATCCATTTAACCCCGGGCACCATCCATGTTTTTCGGCAAACTGCATTCCACACCCAACACTCATAAGATAGATCATGGGCACCCTGCCACTCTAATATAGATAGTGGGGTAGCTTGTCTATCATATTCTTCCTTCGCTCCATCGAACTTCTTTCACAAATCGACTGACCCAAATTATACTACTAGTATGTATTAAGTACAGTAGGAACACGAAGATACGAGTAGTAGTACCAACTACAAGAAGAACAGTAGTAAGACATACTAGTACTACTGTACGTACTAAAGAGTTTAAATAACGAGAAAGAACATCACATAGTTCTGCTGGGGGATCAGCACAACACACCCCTGAAATAAAACTAAGAAACTACTAGTAGTCTGCTTGAGACTGCAGTAGAACTAGCATGTGCAACGGCACTGCCACCTTACTCGGAGTCCAAGTCCACGTCCTCGACTTTGTCCTCGTCACTCTTCCTCTTCCTCTTCGCTGACACTTCTTTGCTTCAACCGGACACTAGGCTCTGCTTCTTCATCCAACCCTTGTAGATATGTAAACAAAGGTAGGCATTGGTTGTTGCGTACACGATGTGATCTTCATCTATTGTGTTCGACTCCCGTGCATAATGAAACTCTGGGTGAGGTTTCCTCAGTTGAGCGTACGAAGGATCAATCATGGTTGCTGCCAGGGTCAGCATTGAAGGCCGAGAGGAGAACACCAGGCTTTCCTGCTAGAGACCGAAGGGCTGGCCAACAATGAGGCCTATCCGACCAGGACTCTCCTATCGTTCGTAAGGTCTACAATAATGAATTTCACTCTTTTGTCCTTGAGGAAGAACTCAATATCCTGGCACCTAACGACGGCATGGCATATGTGGTAGACCAAGCACACGTTATGTACGCAAACCTGGATCACGGCGGTCTTCTTCATCTCTGCCACCTTTGGAAGCTTCTCCCTTTCCAGGACCGTGGTGTACTCAACATCTAGCCTAGCGACCCACTCATCCTTTGAACTTTCGAACATCTGTAGGAAGCGACCAAGGCATGCTTCCACCATCGCAGATCTACGGGTGTAGATGACAATGAACTTGTTGCCAGTGATGGTTCTAACCTTGTACTCACCGCCGATCATGGAGATTTGGGAGGCCATGGATTTTGGAGGCGGGTTAGCAGAAGTGGAACTGGTGTAATGTGAAAGGATGGGACAACTAGGAGCGAACTGTTGTAAGGTAGAAGACGGTGACGAGTAGGGTGTGCGAATGGTGTGGGGTGGTAGCTTGCCCGGTGGATAAATGGCTGCATGCCCCCAAAGAGTTCTCGAGTACTATGCGGGACTCACTAGATGTCATGTCTACTAGACCCATATCATAGGCTTGACGGTATAGCTTCTGCGTGTTCGCACACCATGCCGGCACATGCATGTAACTTCACTTAATTCGGTCGACCGTCACGCCTCCCACGACATTCGCCTCCCCAGCGCGGTCGCGCCCTTCGAGACTTTGGAAAGATAAAAATGCCCCCAATGTTTTTTTGCCTACTCCGCATGCATGATACTCCCTCGGGTCCTTTTTACTCCGTATGTTTTTAATGACTTGAGACTATACCTAGCCCGACATGCAATGGTCAGTTCATTACATGTGATATGACTTATTATGCACCATTCCCCATACCTG
This sequence comes from Secale cereale, assembly GCA_902687465.1. NCBI lineage: Eukaryota > Viridiplantae > Streptophyta > Magnoliopsida > Poales > Poaceae > Secale > Secale cereale. The sequence goes on along the minus strand of LR738711.1, from coordinate 585,863,393 downwards.
CAGGAAGCCCATTCATCTCCAAATATTTTCCTCTCTATGTGTGAAAACAATCTGCCTGTTTGACTCTCCTTCTCCCTCCAGCAGTCCCACCACTCCACCCCGTGTGGAAAAATCTGCATGCATGACTCTCCTCCCCATGCGCTCGTCCAATCCGTTGTGACCAGCAATATTTCCACCCCATCCCTGCTCCATAATTTAATCCAACAAATATGCCCACGTAGATGTTACGTTAATCATGCAACATATCTTACGTAGGTGTGCCATTGCTCGCTATAAATACTGCACCTCCCACGACATAGGGAATAATGCTCACATTCATCGCTATCTCCTCCCCATTCCTCTCACGTCGACCACCATAGCATCGCCCCTCCCAAGCCCTAGGCGCCCCGCGTTGCACCACGCGGAGGGTCACGCATTGCCGTTCCATTCGTCGCCGCCACTAGTCGAGGAGTACACGTCGGTGTTCTGCTCCTCGCCACAACGCGTCGAGGTGGACGTGTTGGTGTTCCATTCCACGCCGCGATGCGTCAAGGTGGACACGTCGGTGTTCCCAGTCTCTCCAGCACGCGCGTCGGAGGACGCGTCAACTCCCTGCTATGAGGATAACGTCGTGCCGCTCGCTAAGCCCCCCAGCCTTGAGGAGCTTTGGAAAGAAATGGAGGCGCCTTGTGGGAGGCTTTGCCTCTGGCAGAGTGCGTCAAAATAGAGGCGGAGAAGAAGGCGGAGGAAGAGAAGCGCGCCGCAAGGCATGTTGCCTGGCAGGCCTATGTCGCGTCTGAGAAAGTCAGGCAATTAGCTCTTTGGCAGAAGGCTTGTGCGAGGTCCATGAGGGTGGCGAGGGACGCCTATGCCAAAGCCATGAGTGTAGTCGGGCCCAAGCGCCTCATCTAGGCCTGGCGGTACGTTGACCGGGTGCGCGCTTCCAATGAGGAGGATTACCTGTTGGCGTCAGATCACCCACCGGTGAGATCGCACTCGTCCTCCGGCAAGCCACCAATCAGCACCTCGCGAGTTGCGAGGCTGAGGAAGAGGCGTCGTGTCGGCGCGCTGGGAAACGGCCATGCACCATGCCCCTCTTGGCGCGCCGCAAGCTCTTCTGCGAGTGTCGTGGCTTTTATTAGGAATATTTTAGTTCCGTAAGATGATCTCATTAGTTTTGGGACGCAAATGATAAATCATATCTCGAACGTCTGGGAATTATTACCATCCTTAATAAAGTATGTAAAAGGAAAAGTTTTGAAACCTTGTGTATCCGTACACATTTTGTAAGTACGTGCATATAGCACAAACTTAACTTTATATCGCACTACATGTGTCTCTCTATATATGCTTGCAAACTGTGCTACTACAATTACTTATGTACGTGCAAATGCACGTTTTAACATTACGATGCGGTTTTTATAAAAGTATAAAAACAGCACTAGTCAAGCTTGTGAAACAATTCAATGCAAAAGAAATGCAAAAGAAAAACAGCCCAGTCCGACCACCAGTCACCACCACGCCCTACTCCTCCTCATCTTAGCTCTCATCTTTCTCGAGATGTCATTTCTTCGAAGAAATTCTCAAGATACCATTTTTCTGATGAAATTCTCGACATATCATTAGTCTTTACACATGGGATTACTCCTGCATGGGACAATCACAACATGTGTTTTGTAAAAAAGATGCATCTTGATGTTCTGTGCAATGCACGGGCATCTTGCTAGTTTGCATATTATTCCGAACACCACATAGACACGTTCTTTGACCATTTTACAACTATGTCAGTATCATTGTTAGTGGTCAGCCGATGCAAGTTATAGCCCCGGGAGTTTTAACCTTTTTCGAGTAATGATATCTGGCGATTGTTCGCCACGAGCCCAATCCTGGTGAATCCCACATAACCGTCAGATTTCCATCCAACGGTGGCCTATTTTTAAGCCATGGTATTTGACAAAACCGCCACCCTTACACACGTACTGTAACTGTGTCATGGGCATTTGCAACTACCATGTCTCCCAGCGAACGTTTGCTGGGGATTGGAGTTAGCATCGAGGGCGGTTCCTAGTCGTTCCACGCTCGGGCATTGAAGTTTGTAATAACTATTTTAGAATATACTACTCCTCTGGTACTAGTAATAGAGCAGAGACCTACTCCACTATATGCAAACTACTAGGGCATAGTAGTAGGTACTATAGTTTATTGTACTAGTACTGTGACCACTCAAGCAAGTTGTCTGGCATCCATATGACCCTATGTTGATGGGATGTGTCTCGTAGGTCAAGCGGCATGTTGTTGTCATCATCACCTGTCCACTTCCCATGGCACATATTCGCTTCTCCATCCTTGTTCGCACATAATCATCCAATCTTCCATCCCCGCTAGGAGCCTCCCCCCTCTTCCGAAACCCAAGCACTAAAAATGGCAGACGAGCAGCGTCCGCCAAAAGAGTGGCTGGAATTCGCTCCCCATAGAAGTAATCAAGCTCATTGTTTCACGTGTGGACAATATCAGTACCATGCCGCTCACCGCGTGCTCGTCGGGGCTGTACGTTTACTCAAAGCCCTCAGGCTAGAGCTTTTTAAGCTAGCTCCCTGCTTGCTGATGCCGCCTGATCTTCAAAAATGGCGTGTCACGCAGCATAACGATCGTAAGGTAGCGAGCATGAACCCCCTTGACTGTGATCCGATCCCCGTCACCCTCAACTACATTAACAGTATGTACTGGGTCGGCATGAACACGTCTTGGATGGTGCTCGTCGACGGTCGTGGCAGATGTGTTTTTGTCTCAATTATCGTCATAGAAGTATCATGAGCATGACAGAAAAAAATCATTCGGCCCAAAAGGTCACGGATGTGTCTTTTTTTGTAGTGTTCCCTGGCGTTGTTCCTTCCCCGCCACTGCTCCTTCCCCGCTGCCGCCTTAGGAGTTGGGTAATCTTCGTGCCCAATCACTCAAATCATGCCTTATGAAATAGTTCAGTCTATTAAGGGAGGAAGCAATCAATTTCGACAACAATTAATTAAATCCTGCCTAATATTACCTGCCTGGATTAATCAAGGCTAAGAACAATAAATCAAATCCTGCTCAGATCCATATTACCTGCCCAATATTCAACCAATGAAGGAGGGAATTGCTACCGTTTTTGAAGTAATCAAGGGAGGAAATATCTACTGACAAATTGATTTCAGTATATTTGGAAACAGTCAATACTGTTTTTGAAGTAACCATAAATTTGCTGGATCTAAACAATTCTGTTGGCAACTCGTAATGGCATTCCAGTTGTCATGTGTATGACAGTTTCAGAATTTGTAATTTGGGTGCAGATCAGTAGGTCATCTGTTCGAACCTTGTTGGCCCCTTTTTCTTTATTTCCTCATTGCTTTCTTAGAATAAACATGGTGATGAATGGTCAAGATTTCATCATTGCTGCCACAAGGCCAACAAGCTGGGGCTAGCTCACTGACTAGCTAAGTTTTCTTTTTAGTGCCATGATGCTTAGGATTGTTGATCCTTGGGTCTTGCTGCATAATGTCAACCAGATGCCTGGTGCTCAGGATTCCATCTCCTGGAACTTGTGTCATGATTTGTCAATAATTGAATGTTTTTAGCATGTTATTGTACAAAACTTAAAAAATAGTTAAAGAAGAAGTGCTTAGTGTATGTAATAGAGAATTCAGTTATGTTGGAGTAATGTTGGAGAAAATTCAGAGTGCATGTAATAAGTGCAGAGTGTATGTAACAAAAATGAAGTGTAGAGTGTATGTAACATAAATGAAGTGCATGTCAGTTGGCATGATGAACTTGTTGTTAATAAATAACATTATTGTGATAATAAAAAAACACGGTTTGACTTACATACTCTTTGGTGTGTGTGTGTATTCCTGTTATGGTACCATGGTGTACTCATATTTTGTCATTGATAGCATGAGTATGGATTTGAACATGACGCCGCAAAAGGAAGAGGATGAAGGTATTAATTTAGTTGGATGCCTGAAGAGGAAGAAGATCAAGAGGGAGAGGATCGAGTTATGGATTTGAACTTGATGCCTCAAGAGGAGAAAGATGGAGTTATGAATTTGATGCCTCAAGAAGATGAAGAGGATGAAGCTCAAGAGGAGGAAGATGAAGCTATGAATTGGATGCCTCAAGAAGATGAAGAGTAGGAGGCTTGAAGCTCAAGAGAAAGTGGATGAAGTTATGAATTGGATACTTCAAGAAGATGCACAAGCTCAAGGAGACAAAGAAGATCAAGAAGATGTAGCAGGTAAACAGAATAGAAGAGAATTGTCAGAAAGGAGAGGCATGGTGTTTACTTCTGAAAGTGCAACTAATCCCCGGGTGGTTTTGGTAATTAATAACAACATATATATCATTGAACTAATATTTACTTGAGAATCATTTCAGAAAAGTTCGATGATATGGGTATGGAAATGTCTGAAGAAGTGGACCCCTCAAAATGCTAAGACAAGCATTGGCAAAAGCTCAAGACTCTTTTTTTGGTTTAGTGATCAAAGATCACATTGAGTCCATAGGAAAAGCCAATACTATTAAAAGGGGATGAGGTTGTGTTAATGATCTGGTTGCTCAAGTGCTTGGTGATCTAGCTCCCTCAACTATCAGCACTCTTCACTACTTAACACACTCATAAGTAATCTCGGACAAACCGATTCTGCAAACTCAGTCCCACCGAGATGAACCACCTCAGTTATTCTTCCAAACCCTAATTTCTCGGTCCATCCGATTTTGAGTTTCGGTCTCACCGAAAATGGACTGCCAACCTTCTGTAACCATTTGACATCACTTCGGAATATCCGAGTTGTTACTTTCGGTCTCACCGAGATGGCAAGCTCCAACCTTTGACTCACTTCGGACACACCGAGATGGTATTTTCGGTCCCACCGAAAATCCCAACGTTCACTATATTTGAACTTTCGGTCTGACCGAGATTTAACTTCGGTCTCACCGAGATTGGTCAAATGTGTGTGTAACGGTTCGATTTTGTGTGGAGGCTATATATACCCCTCCACCCCCTCTTCATTCGTGGAGAGAGCCATCAGAAAGTCTACCACTCCTACCATACACTTTCTGAGAAGTGAACCACCTACCCTTGTGTTGAGATCAAGCCATTCCATTCCTACCATATGAAACTTGATTTCTAGCCTTCCCAAGTTGCTTTCCACTCAAACCTTTCTTCCACCACAGCCATATCAGTGAGGAGAGTTGAGTGTTGGGGAGATTATCATTTGAAGCACAAGAGCAAGGAGTTCATCATCATCAACACCGTCTATTACCTTTTGGAGGGTGGTGCCTCCTAGATTGGTTAGGTGTCGCTTGGGAGCCTCCGTCTTTGAGATGTGGAGTTGAACCAAGAAGTTTGTAAGGGAAAGGAGATCGCCTACTTCGTGAAGATCTACCCCGAGTAAGGCTAGTCCTCCGTGGGCGTAGGCCATGATGGAATAGACAAGGTTGCTTCTTCGTGGGTGGAGCCCGCCGTGGACTCGCGCAGCCGTTACCCTCCGTGGGTTGAAGTCTCCATCAACGTGGATGTACGATAGCACCACCTATCGGAACCACGACAAAAATCTTCGTGTCACCAAACTGCGTTTGATCTTCTCCACCTCTCTTTTACATGTGCAGTTTACTTTCCGCTGCTATTACTCTAGAATTGCATGTGTAGGGTGATACTTGAATTGATCTTAATTGTGAAACTGCCAAAAACATTGCATGATCTAAAGGCAGATTTTTTATATTGTCAAGTAGTCTAATCACCCCCCCTCTAGACCTACTTTCGATCCTACAACTTCGCTTTGCTAGTAATCGACCTGAGAGATGGATCTGTTCAACCAGACGACAAGTTGCTAGTCTCAACCATGTTGAACATACATGTACGATATGTTGAAAGAATCTGGGAAGACGCCAAAAGTCAGATTACCGCGGGCCAAGAAGTAGATGTCTCAAACAAGAAGAAAATAAGAGTTGGCTGAAAGATAAAAGATATGGATCTTACAAGGACCTCAACAATCACACTGAATAGAAGAAGGACAATTCAATCTTTGGCATGGTCTCTAGGTGTGGCCTGATCGACCCTACATAAGAGGTTCTAGTTGAATGAGCTCAACTGCATCGCAAGCACTATGAAGCCTCACCTCAAGCCAGAGAACAAGATTGCGAGATTGACATTTTGCATGTCCATGCTCAATGACAATTGGATCTCAACTTCCTGAGCTATGTTCAAGCCAATGACCACTACGGTTCACATTGATGAAAAGTGGTTTGACATGACGATGGTGAAGAATAGTTACTATGTACTTCCAGGAGAACATGAACCCAAGTGACTGTGTCAAACACTAACAACATTGGGAAGGTAATGTTCCTATTGCTATGGCCAGACCTTCATATAACAATGAGGGGGAGCTAACATTCGATGGAAAATTCGGCATCTGGGCATTCATCAAACAGACCGAGGTGGTGTGAACAAGTCAGAACAGAGCAAAGGGAACGAAATTACTGAAATCAGTGAACATAACCAGGCCCGTGTGCAGAGATTATCTCATCAATGAGGTTATCTCCGCAATTCAAGATAAGTGGCCTAACAATGATGAGGGGGTAACAATATTCATCCAACGGGATAACGCAAAGCCTCACGTCCTTCCTAATGAAGTAGCTTTTCGAGAAGTCGTGGAACAAACTGATCTAGACATCTGATTTCTACAACAACCGCCAAATAGCCCTGAGTTCAATTGTTTGGACCTCTGCTTTCGTAACTCTCCCCAGTCTCTAACCGACTACAGGTCACCTACAAACATCCAGGAACGGGTATAGGGTGTGGAAGAGGAATTCGAGAACTATGATCCCCACAAGCTGTGCAAAAGCTTTATCACATTACAAGCGGTTATGTTCGAAGTTATGAAAGACAAAGGAGGAAATCACTACAAGCTGCCACACTTGCACAAGGATCGTATTTAGAATGTTGGCAAGGAATTAATCAGTGTATATTATGACAGTCAGGTAGTTGTTGATACCAAAGTCATTATAGAAGAAATGGAAATTGTAATGGGAAAAGAAAAGGGAAGGGAAGAAGTACCTACATAAGGGAAAAGAAAGAAAAGTAAAGGGAAGGGAAGAAGTAGAAATAGAAGGGAAAAGAAAGAAATTGGTGTTTATGATACATCAGTCCGTTTGGAATATCCTTACACTAATAACCAAGCTGAGTATGAAGCTTTACTGTTTGGTTTTGCTATGGGGCGTTGTGACACCCGAAGACCAACGTCCCAGAAGATTCCAGATGTTCCGGGTTCTCCCGTGTGTTTCTTTTGTGCTTGTGTTATTTATTTTGCATTGCATCATGTCATCATGCCATCATGTTTTAATTTCTGCAACTCAACTAAATAAATCGTGTGGATCTTCGATCCATTTAAATCGAGGGAAGGATGACTTCTCTTTATAGCATATATCCTCTCAATATTATTAGGGAGCTATATTAAATATTCCATTTGTTTGGAATTAACCCAAACACACTTGCATATTTTCCCCATGCCTTCTCTTTCGCAATTCCTTGCCTCAAACCTTGTCTATAATTCTTATCCATTTTTATCGAGGTTCCTCCAAAATCCAAACATTTTTGGACACTTCGAAAACATGTCCTAGTTCAAACCTTTTGAAGTAAATTCAAAGGAATTTGAATTTAATCTTTCAATCTTGGTCCTAATTTCTTGGATCAACACATTTTTGTGTGAGTCCAAGAGATTTAACCTCTTGCTCAAATTCTTTCACTAACCCTCTCCTTATTTTTCTTCTCTCTATCTTTTTCTTTTCTCTTCTTTCTTTCTTCTAAATTAATAAATAGAGGGAAGGGAAGAGCCCGACAGCCGCAGCCCAGCCTCATCAGCCTCCAGGCCGGCCCGAGGCCCAGCCTCCCTCTTCCCCTCGCAACCCTAAGCCCGACCGCTCCTCACTCCTCGCTCCTCCCCTCCTTCCCCTGGCACTGCCGCCACTCACACCCATCGCAGGCAGGCCTCGACCCGCGCCCCACACCTCCTCATCGATCTCCTCACTCGTTCCCTAGCCCGCTCGACATCTCCTCCCGTCCCCTCGTCCATCTCCCTCCACGCCGCCAGAGGCCCGAACCCCTCCTCCTGTCGATCCCCATCCCACTCCCTCGATCCCTTCTCTCCCCAGTCCTCGCTCGCCCCCGCAGCTCGATCCCGCCGCCTCGCCCCGACCCCTCCGTGCTCCACCTCTGCCATGCTGCCTGAACCTCGCCGAGGCCACTGGAGTCCGTCGCGTAGGCCATGCTCCTGCGTCGTGCGAGCCCGGGCCCAAGGCCGCCCCTCCGGTCGCCTCTTCCTCCGCGCCGGCTAGCCCAAGCCGCAGCCGGCCACCACGACACCGTCGTCGCCGGCCTACCCTAGCAGCAGAGGCGCTACTTCTGCTCCTTCCCTGCCATCTCCGGCACCGAGCCGGCGAGCGCCACCGTCGGAACCTGCTGCACTCTGTCCGAGCGCCACGGCAACCAGTGCCTTGGACACCTGGAACACCATGCCTTGTTGCCTTTGGGTGCAAATTTTTCTGTTCGGACCATCCGGATTCGCCAAGTTCCTCTCCGTCAAGTTCGGCTACTCGGAGACGAACCAAGTATCACGACGCGACAAGTACCTCGACGCCCGATGCCTGTAAGACTACATCCGATGTGGTTTTTGACAAGTACCACGACGCATGCTCGGGGCCCTCGGTTCCATCAAGTCCGACTACTACATGAATGAGTACCGCGACATCGACAACCCATCAAGTTCGACTACGCCAAGTTCAACGACCCGCCAAGTACCACGACGACCTTTGCACGAGTACCACTACGCCCGGAGCACTCGGAACCCTCAAGTTCATCTACGGGACGGGTACGACGACCGTCGCCGAAGAACCATGTACCACTACCGTCGCCCCGAAGACGTCCGATGCCGCAACAAGTACCTCTTCGGTAACGTCAACGACTACGAACGGAACGACTACTTCCCTCTACAAATGTGTACCACGACTCGCGAGAACGACTACTTCCACTACGTCCCTCGACGACTCGAACCCCTCCGAGAACGAACGCTTCGAAGGTATAACCCCGAGACGATGACCCGTGGTCTGCTTGTGGTTGTATGAGATGTTTCCCTTGTGTGCTCCGTGCCCGAATCGTCTTTTTTCATGCTCCTCGGTTGCCTCGTCGCCGACCCGTGGGGAACCCGGTGATGGGATCACCCCACCTTTTCATCTTGTTCGACTCGCTCACGCCACCTTTCTTTTGCACCGGTCTCTCAACGAGTTACCGGAACCGATATGTTGTCGTTGCATCATTTTCAGATCGTTGACATGGCACCCTTTCCTTCCACCACGGTGACAAATACTCCTTATCATCTTCATGTCAACTTTTAATAAAAAATTGCATAAAACTTGATCATGTCTTCCGCATCATGTTAACAACATTAAAATGTGTAAATTGTTGTTTGCTTAAAATTGCTAAACATGCATATGAGGATTTTTCCCGGAATTGTTGTTGTAGTTTCCGGCCTCATTTAAACATGTTGCTTGTGTTATTTTTCTGTGCTTCCTACCTTGCCATGTAATGCTTCCTGTGTAGTTTTGTCATGCATCATACCTTGCCATGTATTGCATCATATAGACTTGTGTTGTTTTCTGTGCTTCCTGCCTTGCCATGTTATGCTTCCTGTATAGACTTGTTGTGCTTCCTGTATAGACTTGTCATGCATCATACCTTGCCATGTATTGCATCATATAGTCTTGTGTTGTTTTTCTGTGCTTCCTACCTTGCCATGTTGTGCTTCCTGTGTAGACTTGCTGTGCATCCTATGTAGACTTCTGTTGCATCATACTTGTTTGAGCATATTGTCATGTCTCGTGTGGTGTGTTTACCGTGTTGCTTGTTTCTTTTCGGTTTGCTTCCCTCGTTAGCTTCGGGTTCGTTCCGGAGTTGTGAGGTTTGTTCGACTACTTCATGGACCCGTTCTTCTCCCTTGCGGAATCCCAGGCAAGATGATCATACCCTTGGATACCTTTACTACCATTGCCATGCTTAGTTGTCTCGATGCTATCGTTACATGTCGCGCTACCCATCTTTTATGTCAGCCTCTCCTTGTTGCCATGAAACCTCTAACCTTTGACACCTTCCTAGCAAAACCACTGTTTGGCTATGTTACCCGCTTGCTCAGCCCCTCTTATAGCGTTGTTAGTTACAAGTGAAGATGAAGATCGTTCCAGGCGGGAACTTGTTGTTGGAATATCACAATATCTATTATTATTATTAACACACCTATATATTGGGCATGGGTGGAAGGCTTGGTCTTTTGCTCGGTGTTTTGTTCCACTCATGCCACCTTAGGCGCCGATAAACCGGCATTATGTTCCTTGATTTTGCATTTCTTACACGATGGGTATATGGGGACCCCTTGACAGTTCGTCTTTGAATAAAACTCCTCCAGCAAGGCCCAACATTGGTTTTAATTTGCTCATAATAACAACTTAATTAATTAACTAAATTTGCATAGGGGGTCGCGCCCTCGGGTATTCTTTTCTACATAGCAGGGGGGCCAGTGCTGATGGTGTTGGTCCCAAACGGGGAGCCTGCAGGGCCACCACGGGGAAACTCGAGGTTTGGTTTTACCTGTTGCTTCGCCCATCCGGACGTGGCCTGAGACGAGATACGCGCGGCTACTATCAGGGTGTCGACACGCCGGGAGGTCTTGCTGGACTTGTTTTACCATTGTCGAAATGTCTTGTGCACCGGGATGCCGAGCCTGATCGGATTTCCCTAAGATAAGGGGTGATGATATTATATTTATCACTTCAGCTAATCGTGAGAGCTTGTGATGGGCTAAGTTGGGACACCCCTGCAGGGTTATAATCTTTCAAAAGCCGTGCCCGCGGTTATGTGGCAGATGGGAATTTGTTAATGTCCGGTTGTAGAAAACTTGGCAGAGGATCCGAAGTAAAACACACAACTGTGTGAGTAACCGTGACTGTCTCTTTTCACTTTGAGAAGAGAACACGGTGGGGTTATGTTTGACTCGTAGGTAGTTCAGGATCTTTAGCGATCACTACTAGTTTGCGACCGTTTGCGTAGATGCTCATCTTATTTCTTGTACTCGTAAGCTAGCCACCATATTATGTTTAGCCGCTGCTGCAACCTCACCACTTTACCTCTTCCTACCCATAAAGCTTTGTTAGTCTTGATACCCATGGTTATGGGATTGCTGAGTCCTCGTGGCTCACAGATACTATAACACCAGATGCAGGTTCAGCCGAGAATGATGCAGGAGCTGGTTCAAGAACTTCTGGGAGCTTGATGAAGAGAGTGGCCGTATGTTTGTGACGTTTTCGACGATCAGTAGTGGTTTCTACTAGGGGCGATTCGGACCTGTGGCTTTATGCTTTTGGTACCTTTCTTTTGGATCTTCACCCGTAGTCGGGTTGTGATGTTTTGGATGATGTTTTGCTTATGTAATGTATTGTGTGACGTGGCGAGTGTAAGCCAACTATCTCCTTTTACAATTTCATCCCTATTTTTACATGAGTCGTGCAAAGATACCAAACTTGAGATCATTCCAGAATGGGCTTATACCTTTAAGTCGTGCCTCGGCATGTAGGAGGTATAGTCCCATCCTGGGCATTACAAGTTGGTATACAGAGCCTTCTCCGACCTAGAAGCCCCCACTGATTGATCGAATCGTTGACGGTTGAGTCTAGGCACACACTTGAAAATGTTTTGAGTCCTATATATATATCGGAGAGTAGGATTTCTATTTGCTCCTCATCTCTTATCACTCTGGTGAGGACTCCTGACGATTACTCTTATCTCTTCTAAACTCAAAAATGCACCAAATTATTTTTAGGATCACGCGAGTATTGTTTGGATTGTTCCGATGTCTTTGTGACAAGAACATTGTTCTCGATGCCTCCTGTCATTTAGGGGTTGTGGCCGTGTCCCGGAGAGTTGAGCTCCGAGGTGTTGTCGTCACAAACATATCGCAGCAATTTTGGAATACTTAAGACGGCCGACATCGAAAACTCTCCTATGCGTTTAGTGGCAAGATAACCCCGACATCACCCAGTACTGGGGAGGTAGTTCGGGAGTATTGCCATAGCTTGTATAGCGGATGCGTTTCGAAGGTCCGAGGTAAACGGTTTCCGGAAATAACTGGTTATGTGTTGAAGGATGGATACAACTGGATGTAGGATTAGAGTTGAGTGCGCGATGCTTCCCCTGTATCCCCAACACCTGATTGCATAACTGGAAACTTTCGGAAATTAATAGGTGGGTTCATCCAGTAGTTCGTAGGCATTCTTCCAACGAATGCACGATATGGAGTTCGGGGTTCTACATTGAGTGAAGTGGTTTATGGGCGTTGTTCTTGTTCTTGTTCTTATTCTTGTTCCTTCAAGTGTTTAATTCCTTTGTCGGGAGTTCGTTCTTGATATCAAATTATTGGTTGTTCATCTTTTCTTACGGAGTTCCAAACTCTCTCAATTATCTTGTCACGGAGCTCTATGTGAATTCATCGCAGGCCTTGAATCTTATTCTTTTCATCTTTCACTTCTCATGCTTTCATTACCGGAGTTTTCATGGTGGTTCATCAAGATTAAATTCTTCCTCAAAGTCTTCATCAAGATTCTTGTTGGAGCTCAAGCATTCTTCATCATGCTTTCCAAGTGCAATTCTTTCTACCTTATTGTTGAGATGGTGGTATGCCATTTTTGACAATTTCCCTTCATTTTTCATGATTCACAAGTTGTCAGGAATGAGATATTTAAACCCATCATTTTCCTTGTTCAGGAGATCTTTTCAACCCTTCAATTATTCGTTGGAGTTATCTTGGGTTATAATTCACCTAAAAGCTTTCCTTGAGAATTGTTGCTATCATGGTGCTTATAAATGACCCAAGTTCTTCATTTATCATTCCAGTGAAACAAGTTTTCTTCTTGTCATTGATCTCAATCAAATCAATTGTTTTCGTCAGTGGCTGGTTATCACCTCTTAATTTTGAGATGTTTTCCATAAGCCCACATCAAGCTTATTCGTTTCCGTTGTTGATTTTTCCAACAACTCCATTCAACCCTTCTTCGTAAGGATGATTTTCATATTCATTTGTCGGAGAAGTTGTCTTTTTCTTCTCCGTTCTTTTCTTACCACCGACCTAGCATATATTCTTTCATTCCGGAGGCATTGTGATGTTGACCTCTCCAAACCATCATCTCGTTTTTATCGAGATCATGTTCTTCCCTTGTTTGTCTATTTAACCGGAGTGTTGTGTCCTCCATTCAAGTTTCGTCATCTTATCAAGTTTTTCCTATCTTTTCAACCAGAGTGCTGTCTGAATCCTTCTTACCCCTTGTGCCATTCTTTCGATTGTTTCAGAGGCAATATGCTGTCGATTTCCTCAAGATCATCCATCGTCTCAAGTTCTTGTTAATTCCTTCCATTTTCAGACGGAGTGCTGTCCAAATTATTTCGTTCTTATTCCTTCTCAATCTTGGGTAACCGGAGTGGTTTTGAAATTCTTTTGTCATCCGTGACCTCTTGTTTCATGTCTTTCAACCTGCAAGGTTCTTGTGGTGTTCCTTGTTCCTCATTTTACCGGAGTCCTCTTAAGTTCGTTCATCTCCGTTGTATTCTTTCTTTCAAGATTGTTCTACCTCTCAAGGTTCACGGTTTCACTCGTTTGTCAAAGAAGCAACTTTGTTTTACCTCTTCCTCTTCCGTTTTTTTACCCGGTGCCATCTCTAGGATCTCGGGTCGAGATCCTCTGTTAGTGTGGGAGAGTTGTGACGCCCGAAGACTGACGTCCCAGAAGATTCCAGATGTTCCGGGTTCTCCCGTGTGTTTCTTTTGTGCTTGTGTTATTTATTTTGCATTGCATCATGTCATCATGCCATCATGTTTTAATTTCTGCAACTCAACTAAATAAATCGTGTGGATCTTCGATCCATTTAAATCGAGGGAAGGATGACTTCTCTTTATAACATATATCCTCTCAATATTATTAGGGAGCTATATTAAATATTCCATTTGTTTGGAATTAACCCAAACACACTTGCGTATTTTCCCCATGCCTTCTCTTTCGCAATTCCTTGCCTCAAACCTTGTCTATAATTCTTATCCATTTTCATCGAGATTCCTCCAAAATCCGAACATTTTTGGACACTTCGAAAACATGTCCTAGTTTAAACCTTTTGAAGTAAATTCAAAGGAATTTGAATTTAATCTTTCAATCTTGGCCATTCCTAATTTCTTGGATCAACACATTTTTGTGTGAGTCCAAGAGATTTAACCTCTTGCTCAAATTCTTTTACTAACCCTCTCCTTATTTTTCTTCTCTCTATCTTTTTCTTTTCTCTTCTTTCTTTCTTCTAAATTAATAAATAGAGGGAAGGGAAGAGCCCAACAGCCGCAGCCCAGCCTCATCAGCCTCCAGGCCGACCCGAGGCCCAGCCTCCCTCTTCCCCTCGCAACCCTAAGCCCGACCGCTCCTCACCCCTCGCTCCTCCCCTCCTTCCCCTGGCGCCGCCGCCACTCACACCCAACGCAGGCAGGCCTCGACCCGCGCCCCGCACCTCCTCATCGATCTCCTCGCTCGTTCCCTAGCCCGCTCGACATCTCCTCCCGTCCCCTCGTCCATCTCCCTCCACGCCGCCAGAGGCCCGAACCCCTCCTCCCGTCGATCCCCATCCCACTCCCTCGACCCCTTCTCTCCCCCAGTCCTCGCTCGCCCCCGCAGCTCGATCCCGCCGCCTCGCCGCGACCCCTCCGTGCTCCACCTCTGCCGCGCTGCCTGAGCCTCGCCGAGTCCACTGGAGTCCGCCGCGCAGGCCATGCTCCTGCGTCGCGCGAGCCCGGGCCCAAGGCCGCCCCTCCGGTTGCCTCTTCCTCCGCACCGGCTAGCCCAAGCCACCGCCGGCCACCACGACACCGTTGTCGCCGGCCTCCCCTAGCAGCAGAGGCGCCACTTCTGCTCCTTCCCTGCCATCTCCGGCGCCGAGCCGGCGAGCGCCACCGTCGGAACCTGCTGCACTCTGTCCGAGCGCCACGGCAACCAGTGCCTTGGACACCTGGAACACCATGTCCTGTTGCCTTTGGGTGCAAATATTCTATTCGGACCATCCGGATTCGCCAAGTTCCTCTCCGTCAAGTTCGGCTACTCGGAGACGCACCAAGTACCACGACGCGACAAGTACCTCGACGCCCGACGCCTGTACGACTACATCCGATGTTGTTTTTGACAAGTACCACGATGCATGCTCGGAGCCCTCGGTTCCATCAAGTCCAACTACTACATGAACGAGTACCGCGACATCGACAACCCATTAAGTTCGACTACGCCAAGTTCAACGACCCGCCAAGTACCACGACGACCTTTGCGCGAGTACCACTACGCCCGGAGCACTCGGAACCCTCAAGTTCATCTACAGAACGGGTACGACGACCGTCGCTGAAGAACCATGTACCACTATCGTCGCCCCGAAGACGTCCGATGCCGCAACAAGTACCTCTTCGGAAACGTGAACGACTACGAACGGAACGGCTACTTCCCTCTACAAACGTGTACCACGACTAGCGAGAACGACTACTTCCACTACGTCCCTCGACGACTCGAACCCCTCCGAGAATGAACGCTTCGAAGGTATAACCCCGAGACGATGACCCGTGGTCTGCTTGTGGTTGTATGAGATGTTTCCCTTGTGTGCTCCATGCCCGAATCGTCTTTTGTCATGCTCCTCGGTTGCCTCGTCACCGACCCGTGGGGAACCCGGTGACGGGATCACCCCACCTTTTCATCTTGTTCGACTCGCTCACGCCACCTTTCTTTTGCACCGGTCTCTCAACGAGTTACCGGAACCGATATGTTGCCGTTGCATCATTTTCGGATCGTTGCCATGGCACCCTTTCCTTCCACCACGGTGACAAATACTCCTTATCATCTTCATGTCAACTTTTAATAAAAAATTGCATAAAACTTGATCATGTCATCCGCATCATGTTAACAACATTAAAATGTGTAAATTGTTGTTTGCTTAAAATTGCTAAACATGCATATGAGGATTTTTCCCGGAATTGTTGTTGTAGTTTCCGGCCTCATTTAAACATGTTGCTTGTGTTATTTTTCTGTGCTTCCTACCTTGCCATGTAATGCTTCGTGTGTAGTTTTGTCATGCATCATACCTTGCCATGTATTGCATCATATAGACTTGTGTTGTTTTCTGTGCTTCCTGCCTTGCCATGTTATGCTTCCTGTATAGACTTGATGTGCTTCCTGTATAGACTTGTCATGCATCATACCTTGCCTTGTATTGCATCATATAGTTTTGTGTTGTTTTTCTGTGCTTCCTACCTTGCCATGTTGTGCTTCATGTGTAGACTTGATGTGCATCCTATGTAGACTTCTGTTGCATCATACTTGTTGGAGCATATTGTCATGTCTCGTGTGTTGTGTTTACCGTGTTGCTTGTTTCTTTCCGGTTTGCTTCCCTCGTTAGCTTCGGGTTCATTCCGGAGTTGTGAGGTTTGTTCGACTACTTCATGGACCCGTTCTTCTCCCTTGCGGAATCCCAGGCAAGATGATCATACCCTTGGATACCTTTACTACCATTGCCATGCTTAGTTGTCTCGATGCTATCGTTACATGTCGCGCCACCCGTCTTTTATGTCAGCATCTCCTTGTTGCCATGAAACCTCTAACCTTTGACACCTTCCTAGCAAAACCACTGTTTGGCTATGTTACCCGCTTGCTCATCCCCTCTTATAGCGTTGTTAGTTGCAGGTGAAGATGAAGATCGTTCCAGGAGGGAACTTGTTGTTGGAATATCACAATATCTATTATTATTATTAACACACCTATATATTGGCCATGGGTGGAAGGCTTTGCCTTTTGCTCGGTGTTTTGTTCCACTCATGCCACCTTAGGCGCCGATAAACCGGCATTATGTTCCTTGATTTTGCGTTCCTTACACGATGGGTATATGGGGACCCCTTGACAGTTCGTCTTTGAATAAAACTCCTCCAGCAAGGCCCAACATTGGTTTTAATTTTCTCATAATAACAACTTAATTAATTAACTAAATTTGCATAGGGGGTCGCGCCCTCGGGTATTCTTTTCTACATAGCAGGGGGGCTAGTGCTGATGGTGTTGGTCCCAAACGGGGAGCCTGCAGGGCCACCACGGGGAAACTCGAGGTTTGGTTTTACCTGTAGCTTCGCCCATCCGGACGTGGCCTGAGACGAGATACGCGCGGCTACTATCAGGGTGTCGACACGCCGGGAGGTCTTGCTGGACTTGTTTTACCATTGTCGAAATGTCTTGTGCACCGGGATGCCGAGCCTGATCGGATTTCCCTAAGATAAGGGGCGATGATATTATATTTATCACTTCAGCTAATCGTGAGAGCTTGTGATGGGCTAAGTTGGGACACCCATGCAGGGTTATAATCTTTCGAAAGCCGTGCCCGCGGTTATGTGGCAGATGGGAATTTGTTAATGTCCGGTTGTAGAAAACTTGGCAGAGGATCCGAAGTAAAACACACAACTGTGTGAGTAACCGTGACTGTCTCTTTTCACTTTGAGAAGAGAACACGGTGGGGTTATGTTTGACTCGTAGGTAGTTCAGGATCTTTAGCGATCACTACTAGTTTGCGACCGTTTGCGTAGATGCTCATCTTATTTCTTGTACTCGTAAGCTAGCCACTATATTATGCTTAGCCGCTGCTGCAACCTCACCACTTTACCTCTTCCTACCCATAAAGCTTTGTTAGTCTTGATACCCATGGTTATGGGATTGATGAGTCCTCGTGGCTCACAGATACTACAACACCAGATGCAGGTTCATCCGAGAATGATGCAGGAGTTGGTTCAAGAACTTCTGGGAGCTCGATGAAGAGAGTGGTCGTATGTTTGTGACGTTTTCGACGATCAGTAGTGGTTTCTACTAGGGGCGATTCGGACCTGTGGCTTTATGCTTTTGGTACCTTTCTTTTGGATCTTCACCCGTAGTCGGGTTGTGATGTTTTGGATGATGTTTTGCTTATGTAATGTATTGTGTGACGTGGCGAGTGTAAGCCAACTATCTCCTTTTACAATTTAATCCCTATTTTTACATGAGTCGTGCAAAGATACCAAACTTGAGATCATTCCAGAATGGCCTTATACCTTTAAGTCGTGCCTCGACACGTAGGAGGTATAGTCCCATCCTGGGCATTACAGGCGTAAAGGATATATATGCTTTTAGGGATTCGCTTCTGGTAGTACAACAAATTAAAGGTGAATTTCAATGTTTTGATGGATTAATTAAATAGTTATTTGGACCAATGTTTAGACATAATTAAGATCGTAGATGCGTTTACCATCCATCATATACCTAGGGAAGAAAATTCTAGAGCTAATTGTTTAGCACAACAACTATCTGGTTATTATATTAGTAAAGGAATTTTTTATATTAGACAAGCCGATGCATGTTGAGTCTATAATGTTGGATACTTTGCTACAGGGTGCAGTTGGACCTAGGACAGTTGAACAATTAGTTGTACAATGTACTGCAGATTTGGTGCATGAGTTATAAATGACCGAATTAGCAAATAATTTAGAAGCAAGTGATTGGAGAGTTCCTCTAGTGAATCATTTAAAGGATCCAAGTCAAACGAGAGATAGGAAAATTCGGTGACAAGCTTTAAAATATACTTTGTTTAACGATGAGTTGTATCGCCTAACAATAGATGGGTTATTTTTAAAGTGATTGGATTCTGATCAATCTAGAGTAGCCATTGATGAAGTGCACAAAAGAATATGTGGGACACATCAGTCGGCTCACAAAATGCGATGGTTATTAAAAAGAGCATGTTTTTATTGGCCGACTTTATTAGAGGATTGTTTTTGGTACTATAAAGGTTGTGAGGCATGTCAAAAGTTTGGGAATGTGCAGTTAGCACTCGCGGCTATGTTAAATCCTATAATTAGGCCGTGGGCATTTAGAGGATGGGGTTTAGATTATATTGGTGAAATACATCCTTCGCCTTCTAAAAGACATTGCTTTATCCTACTAACCAAAGATTATTTTACTAAATGGACATAAGCGGTTCCTTTGAAAAAATATGACTCACAAAGAGGTTATTAGTTTTGTTTTGGAGCATATTCTTCGTAGATTCGGTATTCCTCAAACTTTAACTACCGATCAAGGTGCTTCTTGTATGTCTCATCAATTTCGTGAATTTGTTGAATCTTTGGGAATTAATTTGTTATATTCGTCGCCTTATTATGCTCAAGCTAATAGACAGGTCAAATCTAGCAATGAAACTTTAATTAAGCTTATAGAAAAGAAAATTCAGGAGCATCCGAAAAGACGATATGAGGTACTTTCCGAAGCTTTATGGGTTCGTAGGATATCTAAACACGAAGCGACTCAAGTAGCCCATATGATCTAGTATATGGTAAGGAGGTGGTGTTACCTGTAGAAGTTAATTTACAAGCTCTTAGAGTGGCCAGACAAAACGATTTGTCTTCTGTAGATTATAATGGTCAGATGATGGATAAGATAGATGATATTTCAGGAGAGAGATTGAGAGTGTTGCGAGAAATTTAGAAGGATAAACTAAGAGTAACCAAGGCTTATAATAAAAAAGATGAGAGAAAAATCGTTTCAAATAGGATATTTTGTGTGGAAGACGATTTTACCTATCGGAACTAAAGATAGGAAATTCAGCAAATGATCGTCGAGTTGGAAAGGCATGTATATAATTATAGAGATTGTTCCTGAAAATTCATATTTTTTACATTCTTTGCAGGGAGATAAGTCGTTGAAAGCTTTCAATGGAGAATATTTGAGAAAGTACTATTCAAGAGTAAGTGCATCTAGTGCCCCTTAGTGATTTTGGTGTATTGAGGACTTATAGGTTAAGGGACTAATGTGTTTATGAGTGTACACAGGTCTATAAGTCTATGAGGAGTTTGATATTTACAGAGAAAGTCGACACCTAAAAATGAAGTTCTTCGACTGAAGACTTTGGATTTCTGAAGACTTTCTGAAGACTTTGAAAGTGAAGAAATTGGTGTGACCTTGAAGACTTGGTACTCATTTGAGGAACATGAAGCGTGAAGAATTTTGTTCTCGTAGATTCATTTTCTCGTTCTTGAGTCATAGGAAACACCGTACTGTTAAAGGGGGTCGAGGAAATACTATGGAAAAATTTCCATGTGATGCTCAACTCAAAATCCTATACCTACCAATCCCTTCGAGTGAAGCCATTGGAAATCTCATACAGTTCAGTCATATTCTTCAGTGATAGAGATGAAGTTCTTCTGGTCTCTAAGGAATTTGTTCTGACTGAAGAGTTAGGAATTCGCCAGTGCGGATTGCCTACACAGTGAGGAACATGATAGCCTTCCGACCGTTGCTGAGTTACGCGCCAGCTGTCCCAAAATATCTACCCACCTAACGGTCATATTATTAAAGGGAATTTATGTCTTATCATGTCGGGCTGCTCCCTAGGCTATAAATAGTCGCCCCCTACAACCACTAGTTGGTTGGCCGCTCCAAGAGAAACTGACACTTGTCATAAGACCAACCCATCCTCCAAGGACTTTGAGTGAAAATCATCCAGTGAGGAAAAACCCAAAACCAAACCCAAACACCTACAAACCCAAAAGTGATTGAGCATCACTGAAGAGATTGATCATGTGTGGATCCGATGCTTGTTACCTTTGAAGACTGTGCTTCTTCCAGACGGTTAGGCGTCATGGTCTAGAGCATCCAGGAGGAATTGTGGATTGCCGAGTGACCGAGTTTGTGAAGGTTCGGAAGTCACCTGTGAAGACTTACCACGAGTGATTGGGCGAGGTATGTGTGACCTTAGCTCAAGGAGAATACGGTGAGGACTTGGTGTCCGGGACTATGTGTCCTCAGGTTTAAATACCTAGCCACTCTAACTAGACGTACAACTAAGACAGTAGTTGGAACTGGTCTACCAAATCATTGTCTTCACCAAGCTTACTGGTTCTATTTCCTCAACTCTTTACATTTCCTCATACCTGTGTTGTGTGCTTGTACATATCTGTTTGAAGACTTTGACTGAAGACTTTTTCAATTTCCTCAGTTCAATTTCTTCAGTCTGTTTGTCTTCATCCTGTGTTATCCAGTGTTTACGCTTTCTGTACTATGTGCCTGTCTTCGTTTCATCATGATGAGCATGCTTGCGTTCTGTTATATTTACTTCTAAGTACTTATTCCTCTGCAAGTAGTTCTTCGCTAAGGAATTTCCTCACCCGCAAATTCCTCAGTGAAGAATTCATAAAAATCGCCTATTCACCCCCCCCCCCCGTCTAGTCGATATAACGCACTTTCAATTGGTATCAGAGCAAGGTACTCCCTTGTTATGTGTGATTTTGGTTTAACCGCCTGGAGTTTTATATTTGTCGACCGAAGGTATGATCAAGGTCTCTGGTGGGTATCCTACCTTCGATGGGACGGACTACACCTACTGGAAGAATAAGATGCAAATGCATCTTGAGGCAATTGATGACGATCTCTGGTATGTTGTGGAAAATGGTGTTCCCACAGTCACACCTTCTCTGAATGCTGCTGATGTAAAGAGATTCAAGCAACTCGATTCTCAAGTGAAGAATATCATTTGTGGCCATCTTAGCAAAGGACGGTATGGAAGATTGAGTGCTTTGGAAACTGCTAAGCGTATCTGGGATAGGTTGTCCAAAGTCAATGAAGGAGTCTCAACACAGCTTGACTCTCGAGTTGATGTTCTTCGCAATCTCTTCAACTGCTTCAAAAGACTTGACAATGAAAATGTTCAGCAAACCTTCGATCGCCTCACTGACATCTCAAATGAGCTTCAAGCACTTGGTGCCACTGACATCACCGACCATGAGGTGGTGAAGAAATTGCTGAGATCGCTTGATTCCTCATTTGATACTCTAGCATTGATGATACATGAACATGCTGATTACATGTCACTTGATCCTGTTGATATCCTCGAGAGGCTAAATACTCATGAGTTCCAGTTTGCTGAGAAGAGAGATCTCTATGGTCCGAACTATGGCAGATCACGTGCCCTGAAAGCCAAGGTCATCTCTGAATCTGAAGGTGAAGATTCTGGTAGTAACCTTGGTCATTCTGAAGAACTGATCCAGGATCTAGCACTGCTCGTGAAGAAATTCCAAAGGTTCTCAAGACGTGGTCGCTTTGGAAAATCCTCAAGGAGCAATGATTCCTCATCCAGTGACTACAAGAAGAGGCTATGCCACAAATGCAAGAAGCTTGGTCACTACATTCAAGATTTTCCTCAATGGGAAAAGGAATCAAAGAAGAAGAAATACAAGGATTATAGTTCTGATGACATGAAGAAGAAGAAGAAATCGTCAAAATCTTCATCATCAAAATCCTCGAAGTCTTCATCTCACAAGAAGAGTAGCTCCAAGAAGGCCCGGGCATTCATTGGCAAGGAAATGGACTCTGAAGCTGAATCTGAGGAACATGAGGAAGAGGAGGCATCTGAGGAGTCCGAGTCTGGTGTGGCAAGTCTAGCTCTCTCTACTACATTCGTCAGCAAGTCTATCTTCAACCCTAAAGAAAATGGCTTCACCAACAAGGCTGATGAAGGCAATGATGACTATGCTCCCACCTATTGCTTCATGGCAAAGGGTGCCAAGGTACTCAAATATACCTCCTCTGAATCAAGTGAGAATGAATCTGATGAAAACCTCAAGCCCAGCTATTCTAAACTTGCTAAGATTGCTATGAAACAACAAAAGGCTTTTGAAAAGGTTCAGAACATGCTAGATAAAAGTGATGATATGTTGGGTGAAGAGATGGATCGCACTAAAACCTTGACTGGAAATCTTCAGAGACTTCAGTCTAGGTTTGACAATCTTCAAGGTCATCATAACACTCTCTTATCTGATCATGAGAAACTTTCTTATGAATTTCTTCAAAGAAAGCAAGATCTTGAAAAGCTAAGAGTGGGTTATGAAGATCTTCAGAAGGATCGCGATTCATTACTTGCTCGACAAATCAGCGCTTCTCAGGAAGAATTTGTTCCTCCATGCTTGAAATGCATTGAACGTGAATCTGCTAATTCTTCACCTGAATGTTCAAATGCTTCTAATGCTACAAATTCTTCAACTGTCTCTGCTATCACTAATTCCTCATCTGAGGACATTGCTAGTATCACTGATGATGCAGGGCTAAAGGAATTGTACATGACAGGCATGTACAAAAGCCTCAAAGGGCATCAGACTCTTTGTGATGTGCTTAAAAAGCAGATCCTCAACAGGAACCCTAGGGAAGAGGGTATTGCCTTTGAGAGGAAACTTAATGTTGATGGTACATATTGCAAGCCTGAGCAGTACCCCAAAACCTAATGGGTTGCTGCAAAGGGACCTCTAGTTGATCCATCCAATTTATTTGGCTTCACATGTTAATCTCCTCATTCTTCTAATGAGTCATTTGACTCCAACTATAAACTGTTCAAAAATCAGAATGGTGAAGTATTTGCTAGATATGTTGGCACTAACTGCAGGAACGGTTTGTTGGAAATATGCCCTAGAGGCAATAATAAAATGGTTATTATTATATTTCCTTGTTCATGAAAATTGTCTATTGTTCATTCTTTAGTTGTATTATCCGGAAATAGTAATACATGTGTGAATACATAGACCACAACATGTCCGTAGTGAGCCTCTAGTTGACTAGCTCGTTGATCAATAGATGGTTATGGTTTCCTGACCATGGACATTGGATGTCATTGATAACGGGATCACATCCTTAGGAGAATGATGTGATGGACAAGACCCAATCGTAAGCCTAGCACAAGATCACGTAGTTCGTATGCTAAAGCTTTTCCAATGTCAAGTATCCTTTCCTTAGACCATGAGGTTGTAAAACTCCCGAATACCGTAGTAGTACTTTGGGTGTGCCAAACATCACAACGTAACTGGGTGGCTATAAAGGTACACTACGGGTATCCCCGAAAGTATGTGTTGGGTTGGCACAAATCGAGACTAGGATTTGTCACTCCATATGACGGAGAGGTATCTCTGGGCCCACTCGGTAAGACATCACTGTAATGAGCTCAATGTGACTATGGGGTTGGTCATGGGATAATGTGTTACGGAACGAGTAAAGAGACTTTCCGTAACGAGATTGAACAAGGTATCAGTATACCGACGATCGAATCTCGGGCAAGTACTATACCTGTCAGGGATATTGCTAGTAGGTATAAACCGGCCAGGAAGATCCGGATTACACGGACATAGTCGTGTTATTACAAGCCCGGTAGAATATGTATAAAAGATTACAGGCCATAGAGGTTTAGGGCCCATGTGTAAATCCCATGGTTGGTAAACCGTCATATCATGTAACTTGGGATGTAAGATAGAAAGAGTAGAGACCGAGGCGGACGCGTTTATGAGCCGGCCCCGGGACTCTATAAATCGGACCGGGCGTTGCCTCTTATATAAAGGGACGACCCGGCGACGGTTCAAGGACAAGAAACAACAGCGCGAAACACAAGCAAGCGATTCGCTCCCTGTTCAACGACACCCAAGCAATACCACATCAAACTAGACGTAGGCTTTTACCTTCATCGAAGGGGCTAAACTAGTATAAACCCTCTGTGTCCTTTGTGTGCTTTTAACCTCTTCAAGCTAACCCGCGCGATGGCCTCACACATAAGTCCTGTAAACCGGACATCTACCGTGCTAATTCCACGACAGTTGGCGCCCACCGTGGGGCTATCGCACGATGGTTTCGAGTTCTTGAAGGGCAGCTTTGAAGGACTCAAGGGTTACGCGGTTGGCCGGATGACCAAGAGTCGTCGTGGCCGGATCTACATCGACGATGTAGGCTGGGGCCCCGAGGCCGATTCAATCGAATACGGGTACCGGGTCCCCTTCGGCGGCATCCACGTCTTCATTGGAAAAATTGGCGAACCGGGACCTGAGCCGGACATCTTCCCCAACATCGTCGAGCCGGCTCAGCGTGCGAGATCGGCCCGGATTCAGCCCGCCGTGAAGCGTGTTTTCGTGGGAGCAGTACATGGAGTCCAAGCCGAGGACGGATTGGATTCTGGTGGCGAGACAGTTGTCTACTCTGACAATGAATCTTCATCCGGAGAGATCGAATCTTTGTATCTGTTGCAGGACGGCCGATCTGAGGGTGTATCCGATGGCGATAGTATTCCGGACCCCTTTGATCCGCCAAACCGGGTGGCTGTCTTCATGGCCGGATCACACTCTATGCAGCAGCCCTCGATGACCGGGGCATTCACCTTAGAGGTAGCTGGTGCTGGAGCAGGCAACCAAACCCCGTCGCCCTCTGACGCCCTATCCACCTTAGTTGGAGAATTGACGGCACTTGCAACAGCAGAAGTGGCCCCTGCCAACAAGGCGCAACATGATGCGGAGATCCTTCAACTGAAGGGCCGGATTGAGCAGGCTAAACGGGATCTGGACGCGGAGAAAGCCATGATGGCTACGAGGCAAGCAGAGCTAGACTCCCAAGCTTTCCGGCTCAGGGTGGATCAGACTTCTGCACAGGAGGTAATGTACAGAAGACAACAAACTCGTCTACCGCCGGTTTACGAGGCGAGGAATCTCTTTGGCACACCAGGAGCGGGAGCCAGCAATCACCCAGAGGTAAACCGGGGAGGAGCCCCGGGGCTGGCGCGTCGGTTCAGCCACCGGCCGTAGAGCGAAACCGCCAAGTTGTGCCAACAACGCACGTCCCCACCCCTCCCGGTCATTATTCTAACCCGTTGGACAACATTGTCACCGCCGCCTCACGACTGGCCGCTTTACCCATTGAGGGGACATCCCCTGTGGCGATGGAAGCACGCCGGGCTAAGGAATTGCTGGACACGACGCTGACACAGCAGTAGGCGTACTCTTACAGTAGGGAGAGGATTCATTCAACCCCCTGCCAAAGCCGGAGTTACACTAGGCACTGGGATGAACCGGCTGTGTCTAGCAGCGAGCGGAGACGTCACCGTCACAGGCAGGATAATCCGGCGGGAGCAGAAGCGCACGCCCAAGAGGCGATAAACCGGGCCAGACATACTGCCCGCGAAGAAACCCGTCAAACGACACCGGTTCACCCAACCACAGCAGAAACAGGAGTCACAGCGAGTTCCTTTGGAGTACAGTGTCTCATCCCTGCTTTATGAAGCGTGAAACTACCCAAGGACTTCAAAGGCCCTCGTAAGGTACCCAACTACACGACGGATCTGGCTCCAGAGGCGTGGGTTGAAAGTTATGAGATGGCTATGGAGATGCTTGATGTGGATGAAGCGGCATGCGCCAAGTACTTCACCATGATGCTTGAGGGTACAGCCCGGACATGGTTAAAGGGCCTACCACCTAATTCCATCGGATCATGGGGTGAGTTGCGTTGCCAGTTTATCAAAATTTCAAAGATACGTGCAAGCATCCAATGTGGGTGGTAGACTTAGCAGCATGTGTTCAAGGGGAGCAGGAACCCACGAGCAGCTGGGTGCGGCGAGTATCAGAAATCCTGCATTCTTCCAATAGCATCAACCCTAGTACGGCGATAGTGACATTGGAAAACAATTGCCGGTTCGAGTCTCTGAAGTTGAAGTTAGGACGGCTCAAGCACGATTGCAACGACATGGGAACGCTCATGACCGCTCTGGTGAAATATGGGGATTCCGATAACACTAAGTACCCAGATGCAGACGGAGACAAGTCCGGAAAGGTGAGCAAGGCTGGTAAACCAGTGCAAGCTAATCCAGTAGGAACGGGTTACAATGGTAAGCGAAAAGCGGAGGGCGGTTCCGATTTTGTGGCCAATACCAACGTTCAGGGAAACGGGCAGCGCCGCAAAGGTAGACCACCTCCGCGTAGCGAAGGGCAATCCTTCAATCTATATCAACAGTTAAACGCACCTTGCCCTAAACACAGTACGGAGGGAAACCCATCTAAGAATTTATGGAAGGACTGCTGGATCATGGTAGAGGCCATGAAACAAGCCAGATATAACCATGGACCCCCCGGCGGCGGCCCGAGTTCCGGTTTTCAGGGTCCGGGTTACCAGGGTAATGGTTCCGGATCAGGATATCATGGTGGTAACAATAACTACAATAGCAACGGTCAGCATCAACATAACCAACAGCATGGTCAGGTGATAGAGGCAAAGGTGTCCCGTCTTTCGATGAGATGGTGGCTATCGTTCGGATGAAGTCGACTTTGACGATCCGACTACGAACGTGCGTGGACGTCGCGCCTTAGCAATCGCTAAACCAACTCCAAGAGGTTATTGACCACGCCGGAGCATGATCAACCTGACCACGAAGGTCTGTATCCTGCAGGCAAACGAAGAACAAGCAAGAAACTGAGACTGCAATCTGGATATTGCGAATTCAAGAGGAAAACTTTATTGATCAAGTGGGGTTCTGTGACGTCTTGGTCTGGTCGTTGAACACAAACGAAGTACGCGAAGTTGCAGCTATGGCGAACTTTAATCTAAACAAAACCCAAAGTCTAAACGACGCCCTAAGGGCTGTATATATGAGGGAAAAAGGGGGGAATTTCGTGGCCCTTGGTGGAGGGGTCCGAAACCAACCCTAACTCTTGTTTCCCCACACATACGGACTCTAACAACAGCCTATACTCAAGTATTTCGAAATTACATGGGCCTGGCCCAATAATAAGGTGACGCAGCACCTATAATAGCCTCTGGACGAAATTTATGAAGTGGCATCTTGTATATTTCGTCCAAGGCTTCTCGCACTCATTATGGTGGCTTCAAAGTCCCGAAATCATCAATTGAAACTCCATTCTTGTTCCCCTTGCGCATGCCATCATCTCCATGCTTGATCTTGCTCCAATGTTCATCCTTCTTGTCCAAGCTAGGCCCTTCATTTGTAAGCAAGACAAATGTATCCAATTTAGGCAGCATCATATTCTCATGAACATTAGATTCATTACCAAGAAACGAAAGTACCTGGTAATTTAATTGGCATGCGCGAGCTCTAGTAATTGGTCCTGTATATGTGTCAGTTGGAGCTGTGGGTGTAACCTTGTTAGTGATGTCCTCATCATCCTCCCCTTCTTGAATTGAAGTCGTCCTCGACGGAAGCTCATCTTCCTCACCCAAGTAAGGCTTCAAATCTGCAATGTTAAATGTGGGACTAACCCCAAAATCTGCAGGCAGCTCAAGTTTATATGCATTATCATTTATTTTCTCTAACACCTTGAAAGGACCATCAGCACGTGGCATTAGCTTTGACTTGCGCAAATTAGGAAACCTATCCTTACGCAAATGTAACCAAACAAGATCTCCAGGTGCAAAGATAACACGTTTTCTACCCTTATCTCCAACAAGTTTATATTTAGCATTCATGTGCTCAATATTTTCCTTAGTTAACTCATGCATTTTTAAGATCAATTCAGCACGTTGTTTAGCATCAAAATTAACCTTCTCCGAAGATGGAAGACGCAATAAATCAATAGGTGCACGAGGTAGGAAACCATAGACAATTTCAAAAGGGCACATCTTAGTAGTAGAATGCAACGAACGATTATAAGCAAATTCAATATGAGGCAAGCATTCTTCCCACATTTTCTTATTATTCTTCAAAACAGCCCTAAGCATAGTAGACAAAGTTCTGTTGACTACTTCAGTTTGTCCATCAGTTTGGGGGTGACAAGTAGTACTAAAAAGCAGTTTAGTCCCCAACTTAGCCCATAAACATCTCCAAAAGTGGCTAAGAAATTTAGTATCACGATCTGAAACAATAGTATTTGGCACACCATGCAAGCGAATAATTTCACGAAAGAACAAATCAGCAACATTAGCAGCATCATCGCTTTTATGACATGGTATAAAGTGTGCCATCTTTGAGAACCTATCCACGACAACAAATATGCTATCCCTCCCCTTCTTTGTTCGAGGTAAACCCAAAACAAAGTCCATAGATATATCTTCCCAAGGAACACTAGGGACAGGCAAAGGCATATATAAACCATGAGGATTGAGTCGTGACTTAGCTTTTTGACATGTAGTGCAGCAAGCAACAAAACGCTCAACATCCCGTCGCATCTTTGGCCAAAAGAAATGTGTAGCAAGTACGTCCTCCGTCTTCTTCACGCCAAAGTGTCCCATTAATCCTCCTCCATGCACCTCCTGCAACAACAAAAGACGAACAGAGCTAGCTGGAATGCATAGCTTGTTAGCTCGAAACAGAAATCCATCACTAACGACGAACTTGTTCCATGTTCTCCCTTCTTTACAATTCTGCAATACATCTTTAAATTCAGCATCATGCACATATTGATCTTTGATGGTCTCCAAACCAAATATTTTAAAGTCAAGTTGTGAAAGCATAGTATAACGACGAGACAATGCATCAGCAATAACATTTTCTTTTCCCTTCTTGTGTTTAATAACATAAGGGAAAGTCTCTATGAATTCAACCCATTTAGCATGTCTACGGTTCAGTTTTGCTTGACTTTTAATGTGCTTTAAAGATTCATGATCAGAATGTATAACAAATTCTTTGGGCCATAAATAATGTTGCCATGTCTCCAAAGTCCGAACAAGAGCATATAATTCCTTATCATAAGTAGAATAATTCAGACTAGGCCCACTCAATTTTTCAGAAAAATATGCAACAAGTTTACCATCTTGTAATAACACACCTCCTAACCCAATTCCACTAGCATCACATTCAAGCTCAAAAGTCTTATTAAAATGAGGAAGTTGGAGTAAAGGAGCATGTGTCAACTTATCTTTCAATACCGTGAATGCTTCTTCCTGTGCAGTACCCCAAACAAAAGGCACATCCTTCTTTGTAAGCTCATTGAGAGGTGCAGCAATGCTGCTGAAATCTCTCACAAAACGACGATAGAATCCAGCGAGGCCAAGGAAACTCCTCACGTGTGTGACCGTTTTGGGCTGCGGCCAACTCTCAATAGCTTCAATCTTGGCTTTATCAACCTCAATTCCCTGTGGAGTAACAACATAGCCAAGAAAAGAGACTCGGTCGGTGCAAAAGGTGCACTTTCCAAGGTTACCAAATAAACGTGCATCACGTAGAGCAATAAAAACAGCACGTAAATGTTCCAAATGTTCTTCCAAAGATCTGCTAAAAATCAATATATCATCAAAGTATACTACCACAAATCGTCCAATGAAAGCACGTAAAACTTCATTCATTAATCTCATGAAAGTACTAGGTGCATTAGTTAACCCGAAAGGCATGACTAACCACTCATATAATCCAAACTTAGTTTTAAATGCTATTTTCCATTCATCTCCCAATTTCATACGAATTTGATGGTATCCACTACGCAAATCAACTTTGGAGAATATTGTAGAGCCACTCAATTCATCAAGCATATCATCTAGCCTAGGAATAGGATGACGATAACGAATAGTAATATTATTAATGGCTCTACAATCAACACACATACGCGATGTACCATCCTTTTTCGGCACTAGAATAATAGGAACAGCACAAGGACTAAGGGATTCGCGTATATAACCTTTGTCGAGTAGCTCCTGTACTTGACGCATAATCTCCTTCGTCTCTTCTGGATTGGTACGGTATGGTGCGCGGTTGGGTAGCGATGCACCGGGAATTAAGTCAATCTGATGCTCAATCCCTCGAATAGGTGGTAATCCCGGTGGCACGTCTTGTGGAAAGACGTCGGCGAACTCCTGTAAAATGTTAGTGACAGCAGGATGCAAAGAGGAAGGCACGTCCTCGAATGGAAACAAGGCCTCTTTGCATACAACAGCATAGCAAACAGATTTGCTAAAATCTAGCTCATCAATATCAGATTTGGTGGCAAATAAGCATGCACTTTTCAATTTAATTTCAGAAGCAACAGTAGATGGTTTATTAGTAGGCTTCATTTGTTGCTCAAATTCTTTTGCCACAATCTGATTTTCACTCTTATTTTTCTCTTGTTTGCTTTATTAGCTCTATTAATATCATCTTTCAAAATGGAATCCGGAGTCATAGGAAGCAAAGTAATATTTTTATCCTTATGAACAAGAGTATACTGATTGTTTCTACCATGGTGTACAAAATTTTTATCAAATTGCCATGGTCTACCAAGTAATAAGGAACATGCTTGCATAGGTACCACATCACAATCAACATAATCAACATATGTAGAGATACTAAAATGCACACGAACAGTACATGTTACCTTAACCTTGCCGCTGTTGTTGAACCATTGGATGTAGTAAGGATGTGGATGTGGTCTTGTGGTGAGAGATAGCTTCTCCACCATCTCCATGCTAGCCAAGTTGTTGCAACTCCCTCCATCTATGATCACGCGAACAGAACGTTCCTTCACAACTCCCTTTGTATGGAACAAATTATGCCTCTGATTTTGCTCAGCTTGTGTAACCTGCACACTCAAAACACGCTGAGCAACTAAACATTCATACCTGTCAGCATCTTCAGGAGCCATGTATTGCGTCTCATGATCAGAATCGTCTCCACCGTGTTCTTCACGTGTAATAAGAGCCAAAGTCTCCTCATCATAGTCACTAGCGGATTCATATCCACCATCCTCAGTAGCAATCATCACACGCTGAGATTTGCAATCTCTCGCAAAATGTCCTCTTCCCTTACAACGACAACAAATAATATCACTGGTGTGCCCTGTTGATGCCATGGAAGAAGAAGAACTCTGTGCAGGCCCAATAGGTGTGCTCTTGGCAGATAATGGTGGTTGTGCCTGCTTCCTTGTATCACGGCTCGAGGTAACAGCTGATGGAGGTGTCGGTGCAGTAGAATGTGTGGAAGTAGAGGATGCACGCGGTGTCCATGATGAAGGTCGACCTGCAGAAAAGTTAGTCCGCGCCAATGCCTGTCGATCCTGCACTTCACATTCAGCTTTACAAGAAAGATGGAATAAACGAGTGATATTAGTATAATCCTTATACTCTAGAATGGTCTGAATCTCTCTATTTAATCCACCCATAAAACATGCAAGCATAGCTTCATTCTCCTCAACAATACCACATCTAATCAGGCCAGTTTGTAATTGCTGAAAATATTCTTCTACAGAATTTTTTCCTTGTCTTAAGCGCTGCAGTTTTTGAAGTATTTCACGTTGATAATATGGTGGAACCCAACGAGTACGCATAGCAGTTTTCAAAGAAGCCCAAGTAGCTGGAACAGGATATAATCTACAATGTTCAGACCACCAAACACATGCAAAACTAGTGAAAGCACAAACAGCAGCAGGAACACGTCTCTCCTCGGGATAGTTTAAACATGTAAAACGTTGTTCAGTTTGTAACTCCCAAGTAAGATATATATCAGGAACATATCTACCCTCAAATGGTGGAATATTCAATTTCAGTTTAGGAAGATGGTCATGTACCTCAGGTGGTGGTGCAGCCCTACCGTTGCGATGATATGCATGAGGACGACCTAGTGGTGGTGGTGCTGGTTGTTGCACGTAGTTCTGATTTTGGTCAACCTCATCCTCGTAATGGTCCTCCACCTCTGCAGTAGCAGCAAGAGCTACAGAAACATCAACAGCAGCACCAGAAGCTTGACCAGTCTCAAGGGGAACGCGCTGTGCTCGTCCCACTTGATTCGGAAGGCGACGTTGTTGTTGTTGTTGTTGTTGTTGTTGTTGTTGAAGAGGTGGGACAGCTGCAGTAGCCGGTGGTGGTGGAAAACGCAAAAGCAATTCAGCAAACTTGTTATCGAGCTTTGTGTCAAACGTCTTCTCCATGCCAACTATCTTCTCCATGGCCTCGTCCAATGTGTTTAGCACATCTTGCACCTGTACACTCATCATTTGCTGAAACTTATCATGAAGCTCCTTGTTCGTCAAGTTCTCCCAGTCAGTCTCGTCGACTTGTGATCCTGGCATGGTTAGCAGCAATAGAAACACACAAGAATATGATCCTATAGACTACTAATAAGTGGTGGTGGTGGCGGGTGTCACAAATCCGACAAGCAAATCTCAAATTCTTACCAGTTCTTACCAAGCAGCAGGTGGTGATCGGCAACCGTGGTAGTCAAAACTCTCAAAGCTTGGATAAAGAGATTACCAGGGAGAGTCAAACGCACGACGTAGATGTATGTGTAGCTGGGAAGGCTTATAAGATGGTAGCAAAAGTGGTCAGCAATAATCAATTCAGAGATGCAAAGTTGAATAAACGCTCAACGACGGTACTGTGCTGGTCCTAGGCTAGACCGTACTAGAGACGCGAGCCTAGAACACTAACAAAATCACGGCGCTGCACGTAATAAAGGGGAAAGCACACTCTGAATTTTTTTTTTCGCCTCTTTTTTTTTGCGCTCCTTTTTTTTGCGCTGCTTTTTTTTGGCCGAAAATCACTATAATGGCGAGTGTCTCAAAATACTTCCCAAGTCAAACTAAGATGATAGGCACGAAATTTTTTTGACGATTTTTTTTTCGGAATCAGGGCAGCGACGACGAAAAAGTGCGGTAAAAAAACAGTATGATGGCACGTGTCTCAAAAGACTCAGAAAAGCCCAAAAATAGGATAGGGAAAATAAATTCACCTATCGAAATTTTGGCCTAAAAACTGCCCGGGGGTCTCCAGACTCTTTTTTTTTCGAGACCTACGCAGGCAAGGAAACACAAATCCGAAACCTAGATGGATCTCGAGAACAAACCTAATATGAAAAGAACTCGGATTGGCGGTGGATATATGGTGGTAGGATATGGCAGCGGTGGTAGGTTATGGCAGCGGTGGTGGTATGTGGTGGCGGTGGTGGGATATGGCAGCAGCGGTGGTATGGCAGCGGCGATGAATATGGTGCGGCGGCGACGTGACAAACTGTGAACAGAACTCGAAACTCTAAAGAACTAGACGATAAGATCAGCAACTTGACACGACGATGCAACCGCAAATTCAACAAAGCAAATACAGAAAAGATTATGCAAAGGCTCAGATTGGTTCGGATGGGATGAACTAACCCTAATTTTTTTTTGGCTTTTTCGTGGACTGTAGGTATGAAGAACAGACTCGATCTAATCTACGAAAAACTGTAAAATCTCACCGAGCAACCTGGAAATCTGATACCACTTGATAGAGGCAAAGGTGTCCCGTCTTTCGATGAGATGGTGGCTATCGTTTGGATGAAGTCGACTTTGACGATCCGACTACGAACGTGCATGGACGTTGCGCCTTAGCAATCGCTAAACCAACTCCGAGAGATTATTGACCACGCCGGAGCACGATCAACCTGACCACGAAGGTCTGTTTCCTGCAGGCAAACGAAGAACAAGCAAGAAACTGAGACTGCAATCTGGATATTGCGAATTCAAGAGGAAAACTTTATTGATCAAGTGGGGTTCTGTGACGTCTTGGTCTGGTCGTTGAACACAAACGAAGTACGCGAAGTTGCAGCTATGGCGAACTTTAATCTAAACAAAACCCAAAGTCTAAACGACGCCCTAAGGGCTGTATATATGAGGGAAAAAGGGGGGAATTTTGTGGCCCTTGGTGGAGGGGTCCAAAACCAACCCTAACTCTTTTTTCCCCACACATACGGACTCTAAAAACAGCCTATACTCAAGTATTTCGAAATTACATGGGCCTGGCCCAATAATAAGGTGACGCAGCACCTATAATAGCCTCTGGACGAAATTTATGAAGTGGCATCTTGTATATTTCGTCCAAGGCTTCTCGCCCTCATTATGGTGGCTTCAAAGTCCTGAAATCGTCAATTGAAACTCCATTCTTGTTCCCCTTGCGCATGCCATCATCTCCATGCTTGATCTTGCTCCAATGTTCATCCTTCTTGTCCAAGCTAGGCCCTTCATTTGTAAGCAAGACAAATGTATCCAATTTAGGCAGCATCATATTCTCATGAACATTAGATTCATTACCAAGAAACGAAAGTACCTGGTAATTTAATTGGCGTGCGCGAGCTCTAGTAATTGGTCCTGTATATGTGTCAGTTGGAGCTGTGGGTGTAACCTTGTTAGTGATGTCCTCATCATCAGGGAGGTTACAACAACCAAGGCAATCAGCAACACCAGCAGCAGCAGCAATCCGGATATCAGAGTAATCCGAAGGAGCTTAGCAGTGGACATGATCGTGTTTTCACCACAAGTTTGTGCAAACGAGATCAAAAGGTTCTGAAGTGGGCAGTACATGCGGTTGAACCGGCAATGCCACGTTTTTTATGTTGGTCTGAACAACCTATTGTGTGGAGCAGAGAGGATCACCCACCACGGGTTGATAACCCGGGCCAGTTGGCCCTAGTGGTGGCACCACAGGTGGGTGGCTATAAGTTCACAAAGGTACTCATGGATGGCGGCAGCAGTATCAACATCTTATACTATGAGACCTTCCGGCGTATGGGGCTGACAGATAAGAAGTTGAGACAGTCCAACACGGTGTTCCATGGAGTGGTGCCAGGTAAATCAGCTTACCCAGTTGGGAAAATTGATCTGGAAGTCACCTTTGGGGATGAGCAGGATTCTGGATCAGAGACAGTGACCTTTGAACCGTCGCCGGGTCGTCCCTTTATATAAGAGGCAACGCCCAGTCCGGTTTATAGAGT
Organism: Secale cereale; assembly: GCA_902687465.1. Classification (NCBI taxonomy): domain Eukaryota; kingdom Viridiplantae; phylum Streptophyta; class Magnoliopsida; order Poales; family Poaceae; genus Secale; species Secale cereale. The sequence continues at coordinate 585,827,828 of LR738711.1, read as the reverse complement.
CCCAAGGCCGGCTCATAAACGTGTCTGCCTTGGTCTCTACTCTTTCTATCTTACATCCCAAGTTACATGGTATGACGGCTTACCAACCGTGGGCTTTACACATGGGCCCTAAACCTCTATGGGCTGTAATCTTTTATACATATTCTACCGGGCTTGTAATAACACGACTATGTCCGTGTAATCCGGATCTTCCTGGCCGGTTTATACCTGCTAGTAATATCCCTGACAATACCGGTAGACAAAGGGAATTGTATACGGGATTGATCAAATCCCCGACATCGTGGTTCATCCGATGAGATCATCGTGGAACAAGTGGGAGCCAATATGGATATCCAGATCCCGCTATTAGTTATTGGCCGGAGAGGTATCTCGGTCATGTCTGCATGGTTCCCGAACCCGTAGGTTCTACACACTTAAGGTTCGGTGACGCTAGAGTTGTTATGGGAATAGTATGTGGTTACCGAAGGTTGTTCGGAGTCCCGGATGAGATCCCGGATATGACGAGGAACTCCGGACTTGTCCGGAGGCGAAGATCGATATATTGGATGAAGGGTATTGGAGTCCGGAATTGTTCCGGGGGTACCGGGTGACGACCAGCGTGTTCGAAAGTGGTTTCGGAGTGACGACCAGGGTGATGACCAGTGGTCCGAGAGGTGGGGGCACCTCCCCTAGGGCAGCCGCCCCTCCCGGCTTGGGGGGCAAGTTTCCTATGGGTGGGGGCGCCCATACCCATCTAGGGTTTCCCCTGTGGCCGCCGCCCCTCCCCTAGGGAAACCCTAGGGCGCCTCCTCCTCCCTCCTTCCCCTATATATAGTGAGGAAGAGAGAGGAAAGCCGCACCCAAGCCCTGGCGCAGCCCTCTTCCCCTCCCAACTCCTCCTCTTCCTCTGTAGAGCTTGGCGAAGCCCTGCCGGAGAACTGCAAGCTCCACCACCACGCCGTCGTGCTGCCAGAGCTCTTCCCCAACTTCTCCTCCCCCCTTGCTGGATCAAGAAGGAGGAGACGTCCCCGGGCTGTACGTGTGTTGAACGCGGAGGCGCCGTTCTTCGGCGCTTAGATCGGAATCGACCGCGATCTAAATCGCTGCATGTACGACTCCACCAACCGCGTTCTTGTAACGCTTCCGCGTCGCGATCTTCAATGCTACGAAGATGCACTCCCTCCCTCTCGTTGCCAGTAAACTCCATACATGGATCTTGGTGATGCGTAGGAATTTTTTTATTTTTCTGCAACGATCCCCAATAGTGGCACCATGGGCTAGGTCTATGCGTAGTTACTATGCACGAGTAGAACACAAGATTGTTGTGGGCGTAGATCATGTCAATTTACTTACCGCTACTAGTCTTATCTTGATTCGGCAGCATCGTGGGATGAAGTGGCCCAGACCGACCTTACACGTACGCTTACGTGAGACTGGTTCCACTGACTGACATGCACTAGTTGCATAAGGTGGCTAGCTGGTGTCTGTCTCTCCCACTTTAGTTGGATCGGATTCGATGAAAAGGGTCCTTATGAAGGGTAAATAGTAATTGGCATATCACGTTGTGGTTTTGGCGTAGGTAAGAAACGTTCTTGCTAGAAACCTATAGCAGCCACGAAAAAACTTGCAACAACAATTAGAGGATGTGTAACTTGTTCTTGCAGCATGTGCCGTGTGATGTGATATGGCCAAAAGGATGTGATGAATGATATATATATGTGTGTGTGTGTGTGTGATGTATGAGATTGATCATGTTCTTGTAATAGGAATCACGACTTGCATGTCGATGAGTATGACAACAGGCAGGAGCCATAGGAGTTGTCTTATTTTATTGTACGACCTGCGTGTCATTGAAAACGCCATGTAATTACTTTACTTTATTGCTAACTGTTAGCCATAGTAGTAGAAGTAATGTTTGGAGAGACAACTTCATGAACACACGATGATGGAGATCGTGATGATGGAGATCATGGTGTCATGCCGGTGGCGATGATGATCATGGAGCCCGGAAGATGGAGATCAAAGGGAGCAAAAAAATTATATTGGCCATATCATGTCACTATTTGATTGCATGTGATGTTTATCATGTTTTACATCTTATTTGCTTAGAACGACGGTAGCATAAATAAGATGATCCCTCACTAAAATTTCAAGAATTGTGTTCCCCCTAACTATGCACCATTGCTCAGGTTCGTTGTTCTGAAGCACCACGTGATGATTGGGTGCGATAGGCTCTAACGTTCGCATACAACGGGTGTAAGCCAGACTTACACACGCAATACACTTAGGGTTGACTTGACGAGCCTAGCATGTACAGACATGGCCTCGGAACACGGAAGATCGAAAGGTCGAACATGAGTCGTATAGAAGATATGGTCAACATGAAGATGTTCACCGTTGATGACTAGTTCGTCTCACATGATGATCGGACACGGCCTAGTCGATTCGGATCATGTATCACTTGTATGACTAGAGAGATGTCTATCTGAGTGGGAGTTCATTATATTTGTTTAGATGAACTTAATTGTCATGAACATAGTCTAAAATCTTTACAATATGTCTTGTAGATCCAATGGCCCACGCTAATGTTGCCCTCAACTTCAACGCGTTCCAAGAGAAAACCAAGCTGAAGGACGATGGTAGTAACTATACGGATTGGGTCCGTAACATGAGGATCAACCTCATAGTTGCCAAGAAAACATATGTCCTTGAAGCACCGCTAGGTGATGCACCCGTTTTCCCAGCAACTCAAGACGTTATGAACGCCTGGCAGTCTCGTTGTGATGATTACTCCCTGGTTCAGTGCGGCATGCTTTACAGCTTAGAATCGGGGCTCCAAAAGTGTTTTGAGCAGCACGGAGCATATGAGATGTTCCAAGAGCTGAAAATGGTTTTCCAAGCTCATGCCCGAGTCGAGAGATATGAAGTCTCCGACAAGTTCTACAGTTGTAAGATGGAGGAGAACAGTTCTGTCGGCGAACAATACTCAAAATGTCTGGGTTGCACAACCGCTTGTCTTAGCTGGGAATTAATCTCCCAGATGACGCGGTCGTTGACAGAATCCTTCAGTCGCTCCCACCTAGATACAAGAGCTTTGTGATGAACTTCAATATGCAAGGGATGGAGAAGTCCATTCCTGAGGTGTATTCAATGCGGAAATCAGTGGAGGTGGAGATCAAAAAGGAACATCAAGTGTTGATGGTGAATAAAACCACTAAGTTCAAGAAAGGCAAGGGTAAGAAGAACTTCAAGAAGGACGGCAAAGGAGTTACCGCGCCCGGTAAGCCAGTTGCGGGAAGAAGCCAAAGAATGGACCCAAGCCTGAGACTGAGTGCTTTTATTACAAGGGAACGGTTCACTAGAAGCGGCACTGCCCCAAATACTTAGCAGATAAGAAGGCCGGCAACGTCAAAGGTATACGTGATATACATGTTATTGATGTGTACCTTGCCAGCGCTCGTAGTAGCTCCTGGGTATTTGATACCGGTGCAGTTGCTCACATTTGTAACTCAAAGCAGGAGCTGCGGAATAAGCGGAGACTGGCGAAGGACGAGGTGATGATGCACATTGGGAATGTTTCCAAGGTCGATGTGATCGTCGTCGGCACACTACCTCTGCATCTACCTTCGGGATTAGTTTTAAACCTCAATAATTGTTATTTAGTACCAGCTTTGAGCATGAACATTGTATCTGGATCTCGTTTAATGCGAGATGGGTAGTCATTTAAATCTGAGAATAATGGTTGTTCTATTTATATGAGATAAATGTTTTATGGTCATGCCCCGCTGGTCAATGGTTTATTCTTATTGAATCTCGAACGTGATGTTACACATATTCATAGTGTGAATGCCAAAATATGTAAGGATGATAATGATAGTCCCACATACTTGTGGCACTGCCGCCTTGGTCATATTGGTGTCAAACGTATGAAGAAGTTCCATGCAGATGGACTTTTGGAGTCTCTTGATTATGAATCATTTGACACGTGCAAACCATGCCTCTTGGGCAAGATAACCAATACTCCGTTCTTCGGAACAATGGAGCGAGCAACCAACTTGTTGGAAATCATACATACCAATGTGTGCGGTCCAATGAGTGTTGAAGCTCGCGGTGGCTATCGTTATGTTCTCACCCTCACTGATGACTTAAGTAGATATGGGATGTCTACTTGATGAAACACAAGTCTGAGACCATTGAAAAGTTCAAGGAATTTCATAATGAGGTTGAGAATCAACGTGATAGAAAAATAAAGTTCTTACTACCAGATCGTGGAGGAGAGTATTTAAGTCACGAATTTGGCACGCACCTAAGGAAATGTGGAATTGTTTCACAGTTGACGCCGCCTGGAACACCTCAGCGTAACGGTGTGTCTGAACGTCGTAATCGTACTCTGTTGGACATGGTGCGATCTATGATGTCTCTTACCGACTTACCGCTATCATTTTGGGGTTATGCTTTAGAGACTGTCGCATTCACTTTAAATAGGGCACCGTCTAAATCCGTTGAGATGACACCGTATGAACTATGGTTTGGGAAGAAACCTAAGTTGTCATTTCAAAAAGTTTGGGGATGCGATGCTTATGTCAAGAAACTTCAACTTGAAAAGCTCGAACCCAAATCGAAAAAATGCTGATTCATAGGATACCCTAAGGAAACTATTGGGTATACCTTAAACCTCAGATCTGAAGTGTCGTGGTTTTGTCACGGCAGATGTCCTTAGTGTGAGGACTTAGTCGTGAGGCCAACGCATCTATGTGGTAGCTTGAGAGGGTTGGAGCGGAATCGAGAGACGCAACGCAAGACAAGGATTTAGACAGCTTCGGGCCCCGGGAAACATCATCCGATAATAGCCCTACATGTTGTTTGAGGTTAGATCTCATTATGACCCTCATGGAGTGGCCGCATAAGCCGGCTCCCCTTATCATGACTAAACCTAGAGATTGTTTCTTTCTTACTTGTCCTCTCCCTCTTGGGGAGCCCTGCCCCTCCTTATACATGTTGAAGGGGCGGCTTACATGACTAGTCCTAATAGGATTAGGATTACTCTATTATAAGTGGAGTCCTAGTCTTGCTTCCTTTGTAGGAGAATATTCTTTGTGCTTTCCTCATAAACCGGCCCACCATAACATGAACCGGCCTTCTGGGCCTTGGGCCTTGTCATCCGTCCGCCACCTGTCGGGTTACCAATGAGTCATAATGTTCAGGCAGGTTGCTTGTAAACCGTCTGGTCAGGGCGGATCGCCAGTGAATCGCCAAGTGTAAACCAGGTCTCAAGTAAACCGCCAAGTCCGGCTGGGTCATATTTTCGACCGGGTCATACCGCGGGGTATATCCCTGACACGAAGGCAAGGTCTTTGTTGCCAAGAATGGATCCTTTCTGGAGAAAGAGTTTCTCTCGAAAGAAGTAAGTGGGAGGAAAGTGGAACTTGATGAGGTGATTGTCACCCCTCTCGAATCGGAAAGTAGCGCAGCGCGGGAAGATGTTTCTGTGGTGCCTGCACCGACTAGAGAGGAAGTTAATGATAATGATTATGAAACTTCGGACCAAGTTACTGCTGAGCTTCGTAGGTCCACAAGGACACGTTCTGCACCAGAGTGGTACGGCAACCCTGTCCTGGAAATCATGTTGTTAGAAAACGGTGAACCTTCGAACTATGAAGAAGCGATGGCGGGCCCGGATTCCAACAAATGGCTTGAAGCCATGAAATCCGAGATAGGATCCATGTATGATAACAAAGTATGGACTTTGGTTGATTTGCTCGATGATCGGCAAGCCATAGAAAATAAATGGATCTTTAAGAAGAAGACTGACGCGGATGGAAATGTGACCATAGCGATGCTGAAGTCCATCCGAATCATGTTAGCAATTGCCGCATTCTATGATTATGAGATATGGCAAATGGACGGCTGCTACTTCTCGAGCTTGCGTTGTATTTCCTCAAACAGGAAAGGGAGATGCAACACAGTAGCGTAAGTATTTCCCTCAGTTTTTGAGAACCAAGGTATCAATCCAGTAGGAGACCACGCGTGAGTCCCTCGCACCTGCACAAACAAATAAGAACTCCGCAGCCAATGTGATAAGGGGTTGTCAATCCCTTTACGGTCACTTACAAAAGTGAGATCTGATAGAGATGATAGTTTATATTTTTGGTATTTTTGTTTAATAGAACATAAAATAAAAACGGTGAAAGTAAAGTAGATGTAGATTGGTATGTTGAGAATAGACCAGGGGGCCATAGTGTCCTCTAGTGGCTTCTCTCATGATAGTGATATTCTACGGCAGGTAAACAAATTACTGTCAAGCAATTGATAGAAAAGCGAATAATTATGAGACTATCTAGGCATGATCATTGTATATAGGCATCATGTCTGACACAAGTAGACCGACTCCTGCCTGCATCTACTATACTCCACACATCGACCGCTATCCAGCATGCATCTAGTGTATTGAGTTCATAAGAACAGAGTAACGCCTTAAGCAAGATGACATGATGTAGAGGGATAAACTCAAGCAATATGATATAAACCCCATCTTTTTATCCTCTATGGCAACAATACAATACATGCCTTGCTGCCCCTACTGTCACTGGGAAAGGACACCGCAAGATTGAACCCAAAGCCAAGCACTTCTCCCATTGCAAGAACTACAGATCTAGTACGCCAAACCAAAGCAATAATTCGAAGAGACTTGCAAGGATATTATGAGCACACATAAAAAGTTCAGAGAAGAACCAAATATTTCTCATAGATAATCTTGATCATAAACCCACAATTCATCGGATCTCGATAAACACACCGCAAAAAGAGATTACATCGAATAGATCTCCTCGAAGACCGAGGAGAACTTTGTATTGAGATCCTGAGCGAGAGAAGAAGCCATCTAGATACTAGCTATGGACCCCGAAGGTCTTAGGTAAACTACTCACAACTCATGGTGAGGGCGATGATGATGATGATGAAGAACTCTGTGATGGATCCCCCTCTGGTGGAGCTTCGGAACAGGCTCCAAGATGGGATCTCAGGGGAACAGAAGGTTACGGCGGTGGAATTAGGGTTTTCTCTCTGTTGCTGATGGTTTCGGGGTACATAGACTTATATAGGAGGAAGGAGGACACCGGGGGAGTCACGGGGGCCCCACGAGGCAGGGGGCGCGCCCTGGGAAGGGGGGCGCCCCCCACCCTCGTGGCCCCTCATGGCTCTTCTGATGTGGTTCTCAAGTTCTCCGAGCGTGATTTTCTCCAAAAATATCTCTCGCGAAGGTTTCATTCCGTTTGGACTCCGTTTGATATTCTTTTTCTGCAAAACCCTGAAATAGGCAAAAAACAGCAATCTGGACTGGGCCTGTAATGCCCCAGATGTAACACCTTCCAATTATGGTAATATACGAAACGTTGACTTCAACAATTCCATTCTGGGCTCTTCTTTCATTTTGTGTTTCTTCGTTTTGTCGTGTGCGTGTGTGCATTTCATCCATGTCGTGTTATCATGTGCATTGCATTCCATTCGTGTTGTCACTTGCACCCGGTCCCGCTCGCCTCTTCCCGTTGTCTGTTTTGAGTTCCGACACTCACACACGTGCCCGTGGCACCCCCGAGTCCTTCTTTCGTGTGTGGCCATGTAACGTTTCCGGAATGAGGTGAGACTTGTCGTGCATTGTTGTTTTGGTACGTGTAGGTCGCCTGTCATGTTTCATCGCGTTTGGAGTTCGTTTGGTACTCCAACGATTAACCTAGTGGGCTAAAATCACCTCTTCCTTTTGGCCCAAAACCCCCTCCACAAAAGCCCACTAACCCAGCACAACCACTCCATTCATCTCGGTCGTCAGATCACGAACGTGTGGCCGAATACCGCACCCCATTTGGAGTCTCCTAGCTCCCTATGCCTATAAATACGTACACACCCCTTCATTTTTCGGGTAAAAACCCTAGCCGAGCTCCCCGCGCCGCCGGACGCGTCCGACCGCAGCCGAACACGTCCGCCGCCGCGCGCCCAGCCACTCCCAGGCCGCCATGTGGCAGCCCGGCCACCAGCGCCGCCGCCCATCGCGCGGGCCCGCCGGGCCCATCCCCGGCCCCCGCGGCCCGCATCCCCGCCGCCCCTCGCCCGGCTCGCGCCGGCCCCTCCACCGCCCGGCGCCGCCACGCTCTCCCCCGCCGCAGGCCGCCGCGGCGCCTCGCCTCGCCGACGCAGGGCTCGCCGCCGCCCGGCCGCCCGACCTCCAGCCGCCGGTCGTCCTACGACCCGCCGGCCGCTCCGACCTGCCGGCCGCTCCGTTCCGCCGGCGCCGCCCCTTCCCGCCGACGCCGCCCCGCAGATCCCCGTCGGCCGCCGCCTCAACCTCGTCTCCAGCGAGCTCCGAGCCGCCGCCGGCCAGATCTGGTCAGGTGGACCAGATCCACCAGCTCCACCATCCAAACGGCCCGTCCCCGCGCCCGGATATCCCCGTCCCGCTTCTCCTCGTCACGTTTTACTTTTTCGTGAGATATAAAAACGACTTAGTCCCCAAATCTGCTATATTTTGTTGCCTCCTTTGCATGGCTGTAACTTCGTGCTCGTAGATCTGTTTTGGGCGTGTAATATATCGAAATGATCGTGGTGATGTGCTCTTCATTTTGTACGACTTTGGCATGCTTGTTTGAGTTCATCTAGATGCCCTAATCTTCGCGGCAAGAGTGCTTGTGGCTGTAACTAGTTGTCTGTGTAAATTTTGTTGACATGTTTGATATGTGATAACTTTGTGCATGTTTATCCAAATGGAGCATATGATATGTCAAAATGTTCATTGTGAAGTGCTCTACATGATGGTTGTTGTAGCATTCATGTTAGGTGTCATATTGCCATGTTAATCTCTGTTGCAAAAGTGCATGTGGTTGTTAAGTGATGAAACTTGTTGTGAGATGCTGTTTTGACATGCTCATTGCTATTAATGTGTTTGTCTTCATGCCACATGTCAATATGTTTTAGAAGCACCATCATATGGTCTTTGTTGTGGTGCAATCCACTTTCCATGATATGCCTTGAGGTGACTTAAACAAGCTTGTAAACATGCCATGCCAATGTTGTAGTTTTATACTTAGTGGAAAAACTGCTAAGTCTGGAAATCTGTTAACTTGATGCTATGTTTGCTTGATGCCTCACTCAAATCCATGCTTGTCTTGGGGTGGCCAATGGTCATGTCTTGTTGTCCATGTTAAGCTCTATCCATACATGCCCTTACTTGCACATATGGCCTGTTGTAGCTTATTTATTTCTTGCTCTCAAGTTGCTATAAATTATACCTGTCAGGTTTTTATCAGCATGATCAATTTGGTGTAGCTTGTTGCTGTTGATCCATGCCTCCTATGGAGTTGCTCCAATGGAGTTGTTTGATGTATGCTATGTCTACTACATGTCCATGATCTTTATATGCTTAGTGGAGTTGATATGCATGTTGTTTTGTGCCTCCGAAGGCAGCATCGTGATGATTTTTTTGCCTTCCCAGATTTTGACTAAGTCTGGATAATTTTATTGCAACTTGCCATGCTTGGTTAATTATGTTCCAGTAGGTTTTTGGGTGTGTTCTAAGTTCATGCTTGTTAAGTAGCATGTCTACTTCATGTCCATGCCCTTTGTCTCCATATTTGAGTGTTGTAGCATAATTATTTCTTGCTCCAAACATGCCATGTGGCTGTTATCTACAGCTTTGTGTGAATATTGTTTTGCTTGCCATTTGCAAACCGTGTGACCATTTCTGGCGATCTTTATATCGATTTCAACCAAGATCTTCCCCTCTATCCAGTGGCATGCTTGGTTTTCCAAGATGAGGCCTTCCCCATCATCTTCTCCTTAGGCTCAAGTGCTTCCACATGCATACGCACATCATACTGCATCATGTTGTTTGTGCATTGCACCGTGTTTGATATTGTGCCATGTTGTGTTCTTGTGTTGAGTAGAGCCGGGAGCCGAGACCGAGAACGAGGGTCCTACCGAGGTTGAGTGCGAGGAGCCGTCTTACGATCCCATCAACGACTCAATGGGCAAGATGACCTGACCCAGATACCATTACTATCTTTGCCTTTTGCTAGATGTCTCGCTCTTTAGCTTATTGCCTCGATGCCCATGTTTGTTTGTCAGCCTCCTATCGTAGCCATGAATCTCCCTAACCATCCAACCTAGCAAACCTTTGATTAGCTACGTAAGCTTCGCTCAGCCCCTCTTATAGCATTGTTAGTTGCAGGAGAAGATTTGAATATACTTGCTTCATGATGAAGTTATTGTTGGGATATCACACTATATAATCTGTTAAACTAAATCATCTATTTACTTGGCAATGGGTGGAAGGCTAAGCCTCTTCCTTGGTGTTTTGTTCCACTCATGCCACCCTAGGAACCGTATAAACCGGTGTTATGTTCCTTGATTTTGCGTCCCTAACACGGTTGGGGTTTATGGGCCCCCCTCGATAACCCGCTTAGCGCTAAAGCTTTTCCAGCAGGGCCCGACATTGGTTTTACATTTGCCTAATAACTAAAACTTGCATAGGGAGTTATAAACCCTTTTCTTAATCAACAACCTGGGCCAGTGCTCCACATGAGTGTTGGTCCAAACTGGGGGTCCTGCAGGGCTACCTTGGGGAAACCCGAGGGCTGGTAAAAACCTGTAGCATCGCCCATCCGGTCGTGGCCTGAGATGAGATACGCGCGGCTACTATCAGGGTGTCGGCACACCGGGAGGTGTTGCTGGATTAGTTTTACCTTAGTAGGAATATCTTGAGCACGGGATTCCGAGAATACTCGGGTCTTCACACCTTGCAGGTGCGACTCCGCAGATCGTGAGCTTGTGATGGGCTAAGTTGGGACACCCCTGCAGGGTTTTGATCTTTCGAAGCTGTGCCCGCGGTTATGTGGCAGATGGGAATTTGTTAATATCTGGTTGTAGATAACTTGACACCATGTTCAGAATACACTACCAGCGTGAGTAACCGTGATGGTCATTTTCCGAAGGGATTCGGGAAGTGAACACGGTGGGGTTATGTTTGACGTGCTTAGATAGGATCACTTCGTGATCACTTTGACGCTCATGGCACTTCTCTTCTCGCTCTAAACACGTAAGCTAGTGCTAGTGCAGCTGCAACCTTGCTCTTCAGCCTTGTTCCACACCCAAGTCTTAGATAGTTCTGCTACCCGGGAACGGGATTGCTGAGTCCTCTGTGGCTCACAGTTTCTACACAACACCAGATGTAGGTACCATGGTGAACTACACAGAAGATGGGACAGAGCTGTACTAGGAGTTCGATGAAGAACGTGGGCGATACTACGTGTCTTATCCCGACGATCAGTAGTGGCTTCTACTAGGGGCAATTCGGACCTTGTGGATTTATTTATGGTATCTTTCATTTGGATCTTCGTCCGTAGTCGGACTGTGATGTTATTTGGATGATGAATGTTCATGTAATGTATTGTGTGATGTGGCGAGTGTAAGCCAACTACTCTTTTGCAATTTCATCCCTCTTTTACATGAGTCGTGCAAAGATACCATACTTGAGATCATTATAGTATGAGCTTATACCTTTAAGTCATGCCTCGACACGTCGGAGGTATAATCTCATACTAGGCATTACAAGTTGGTAATCAGAGCCTTCTCTGACCTAGGAACCCCCACTGATTGATCGAATCATTGACGGTTGAGTCTAGGCACACACTTGAAAATGTTTTGAGTCCTATAAATATATATATATATATATATATATATATATATATATATATAGGATTTCTTTTTACTCCTCATCCCTTTTTCACTCTGGTGAGGACTCCTGACAATTACTCTATCTCTTCTACTCTCAAAAATTCACTAAATATTTTTTTTAGGATCACGCGAGTATTGTTTGAATTGTTCCAATGTCTTTGTGACGAGAACATTGTTCTCAATGCCTCCTGTCATTTAGGGGTTGTGGCAGTGTCCCGGGGAGTTGAGCTCCGAGGTGTTGTCATCACAAATCTATCGCAGCAGTTCTGGAATACTTAAGACGGCCGACATCGAAAACTCTTCTATGCGGTTAGTGGCAAGATAACCCCGACATCACCCAGTATTGGGGAGGTAGTTTGGGAGTATTGCCATAGCTTGTATAGCAGATGTGTTTCGAAGGTCCGAGGTAAACGGTTTCCGGAAATAACTGGTTATGTGTTGAAGGATGGATACAGCTGGATGTAGGATTAGAGTTGAGTGCGTGATGCTTCCCCTGTATCCCCAACACCTGATTGCATAACTGGAAACTTTCGGAAATTAATGGGTGGGTTCATCTAGTAGTTCGTAGGCATTCTTCCAACGAATGCATGATATGGAGTTCGGGGTTCTACATTGAGTGAAGTGGTTTTATGGGCGTTGTTCCGATTGGGAGTTGCATCTTAAAGGGTCCTTGGCTATGCTTATCCGGGGATTGCAAAACCCTTTTGTAACACGTTCCATAAGCTTTGAGCATGAATATGTCGAACGAAGCTTATATCTTGTATTTGTTCTATCTGCTCCTTGTTGTTTTTATTTACCTTTTGTTCTCCCAAGTGGCTTCTCGAGAAGATTGTTGTACCATTGAACTGTGGATTACATTCGTTCATTTTGTTCGAATGATTCTTGTGAAGACTTATGTTGCAATTTCTAGCCGTTGATTCAGCTTATATATTTTCAATCAATGGCTAATAGTTGTCATCTCATTCACGATGGCTCCTAAAAGGGTTCCCAATGCGAACCCAGAGGGTGAAGAAGTTCCTGATCGTCCTCCTTCCCCTCCTCCTTCGTCTGAGGCCTGGAGAGCAATTATGCAAGCGACAAACCAGAACACCCAGATGCTTATGCAAATGATACAGAAGTTTCAAGCCAACCAAGCAAATCATGGTGGTCATGGGAACCAAGGCCAAGGCAATCTGTTCAATCAACCTCACTTTGCTACACTCAACCAGTTCCTAGCAAACTAACCAAAGGCGTTCAGTTACTGTGTGGATTCGCTAGATGCTGAAGACTGGATAACAGACATCAAGAAGCACTTTGAATGCAGTAACATGAGACCTGAGGATTATGTCAAGTTTTCCTCCTTCCAACTCAAGGATCAAGCTGCTGATTGGTGGCAACAGTACAAAGATTCCAGAGAATGACGTGAAATCTCATGGACTGACTTTTGCAAGGATTTCCGCTCTCACCACATTCCAACTAGTGTCATCGAAGGCATGCGTGAGCAATTCCACAACCCGAAGCAAGGCACTATGTCCGTTTGTCAATACAATGTCAGGTTCCAGAACCTCGCTCGCTATGCCAAGCAAAACATCCCAGATTCCAAGAGCAAGATTTATCAGTTCCGTGGTGGTCTGAAGGATGAACTCCAGCTAGCTCTCACCTTGTTTGAGCCGGATGAATTTGATCAATTCTATAACATGGCCCTTAAGCAAGAGGCAGCCCAGCTCAAGGTTGAAGCTTCCAAAAAGAGAATCAGATATGCTGTCAACTCCTCTTCTTCTTCCCAAGTGGTTGCAAAGCAGCAGAAGTTTTGGGTTCCACCTCCTTCAGTGCTCCACCCTCCCAACAATAACAACAATAAGCACTCTGGTGGCCATGGTTTCTCCCACCCACCCAACCCAAGCAATCAGTCCAAGAATCACTTTCAAGCTTCGAAGTCAAGTGCTCCTTATCACCGTCCTCTCTCAGAAGTGGTTTGCAAAAAGTGCACTCAGAAGTGTCATTATGCTAACAAGTGTCCCAACCCAAGGCGCCTTCCGCCTCCTCCACCTGTCAGTACTGCTATTGTCAAGCACAATCCCAAGGCAGCAAGAGTGAATCTGATGAATGCAGCTCAAGCAGAGAATTCTTCAGATGTGATACTTGGTAACCTTCCAGTGAATCTTAAACCTGCTAAAGTTTTGTTTGATACAGGTGCATCATGCTCTTTCATGTCTCATCCATTTGCAACAAATCATAATGTTGTCACCAAAAAATTTCCAAGGGAGTTATCAGTTATTTCTCCGAGGAGGCGAATGCATTCTAGTGTGTATGCTCCGGATATATCTATTTATATGGGTGATTACCGCTTTCTGGTTTCTCTGGTTATTCTCGGCAACTCCGACATTGATCTTATTCTCGGGATGGATTGGTTCTCCAAGCATGATGCAATCATTGATTGTGCAAATAAGGAAGTCAACCTTACTCATCCTGACGAAGACGTGATTATCTTTGCCTCTCGAGATAACACAATCAGGCTATTCTCTCTCAATGACAAGGGCAAGATTAATGCCATTTCTCATATTCCGGTGGTCAATGAATATGAAGATGTTTTCCCTGAAGAGCTTCCAGGCATGCCTCCACATCGTCAAGTTGAATTCATCATTGAACTCGAGCCCGGTACCGAGCCAGCATGCCGGCATCCGTACAAGCTCTCCCCTGATGAGTTGAAGGAGCTGAAAAAACAACTCGATGAGCAAGAGCGTATGGGTCTAATCAGGCCTAGAACTTCTCCTTGGGGTTGTGGTGTTCTATTTGTCAAGAAGAAGGATGGCACAGAGCACCTTTGCATTGATTACCGGCCATTGAACAAGAAGACAATAAATAACAAGTATCCGCTACCCAACATCAATGAATTGTTCGAGCAGCTCAAAGGAGCAAAGGTGTTCTCAAAGCTCGATCTCCGGATGGGTTACCACCAGATTCATATCCGTGAAGAGGATATTCACAAGACCGCATTCAGAACAAGCTATGGCTCCTATGAATACGCAGTCATGTATTTTGGCCTCGCAAATGCTCCACCCACCTTCTCGAGGATGATGCACTTCATATTCAACCCCTACACCAATGAATTTGTTCTCGTCTATCTGGATGATATCTTTGTATTCTCCAAGAATGAAGAAGATCATGCCAAGCACCTCCGTTTGGTTCTCGCCAGACTCCGTGAACACAAGTTCTATGCGAAGTTCTCCAAGTGTGAATTTTGGCTGGATAAAGTCTTATATCTTGGCCATATCATCTCTGCTGAGGGTATTTCTGTCAACCCCAAGAAAGTTGAAGCTATTGTCAACTGGGAACCCCCGCAGAATGTCAAGCAACTCTGAAGCTTCCTTGGTCTCGCTAGCTATTGCAGAAGGTTCGTTGAGAACTTCTCCAAGATTGCCAAGCCTCTCTCAAACTTGTTGCAGAAGAATGTCAAGTACAACTGGACTCCTGATTGTGATGTGGCATTCAAAACACTCAAAGAGAAGCTCATTTCTGCTCCGGTTCTTACTCCTCCGGATGAGTCCAAGCCCTATGAAGTAATCTGTGATGCTTCTCTACAAGGACTTGGTGGTGTTCTCATGCAAGACAAGAAGATTGTGGCATACACTTCTCGTCAATTGAAGCCAAATGAGAAGAACTACCCCACACATGGTCTCGAGCTAGCAGCAGTGGTACATGCCTTGATCACGTGGAGACACCTTCTGTTGGGCAGAAAAGTGGACATCTTCACCGATCACAAGAGCTTGAAGTACATCTTCACACAGCCTAACTTGAACCTTCGCCAGACTCGTTGGGTTGAGATGATCCAAGAGTATGATCCAAGCATTGAACACACACCTGGCAAGGCCAATGTCATTGCGGATGCCTTGAGCAGAAAGGCATATTGCAACAGTCTCCTTCTCAAGCCGTTTCAGCCTGAGCTTTGTGAGTCATTCAGGAAGCTCAACCTCCAAGTTGTTCCGCAAGGCTTTCTTGCAAACCTTCAAGTTGCTCCTACCTTGGAAGATCAGATCCGTGAGGCCCAGCTCAGTGATGCTATGGTGCAGAAAGTGAAACATGGTATTGCTAAGGGTACTCCCAAATACAAGTGCTATCGCGTTGATGAGAAAGACACCTTGTTCTTTGAGGACAGAATTGTGGTTCCCAAGGGTGATCTCAGGAAGCTCATAATGAATGAAGCACATGACTCCCTCCTCTCGATTCATCCCGGATGTTCCAAGATGTACCAAGACCTCAAGCAATCTTACTGGTGGACTCGCATGAAAAGGGAGATTGCCCAATTCATGAATGAATGTGATGTCTGCAGAAGAGTGAAGGCAGAGCATCAACGTCCAACCGGTCTCCTCCAACCTCTTCCTATTCCCGAGTGGAAATTCGACCACATTGAGATGGATTTCGTCACTGGGTTTCCTAAGTCCAAGAAGGGGAATGATGCTATCTTTGTAGTCATTTACAAGCTAACCGAAGTAGCTCACTTCCTTCCCATCAAAGAATCCATCAATGCAGCTCAGTTGGCAGAGTTGTACACTTCCAGAATTGTTTCGTTGCATGGAATTCCTCAAGTTATCTCCTCAGACCGTGGAAGTTTGTTCACATCCAAGTTCTGGGACTCCTTTCAGTCAGCCATTGGCACTAAGATTCGTTTCAGCACTGCATTTCACCCTCAGACTAGTGGTCAAGTCGAAGAGTGAACCAGATCCTCGAAGACATGCTCAGAGCTTGTGTCATCTCTTTTGGCATGAAGTGGGAAGATTGTCTCTCGTTTGCCGAGTTCTCTTACAACAACAGTTTCCAAGCAAGTGTCGGCAAAGCTCCGTTTGAAATCCTCTATGGCAGGAAGTGTCGTACCCCTCTCAACTTGTCCGAGACTGGTGAACGTCAACTTCTTGGCAATGACTTGATCTCAGAAGCCGAAGAAATGTGCAAAGTCATACGTGAGAATCTCAAAGCCGCTCAATCGCGTCAAAAGAGTTACTATGACGGCAAGCATCATGATTTGGCTTTCGACATTGGGGATCATGTCTATCTCCGTGTTTCTCGTATGAAAGGCACCCAAAGATTTGGTATCAAAGGAAAGCTTGCTCCTAGATACGTGGACCCTTTCAAGATTCTTGGCAAAAGGGGCGATTTAGCCTATCAACTCGAGCTTCCCTCCAACTTTGCTAATGTTCATGATGTGTTTCCCGTGTCTCAACTCCGCAAGTGCTTCAAGACACCTGAACGCACCATTCCGTTCGAGGAGATTGATCTTCAACAAGACTTGTCTTATCGTGAGCACCTTGTTGCTATTCTTGAGGAAACTGAGCGCAAAACCCACAACAAGTCAATCAAGTTCTTGAAAGTTAAGTGGTCACACCATACCGACCGAGAAGCTACGTGGGAACGAGAAGATCACCTTTGTTTCAAGTTTCCTTCCTTCTTCCAGTCCTAGATCTCGGGACGAGATCTTTTTGTAGTAGAGGAGAGTTTGTAATGCCCCAGATGTAACACCTTCCAATTATGGTAATATATGAAACGTTGACTTCAACAATTCCATTCTGGGCTCTTCTTTCATTTCAGGTTTCTTCGTTTTGTCGTGTGCGTGTGTGCATTTCATCCATGTCATGTTATCATGTGCATTGCATTGCATTCGTATTGTCACTTGCACCCGGTCCCACTCGCCTCTTCCCGTTGTCCGTTTCGAGTTCCGACACTCACACACATGCCCGTGGCACCCCCGAGTCCTTCTTTCGTGTGTGGTCGTGTAACGTTTCCGGAATGAGGTGAGACTTGTCATGCGTTGTTATTTTGGTACGTGTAGGCCGCCTGTCAAGTTTCATCGCGTTTGGAGTTCGTTTGGTACTCCAACGGTTAACCTAGTGGGCTAAAAGCACATCTTCCTTTTGGCCCAAGACCCCCTCCACAACAGCCCACTAACCCAGCACAACCACTCCCTTCATCTCGGTCGTCGGATCACGAACGTGTGGCCGAAAACCGCATCCTATTTGGAGTCTCCTAGCTCCCTATGCCTATAAAAACGTCCACACCCCTCCATTTTTCGGGTAAAAACCCTAGCCGACCTCCCCGCGCCACCGGACGCGTCCACCGCCGCTAGCCCAGCCACTCCCAGGCCGCCACATGGCAGCCCGTCCACCAGCGCCGCCGCCCACCGCGCGTGCTCGCCGGGCCCTTCCCCGGCCCCCACGGCCCGCATCCCCGCCGCCGCTCGCCCGCCTCGCCCCGGCCCCTCCACCGCCACACTCTCCCCCGCCATCGGACGCCCGCCGCCGCGGGGCTCGCCGCCGCCCGGCCGCCCGACCTCCAGCCGTCGGTCGTCCTATGACCCGCCGGCCGCTCCGACCCGCCGGCCGCTCCGTTTCGCCGGTGCCGCCCCGTCCCGCCAGCGCCGCCCCACAGATCCCCGCCGGCCACCGCCTCAACCTCGTCTCCGGCGAGCTCCGAGCCGCCGCCGGCCGGATCTGGTCAGGTGGACCAGATCCACCAGCTCCACCATCCAAACGGCTCGTCCCCGCGCCCAGATATCCCCGTCCCTCTTCTCCTCGTCCCGTTTGACTTTTTCGTGAGGTATAAAAACGACTAAGTCCCCAGATCTGCTATATTTTGTTGCCTCATTTGCATGGCTGTAACTTCGTGCTTGTAGATCCGTTTTGGGTGTGTAATATATCGAAATGATCGTGGTGATGTGCTTTTCATTTTGTTCCACTGTGGCATGCTTGTTTGAGTTCATCTAGATGCCCTAATCTTCGTGGCAAGAGTGCATGTGGCTGTAACTAGTTGTCTGTGTAAATTTTGTTGTCATGTTTGATATGTGATAACTTTGTGCATGTTTATCCAAATGGAGCATATGATACGTCAAAATATTCATTGATGAAGTGCTCTACATGATGGTTGCTGTAGCATTCATGTTAGGTGTCATATTGCCATGTTAATCTCTATTGCAAAAGTGCATGTGGCTGTTAAGTGCTGAAACTTGTTGTGAGATGTTGTTTTGACATGCTAATTGCTATTGATGTGTTTGGCTTCATGCCACATGTCAATATGTTTTAGAAGCACCATCATATGGTCTTTGTTGTGGTGCAATCCACTTTCCATGATATGCCTTGAGGTGACTTAAACAATCTTGTAAACATGCCATGCCAATGTTGATATTTTATACTTAGTGGAAAAACTGCTAAGTCTGGAAATCTGTTAACATGATGCTATGTTTGCTTGATGCCTCACTCAAATACATGCTTGTCTTGGACTGGACAATGGTCATGTCTTGTTGTCCATGTTAAGCTCTATCCATCCATGCCCTTACTTGCACATATGGCCTGATGTAGCTTATTTATTTCTTGCTCTCAAGTTGCTATAAATTATACCTGTCAGGTTTTTATCAGCATGATCAATTTGGTGTAGCTTGTTGCTATTGATCCATGCCTCCTATGGAGTTTCTACAATGGAGTTGTTTGATGTATGCTATGTCTACTACATGTCCATGATCTTTATATGCTTAGTGGAGTTGATATGCATGTTGTTTTGTGCCTCCGAAGGCAGCATCATGATGATGTTTTTGCCTTCCCAGATTTTGACTAAGTGTGGATAATTTTATTGCAACTTGCCATGCTTGGTTAATTATGTTCCAGTAGGTTTTTGGGTGTGTTCTAAGTTCATGCTTGTTAAGTAACATGTCTACTTCATGTCCATGCCCTTTGTCTCCATATTTGAGTGTTGTAGCATAATTATTTCTTGCTCCAAACATACCATGTGGCTGTTATCTACAGCTTTGTGTGAATAGTGTTTTGCTTGCCATTTGCGAACCGTGTGACCGTTTCCGGCGATCTTTATATCGATTTCAACCGAAATCTTCCCCTCTATCCAGTGGCATGCTTGGGTTTCCAAGATGAGGCCTTCCCCATCATCTTTTCCTTAGGCTCAAGTGCTTTGAAAGTGCAACTAATCCCCGGGTGGTTTTGGTAATTAATAACAACATATATATCATTGAACTAATAGTTACTTGAAGATCATTTCAGAGAAGTTCAGTGATATGGGTATGGCAAGGACTGAAGAAGTGGACCCCTCAAAATGCTAAGGCAAGCATTGGCAAAAGCTCAAGACTCCATTTTTGGTTAAGTGATCCAAGATCACATTGAGTCCATAGGAAAAGACAATACTATTAAAAGGGGATGAGGTTATGATGATGATCTGGTTGCTCAAGTGCTTAGTGATACATTTCCTAAACTATCAGCAACTTTCACTGCCATATTCACTCATAAGTAGTCTCGGTCCCACCGATATTCCAAACTCAGTCACACCGAGATGAACCACCACAGCCATAAGCCAAACCCTAGTAAACTCGGATATTCCGATTCTGAACTCGGTCTCACCGAAACATGAGTTGCCAAGGTTCTGTAACCTTCTGTCATCAAATCGGTGTCACCGAGATGATGAAGTCGGTCTCACCGAAACTGGCATGCTCTTGTCATTGCATGAATCGGACTAACCGAGATTGTATATTCGGTCCCACCAAAAACCCCAACGTTCACATTATTTGAACTTTCGGTCTCACCGAGTTGTCCACTTCGGTCTCACCGAGTTTGCTCAAATGTGTGTAACGGTTGGATTTTGTGTGGAGGCTATTCATACCCCTCCACCCCCTGTTCATTCATGGAGAGAGCCATCAGAAAGAACTACCACTCCTACCTTACATTTCTGAGAAGAGAACTACCTACCCTTGTGTTGAGATCAAGTTGCTCCACTCCCACCATATGAAACTTGATCTCTAGCCTTCCCAAGTTGCTTTCCACTCAATCCTTTCTTCAACCACAGCCAAATCAGTGAGGAGAGTTGAGTGTTGGGGAGATTATCATTTGAAGCACAAGAGCAAGGAGTTCATCATCATCTACAACATCTATTACCTTTTGGAGGGTGGTGCCTCCTAGATTGGTTAGGTGTCCCTTGGGAGCCTCCGTCATCGAGATGTGGAGTTGAACCAAGAAGTTTGTAAGGGCAAGGAGATCGCCTACTTCGTGAAGATCTACCCCGAGTAAGGCTAGCCCTCCGTGGGCGTAGGCCATGATGGAATAGACAAGGTTGCTTCTTCGTGGACCCTTCGTGGGTGGAGCCCTCCGTGGACTCGCGCAGCCGTTACCCTCCGTGGGTTGAAGTCTCCATCAACGTGGATGTACGATAGCACCACCTATCGGAACCACGGGAAAAATCATTGCGTCTCCAAATTGCGTTTGCTCTTCTCCACCTCTCTTTACTACATGTGCAATTTACTTTCCGCTGCCTATACTCTAGAATTGCATGTGTAGGGTGATGCTTGACTTGATCATAATTGTGAATCTGCCAAAAACTGTTCTTTGTCAAAAGGCAGAATTTTTATATTTACAAGTAGTCTAATCACCCCCCCCCCCTCTAGACATACTTTCGATCCTACATGCTTCCACATGCATACGCACATCATACTGCATCATGTTGTTTGTGCGTTGCACCGTGTTTGATATTGTGCCATGTTGTGTTATTGTGTTGAGTAGAGCCGGGAGCCGAGACCGAGAACAAGGGCCCTACCGAGGTTGAGTGCGAGGAGCCGTCTTACGATCCCATCGACGACTCAACAGGCAAGATGACCTGACCCAGATATCATTACTATCTTTGCCTATTGCTAGATGTCTCGCTCTTTAGCTTATTGCCTTGATGCCCATGTTTGTTTGTCAGCCTCCTATTGTAGCCATGAATCTCCTTAACCACCCAACCTCGCAAACCTTTGATTGGATACGTAAGCTTCGCTCAGCCCCTCTTATAGCATTGTTAGTTGCAGGAGAAGATTTGAAGATTCTTGCTTCATGATGAAGTTATTGTTGGGATATCACACTATATAATCTGTTAAACTAAATCATCTATATACTTGGCAATGGGTGGAAGGCTAAGCCTCTCATGCCAACCTAGGAACCGTATAAATCGGTGTTATGTTCCTTGATTTTGCATCCCTAACACGGTTGGGGTTTATGGGGCCCCCTCGATAACCCGCTTAGCGCTAAAGCTTTTCCAGCAAGGCCCGACATTGGTTTTACATTTGCCTAATAACTAAAACTTGCATAGGGAGTTATAAACCCTTTTCTTAATCAACAACCCGGGCCAGTGCTCCACATGAGTGTTGGTCCAAACTGGGGGTCCTGCAGGGCCACCTTGGGGAAACCCGAGGGTAGGTAAAAACATGTAGCATCGCCCATCCGGTCGTGGCTTGAGACGAGATACGCACGGCTACTATCAGGGTGTCGGCACACCGGGAGGTCTTGCTGGATTAGTTTTACCTTAGTCGGAATAACTTGAGCACGGGGTTCCGAGAATACTCGGGGCTTCCCACCTTGGAGTTGCGACTTCGCAGATCGTGAGCTTATGATGGGCTAAGTTGGGACACCCCTGCGGGGTTTTGATCTTTAGAAAGCCGTGCCCACGGTTATGTGGCAGATGGGAATTTGTTAATATCCGGTTGTAGATAACTTGACACCATGTTCAGAATACACTACCAGCGTGAGTAACCGTGACGGTCATTTTCCGAAGGGGTTCGGGAAGTGAACACGGTGGGGTTATGTTTGACGTGCTTAGATAGGATCACTTCGTGATCACTTTGACGCTCGTGGCACTTCTCGTCTCGCTCTAAACACGTAAGCTAGTGCTAGTGCAGCTGCAACCTTGCTCTTCAGCCTTGTTCCACACCCAAGGCTTAGATAGTTTTGCTACCCGGGAACGAGATTGCTGAGTCCTCCGTGGCTCACAGTTTCTATAAGCATGGATGCAGCATCCGCAAGGCTACTAGTTCTATGAAGAATAGAGCCACCCATAGTGGGCAAAGCACCGGCACAAGTAAAGAAGTCCTGAAGAACTCCTTTTCCAATGATATTACCACTACCAACCCGGAACTTATTAATATGTAAAGTGGTAGCTTCATCTGGGGGGTCAACATGGATGTTGCCCTCGACATTACTACCCTTCTCGATAAAATCGTCCCCCATCTCAGACATGAGGGCAATCAGGCAAGCAAGCAGCATACAAAAGCAAACAAGAAGCAAGCGAACGATAAACACTCGGCAGAAGAAGGGCAAATAAAACGGCAAGGGTGAAGTGGGGGAGAGGAAAACGAGAGGCAAATAAATGAAATGCGAAGGATAAGGGTTTGTGATAGGTACTTGGTATATGACTTTTGCGTAAGCCTCCCCGGCAACGGTGCCAGAAATTCTTCTTGCTACTTCTCGAGCTTGCGTTGTATTCCCTCGAAGAGGAAAGGGAGATGCAGCACAGTAGCGTAAGTATTTCCCTCAGTTTTTGAGAACCAAGGTATTAATCCAGTAGGAGACCACGCGCGAGTCCCTCGCACCTGCACAAACAAATAAGAACTCCGCAGCCAACGCGATAAGGGGTTGTCAATCCCTTTACGGTCACTTACGAAAGTGAGATCTGATAGAGATGATAGTTTATATTTTTGGTATTTTTGTTTAATAGAACATAAAATAAAAATGGTGAAAGTAAAGTAGATGTAGATTGATATGTTGAGAATAGACCAGGGGGCCATAGTGTCCTCTAGTGGCTTCTCTCATGATAGCGATATTCTACGGCGGGTAAACAAATTACTGTCAAGCAATTGATAGAAAAGCGAATAATTATGAGACTATCTAGGCATGATCATTGTATATAGGCATCACGTCCGAGACAAGTAGACCGACTCCTGCCTGCATCTACTACTATTACTCCACACATCGACCGCTATCCAGCATGCATCTAGTGTATTGAGTTCATAAGAACAGAGTAATGCCTTAAGCAAGATGACATGATGTAGAGGGATAAACTCAAGCAATATGATATAAACCCCATCTTTTTATCCTCTATGGAAACAATACAATACATGCCTTGCTGCCCCTACTGTCACTGGGAAAGGACACCACAAGATTGAACCCAAAGCCAAGCACTTCTCCCATTGCAACAACTATAGATCTAGTAGACCAAACCAAACCAATAATTCGAAGGGACTTGCAAGGATATTATGAGCACAGATAAAAAGTTCAGAGAAGAACCAAATATTTCTCATAGATAATCTTGATCATAAACCCACAATTCATCGGATCTCGACAAACACACCGCAAAAAGTGATTACATCGAATAGATCTCCTCGAAAACCGAGGAGAACTTTGTATTGAGATCCAGAGAGATAGAAGAAGCCATCTAGATACTAGCTATGGACCCGAAGGTCTGTGGTAAACTACTCACAACTCATGGTGAGGGCGATGATGATGATGAAGAACTCCGTGATGGATCCCCCTCCGGTGGAGCTCCGGAACAGGCTCCAAGATGGTATCTCACAGGAACAGAAGGTTACGGCGTGGAATTAGGGTTTTCTCTCTGTTGTTGATGGTTTCGGGGTACGTAGACTTATATAGGAGGAAGCAGGACACCGGGGGAGTCACGGGGACCCCACGAGGCAGGGGCGCACCCTGGGAAGGGGGGCGCGCCCCCCACCCTTGTGGGCCCCTCATGGCTCTTCTGACGTGGTTCTCAAGTTCTCCGAGCGTGATTTTCTCCAAAAATATCTCTCGCGAAGGTTTCGTTCCGTTTGGACTCCGTTTGATATTCTTTTTCTGCAAAACCCTGAAACAGGCAAAAAATAGCAATCTGGATTGGGCCTTTGGGTTAGTAGGTTAGTCCCAAAAATGATATAAAAGTGTAAGATAAAGCCCATTAAACATCCTAGACTTCATAAATAATAGAATGGAATAATCAAAAATTATAGATACGTTGGAGACGTATCAACGTCAAAACGGCAGTCCTTAACGGCTTCCTTAAGGAAGAACTGTATATGATGCAGCCAGAAGGTTTTGTCGATCCTGAGAATGCTAACAAGGTATGCAAGCTCCAGCGGTCCATCTATGGGCAGGTGCAAGCATCTCGGAGTTGGAACATTAGCTTTGATGAGGCGATCAAAGCGTTTGGGTTTATACAGACTTGGGGAGAAGCCTGTATTTACAAGAAGTGAGTGGGAGCTCTGTAGCATTTCTCATATTATATGTGGATGTCATATTGCTGATGGGAAATGATGTAGAATTCTTGGAAAGCATAAAGGCCTACTTTAATAAATGTTTTTCAATGAAGGACCTTGGAGATGTTGCTTACATATTAGGCATCAAGATCTATAGAGATAGATCAAGACGCCTCATTGGTCTTTCACAAAGCACATACTTGACAAGATATAGAAGAAGTTCAATATGGATCAGTCCAAGAAAGGGTTCTTGCCTATATTGCAAGGTATGAGATTGAGCACGGCTCAATGCCCGACCTTGACAGAAGATAGAGAAAATATGAGTGTCATCCCCTATGCCTCAGCCATAGGTTCTATAATGTATGCCATGCTGTGTACCAGACCTGATGTGAACCTTGCCATAAGTTTGGTGGGGAGGTACCAAAGTGATCCCGGAATGGAACACTGGAGAGCGGTCAAGAACATCCTAAAGTACCTGAAAAGGACTAAGGATATGTTTCTAGTTTATGGAGGTGATGAAGAGCTCGTCGTAAAGGGTTACGTCGATGCTAGCTCCCACACAGATCTGGATGACTCCAAGTCACAAACCGGATACATGTATATTTTGAATGGCGGGGCAGTCAGCTGGTGCAGTTGCAAGCAAACCGTCGTGGCGGCATCTACATGTGAAGCGGAGTACATAGCTGCTTCCGAAGCAGCGCAGGAAGGAGTCTGGATGAAGGAGTTCATCACCGACCTAGGGGTTATTCCAAGCGCGTCAGGCCCGATGACTCTCTTCTGTGACAACACTGGAGCTATTGCCATTGCCGAGGAGCCCAGGTTTCACAAGAAGACCAAGCACATCAAGCGCCATTTCAACTCCATCTGAAATTATATTCAAGATGGAGACATAGATATTTGTAAAGTGCATACGGATCTGAATGTCGCAGATCCATTGACTAAACCTCTTCCACGAGCAAAACATGATCAACACCGGAACTCTATGGGTGTTCGATTCATCACAATGTAACTAGATTATTGACTCTAGTGCAAGTGGGAGACTGTTGGATATATGCCCTAAAGGCAATAATAAAATGGTTATTATTATATTTCCTTGTTCATGATAATTGTCTATTGTTCATTCTTTAATTGTATTATCCGGAAACAGTAATACATGTGTGAATACATAGACCACAACATGTCCCTAGTGAGCCTCTAGTTGACTAGCTCGTTGATCAATAGATGGTTACGGTTTCCTGACCATGGACATTGGATGTCATTGATAACAGGATCACATCATTAGGAGAATGATGTGATGGACAAGACCCAATCCTAAGCCTAGCACAAGATCGTGTAGTTCGTATGCTAAAGCTTTTCCAGTGTCAAGTATCCTTTCCTTATACCATGAGATTGTGCAAATCCCGGATACCGTAGGAGTACTTTGGGTGTGCCAAACATCACAACGTAACTGGGTGGCTATAAAGGTACACTACGGGTATCCCCGAAAGTATCTGTTGGGTTGGCACGAATCGAGACTAGGATTTGTCACTCCGTATGACGGAGAGGTATATCTAGGCCCACTCGATAAGACATCATCGTAATGAGCTCAATGTGACTAAGGGGTTGGTCATGGGATGATGTGTTACGGAACGAGTAAAGAGACTTGCCGTAACAAGATTGGACAAGGTATCGGTATACCGACGATCAAATCTCGGGCAAGTACTATACCGGTAGACAAAGGGAATTGTATACGGGATTGATTGAATCCCCGACATCGTGGTTCATCCGATGAGATCATCGTGGAACATGTGGAAGCCAATATGGGTATCCAGATCCCAGTATTGGTTATTGTCCAGAGAGGTATCTCGGTCATGTCTGCATGGTTCCCGAACCAGTAGGGTCTACACACTTAAGGTTCGGTGATGCTAGAGTTGTTATGGGAATAGTATGTGGTTACCGAAGGTTGTTCGGAGTCCCGGATGAGATCCCAGGCATGATAAGGAACTCTGGAATGGTCCGGAGGCGAAGATCGATATATTGGACGAAGGGTATTGGAGTCCGGAATTGTTCCGGGGGTACCGGGTGATGACCAGCGTGTCCGAAAGTGGTTTCGGAGTGACGACCAGGGTGACGACCAGTGGTCCGAGAGTTGGGGGCGCCTCCCCTAGGGCAGGCGCCCCTCCCGGCTTGGGGGGGCAAGTTTCCTAGGGGTGGGGGTGCCCAAACCCATCTAGGGTTTCCCCTGTGGCCGCCGCACCTCCCCTAGGGAAACCCTAGGTCGCCTCCTCCTCCCCCCTTCCCCCTATATATAGTGAGGGAGAGAGAGGGCAGCCGCACCCAAGCCCTGGCGCAGCCCTGTTCCTCTCCCAACTCCTCCTCTTCCTCCGTAGAGCTTGGCGAAGCCCTGCCAGAGAACTGCAAGCTCCACCACCACGCCGTCGTGTTGCGCGAGCTATTCCCCAACTTCTCCTCCCCCCTTGCTAGATCAAGAAGGAGGAGACGTCCCCGGGCTGTACGTGTGTTGAACACGGAGGCGCCGTTGTTCGGCGCATAGATCGAAATCGACCACGATCTGAATCGCTGCGTGTACGACTCCACCAACCGCGTTCTTGTAACGCTTCCGCATCGCGAGCTTCAAGGGTATGAAGATGCACTCCCTCCCTCTCGTTGCTAGTAAACTCCATAGATGGATCTTGGTGATGCGTAGGAATTTTTTTTGTTTTTATGCAACGATCCCCAACACGGTTCCCCCGTGAAGAAAATCTGGGTTCCCAAAAGGTGCCTTCAAAGTCTTTAAGTGAATGTCCTCATGACACCACCTGTGAAGAATAGGAACCCGAGATCAAATTCTTCATATGGACCAAATTCTTCACATGGATCCAAGTCCTCATACGGACCAAATTCCTCACGTGGATCACATGTCTCAAAAGGATCAAAGTCATCATATGAATATCATCGTGCTAACAACTCTGTTTCGCAGGGAAGAGCTAAGGGCTATGAATATGAGCATTATACTTCTAACCATTATGTTCATAAGTCCTCAAAGAATTTCTCTGCTTATTCATATGATTATCCTAACTCCTCTTATGTGAAACAAAATGGGTTGGCGTCTATGCGACCTTTCTCGTATGGAGCTCGCAGAGTGATGAACTCTTTGCCACCCCTTCATATGTGGGTGGTGAAGAAAAAGAACTAATCTCTTCTGCAGGGTCAGGTCTCCAGACGTGCTCAAACGTCTGAAGAATTTGCTGGAGACCTGACAAAGTGCCTGAAAGGACGCAGGCTAATCATGAAGAAATGAACTCTCATTTCTCATGTCATCATACTGCTTTATCTGTTGCATTGCTTGATGAAATTGATCTGTTGAATTGATGTCATATTCTTCACTGATGAAGTATATGAGTTCGTAAGCTGCACTAATTCATCTGCAGGATGATCAAAACAAAGCAACTGAGTGGGTCCTCGATAGTGGATGTACAAATCAAATGACTGGTGACAAGAATCTATTGATGGATGCTCCCTTATCTCCATCTCATCTGAAGCATATCATCTTCGCTGACAAAGGCAAAAGTCAGGTATTGGGTCTAGGACCTCAACCAGCTGTGTGTCTACTTGCAAAAGCTTCAAAATGCTGGCTATGGCATCGACGACTTGGTCATGCAGGCATGAGGAATTTGCACACGCTTGCAAAGAAGAAGCACGTCATTGGCATTAAGAATGTCAAATTCCTCAAGGATCACTTATGTGGAGCATGTGAAGCTGGAAAGATGACCAAGGGCAAGCATCGAGCGAAGACTATCATGACTACCACTCGACCATTTGAATTGCTTCACATGGATCTCTTCGGTCCTAACCATTATTCTGCAGTTTCAAATGATGCATCTGAATATGGCTTTGTTATTGTTGATGATTACTCTCGATACACATGGGTACACATTGTTACTTACAAACATGAAGTGCAGGAAGTCTTCAAACGATTTTCCTCGAGGGCTTCAAGCAACTTTGGTGTGAAGATCAAGCACATCAGAAGTGACAATGGAACTGAGTTCAAGAATTCTGGTCTTGATGACTATCTTGATGAACTTAGTATTACTCATGAGTTATCTGTTCCTTATACTCCTCAGCTGAATGGCGTCGTGGATCACAAGAACATGACTCTTGCTGAGATGGCTCGCACTATGCTTGATGAATACAAAACGCCTCGTCGTTTCTGGATTGATGCAATTGATACTGCGTGCCACATCATCAACAGAGTATATCTTCACAAATTCTTCAAGAAGACTGCCTATGAACTCCTCACTGATAAGAAACCCAATGTGAGTTATTTCAAAGTCTTCGGTGCTAAATGTTGGATTAGAGATCCTCATCACAACTCAAAAATTGCACCAAAATCACATGAAGGGTTTATGCTTGGTTACGGAAAGGACTCGCACACCTACAGAGTCTTCAATAACGTTCTTCACAAGGTAGTTGAAACTGTAGATGTGCGGTTCGATGAAACTAATGGCTCGCAAAGAGAGCACCTACCTTCTGTGATAGATGAACCAGCACCAGAGGAAACTATCAAGTTCAAGGCTACTGAGGATGTCATTCCGACCGAAGAATCTGCTAAAGAATTCATTCCAGAACATGAAGAACGTCGAACTAATGCACCTGAAGAAAATGGTGCTGAAGAAAATGTTGATCAAATTCGTCGACGACAACCAGCTCATCATCGCGTTGCAAAAGAAGTGCAGATTGAGAAAATCATCGATGACATTGAAGCACCAGGTCCTCTCACACGCTCAAGAGCTTCACATTTATCTAACTTTTGTGGGCACTTTGCTTTTGTCTCTATCACAGAGCCCACTAAGGTAGATGAAGCATTTACGCAGCCTCAGTGGATTCAAGCTATGCAAGAAGAATTACATCAATTCAAGCTCAACAACGTCTGGGAACTAGTCAAACGTCCAGATCCTCGCAAGCACAATATCATTGGCACAAATTGGATCTACCGCAACAAGCAAGATGAAAATGGCCTTGTGGTAAGGAATAAGGCACGGCTTGTAGCTCAAGGCTACACACAGGTTGAAGGAATTGATTTCGATGAAACTTTTGCACCTGTTGCTAGACTTGAGGCTATTCACATATTACTTGCTTATGATAACCATCATGATATCACTCTATATCAAATGGATGTGAAAATTGCATTCCACAATGGTAAGCTTGAGGAATAAGTATATGTTGCTCAACCCCCAAGTTTTGAAGATCCAAAGAATCCTGACAGTCTTCAGACTCAATAAGGCCCTCTATGGCCTCAAGCAAGCCCCTCGGGCGTGGTATGATACTTTGAAGGAATTCCTCATGAAGAAAGGCTTCAAACCCAGTTCACTCGATCCTACTATTTTCACTAAATCTTATGATGGGGAATTATTTGTGTGCCAAATATATGTTGATGATATTATCTTTGGCTGTACTGACCAACGTTATAGTGATGAATTTGCCTATATGATGAGTGAAGAATATCAAATGTCTATGATGGTTGAATTGAAATTATTCTTAGGTCTTCAAATTCGTCAACAACGCAATGGCATATTCATATCTCAGGAGAAATACCTCAAGGATGTACTGAGGAAATTCGGCATGCAAGATTGCAAAGGCGTCAAAATTCCTATGCCCACAAATGGCCATCTGTGCACTGATGAAAATGGTATTGACTTCGATCATAAGGTATACCGCTCCATGATTGGTTCTTTATTGTACTTATGTGCATCTAGGCCAGATATAATGCTTAGTGTTTGCATGTGTGCCCGATTTCAAGCTACACCGAAGGAATCACACCATAAGGCTGTGAAACATATTCTTCGATATCTATCTCCCACACCAACACTTGGGTTATGGTACCCCAAGGGCTCGGCTTTTGATCTCATTGGATATTCAGACTCTAACTATGCTGGTGATCGTGTGGACCACAAGTCAACATCTGGTACATGTCACTTCCTCGGAAGATCTTTGGTCTATTGGTCTTCGAAGAAATAGAACTGCGTATCACTGTCTACTGCTGAAGCTGAATATATTGCTACTGGTTCTTACTGTGCTCAATTGTTGTGGATGAAGCAAACCCTCAAGGACAATGGCGTCAGCGTGAAGAATGTGCCTCTCTTCTGTGACAATGAGAGTGCTATCAAAATTGCTCACAACCCAGTTCAGCACTCGAAGACAAAGCACATTCAGATTCGTCATCATTTTCTTCGTGATCATGTGTTGAAGGGCGACATTTCTATTGAGCATGTGAAGACTGAAGAACAGCTAGCCGATATCTTCACAAAGCGCTTGGATGAGAAGAGATTTAGCAAGTTGCGGTGTGAGCTAAATATCTTAGAATCTTCAAATGTTCTTTGAATAGGACACTCATCCTAACACTTATGCAAAATCGATGACTTAGATGTGCAACACATGAAGAAATGTTTTTCTTCAATCAATGAAGAATAACACTCTAAGTGTGAAGAAATTAAGGAAGAATTTGATTCTCAGAACCCTATGACAATTGTATGTGGTGTCTGAAATCATCATTCTTATACGGTGGGTCACGCCACCACCAAAGTTGAAAATCTTCAATATGAGTTTTTTTGTTTTGAAATTCCTCAGTTGTTCATGTTCTTCAACTTTGCAATGTCTTCACCTTTTCCGTCATTTTTCTTCATTGGCCATATATATATGAGTTTATATCCTCTACAGTATTCACTTATTGCTAATTCTTTAAGTTGTTTTCCTGCTAAGTGAATGTGATCGGACCCTTCCCCCTCTATGCTAAACTCAACCCATTCTATTCACAAATTCTTCATGTGCGTTCTATTTGAAACTCGTTCAAAATCTTCACTGTGTCCTTGTCAGCTAAACAATTTGCGAACGCAACGTTAAAACTTATCTTATCCAAAAAAATTGGTTTTGCCGCTCAAATCGTTCCGCATCCCACGATAATACTTATCTATTCACCCACGATCTCCACTTCTAAGTACGTGGGTGACACATGTCAAGAGAATGAGAAGGGCCAGGGGCATGTTCGTCCAAATTCTGTGGACGAACAATTATTCATCTCCGCTATAAATACCCCCTCCCCTTCCTCATTTCACTTTTACTCCGCTCGATCTCTCTCCCGCTCGAGCTTCTCAAACCCTAGCGCCGCCACTACTTCATCGTCGCCGGTGAGGAAGAGCTTCACTGCCTCGACCTCGTTGCTGTCGTACTCGCGCCGGCCGCGGATTTCTTCACTCCGTAACCGCCGTAGCTGTCTTCCTCAGCCAAATTAGTGTGTGGAAGATCTGCACTGATGAACTTCACATCTCCACCTCACAGTTCGGCGTGTTCTTCGTCCAGGGTAATTAAAAGTTACTTTTACCGCCCTCCTTGATTCAAATGATTTCTACAAAATCCTCAAAGGTGTTTTTCTTCAAATCTTCACACACGAAACACCTCACATGTCATCTGTTCTTGATTCATTTCTCTAAGCTATGTTTTCTTGAAGATTCCTCAATTGTGTGGATTTTCAATCTATACAACTCTGGAACCTAAGACAAAGAACGCTTAGTGAAATTCTTCAAGACTCATCTGGTCAAATTCCTCAAACTTGTTCTTTTTACAAAACCTTTTGAGAATGCATATGACCTCTCCAAATTCCTCGCAACTATACTCTGTTCACAGGTACTCATGTCCGCTGCTGAATCACTAGGTTCTCATCAACTTAACTCATTTGCAGTGTTCCTCAAAGAAAAGTAGCATACTTCTTCAGAGAATTCCATTGTTCAAATTCCTCATCTGAAGAAAATGGCTGATGGAAAGAAACCACAGAAGGGAGGAAAGAGGCCTGAGGTCAACACTGCTTTTGAAATCCCTGATGACATATATGCTGACTACTGCACTCCCGATGAGGCAAAGTTTGGAAAAGAGGACAAAAATCAGTGCAAGGTGCGCATATAGAGAATAGAGAGGAGATGGGCAAGAAAGTGGAGGGAGTACAGGTATGTAACTCCCAAGTACATGAAGAAATTCGCACTCAATCCTCCATGCCCAAGACCTCCATTGGCACATGGCCAAGTTGCAGATCCCACTAGCCTCAAGCGCGGTGAGGATTATCCTGATGAATGGGCCAAGCGCCAGGCCAAGTTGGCCAAACAAGCAAAAGAAGCAGTGAGGAAATTCAACGAAGACTCTGCTGCCACTGCTGAGGCCTCTGCTAGCAAGCCAAAGAAGGCCATGGCAAAGAAGTCTGCGCATAAGCCAAGTGCTCCACCTTCAATGCCCTCAAGGCCAAGTTCCTCAGCAATGCCCTCACGGCCAGATTCCTTAAAGCCCTCATGGCCAACTCCTCAAACTGCTCCTGCTCCTCCAAAGTCTCAGCTCCTCCGCCAAAGTCTTTGGATGCTCCGACCAACTCCTCTGCACCAGTGCATCTCGCCACATGCCAAAGGACTGCTGGCATATCTATTGCCTCAGGAGCCTCTGCAAGTTCCTCAGCTGCTCCAAGTTCCTCAGCTGGCCCCTCTCTGCTGAAGAAAAAGGCCACTGCTGGACGAGGTTCTCGCCCAAGTCCTCACAAGAAGCAAGTCGCTTTCCAAGTACCGTCTATGATGACGAATTTGATGATGAAGAACTAGTCAAAATCATCAAAGATAGGAAACAAAGGGCCGCTAGAGCCAAAGGAAGCATTGTGCCACTGCTTTTGGATCCGAAAGTGATCCTCGACTTCATTGATCTCTGGCACAAGGATCCCAACACTCCTATGCCTGACTTCAATCTGACTCCTGGCCAAAGTCACATGTTGACCGCCTTCACAGGCGAAGAAAAGTGGAAAGTTGAGAAGGCCATGCAGACAAAGAAAGCGTAGTACAAGAAAGAGCGCTATCTGAAGAAGAATGTTGTCAACAGGACAACTGATGAACTTGTAAAGATTCAGGGCGAAATCAAAGCCCTCAACGATGAATTTGACACATACCGTGCAGACTGGATGGGCGGCAAGTCAGATTTATGAATTTGACAAAAGGTTCTTCAAATGTTGCACCTCCTATGCACATTGAAATTCCTCAGGCTGAAGCATATGTTCAGTCTACAGAAGAACATGCCAGCACCGCTGAAGAAAATGAGAATACCAGGGCTGATGACAGCATTCCAGCCACTGAAGAAATTGCCAGGGCAACCTCTAGTGTTGCACCTGAAGAAAATGTCAGGACAGCTGAAGCTTCAATGGCTGTGCATGAAGAAAATGAAGAAGTTAGGCCAACTGCAAAAGTTGTGCCTGAAGAAATTTAACCAAATTCCTCTGCTCCTCCTGCGCCTACTCCAACTCCAATCCTTCCATCTACATCAGATGTGAAGAAGACTAAGGGTGGAGAGCGTGCAACTGTGAAGAAAAGGAAGGCATCAACTTCATTAAATTCTTCAGCCCCGAAGAAGATGAAGCCATTGACTAGCTCATTCGACAATCCAATTGATGTTGTTCCTATCTCAACCATGCCATCAAAGGACCTTGTTCCTTTTGATGAAGATTATCTGATTCCAAGTGAATCCGATGAAGACATTCCCTCAGCTGCTTCCTCAAAGCAGACGGATGAAGAAATTGAAGTGGATGCAATCCCTTCAACACCAATTGTCTCCTCGCCTATGCCTCAGTTCATTGCTGAAGAGGTCGGCGTTGACGAATTGGATGAACAAGATTCTGACATGGACATTGGGAGTGCTACTCCATTGATGAATGATGATTTTTGGGATAGTCAGCATCCCAACTCCACTCTGTTCACGCCATTGCAACAAATCCCTCAGTCCCCAGCACATACTGTTCCATTGGGCTCTGAAGAAACTCATCCCACACCTTCTGTACATGAAGACATTCCAGCCACTAGTGCTGAAGAAACTGCTGCTGCTGAATCATTGAAGACACAGACTACCACTGAAGAGGAACCAAAAATTCCTCAGCCTAAAGAACCCGAGATTGCGATTCCTGAGGTTGTGATGCAACTGACTGACACTCCTCAACCCAAGACAAAGGATCCATTCTCAAGGAAGCAAAAGTTCAAGATTGCTGATTTCTTCAACGAACACGTATTCTTCACTGATTACAACCCCTATGACTCTGCTCGCACTAGGAAGAGGTGTTTCTGGACTGCCAGCCATGCCAATTTTTATTCCTCAGTGTTGTTCAACAAAGACAAAGTCTTCGATCATGAGCACATTCCTCACATGGATATGGAATCTCTGTCGTGCTTCGTGCCAGTCCTCAGTGTTCTTCACGACGCTGGACTGTTAACTTTCTGCACTGACATCTGTGATTGGAATGAAGAACTCATTCTTCAATTCTTTGCAACGCTGCACATCACCGGAGACTCTGAAGATGTGAATTCATGGGTGCTGGACTGGATGACTGAAATACTCACTACAAGGCACCAGCTACTGAATTGCTTCATGCTTTGCCTCTCAGTCCTCCCCTTGAAGCTGCTCATTGCATGTACCAAGAGCCTGAGCTTACATATCACTATATGCAAGTGCTGATGAAGCCATTGAAGCCAGGTCAGGCCCCAAGAACCAAATTCCTCGTGAAGGAATTGCTATTTGTGCCTCGGACTGTCTATCACATTCTGACGAAGACATTGAGTCCTATCAAGTGCCACGACTCGAATGACGAAGAAGTCGTTGGCATCATGAAGAGTCTGCTATTCAATATCATTCATGGCTTCCCCGTCAACTTCCATGATTTCTTCATGAGGACTCTGGCAAATGTTGCATTGTCTCCTTTCAACCTGAAGCCTTATGCTCCGTGGATTATGAAATTCATCAGAACAAGGTCTTCAGTCAACTACAAAGCTGATACACTGAATCATTGCAGCTACTTGCCCCCGATTGAAGTCCTCAAACGGACATATTCCTCAACTGATGACAAGGGCAAGGCTTCTGCTGTTATTGATGAAGGCATTCGTCCATTGCATGGTCAATTTTGCAAAGCTGCATCCTACTCCACTAATGACGACTCTGCCACCCATGACTCTGCCGCCGACACACCCAAGCAAAATCATCAAGGCACAGCTCCCAGGGTGTTGACTGATTGTGAGCTTCTCCTTAGTCTTCACCAGAAGATTGATCGCAATCACCAATGGGTCAAGCGTCAGTTTGGTTCAATTCTTCACAACATGACGGCTACCCACAATGCAGTGAAGAAAAACCATTACTGCCTCCATGAAACCTTCAACCGTACCTGGGTTGTTCTGTCTCACCTTTATAGCGAAGACGATCTGAAGAAAATGGGTCTCAAGGATGATTTTGACTGGTCTGCTCCTCCACCGAAGAAATACAAGAAGGTCAAGGTTCCTTCATTGGTGGCCAGCTCCTATTCTTCATCGCGCGACACCGACGAGCATGAAGACTTGGACGACACTGCGGCAGGCCCTACATCAACCATCGACCCCAACAACGCTGGCGCTCCTTCATCATCTTGAGATTCTTCAGGGGTGTTAGTCCTCAGTTTCGATCCTTTTGGTCATTCGATGACAAAGGGGGAGAAATTTGAGTTATTCTTCAAGCGGGTATATTTATATGGGCATTTTTTGCTAAGTTACAACTCTCGTTCTTCTGATGACTTTGCTGGATCGAGTTGTAAACTTAAACTCTATGGTGGCCTGATACTTTTGATGTGGTTTTTTTGCATGCTTATTCCTCATTAATGTTTATGCACGCATGCTGAATTACATCAGTCACCATATTTCATCATGCATTTCAAGTTCTTCATATTATATGTCAAATGCGTGTATGAATTACAAGATATAGGGGGAGATCTCCATGACTCTACTCTTCAAGTGTGCATTGCTTCAAAAGCAAGTTCATCACTATGCACATCTTCAGGGGGAGTTCTTCTATATCTTGCAATCAAATACCTCAATATCAGTATTTACACTTCATATGTTTATCCCCGTTGAAAACTTAACCTATATTGTCACCAATCACCAAAAAGGGGAGATTGTAAGTGCATCTAGTGCCCCTTAGTGATTTTGGTGTATTGAGGACTTATAGGTTAAGGGACTAATGTGTTTATGAGTGTACACAGGTCTATAAGTCTATGAGGAGTTTGATATTTACAGAGAAAGTCGACCCCTAAAAATGAAGTACTTCGACTGAAGACTTTGGATTTCTGAAGACTTTCTGAAGACTTTGAAAGTGAAGAAATTGGTGTGACCTTGAAGACTTGGTACTCATTTGAGGAACATTAAGCGTGAAGACTTTTGTTTTCGTAGTTTCATTTTCTCTTTCTTGAGTCATAGGAAACACCGTACTGTTAAAGGGGGTCGAGGAAATACTAAGGAAAAATTTCCATGTGATGCTCAACTCAAAATCCTACACCTACCAATCCCTTCGAGTGAAGCCATTGAAAATCTCATACAGTTCAGTCATATTCTTCAGTGACAGAGACGAAGCTCTTCTAGTCTCTGAGGAATTTATTCTGACTGACGAGTTAGGAATTCTCCAGTGCAGATTGCCTACACAGTGAGGAACATGATAGCCTTCCGACCGCTGCTGTGCTACGCGCCAGCTGTCCCAAAATATCTACCCACCTAACGGTCATATTATTAAAGGGCATTTATGTCTTATCATGCCGGGCTGCTCCCTAGGCTATAAATAGCCGCCCCCTACAACCACTAGATGGTTGGCTGCTCCGAGAGAAACTGACACTTGTCATAAGAGCAACTCATCCTCCGAGGACTTTGAGTGAAAATCATCAAGTGAGGAGAAACCCAAAACCAAACCCAAACACCTACAAACCCAAAAGTGATTGAGCATCACCGAAGAGATTGATCATGTGTCGATCCGACACTTGTTACATTTGAAGACTGTGCTTCTTCCAGACGGTTAGGCATCATGGTCTAGAGCATCCAGGAGGAATTGTGGATTACCGAGTGACCAAGTTTGTGAAGGTTCGGAAGTCACCTGTGAAGACTTATCACGAGTGATTGGGCGAGGTCTGTGTGACCTTAGCTCAAGGAGAATACAGTGAGGACTTGGTGTCCTGGACTGTGTGTCCGGGACTGGGTGTCCGGGACTGTGTGTCCTCAGGTTTAAATACCTACCCGCTCTAACAAGACGTACAACTCAGACAGCAGTTCAAACTGGTCTACCAAATCATTGTCTTCACCAAGTTTACTGGTTCTATTTCCTCAACTCTTTACATTTCCTCATATGTGTGTTGTGTGCTTGTTCATATATGTTTGAAGAGTTTGACTGAAGACTTTCTCAATTTTCTTAGTTCAATTTCTTCAGTCTGTTTGTCTTCATCCTGTGTCTACGCTTTCTGTACTCTGTGCCTGTCTTCATTTCATCATGATGACCATGCTTGTGTTTTGTTATGTTTACTTCTGAGTACTTATTCCGCTGCAAGTAGTTCTTCGCTAAGGAATTTCCTCGCCCGCAAATTCCTCAGTGAAGAATTCATAAAAATCGCCTATTCACCGCCCCCCCTCTAGTCCATATAACGCACTTTCATCAAGCATGTGGCCGAGGCCTGAACATGTTGTGGCCGATATGTTATTCCAAGTATCGCCCTAAGCAAATCTGGCCGATGTATCATTGGACATCGCCCCGAGAGCATCTCCAATAGCTGCCCAACGCGCCACGCGCTAAAAATCACTTTGTCGCACGCCCAGCGCCTGGTTTGGCGCGGCGGGCAGCGCTAGCTCCAGCAGCCGCGCTAAAATGCAACGCGCGAGCGTAGCTCCAGCAACGCGCAAAAATATAGTGCGCACGAGTCTCTCACAAACAACATATGCATTCCAAACACAAGCAAAAAGCTCAAAAACAAACAAAATAAATCAATAATCAAAAGATAGTTCAATTTCTTATTACAACTCAAATAAATAGTTTATCGTTCAATACAACAAATAGTTCAATAATCCAACAAATAGTCAACAATCAACATCAAACGCACAAATCATGATGCTCTTTGTCGGCCATTCCAAGCCCACCACTCCTCAATGAGATCCTTCTGAAGATCATCATACGTTGCGGGACGTCGAATGGCATGATAGGAGGCAACAAAATGGGCCACCCTTTCAGCCCTCCGTCGCACTCACACGCGATGTCCCGAGAGCTCATACTGAGAGTAGTCTACATCTTGGCCACGCTCCTTCTCGATGATCATATTATGCATGATCACACAAGCGTGCATGATGTACCAAAGCATCTTTTGATCCCAAAATCTAGCAGGTCCTCTCACAATAGAAAATTGGGCTTGCAAAATCTCAAAAGCTCTCTCCACATCTTTTCTAGCCGCCGCCTGAGCATTGTGGAAATCAAGATTTTTCTAACCTTTCGGTTTTTTCAACGGCTTCACAAATGTTTGCCACTTAGGGTAGATGTCATCCGCAAGATAGTAGCCATAGTTGTATGTATGACTATTTGCTACAAACTACACCGGTGGCAAATCACCATTTGCAATCTTATTCATCAGTGGTGACTGGTTGACAACGTTGATGTCAATCAAAGATCCAGGCATTCCAAAGAAAGCATGCCAAATCTAAGTCTCTTTATTGGCCACCGCTTCAAGGATTATAGTGGAATCCTTTTTTTGGCCATAGAATTGCCCATGCCATGCCTTTGGACAATTATTACAACTCCAATGCATGCAATCTATTGAGCCAAGCATACCTGGGAAGCCGCGAGCTTTGTTCATCTCCAATAGCCTTGCGACGTCTTCAGCATTGGGAGATCTCAAATACTCTTGGCCAAATACTTGGACAATTCCGACTACGAAACGCTTGACACACATGATGGCTTGGCTCTCACCCATGGCCAAGTGATCATCAACTAGATCAGCCGGGATACCGTATGCCAACATACGCAAAGCGGTTGTCACCTTCTAAAAGGTGCTATGCCCGAGCTCTCCGACGGCATTCCTCCTTTGCTGAAAAAACTGGTCATGGCTCACTAGTTTCTCTGCAATGCGCCTGAACAACTCGGTGCTCATCCTAAACTGGCGACGAAAGTATGACTCTCGGTATGTGGGATTCTCCATGAAATAGTGCCTCATCAATCTATTATGGGCATCGATCCGATCACTCCAAATTTTCTGCCGACCCATAACCGAATCACCGTGCTTTGGTTTTTTTATGTGCAGAGCTAGGATCATTGCAAGATCCTCCCCCTCTTCCATATCAAATTCTTCTTCGGAAGAATCATACGACGAACTCATGTACAATGTTCAATACTAGGCTATAAAAACTACACTCAACATGCACCAAATTCATGAAGTTTGAGCAATACATACCTTGCACGCGTTTTGTCGAACACCTTGCGAGCGCCGAGCGGACGGGCACTGTTCGTCGCAGGACTGCCGCGCGCGAGGGGCGGCGATGACTATAGGGAGACGGAGGAAGCCGCCGCGGCGTGGGGATAGGCCGGGGAAGCACCGGAACGGTCGCCGGAATAAATGGGGTGACGCGGGCGGCGGCGGTGCCGCGATTGGATGGGTTAGGTGGAGTTGCGAGCGAGCGCTCGAGAGTCCAGCGCGTGGGAGCGGGCGCAGTAAATAAGCGGCGAGCGATGACATTTCGGCCCGCGCACTGAACTAGATTTGTCGCGCACGGCTTTTGCGCCTCCGCTGGAGCGCCCGAAGCGGTAGCGCGCGCAAAAAACATTGATTTTTCAGCGCAGCGCTTATATAGCGCGGCTGTTGGAGATGCTCTGAATAATGATATGGTGAGTGAAAGACATCATCCTACGGCAACTGTTATAGTATTTTTGGTCAATGCAATTGTACGAAGCATGTGTTGATGGTGTAATTTGGCTACTTAATATATGATGAGCCAAATTAAATCAGTGATTTATCAAGCTGATCGATTAATGCATTATTGAAGTATTGTGTCACATCCCTAGCTTTACCTTGCACTAGGCTAGCATTGGTCTGTTGCATCATGTTTAAGTTTTCCAGAAACTTGAAATGGGGTTGGGCCAAACCCTAGCACCAAAATAACTCAACTAGGTTCAACCTAAAAATATTTTCATTGACCCAAAATGCCTTTGAAAATGTTCATGATTTTTGAATTGGTCTAGAACCTCTATCAAAAATGGTGCACACTCTTATAGGGCCATTCTGGATTTTTGAATTAAATCTTAAAGTATTTGCATTTGGGCATTTAAATGCTATATACTATTTTAAATGTCCAAATATTCATGAACTAAAATGTTTACTGTTGGAAATAATCCAAACAGTAGCCTCAAGCAGTTTCATGAATTTTGAGCTTGTGTTAGTATTTTATTTAAAGCCCAGAACAAAATAACAAAATAGAAAACAGAAACTAAAATGAGAACAGAGAGAGAGAGACCTACCTGGGCTTACCTGGTGGCCGACACTGTGGCCAGCGCAGCCCAGCAAGCAGGCCCGGCCCGCCACAGCCTCCTCCCTGTCGTCTTCCTCCTTGCAAGGAGGATGAGCGCGCGTGCCCGGCGCGTGGTCACCGCACGCCGGCCACCTCCACCCTGTCTGGCTGCCTCCCCTTCGACCTGGACTCCTCCACGAGCGCCACGCACTCCCCCCC
>LR738711.1:585736898-585778403 GCA_902687465.1 Secale cereale | reverse complement strand
CTCATGGCCACCGGCCACCCCTCGTCCTACCGTTGTGTCCAGCATCTCCGCCGTCGTCCGCTTACTCTCCACGCCGACGAACTCAAGCCGAGGATCACCACATCGTCTTCGAGCTCGTCACCACCGCATCTACTCGCCGGACTTCGCCGGTCGATTCACCGTCTCCGACGTCTCCCCGAGCCTGCTTTTCTGCTCTGCGTGTCCACTGTGAGCCCCCACACCGAACCCCTCTCTCGCTTGCCTCGTTTGCAGCTCGTAGCCATCGTTCCACCGGAGCCGAAAGCCTCCCTGCCGCCGGCAATGCCACCGCCGTCGCTGCAGCCACCGAGGTTTGAAAACGAGCTCGGCACCGTGCTCCGCACCCTCCCAGGGGCCGAGAACCACCACCTTCTCGTC
Source organism: Secale cereale (assembly GCA_902687465.1). Taxonomy (NCBI): domain Eukaryota; kingdom Viridiplantae; phylum Streptophyta; class Magnoliopsida; order Poales; family Poaceae; genus Secale; species Secale cereale. The sequence goes on along the minus strand of LR738711.1, from coordinate 585,778,007 downwards.
CTACGGTTCACCTCATCGCCGTTCTTGAGCACGCCCGAACCACGGCCGCCGTAAACCTCGTCGTCGGCGTCGATTCCGGCGACCCCCACGTCCAGCTTTACCGTCGCTCGATGCGGGCGAGCAAGGGCTACGCCCTGGTACCCTCAGCAAGCCAAAATGCCGCTCGTAGCGTGTTCCCGAGCCGCGCCGCCGTTGATTTGGTCACCGCCGGCGAGGTTCCGGTGACGCTGACGTGGCACCATTAGTTTAAGGACTAATCGTGTTTAGTTAATGCCCCCTGTCCATGACATACGGGCCCCACTACCTAACTAACCACGGCTTTTGTTCCTGTTTAGTTTAAATTAACCACAGTGGCCCCACGCGTCAGTTTTGACCGTGCTGACGTGGGCGTTGACTAGGCCCACATGTCAGTGACCCTAACAAGAACTGAGTCATTGACATGCGGGCCCCACTAACAGGTTTGACCTGGACCCGCCTGTTGACTTGCTGATGTTAGCATGACCTAGTGCTGACGCAGTAACTATTTTCTGTAATTTAAAATAAATCAGAAATGATTTATTTATTTCAGAAAATAGCTAAAACTTCTAAAAATCACAGAAAATAATCTATAACTCCAATGAAAATAATTTATATATGAAAAATGATCAGAAAAATTCAAGGAATCTGTTTACGGCAGTTTCATGCATGTTTGAACAAGTTAAACCTACTGATCAGGTCAAATCAATTAAATGACATTTAAATACCCACATATGGAGTTTGAATTTGAACCTTTCGTTCAAACCAACTTCATTTAATATGGTTGCTAGTAGCATTAGCTCAATCAACAGCATATTGCCATGTGATGATCATGCATCATATTGTCGCATTGCATTGATTGTGTTCTCTCTTGTTTGCCGGTTTTTGTCCCCTCTCGATAGACGTGGTTCCGACGATGTGATCGATGACACCAATGAAGACCCAATGATATCTTGAGAAGTGCCAGGCAAGCAAAACCCCATTGAGCATTCTGATACAATCCCACTCTCTCGCTCTTGCTCTCTTTTACTGCATTAGGACAACAACGCTTCAACTGTTACCTGCTGCGGTAGTTGAACCCCTTTCCACTGCATGACCTGTCATTGCCACAGTAAATAGTTGAAACCCACTAGCATGAGTAGGAGTTGTTTGAGCCATGTTGTGCCTACTCATTCATGCTTTCTGGTTATGCCTGCTATTGCTTAGAGTTGTGTCAGGTCTGATTCATCGGGGATGAATTGGAATGGTGATGAACATGTCCTGCTGTGTGTGAGCTAAGTGTGTGAACACGATTTGGTAAAGGTAGCGATGAGAGGCCATGTAGGAGTACATGGTGGGTTGTATCATTGCAGCCGTCCTCAAGAACTGAGTTCTGTGTTGGTTGCACAGCTACTACCATGCATTGGGCTCCGGGCGCTCCAAGCTCTCTCGACTTATTAACTGCCCTTGTCCTCTGTCCAGGAGTTGCAACTAGTTTCTGGTGTTTGTAGTTTACTGGAGGTCGTGCGCAGCGCTGACCCTCGGGGTGGGCTGTGACGCGGCAGGTACGTGGCACGGTGTACCGGTCGCCCGTTTGGTGATGCGGGAACCCTGTACACATCGTTTGGGGCCGTGAGCGACACCCCGGCCAGATCTCCCCACGGATGGAACCCAAATAGGCGATAAACCTGGACTAGGGAGTTGTGTGGTTAGTCAGGTCGTGGCCGACACCCTCACCAGGCTTCCGCTTGAAGGTTGCCGAGATACATGACGTGTACATGACGGTTGAAGGAAATATGCCCTAGAGGCAATAATAAAGATGTTATTTGTATTTCCTTATATCATGATAAATGTCTTTTATTCATGCTAGAATTGTATTAACCGGAAACTTAGTACATGTGTGAATACATAGACAAAACAGTATGTCCCTAGTATGCCTCTACTAGACTAGCTCATTGATCAAAGATGGTTATGTTTCCTAGCCATAGACATGAGTTGTCATTTGATCAACGGGATCACATCATTAGGAGAATGATGTGATGGACAAGACCCATCCGTTAGCATAGCACTATGATCGATTAGTTTAACTGCTATTGCTTTCTTCATGACTTATACATGTTCCTATGACTATGAGATTATGCAACTCCCGAATACCGTAGGAACACCTTGTGTGCTATCAAATGTCACAACATAACTGGGTGATCATAAAGATGCTCTACAGGTGTCTTCGAAAGTATTCGTGGTGTTGGCATAGATCAAGATTAGGATTTGTCACTCCGAGTGTCGGAGAGGTATCTCTGGGCCCTCTCGATAACACACATCACAATAAGCCTTGCAAGCAAAAGACTAATGAGTTAGTCACGAGATGATGTGTTATGGAACGAGTAAAGAGACTTGCCGGTAACGAGATTGAACTAGGTATAAAGATATCGACGATCGAATCTCGGGCAAGTAACATACCGTTTGACAAAAGGAACAACGTATGTTGTTATACGGTTCTGACCGATAAAAGATCTTCGTAGAATATGTAGGAGCCAATATGAACATCCAGGTTCCGCTATTGGTTATTGACCTGAGATGAGTCTCGGTCATGTCTACATAGTTCTCGAACCCGTAGGGTCCGCACGCTTAACGTTTGATGACGATCGGTATTATGAGTTTTTGAGTATTGATGTACCGAAGGTAGTTCGGAGTCCCGGATGAGATCACGGACATGACGAGGAGTCTCGGAATGTCCGAGACATAAAGATTGATATATTGGACGGCTATATTCGGACACCGGAAGTGTTTCGGAAAAGTTTCGGATTTATCGGGATTGCCGGAGGGGGTTACCGGAACCCCCTACGAGAGGGGATGGTCCATAGTGGGCCTAAAGGGAAAGAGAGAGGCAGCCCATAGGGCTGGCCGGCGCCCCCACCTAGGGTTCCTAGTTGGACTAGGATTGGGGGGGCGCCACCTCTCCTATTCCTTTCCCCCTTCTTCCTTTTGGTGAATCCTACTAGGAATAGGATAGCAATCCTATTCCTAGTAGGACTCCTTCCCTAGCCGCACCAGGAGGAGTTGGCCGGCCTCCCTCCCTTGCTTCTTTATATACGGGGGCAGGGGGGCACCCAAAGACACACAAGTTGAATTGTTTTAGCCGTGTGCGGTGCCCCCCTCCATAGAATCACACCTCGGTCATACCGTCGCGGAGCTTAGGCAAAGCCCTGCGCCGGTGAATACATCATATCCGTCACCACGCCGTCGTGCTGATGAAACTCTCCCGTGAAGCTCAACTGGATCAAGAGCTCGTGGGACGTCATCAAGCTGAACGTGTGCTGAACGCGGAGGTGCCGTACGTTCGGTGCTTGATCGGTTGGATCGCGAAGAAGTTCGACAACATCAACCGCGTCTCTTGACGCTTCCGCTCCCGGTCTATGAGGGTACGTAGACACACTCTCCCCTCTCGTTGCTATGCATCTGGTAGATAGATCTTGCGTGATCGTAGGAAAATTTTAAAATACTACGTTCCCCAACAGTGGCATCATGAGCCAGGTCTATGCGTAGATGATATGCACGAGTAGAACACAATGAGATTGTGGACGATACTAGTCATACTGCTTACCAGCATGTCATACTTTGCTTCGGCGGTATTGTGAGATGAAGCGGCCCGGACCGACATTACGCGTACGCTTACGCGAGACTGGTTTCACCGTTACGAGCACTCGTTGCTTAAAGGTGACTGGCGGGTGTCTGCCTCTCTCACTTTAGCTGAATCAAGTGTGGCTACGCCCGGTCCTTGTGAAGGTTAAAACAGCACATACTTGACGAAACATCATTGTGGTTTTGTATGCGTAGGTAAGAACGGTTCTTGCTAAGCCCGTAGCAGCCACGTAAAACTTGCAACAAACAAAGTAGAGGACGTCTAACTTGTTTTTGCAGGGCATGTTGTGATGTGATATGGTCAAGACATGATGAGTTATACCGTTTTGTATGAGATGATCATGTTTTGTAAAGTTATCGGCAACTGGCAGGAGCCATATGGTTGTCGCTTTATTGTATGAAATGCAATCGCCATGTAATTGCTTTTTTTTATCACTAAGCGGTAGCGATAGTCGTGGAAGCAATAGTTGGCGAGACGACAACGATGCTACGATGAAGATCAAGGTGTCAAGCCGGTGACGAAGGTGATCATGACGGTGCTTTGAAGATGGAGATCAAAAGCACAAGATGATGATGGCCATATCATGTCACATATTTTGATTGCATGTGATGTTTATCTTATTATGCTTCTTATTTTGCTTAGAACGACGGTAGCATTATAAGATGATCCCTTACTAAATTTCAAGGTATAAGTGTTCTCCCTGAGTATGCACCGTTGCGAAAGTTCGTCGTGCCGAGACACCACGTGATGATCGGGTGTGATAAGCTCTACGTTCAAATACAACGGGTGTAAGCCAGTTTTGCACACGCAGAATACTCGGGTTAAACTTGACGAGCCTAGCATATACAGATATGGCCTCGGAACACTGGAGACCGAAAGGTCGAGCGTGAATCATATAGTAGATATGATCAACATAAGATGTTCACCATTGAAACTACTCCATCTTACGTGATGATCGGACATGGTTTAGTTGATTTGGATCACGTGATCATTTAGATGACCGGAGGGATGTCTATCTAAGTGGGAGTTCTTAAGTAATATGATTAAATTGAACTTTAATTTATCATGAAGTTAGTCCTGGTAGTATTAGCATATCTATGTTGTAGATCAATAGCTCGCGATGTTGCTCCCCGTTTATTTTTCATATGTTCCTAGAGAAAACCAAGATTGAAAGATGGTAGTAGCAATGATGCGGAATTGTTCCGTGATCTGAGGATTATCCTCATTGCTGCACAGAAGAATTATGTCCTTGATGCACCGCTAGGTGACAGACCTATTGCAGGAGCAGATGTAGACGTTATGAACGTTTTGACAAAAGCTCGATATGATGACTACTTGATAGTTTAAGTGCACCATGCTTTACGGCTTAGAACCGGGACTTCGAAAACGTTTTGAACGCCATGGAGCATATAAGATGTTCCAAGAGTTGGAATTAGTATTTCATACTCATGCCCGTGTCGAGAGGTATAAGACCTCTGACAGTACTTTGCCTACAAGATGGAGGAGAATAGCTCAACCAGTGAGCATGTACTCAGATTGTCTGGGTACTACAATTACTTTAATCAAGTGGGAGTGAATCTTCCAGATAAGATAGTAATTGACAAAGTTCTCTAGTCACTATCACCAAGTTAGTAGAACTTCGTGATGAACTATAATATGCAAGGGATGACGAAAGGAATTCCCAGCTCTTCGCGATACTGAAGTAGGCGAAGGTAGAAATCATGAAAAAGCATCAAGTGTTGATGGTTAACAAGACCACTTGTTTCAAGTAAAGGGCAAAGGGATAGAAGGGGAACTTCAATAAGAATGACAAGCAAGTTGTCACTCCCGTGAAGAAACCCAAAGCTAAACTCAAGCCTGAAACAAGTGCTTATACTGCAAAGGAAATGGTCACTAAAAGTGGAACTGCCCTAGATACTTGGCGGATAAGGAGGATGGCAAAGTGAACAAAGGTATATTTGATATACAGATTATTAATGTGTATTTTACTAGTGTTCATAGCAACCCCTCGGTATTTGATATTGGTTCAGTTGCTAAAGAGTAGTAACTCGAAGTGGGAGTTGCATAATGAACATAAACTAGTTAAAGGATGAAGTGACGATGTGTATTGGAAGCAGTTCCAAGATTGATATGATCATCATCGCACACTCCCTATACTTTCGGGATTAGTGTTGAACCTAAATAACTGTTATTTGGTGTTTGTGTTGAGCATGAATGTGATTTGATCATGTTTATTACAATACGGTTATTCATGTAAGTTAGAGAATAATTGTTGTTCTGTTTACATGAATAAAACCTTCTATGGTCATACACCCAATGAAAATAGTTTGTTGGATCTCGATCATGTGATACACATATTCATAATATTGAAGCCAAAAGATGCAAGGTTAATAATGATAGTGCAACTTATTTGTGGCACTGCCGTTTAAGTCATATTGGTGTAAAATGCATGAAGAAACTCCATAATGATGGACTTTTGGAATCACTTGATTTTGAATCACTTGGTGCTTGCGAACCATGCCTCATGGGCAAGATGACTAAAACTCCGTTCTCCGGAACTATGGAGCGAGCAACATATTTGTTGGAAATCATACATATTGATGTATGCGGACCAATGAGTGTTGAAGCTCGCGGCGGGTATCGTTATTTTCTGACCTTCACTGATGATTTGAGCAGATATGGGTATATCTACTTAATAAAGCACAAGTCTGAAACATTTGAAAAGTTCAAAGAATTTCAGAGTGAAGTAGAGAATCATCGTAACAAGAAAATAAAGTTTCTACGATCTGATCGTGGAGGAGAATATTTGAGTTACGAGTTTGGTCTTCATTTGAAACAATGTGGAATAGTTTCACAGCTCACGCCACCCGGAACACCACAGCATAATGGTGTGTCCAAACATCGTAACCGTACTTTATTGGATATGGTGCGATCTATGATGTCTCTTACCGATTTACCACTATCGTTTTGGGTCATGCATTAGAGACAGCTGCATTCACGTTAAATAAGGGCCTCATCTGAATCCGTTGAGACAACGCCTTAAGAACTGTGGTTTGGCAAGAAACCAAAGTTGTTGTTTCTTAAAGTTTGGGACTGCGATGCTTATGTGAAAAGGTTTCAACATGATAAGCTCGAACCCAAACCGGAGAAGTAAATCTTCATAGGATACCCAAAAGAGATTGTTGGGTACACCTTCTATCACAGATCCAAAGGCAAGATATTCGTTGCTAAAAATGGATCCTTTCTAGAGAAGGAGTTTCTCTCGAAAGAAGTGAGTGGGAGGAAAGTAGAACTTGATGAGGTAATTGTACCTTCTCCCAGATTGGAAAGTAGTACATCATAGGAAATTGTTCCAGTGATTCCTACACCAATTAGTGAGGAAGTTAATGATAATGATCATGAATCTTCGGATCAAGTTTCTACAGAACGTCGTAGATCAACCAGAGTACGTTCCGCACCAGAGTGGTACGGCAACCTAGTTCTGGAAATCATGTTACTAGACCATGATGAACCTACGAACTATGAGGAAGCGATGATGAGCCCAGATTCCGCAAAATGGCTTGAAGCCACAAAATCTGAGATGGGATCCATGTATGAGAACAAAGTGTGGACTTTGGTTGACTTGCCCGATGATCGGCAAGCCATCGAAAATAAATGGATCTTCAAGAGGAAGACCGACGCAGACGGTAATATTACTGTTTACAAAGCTCGACTTGTTGCGAAAGGTTTTCGACAAGTTCAAGGAGTTGACTACGATGAGACTTTCTCACCTGTAGCGATGCTTAAGTCTGTCCGAATCATGTTAGCAATTGCCACATTTTATGAAATCTGGCAAATGGATAACGAAACTGCGTTCTTTAATGGAATTATTAAAGAAGAGTTGTATATGATGCAACCAGAAGGTTTTGTCAATCCTAAAGGTGCTAGCAAATTGTGCAAGCTCCAGCGATCTATCTATGGAGTGGTGCAAGCATCTCGGAGTTGGAATATACGCTTTGATAAGTTGATCAAAGCATATAGATTTATACAGACTTGCGGTGAAGCCTGTATTTACAATAAGTGAGTGGGAGCACTACAACCTTTCTGATAAGTATATGTGAATGACATATTGTTGATCGGAAATGATGTAGAATTTTCTGGAAAGCATAAAGGAGTATTTGAAAGGAATTTTTCGATGAAAGACCTCGGAGAAGCTGCTTACATATTGGGCATCAAGATCTATAGAGATAGATCAAGACGCTTGATAAGACTTTCGATGAGTACATACCTTGATAAGATTTTGAAGTAGTTCAAAATGGATCAGTCAAAGAAAGGGTTCTTGCCTGTTTTACAAGGTATGAAGTTGAGTAAGACTCAATGCCCGACCACTGCAGAAAAATATAGAGAGAATGACAGTCATTCCCTATGCCTCAGCCATAGGTTCTATAAAGTATGCCATGCTGTGTACAAAACACATTGTGTACCTTGCCAAGAGTTTGACAGGGAGGTACAATAGTGATCCAGGAGTAGATCACTATACAGCGGTCAAAATTATCCTTAGTAATTGGATGACTAAGGAAATATTTCTCGATTATGGAGGTGATAAAGAGTTCGTCGTAAAGGGTTACCCCGATGCAAGCTTTAACACTAAATCCAGATGACTCTAAAGTATCAATCTAGATGCATATTGAAAGTGGGAGCAATTAGCTAGAGTAGCTCTATGCAGAGCATTGTAGACATAGAAATTTGCGAAATACATACGGATCTGAATGTGACAGACCCGTTGACTAAACTTCTCTCACAAGCAAAACATGATCACACCTTATTACTCTTGGGTATTAATCACATAGCGATGTGAACTAGATTATTAACTCTAGTAAACCCTTTGGGTGTTGGTCACATGGCGATGTGAACTATGGGTGTTATTCACATAACGATGTGAACGATCGGTATTAAATCACATGGCGATGTGAGCTAGATTATTGACTCTAGTTCAAGTGGGAGACTGAAGGAAATATGCCCTAGAGGCAATAATAAAGATGTTATTTGTATTTCCTTATATCATGATAAATGTCTTTTATTCATGCTAGAATTGTATTAACCGGAAACTTAGTACATGTGTGAATACATAGACAAAACAGTATGTCCCTAGTATGCCTCTACTAGACTAGCTCATTGATCAAAGATGGTTATGTTTCCTAGCCATAGACATGAGTTGTCATTTGATCAATAGGATCACATCATTAGGAGAATGATGTGATGGACAAGACCCATCCGTTAGCATAGCACTATGATCGATTAGTTTAACTGCTATTGCTTTCTTCATGACTTATACATGTTCCTATGACTATGAGATTATGCAACTCCCGAATACCGTAGGAACACCTTGTGTGCTATCAAACGTCACAACGTAACTGGGTGATCATAAAGATGCTCTACAGGTGTCTTCGAAAGTATTCGTGGTGTTGGCATAGATCAAGATTAGGATTTGTCACTCCGAGTGTCGGAGAGGTATCTCTGGGCCCTCTCGGTAACACACATCACAATAAGCTTTGCAAGCAAAAGACTAATGAGTTAGTCACGAGATGATGTGTTACGGAACGAGTAAAGAGACTTGCCGGTAACGAGATTGAACTAGGTATAAAGATACCGACGATCGAATCTCGGGCAAGTAACATACCGTTTGACAAAAGGAACAACGTATGTTGTTATGCGGTTCTGACCGATAAAAGATCTTCGTAGAATATGTAGGAGCCAATATGAACATCCAGGTTCCGCTATTGGTTATTGACCGGAGATGAGTCTCGGTCATGTCTACATAGTTCTCGAACCCATAGGGTCCGCACGCTTAACGTTTGATGACGATCGGTATTATGAGTTTTTGAGTATTGATGTACCGAAGGTAGTTTGGAGTCCCGGATGAGATCACAGACATGACGAGGAGTCTCGGAATGTCCGAGACATAAAGATTGATATATTGGACGGCTATATTCGGACAACGGAAGTGTTCCGGAAAAGTTTCGGATTTATCGGGATTGCCGGAGGGGGTTACCGGAACCCCCTACGAGAGGGGATGGTCCATAGTGGGCCTAAAGGGAAAGAGAGAGGCAGCCCATAGGGCTGGCCGGCGCCCCCACCTAGGGTTCCTAGTTGGACTAGGATTGGGGGGGCGCCACCTCTCCTATTCCTTTCCCCCTTCTTCCTTTTGGTGAATCCTACTAGGAATAGGATTGCAATCCTATTCCTAGTAGGACTCCTTCCCTAGCCGCACCAGGAGGAGTTGGCCGGCCTCCCTCCCTTGCTCCTTTATATACGGGGGCAGGGGGCACCCAAAGACACACAAGTTGAATTGTTTTAGCCGTGTGCGGTGCCCCCCTCCACAGAATCACACCTCGGTCATACCGTCGCGGAGCTTAGGCGAAGCCCTGCGCCGGTGAACACATCATATCCGTCACCACGACGTCGTGCTGACGAAACTCTCCCGTGAAGCTCAACTGGATCAAGAGCTCGTGGGACGTCATCAAGCTGAACGTGTGCTGAACGCGGAGGTGCCGTACGTTCGGTGCTTGATCGGTTGGATCGCAAAGAAGTTCGACAACATCAACCGCGTCTCTTGACGCTTCCGCTCCCGGTCTACGAGGGTACGTAGACACACTCTCCCCTCTCGTTGCTATGCATCTGGTAGATAGATCTTGCGTGATCGTAGGAAAATTTTAAAATACTACGTTCCCCAACAACGGTAAGTGGCGAGAGCGTGTGTGAAGAAGTACACCCCTGCAGGGTTATATATGATGTATTCGAATAGCCGTGTCCGCGGAAATGGACTTCTGGGTTACTTGTACAGTTCATAGACAATTGAAAGTGGAACTCTAAAACACGCAAGATAAGCGTGAGTGCTATGGATGGCCTTCTCGTAGGGAGACGGGAGCGGATCCATAGTGGTGTATTGGTTGGTGAATATGTGGACTCGTGTGCGCCACCTCAAAAGAGTTACTTGCAGTCGTAGTTCAGGATAGCCAGTGAGTCAAAGCTGGCTTGCTGCAGTCAAACTCCACCACCCCTTTGTTGATACTGATGCGTATGTTAGTTCTGATGTAAGTCTTGCTAAGTACCTTTGTACTCACGTTTGCTTAATTTATGTTTTGTAGAGAGACTTCAGTCTCACTAGTGGTTCCGCGTGGACTTCGACGTTTAGCTTGTTACCTCAGCTACGATCTTGTACCCTTGGGAGGGTCTTGTAGATAGTCAGTCTTCTCAGCCTTTTTCATTTGCAGTTGTCTGTACTCAGACATGTTATGCTTCCGTTGCCTGTATGCTCTGTATGTTGGGTCATGTGACCTCTGTTTGTAATAAATGTTATGATGGCTCTTCTGGGCCTTATCTATATGGGTTGTTGAGTTATGTTGTGATGCCATGTTGTACATCACATACTTGCATGTTATGCGTACGTGTAATGTGTATTGCTATGTGTGGGATCCGACACCTAGTTGTTTACCTTTGGTAGCCTATCTTATAGGGAAATGTCTCCTAGTGCTTCCACTGAGCCTTGGTAGCTTGCTACTACTCTGGAACACTTAGGCTGGCCGGCATGTGTCCTTCTTCGTTCCTGTGTCTGTCCCTTGGGGGAAATGTCACGCGTTGTTCCTTTAAGTCCTTGTAGCTTGCTACGACTTAGGTTCATACGTTGATGACCGACACGTTCGTTGCTGGGTCATGTATGCATGTCTCTGTAATTTAGCGCCACTTTTGGTTTATAACTAGTCATGTCGGCCTGGGTTCTCTGTCATATGGATGCTAGCGACACTATCATATACGTGTGCCAAAATGCACAAACGGTCCCGGGCCAGGTAAGGTGGCACCCATGGGGATACCGTGCGTGAGGCCGCAAAGTGATATGATGTGTTACAGGCTAGACCTGTGTGACTAAGGATCGGGGTCCTGACAGCTTTGGTATCAGAGCCTGACTACGTGTAGGATTAGTAAGCCAAATTGGTCGAAGTCGTGTCTAGAAACTCTTTAGTTATAATAAGGGAATTGTTTGTGGAAGGGAACGTAAGGCTCTTTTCACTCCTTTACCCTATGACCTTCTGATCTGAGTCACCTTCTTCTTTCTACGGGGATTAAGAACTAGGATTCTCATTCTATTTATCAGGATCACGTTAATGGTGGATCCAACCCTTAGTTCAGTTTCTACTACTTCCGTTTGTTCAACTGTTGGTCTCAGAACCTTGACATTATGATGTTAAGTGGATATGCTACCCTTTTTGCTTGGATCTCAAAAGTATTTTTGAGCATTTACCGTCGTTATGCTGTCCGAGTCATTCCAGGTTTCTAAATAATCTGATGCATTTGCAAATCCTTTCTTCCTGTTTCTGATGCTCCTTTGGGCCAGATTAACCACACTAGCCAGTGTGTTGAGGTACTCTGTTACCTCGACATATATGTTGGAGTTATTATTATGACCCTAGGTGTCTTAGAAGATCACCAGTAATCTAGCAATGCTTTATATTCCCAGTGTGATGATTCTGGCCATTATTCTCGAAAGCATCACGTGATGCCATTTAGTTAGTAGGCATTCTATTCGTGGGTTCTTGAACCCAAGATTCACTCCACTTACCTCCTGTTGGTAGTATTAGCTCGTCCCTTTAGGATATTAGTAACCTTGTGATAGTCCTCGAGGTACGTGGTATATCATTCTTCCAAATACCATGAACCATCCTTGGCAGAAGTTCTCCCGAACCAAAAGATCACAACCAGAGTGATCCTGGGTAGTACTCCATTCATATTGTAACTCTGCCAGTCCTACCTTTCTGCATGGATTATCTGGAAGAAACATGCTGAACTAGTTCGACATACTGATTTATGCATTCACAACTCAGAAAGTTATATGTTCCTTTGAGTTGTCCCTTTTTAGTTGTATTATGACCCTCGTCTATCAGTTGATAGTCAGGAGTAGTTGTGCACTCGTGTTCATCGATGCCTTTTACTCTTGTGGTCCGTCAAGCCATTCTATTCTTGAATGACTAGGAGAAACAAACTCCAGTACCTTATCCATATCCAGGATTGGGTCAAAGAAGTTGTACTTCACAGATGGAGAATGCTAATACAGCTTCTAATATGTTCTATCTTGGAGCATTACCATCCTTATGTCAAGAATGTCATGGGAATTCCACCTCCTATGAACTATTGATAGAGTGATACTTCTCAGCATCATTGTTTATTCCTCGGTCTCCATGTTATTGTAACCGGAATACTGACAAGTGAATTGTGATGTGTGAAATCAATACTCCTATCAACCCTGTTGCTTGGTAGCAAATGGACGATAATCTCATTCTTAGTGTGTTGGTTACCAAATTATCATTCTAAGATTGATCGTGCTACTAGTCCATCTTTCCTGGTGCACTCCTTGATCAGTGAGTTAGGATTGTGTCAATTCCTCGCTCACTTGATCATATCATCTTGTCTTGAAAAGTAAGATTGATCTCGAGCTTAATAACATAGCGGTGGTCCGTGATTTTCCGAATATCTTCTCGGAAGTATTACCAGGTTGCTCCCTGCCCGTTATGTTGAGCTCGTGATCAAGCTGGTTTCTCTCTAAACCACCCTTTCTCCAAGAATCTGTGTTAGATACCCTGAGCTAGTCGGTTAAGCTAAACGACAACTTGGAGAGTTGGAAGATAAAAGCTTGCCTGACTTAGTTCCTTCCAAGGGATATCTTTTGTGTGTGTGTTGAAGAAAGATGATATCTTGGTCGATTGATCCTCGTGATCAATTGTTGGATCTGTTGTCTTGTCCAAACTTTGATTTGACTGTGGGCTATCGTCAAGTCAAATCAGAACCAATGGTATTAATAATGTTGTCTTACTCGTGGTTGATTCCTCGAGCATACACCGTTATATCTTTTGGTCTGACCAATGCTATCACCTTGTTCACATTGTCATGGAATTCCGTCTATATGGAAACCGGGATGAATTATTGTTGAGCCCATCAACAAACATCCTTATCTTCTCCATAATCTTGTAGGACATTAACCTAGTATTGGAAACTTTGTAAGCATTGCCTTCGTGTCCTGTTCATGAGGTATATGTTGGATGAGAGAAGAGACTTTCCCTAAGTCATGTGTAATTGATGTAAGTTGCCACCGTGAGTTCGAGAAAGTTATTTTGCTTCCTCTGGAATCATCTCAAGTCAATCATGCACACGTGCAAAGTATTCTATGGTTGGAGACTTGCAACCTTCATTCCATATGTATCCCTAGCACACCAAGCCACTGATTGTTTTGTTCAAGAAAAAGAAGTCTGTTGTGCTAATCCTAGGTCATGCACATGACTTCGCTATTTTCAATGATGGTTCCCAACCTGAACTCCGTAGTGTTTCTTTGTAAGACTACCATGTGGTCATGTTTGTCTTGGACAACGTGTTCACATCTTTGTAGCAGAACCAGCTCATGTTTTGGAGCTTGCTATCGTAGTTCATTCCGAGAATCTCTCAACGTCGTCTCGTCGATTTGGGTTGCAAACTTTCATTTTTCTTTCTAGACTTGATGAGTCTGGAATATCCTAACACCAACCAGAACTGAATCTCAGGCAGATATGATGGTTGGAGCATTTTCCAAGAACTATAATATTGGTCTCTCGATAATTGGTAAAGTGGATGTCGTGGCCAACACACCCAGCGGGAAGACCTATTGTTGTAGTATCTTGATTGAAGAAGTTGGCCACCTCCTCATAAGGATTTCGTAGGATTTACTCCCTAGTTGCTCCTTATGGATTTTTGTGCTCCTGAAGTCCAACCTTCTACTTGACATTCTAGGTACCAACCCATTTTAATAAATGGGTTGTGCTAGCGCATCAAGGAGAACATTAGAAGCGGAGTGCTAAATGTATCTCGGTCGATCATCCGGATTTTGCCCCTTGACACCGCTAAGGTGAAATCTAAGAAAGTGTTATCTTCCTTTGCATATGCATCGTCCATCGCTATTCATCATGGTCGTATGTTATGTTGTCAGCACCATTGGCACGGATAATGGTAAAACCTTGATGAATATGGGAATGATCAAGTTCTTGAGAGCACGCACAAGCACTAGGTGTTATCACCGGCACTAACCGGGATTGCTCCCAGTGTTCTTGGTTATGCTATAACCTCTCAAAGAGTAGATTCACTCTCTACTGTTGGGTTTCTTCCAGTTACCAGAATCATTCCCAGCATTTGCATTTTGTTCCCAGCTTGCACCACCAATGTGCCATTTTACCATGGGTTCCATCCATTTCCGATGATAAGCAAAATCATGCCTTGTGTTGTCTTCAACAAGGTAGTCCACATCATCCATTCTGGCCCGAGAATGTCATTCTTTCGGACTCCGTCAAACGATCGATTGTGATTTGCCTCCGGCTGGTATAGAGAGTTTCACTGATCTCTATATCAAAAGTAATTCTTTTTGCCACTTAAGGGAATAACTCTATGAGTCACCTTCTCTAAGGTACCCCGTCTGGTGACATCAATCACCATCTTCTTTAAGTGGAATTATTGCCTATCAAGTGAACCTTCATCATTTGTTTCACTCCATCCCTCCGGATGTGTGTTCCGTGTCTCAGCTCAAGAGATGGTTCAACGTCTCACTCCATGAGTTGATCTTGAGTCGCTCGATCTTTCAGAAGATCAATTTTGTAGAGTTTCTTTCATCGTCACCGTGTTGGACAAAGACCTCGAAATCAACATGATGCAAGCAATCAACATTCATATGAAGGACAGTTGGATCATGAAGATCGTGTTAGCCTTTTGTCCCCCTATTTTCTTACCTCACGTCTTGAATCTCGGGACAAGATTCTTGTTTAGTGGGGGTGAGTTGTCACATCCCTACCTTTACCTTGCACTAGGCTAGCATTGGTATGTTGCATCATGGTTAAGTTTTCCAGAAAGTTGAAATGGGGTTGGGTCAAACCCTAGCACCAAAAGAACTCAACTAGGTTCAACCTAAAAATATTTTCATTGACCCAAAATGCCTTTGAAAATATTCATGATTTTTGAATTGGTCTAGAACCTCTATCAAAAATGGTGCACACTTTTATAGGGCCATTCTGGATTTTTGAATTAAATCTTAAAGTATTTGCATTTGGGCATTTAAATGCTATGTACTATTTTAAATGTCCAAATATTCATGAACTAAAATGTTTACTGTTGGAAATAATCCAAACAGTATCCTCAAGGAGTTTCATGAATTTTGAGCTTGTGTTAGTATGTTATTTAAAGCTTAGAACAAAATAACAAAAATAGAAAACAGAAACTAAAATGAGAACACGGAGAGAGAGAGAGAGAGACCTACCTGGGCTTACCTGGTGGCCGACACTGTGGCCAGCCCAGCCCAGCAAGCAGGCCCAGCCCGCCACCGCCTCCTCCCTGTCGTCTTCTTCCTTGCCAGGAGGATGAGCGCGCGTGCCCGGCGCGTGGTCGCCGCACGCCGGCCACCTCTGTGACGCCCGAGACCGACGTCCCAGAAGATTCCAGAAGATACCAGAAGATTCCAGATGTTCCGGGGTCTCCCGTGTGTTCTTTGTGCTTGCTTTATTTATTTTGCATTGCATCATGTCATCATGCCATCATGTCATATTTTTTTTGCATCTCAACCTAAATAAATTGTGTGGGCCTTCGGTCCATTTAAATCGAGGGAAGGTGACTTCTCTTTATAACATATAAAAGCCTCCTAATAATTATGGAGCTATATTAATAAATATTCCATTTGTTGGAGATCACCATAACACACTTGCAATATTCCTCATGCCTCTTAATTCAAGTTTCTACTTCTAAACCTTGCCTATAATTCTTTCCGTTGTTTCGAGGTTCTTCCAAAAACCCTCCTTCTATTTTATTTAAATTCCTGACATTTTTGTGAGTCCAGGGAATTTTTCCCATGCCCTAACTCTATTTCTAGCACCTTCCTTCTTTTCTTATTTTATTTTTGCTCTCTCTCTTTTATTTCTGTTTAAGAGATAAAAGAGGCATCCCAGCCGCGGCCCAGGTCTTCAGGCCCATTCTTCTCCTCCCTGGCCCAGTCCCTTCGGCCCATCCGGCCCGGCTACCACCGAACCCTAGCTTTCCAGCCTCTCTCTCCCTTTCCTCCCTGTGCGCCGCCGCCAGCACTCCTCAGCATCGAGCCCCGAACCCCTCGACCCCGCAGCGCCTCTTCCCTCTCGTTTTCCCTCGTCCCTCTCGCTCTGCCTCGATCCCTCGCTCCTCCTTCTGGATCCCGAGCACCGCCACAGTCCCTTCGATCTCCCTTCCCCCTCGCGTTCCCCAGCAGGCCCCGCGCCCGTAGCCCGCGTCGGCTCCGCAGGTTCGGGCCCCGACTCCCGCGAGCGCCGCGGCCGCCCGTCCTTCGTCGCCAAGTGCCGCCGTCGGCCAGGGCCTAGGCCTCCCTCGAGCCCCTCCGTCCTCGAGGCCAGCCCTGCCTCCTCTGCACCCAGAGCGCCAGAGCCATCGCGGCCAGGCCCTCGCCTCCAGCGGCCCGGCGCCCCGCGCCTCTCCTCCGCAGAGGCTGCTGCCTCGTCGCCTCCCGCTCCCCTCGCCCCAGGACGACGCCAGGCTCCCTCCTCCTCGCTTCGTCCAGGCGCCAAGGCCACCGCTGCTCCTTCCGTTCGCCAGGGGCCGAGCCCCTCAGCGCCGAGACCGAGGCCCCGCCTCCGTGCACCACAGCAACCAGCAGCGCCGCACCCTCCGCGCCAAGACCCCGAGGCCTGCTGCCTCCTCTTCGCCGGCTGGTCCCGCAGCGCCTCACCGTGCTGCTGCCATGGACGCGTCGCCCTCCCGTTCTGCTTTTGTTGTTTTGTTGCTACTGTGGTTCGCCAAAAACCTTGCTGCCTTGTTGTTTTCAAGTTCAAAACGAGGGAACCAAGTCTGCAAGTACCCCGACATCGATGCGGCAAGTACCACGACGACCCTCGAAGAGCTCGGATCCGTCAAGTTACACTACCGTCGTCGAGACCAAGTACCACTACCGTCGCCGAGACCCCCCCAAGTACCACGACGACCGAACGGCTACGATGACGAGTACATCTACGAACGTGTACCCCTACGTCGATGACGATCCCGACAAGTACCTCTACACGTGGCATGAATGTCTACGAGACGAGAACGACTACACGTGACGGGAACGCCAAGTACCTCTCCGAACGGGATGTGAACGACTACACGTGTACCTCTACGGAACGACTACTTCCTCTACGACTCGCGAGAACGACTTCTCCCTCTACGTCTCGAACCGCCCCGAAACGCACGCTTCAAAGGTATAACGAGACGACCGCGTGGATGACCCGTGAGATGCTTGTTGTGTTGTATGAAATGTTTCCCGTGTGTGCTTCGTGCCGTTTCGTCCGTTTGTCATGTTCCTCGGTTGCCTCATCGCCGACCCGTGGGAACCCGGTGACGGGATCGCCCCACCTTTCATCTCGTTTGACTCGCTCACGTCATCTTTTGCACTGGTCTCTCAACGAGTTACCGGAACCGAGTTGTTGCCTTTGCATCATTTAGGATCGTTGCCGTGGCAATCTTTTCTTTCCACCACGGTGACAAACACTTCATATCTTCTTCTTGTTAACCTTTAACTTAAACTTGCATAAACTTGATCATGTCATCCGCATCATGTTAACAACACTAAAATGTTTAATTGTTGTTGCTTTAATTATTAAACATGCTCATGGGGATTTTCCGGATTGTTGTTGTTATTTTTTCCGGCCTCATTTAAAATGTCTAAATAGTGTAGTTTTATTATGCTTCACCTCTTGCCATGTTAAAAACAATTAATCTTGTCTTGTTAATAATCGAGAGTCAATTAAATAATTAAAGGTGGTGTTTCGTCTATATGCAACTCGTTGCATATTGAGCTCCACTTAACTTGTAGTATTTGTTTGTGCACTTTGCCATGCCATGCATATTTAAACCGGACATGCATCATACTTGGATGTGCATCGTATGCCTTGTTTATGCTTGTGTGTTTACCGAGTTGTTTGCTTCTTTCCGGTTGCTTCTCTTGATAGCTTCGGTTTCGTTTCGGAGTTGTGAGGATTCGCTCGTCTTGTTGCTCCGTCTACTTCATGGATCCGTTCTTCTCCCTTGTGGAATCCCACGCAAGATGACCGAACCCCGATAACATTACTATCTTTGCCTATTGCTAGTAGTTCTGCTCTATAGTTTTGCCTCGATGCCCATGATCTTCTTGTCAGCCTCCTACTTGTAACCATTGAACCTGTTTAACCACCCTACCTATGCAAACCGTTGCTTGGCTAAGTACGCTTCGCTCAGCCCCTCTTATAGCATTGTTAGTTGCAGGTGAAGATTGAAGATGCTTGCTTCATGTTGAAGTTTGGTTGGGTTATATCACACTATATAAATGCTTAAAATGAAATCATCTATATATTGGCAAGGGTGGAAGGCTAAGCCTTTTGCTTGGTGTTTTGTTCCACTCATGCCGTTAGAAACCGTATAAACCGGTGTTATGTTCCTTGATTATGCGTTCCTAACACGGTTG
Source organism: Secale cereale (assembly GCA_902687465.1). Lineage (NCBI taxonomy): Eukaryota > Viridiplantae > Streptophyta > Magnoliopsida > Poales > Poaceae > Secale > Secale cereale. The sequence continues at coordinate 585,758,871 of LR738711.1, read as the reverse complement.
GGGTGTATGGGACCCCCTTGATAAACCGCTAAGTGCTAAGTCTTTTCCAGCAAATCCCAACATTGGTACTATTTGCCTCATAATAACAACCTAATTAATTAATTAAATTTGCATAGGGGGTCGCGTCCCCGAGGATTCTTAATTCTACATAGCAGGGGGGGCCAGTGCTGATGGTGTTGGTCCCAAACGGGGAGCCTGCGGGGCCGCCTTGGGGAAACCCGAGGTATCTGGTATAACCCATAGCTTCACCCATCCGGTCGTGTCCTGAGACTTAGATACGCGCGGCTACTATCAGGGTGTCGACACGCCGGGAGGATTTGCTGGATTAGCCTTACCTTAGATCGGTTTAACTTGAGCACGGGATTCCGAGAATACTCGGGTCTTCCCACCTATGGAGTTGCGACTCCGCGGATCGTGGGCTTGTAATGGGTCAAGTTGGAACACCCCTGCAGGGTTTGAACTTTCGAAAGCCGTGCCCGCGGTTATGTGGCAGATGGGAGCTTGTTAATATCCGGTTGTAGAAAACTTGACACAATGTTCTAATACACTACCAGCGTGTGTACCGTGACTGTCAATTTCCGAATAGGGATTCGGGAGTTGAACACGGTGGGGTTATGTTTGACCGGCTTTAGTTTGGATCACTTCGTGATCATCTCTCGACCGAGGCACTTCTCTTCTCGCTCTCTATTACGTAAGTTAGTGCTAGTTGCTGCTGCAGACTCTTGTTGTTCCTTCACCTCTCGTTCTTTCTTCAGCCTTGTCCTCTCCCAAGGCTTAAATAGTCTTGTTACCCGGGAACGGGATTGCTGAGTCCTCTGTGGCTCATAGTTACTTCACCACACCAGATGCAGGTTCAGCCGAGTATGAAGCAGGAGTTGGTTCAGTTCTTTACTGGGAGCTCGATGAAGAGTGTGGCCGTTTGCTTGTGACGTTTCGACGATCAGTAGTGGTTTCTACTAGGATTCGATCCTGACCTGTGGCTTTATGTTGTTTTGGTATCTTTCTTTTGGATCTTCACCCGTAGCCGGGTTGTGATGTTCTGAATGATGATTGGCTTATGTAATGTATTGTGTGAAGTGGCGATTGTAAGCCAACTATCTCCTTTTGCAATTTAATCCCTCTTTTACATGAGTCGTGCAAAGATACCAAACTTGAGATCATTCTAGGATGGGCTTATACCTTTAAGTCGTGCCTCGACACGTAGGAGGTATAGTTCCATCCTGGGCATTACAACCTCCACCCTGCCTGGCTGCCTCCCCTTCGCCCTGGACTCCTCCACGAGCGCCACGCACTCCCCACCCGACACCCCTGGCCTCCTTCCCTCCCCCTCGTCTCTGTCTCGCAAGAACAGAAGAACCCGAGCGGAGCTCGTCGCCGCCGCTCGCCGTTCTCATGGCCACCGGCCACCCCTCGTCCTGCCGTTGTGTCCAGCATCTCCGCCGTCGTCCGCTTACTCTCCACGCTAACGAACTCAAGCCGAGGATCACCACGTCTTCGTCTTCGAGATCATCACCACCGCATCTGCTCGCCGGACTTCGCCGGTCGATTCACCGTCTCCGACGTCTCCCCGAGCCTGCTGTTCTGCTCTGTGTGTCCACTGTGAGCCCCCACACCGAACCCCTCTCTCACCTGCCTTGTTTGCAGCTCGTAGCCGTCGTTCCACCGGAGCCAAAAGCCTCCCCGCCGCTGACAATGCCATCGCCGTCGCTGCAGCCACCGGGGCTTGAAAACGAGCTCGCCACCGTGCTCCGCACCCTCCCAGGGGCCGAAAAACACCACCTGCTCGTCCTACGGTGCACCTCATCGCCGTTCTCGAGCACGCCCGACCCACGGCCGCCGTAAACCTCGTCGTCGGCGTCGATTCCTGCGACCCCCGCATCCAGATTCACCGTTGCTCGATGCGGGCGAGCAAGGGCTACGCCCTGGTACCCTCAGCAAGCCAAAACGTCGCCCGTAGCGTGTTCCCGAGCCGCGCCGCGGTCGATTCGGTCACCGCCGGCGAGGTTCAGGTGACGCTGATGTGGCACCATTAGTTTAGGGACTAATCGTGTTTAGTTAGTGCCCCCTGTCCATGACATACGGGCCCCACTGCCTAACTAACCACGGCTTTTGTTCCTGTTTAGTTTAAATTAACCACAATGGCCCCACGCGTCAGTTTTGACCGTGCTGACGTGGGCATTGACTAGGCCCACATGTCAGCGACCCTAACCAGAACTGAGTCACTAACACGCGGGCCCCACTAGCAGGTTTGACCTGGACCCGCCTGTTGACTTGCTGATGTCAGCATGACCTAGTGCTGACGCAGTAACTATTTTCTGTAATTTAAAATAAACCGGAAATGATTTATTTATTTCAGAAAATAGCTAAAACTTCTAAAAATCACAGAAAATAATCTATAACTCCAATGAAAATAATTTATATATGAAAAATATCAGAAAAATTCAAGGAATCTGTTTATGGCAGTTTCATGCATGTTTGAACAAGTTAAACCTGCTGATCAGGTCAAATCAGTTAAATGACATTTAAATAACCACATATGGAGTTTGAATTTGAACCTTTGGTTCAAACCAACTTCATTTAATATGGTTGCTAGTTGCATTAGCTCAATCAACAGCATATTGCCATGTCATGATCATGCATCATATTGTCGCATTGCATTGATTGTGTTCTCTCTTGTTTGCCGGTTTTTGTCCCCTCTCGATAGACGTGGTTCCGACGATGTGATCGATGACACCGACGAAGACCCAATGATATCTTCAGAAGTGCCAGGCAAGCAAAACCCCATTGAGCATTCTGATACAATCCCACTCTCTCGCTCTTGCTCTCTTTTACTGCATTAGGACAACAACGCTTCAACTGTTACTTGCTGCGGTAGTTGAACCCCTTTCCACTGCATGACCTGTCATTACCACAGTAAATAGTTGAAACCCACTAGCATGAGTAGGAGTTGTTTGAGCCATGTTGTGCCTACTCATTCATGCTTTCTGGTTATGCTTGCTATTGCTTAGAGTTGTGTCAGGTCTGATTCATCGGGGATGAATTGGAATGGTGATGAACATGTCCTGCTGTGTGTGAGCTAAGTGTGTGAACACGATTTGGTAAAGGTAGCGATGAGAGGCCATGTAGGAGTACATGGTGGGTTGTCTCATTGCAGCCGTCCTCAAGAACTGAGTTCTGTATTGGTTGATCCATGAACAGCTACTACCACGCATTGGGCTCCGGGCGCTCCAAGCTCTCTCGACTTATTAACTGCCCTTGTCCTCTGTCTAGGAGTTGCAACTAGTTTCTGGTGTTTGTAGTTTACTGGAGGTCATGCGCAGCGCTGACCCTCGGGGTGGGCTGTGATGCGGCAGGTACGTGGCACGGTGTATCGGTCGCCCGTTTGGTGACGCGGGAACCCTGTACACATCGTTTGGGGCTGTGAGCGACACCCCGGCCGGATCTCCCCACGGATGGAACCCAAATAGGCGATAAACCTGGACTAGGGAGTTGTGTGGTTAGTCAGGTCGTGGCCGACACCCTCATCAGGCTTCCGCTTGAAGGTTGCCGAGATACATGACGTGTACATGACGGTAAGTGGCGAGAGCGTGTGTGAAGAAGTACACCCCTGCAGGGTTATATATGATCTATTCGAATAGCCGTGTCCGCGGAAATGAACTTCTGGGTTACTTGTACAGTTCATAGACAATTGAAAGTGGATACTCTAAAACAGGCAAGATAAGCGTGTGTGCTATGGATGGCCTTCTCGTAGGGAGACGGGAGCGGATCCATAGTGGTGTATTGGTTGGTGAATATGTGGACTCGTGTGCGCCACCTCAAAAGAGTTACTTGCAGTCGTAGTTCAGGATAGCCAGTGAGTCAAAGCTGGCTTGCTGCAGTCAAACTCCACCACCCCTTTGTTGATACTGATGCATATGTAGCTAGTTCTGATGTAAGTCTTGCTGAGTACCTTTGTACTCACGTTTGCTTAATTTATGTTTTGCAGAGAGACTTCAGTCTCACTAGTGGTTCCGCGTGGACTTCGACGTTTAGCTTGTTACCTCAGCTACGATCTTGTACCCTTGGGAGGGTCTTGCAGATAGTCAGTCTTCTCAGCCTTTTTCATTTGTAGTTGTCTGTACTCAGACATGTTATGCTTCTGTTGCCTGTATGCTCTGTATGTTGGGTCATGTGACCTCTGTTTGTAATAAATGTTATGATGGCTCTTCTGGGCCTTATCTATATGAGTTGTTGAGTTATGTTGTGATGCCATGTTGTACATCACATACTTGCATGTTATGCGTACGTGTAATGTGTATTGCTATGTGTGGGATCCGACACCTGGTTGTTTACCTTTGGTAGCCTATCTGTGACGCCCGAAGACCGACGTCCCAGAAGATTCGAGAAGATTCCAGAGATTCCAGATGTTCCGGGTTGCCCGTGTGTTTCATTGTGCTTGTGTTATTTTATTTTTTTGCATTGCATCATAGCATCATGCCTTCATGTCATATTTATTTTGCATCTCAACCTAAATAAATTGAGTGGACCTTTGGTCCATTTAAATCGAGGGAAGGATGACTTCTCTTTATAACATATAAAAGCCTCTCAATATTATTTAGGGAGCTATATTAAATATTCCATTTGTTTGGGAATTAACCGCAACACACTTGCATATTTTTCCCATGCCTCTTAATTCAAGTTTCACCGTCAAACCTCCCTCTATTTCTTTTTCCGTTGTATCGAGACTCCTCCTAAAGTCTAGACTCCTTTCAAACTCCTTAAGGCAAGCTAATTATTTTAGTTTGCATTTCCCTATTTTTGTTGGAACCACTTTTGTTGGGTTGGCTTTATTCCATAAAGCCTTACAAAAATGTTCCATAATTTATATACTGTTCATGGCCTCCTTTCTTATTTTTTTGGACTCTCTCTCTATTTAGTTTTCTGCTAAGAAATATATAGAGAGATAGACCAGCCGCAGCTGGTCCAGGCCGCAGCCTTGCCTCGGTGCTCTCCAACTCCTCTTGGCCCAGGCCTCCAGCTAAGCCCAGCTGCAGCCTTCCCAAGCCCAGTCGCGGGCCTCTTAGGCCATTCTGGCCCAAGGCCACCCCTCACGTCGAGCGCTAACCCTAGCCCGAGCCCCGACCGCATCGCTCTCCCTTCTCTCAGCGCCGCAATCCCCATCTCTCAGCGCTCGCTCTCCCTCACAGTCCCGTTTCCCTTCTCCCCTCGATCTGGATCCTCTCGCCCGAATTCCCCCGATCCCCTAGCTATCGACGCAGCGCCCGAGCGCCTCCACCTTCCTCCCTCCCGCAGCGCCTCCTTCCTCCTACCCAACGCCCCGCCAGGCCGCCGCTGAAGCTCCTGCGCCGCGCCCCTCAGCGCTGCGGGCTCCTTCCTCCGTGCTGGACGCCCGGCGCGCCAAGGCCTCGTCCCTCCGGCAAGGCGCCGCAGCCGCGGCCAGGCCCCGCCTCCCTCCGGTCCCGTCCTCGCCTTGCCTTGGAGCCCCGCCTGGCTGCCTCCACGCCAGCGACGACCAGGGCGCCGGCCGCCCGTCCTGCTGCCTTCATCATCCCGCAGCACCGAGCCCCGCCGGCCTCTCCTTCATCGCCCCGCCGGCGCTCTTCTCCAGGACCTCCGTGCGCCTCTCCTCCTCGCCTCTGGTCGCAGCACCGAGCGTCGTCGCCCCGAGCCACCTTCTGCTCCTCCTCGTTCGCGGCGCCTTGCCTCCTGACGCTGCTACCCTTGCTGCCGTTTTGTTGCCTTGTTGCTGCTGTTTTTCTTTTCGCTAGTGCCAGGTTGACATGTACGCCTACGAACCGTGAACAAGTACCGCGACGGCTGGATCCGCCAAGTCCTCTTCAAGTACCACTTCATCCGGTGTTGTTTCGACAAGTACCACGACGCACGCGCGGAACCCTCGGTTCCATCAAGTCCGACTACTACATGAACGAGTACCGCGACATCGACGAGGACCGTCAAGTTCATCTTCGAAACAAGTACCGCTACGAGAACGACTACACGATGCGTCAATGTTCCTCTCCGGTGCCCCGAGGACCGAGTACACCTACATGACGGACCGAGTACCACTACCGTCGCCCCGAAGACGTCCGAGGCCGCGACAAGTACCTCTTCGGAAACGAGAACGTCTACTTCCCTTACGACACGTGTACCATGACTCGCGAGAACGACTTCTTCCTCTACGACCCGTGCACCACTACGTCCCTCTACGATCTCGAGCCGCCCCGAAACGTTCGTTCCGAAGGTATAACCCCGAGACGGCCCCGTGGATGATCGCTTGTGATGTGTGGTGTATGAAATGTTTCCCTTGTGTGCACCGTGCCCGTTTCGACCTTTTGTCGTGTTCCTCGGTTGCTTCGTCGCTGACCCGTGGGAACCCGGTGACGGGATCGCCCCACCTTTCATCTTGTTTCGCTCGCTCACGCCATCTTTCTTTTGCACCGGTCTCTCAACGAGAAACCGGAACCGAGATGTTGCGTTGCATCATTTTTGGATCGTTGCCGTGGCACCCTTTTCCTTCCACCACGGTGACAATACTTCATATCTTCTTCATGTCAACTTTAAATAAAATTGCATAAAACTTGATCATGTCATCCGCATCATGTTAACAACATTGATATGTTAAATTGTTGTTTGCTTAAAAATTACTAAACATGCATATGGGGATTTTCCGGACTTGTTGTTGTTATTTTCCGGCCTCATTTAAAATGTCTAAATAGGTAGTTTATTTTTGCTTCACCTCTTGCCATGTTAACAAACATTTAATCTTGTCTTGTAAATAAACGAGAGTCAATTAAATAATTAAATGTGGTGTTTCGTCAATATGCAACTCGTTGCATATTGAGCTCCACTTAAATTGTAGTGTTGTTTGTGCACTTTGCCATGCCATGCATAATTAAACCGGACATGCATCATACTTGGATGTGCATCGTATGCCATGTTTATGATATGTGCGTTTACCGTGTTGTATGCTTCTTTCTGGTTGCTTCTCTTGTTAGCTTCGGTTTCGTTCCGGAGTTGTGAGGATTCTCTCGTCTATGTTGCTCCGTCTACTTCATGGATCCGTTCTTCTCCCTTGTGGAATCCCAGGCAAGATGATCATACCCTTGGATACCTTTACTACCATTGCCATGCTTAGTTGTCTCGATGCTATCGTTACATGTCGCGCTACCCATCTTTTATGTCAGCCTCTCCTTGTTGCCATGAAACCTCTAACCTTTGACACCTTTCCTAGCAAAACCACTGTTTGGCTATGTTACCCGCTTGCTCAGCCCCTCTTATAGCGTTGTTAGTTGCAGGTGAAGATGAAGTTTGTTCCAGGAGGGAACTTGTTGTTGGAATATCACAATATCTATAATTATTATTAACACACCTATATACCGGGCATGGGTAGAAGGCTTGGCCTTTTGCTCGGTGTTTTGTTCCACTCATGCCACCTTAGGCGCCGATAAACCGGCATTATGTTCCTTGATTTTGCGTTCCTTACACGATGGGTGGATGGGGACCCCTTGACAGTTCGACTTTGAATAAAACTCCTCCAGCAAGGCATACCATTGGTTTTAATTTGCTCATAATAACAACTTAATTAATTAATTAAATTGCATAGGGAGTTAGCGCTACCCGAGGATTCTTTCTACATAGCAGGGGGGCAGTGCTGATGGTGTTGGTCCCAAACGGGGAGTCTGCGGGGCCGCCTTGGGGAAACCCGAGGTATCTGGTATAACCTGTAGAATCGCCCATCCGGTCGTGTCCTGAGACGAGATACGCACGGCTACTATCAGGGTGTCGACACACCGGGAGGTCTTGCTGGACTTGTTTTACCATTGTCGAAATGTCTTGTGCTACCGGGATGCCGAGCCTGATCGGTTTTCCCTAAGATAAGGAGTGATGATATTATATTTATCGATTCAGCTAATCGTGAGAGCTTGTGATGGGCTAAGTTGGAACACCCCTGCAGGGTTATGATCTTTCGAAAGCCGTGCCCGCGGTTATGTGGCAGATTGGAATTTGTTAATGTCCGGTTGTAGAAAACTTGACAGAGGATCCGAAGTAAAACACACCACTGCGTGAGTAACCGTGACTGTCTCTTTTCACTTTGAGAAGAGAACACGGTGGGGTTATGTTTGACTCGTATGTAGTTTAGGATCTTTAGCGATCACTACTTTTGCGACCGTTTGCGTAGATGCTCATCTTATTCTTGTACTCGTAAGTTAGCCACCATATATTGCTTAGCCGCTGCTGCAACCTCACCACCTTACCTCTTCCTACCATAAAGCTTTGCTAGTCTTGATACCCATGGTTATGAGATTGCTGAGTCCTCGTGGCTCACATATACTACAACACCAGATGCAGGTTCAGCCGAGTTTGAAGCAGGAGCTGGTTCAGTACTTCACTGGGAGCTCGATGAAGAGTTTGGCCGTATGCTTGTTACGTTTCGACGATCAGTAGTGGTTTCTACTAGGATTCAATCCTGACCTGTGACTTTATGTTGTTTTGGTATCTTTTCTTTTGGATCTTCGCCCGTAGTCGGGTTGTGATGTTTTGAATGATGTTTGGCTTATGTAATGTATTGTGTGAAGTGGCGAGTGTAAGCCAACTATCTTCTTTTGCAATTTAATCCCTCTTTTACATGAGTCGTGCAAAGATACCAAACTTGAGATCATTCTAGGATGGGCTTATACCTTTAAGTCGTGCCTCGACACGTAGGAGGTATAGTCCCATCCTGGGCATTACACTATCTTACAGGGAAATGTCTCCTAGTGCTTTCACTGAGCCTTGGTAGCTTGCTACTGCTCCGGAACACTTAGGCTGGCCGGCATGTGTCCTTCTTCGTTCCTGTGTCTGCCCCTTAGGGGAAATGTCACGTGTTGTTCCTTTAAGTCCTTGTAGCTTGCTACGACTTGGGTTCATACGTTGATGATCGACACATTCGTTGCTGGGTCATGTATGCATGTCTCTGTAATTTAGCGCCACTTTTGGTTTATAACTAGTCATGTCGGCCCGGGTTCTCTGTCATATGGATGCTAGCGACACTATCATATATGTGTGCCAAAATGCGCAAACGGTCTCGGGCCAGGTAAGGTGGCATCCGTGAGGATATCGTGCGTGAGGCCGCAAAGTGATATGATGTGTTACAGGCTAGACATGTGTGACTTAGGATCGGGGTCCTGGCATATTGCCAGAGGAAATTTTATGGAAGGTGAAGATACAAGTCCTAAGAAGAATCATATGCTATACGGAACCATGGGCGTGCTGCATGCATGTGCTATATATCTCTGTATAAGAATATGAAGAAGTATGCTAGGTACTGATGACCATTATCCAGTTTGATTTGCGACGTTGCTGAAATATTTAAATATTTTCTTTATGGGCTCAAGGTATTTGTAGGTATGCTTAGCCAGTATATTTAGTGTGATGGCGATGTGGCTGGAATACTTTATTCATATATAAAAGTGCTTGTACATGGATATGGCCTAGATATGCTATGTACTTAAATTGGTAAGTAGATTTTTATAGACATATGCTACATGGTAACCGAATCAAGAAAGGCAAGTCCCAATCAGTCTTAGCTTCAGAGTTGTAATCTTAGGGCATGTACAATGGAAGCAGCTGTTTGGTGCTGCCCCATCCTCCACCTAGCCATAAAAATCTGGAACCACCGTATACATTTTCCCATCACCCAATGCAAGCTATCATCTTGTGTGGTCAGGCAGCGTCAGATATCTCCCATGCAACGAGCTGAAAGGTCCCCATCCTCTCCTATTCTTTCCCCCCTTTCTCTCTCTTTGTGAACTTTTTTCACTTTTTCAACGAAGCGGCTGTCTCCTCTGCAAGCTACGCCTGTCATCTGCAAGCTACACCTGCATCGCCACGGTGGCATCCGAACCTAGCTGGCCTGCAGGGCATCAGGTCTAGGGCGACGCGATGGCCATGCCCTTATACGCCAAGTTCATCGTGCCATATATATGTAAGGCCATGGCCGATTGAAAAGACAACAATCAATTTATCAATACAAACTCTATTTTTACGTACGTCTATTTTCCGTCGTTACTTCCTGCCGAGCCCTAACAACCCTAGGGTTTGGTGATCTTTGCTGTTTTGCGCTGAAAAGCGGCCGATTCTTCTCCATGAAAGCAAGGAAATCTTTGTTGCTTTGCTCGTAAAGCAATCGTTCGTCATCACGAAAGCACAAAAAATATCTTGGTGTTGCGCGGCAATTTCGCGTGCCATTTTGTGTGAAGAAGAATGAATCCATGATGCTTCACCGACAGAGGAGGCATGTGGACAGCTGACCTCCTGCAATTGCTCAATTTTACCGCCGTCGTAGTCCTGGTGCCAGCTTTTGCCGCCGGCCAGGTGGGCCAGCACGGTGGACACGGAGGCGCCCTTGTAGATGTGGCCGCATGTCCCAGGACATGAGGCGACAAACGCGTTGGTCGGCTTCGACGTGCTGGCATACAAGACGCCGACGAGCTCCGCCATAGACGCCTCTCTAGTGACTCGCGACATCTTGTTGTGGTTGACCCTGACTGTGTCGTGCATCGCCATAGCCCGCTGCCACTCGTCCGGTCCCTCCAGGCTGGCGCCGGTGACCTTTTCTCCTCCTGCTCTCCCCTCTCGACGGTGGCCAAGATTTGTGGTGGGGCGGCGAATTGACGGACATCAAGTGACAGATTTGCATAAGGGGACAGGGGGAAAGCTTGGAAATTTAGGGATGCAAAAAGGGGAGCGATGGAGGTGCGGGGGGGAGCAATGGAGCTGGGGCAAAAGTGGAGCTACGCGACGTCGCCGGCGTCGCGGTGGAGCTGCGAGGCAGCGTGGTGTGCTCAAGCTACGTGACATCGCCGACGTCGCGGGGGAGCTATGTGGTGGAGCTGAGAAGTGGAGGAGACGATTGGACCGCGGGTTCGGTCGGATTAACCTGAAGGACTTTTGTTAAAAAAATGCCGTTGCGACAAGAATTACGAGACGAAGGGAGTACTTACTAGGTTTTTCTTTGTGTGTGTGGCTAGGTCTCAGTCAACTGAGACTTAATAATCAAGTGATATGAAATATAAGAAGAAAGAAGAAAACTAAAAAGAAATTGTTTGCACGAATCTTCATTCAAAATCACAGAAAGATAGTATCGACTGAGACATAACAAAGTCTCAATCGTCTGAGCAAAACTGTTTTATATATATATATAGTACTAATACGCTAATAACATGTCGACACGTCGACACTCGACAGGAGCAGAACGCCGAGGCGGTCCGGCCTGCTCAATCAGTGCCTTCGCCACCCATTCGGCCTTTCGCCTCCTCCGTCACGTGATCATCTGTTTCTCCGCTTTGCCCCACCTGCTGCCCTGCCCGTCTACAGCGCCCTACAGCTAGGCGACGACTCGCCTCCGCCAACACCGCCGCCGAGGCAAGGTGAGCCCAGGCCCTCCCACTCGCCTCCTCATTCGCGGACCCACTCCTCCCCTCTTCTTTCGAGGGCATCGGACTGATCCTCGCCGCGCCTTAAAACCCTAGGCTGTTGGTGGCGGCAGTGTCCGTCGGCAGTCTGGTGGGCGGCCCTCCATCTCCATGGATCCCGGCGACGCACCTGAACGGTACGTCATGCCCAACCCCTCTTTCCGTCAGACTTCGCGAAACCAAGGAAGCAATTTACCGCCTTTGTTCTCCGATTTTGGTAGGATTGGCAAGGAAAGAGGTTTTCGGAGGAGCGATCCGAGCAGAGATAGCCCACCTCGTCGTCACGCAACTGGAGCAGGCTCGGAAGCTCATCGGCACGGGAGAGACAGGCCGACCCACCGCGTCCCCGCCAAGCGCGTCAAGGATGAATTGCCCGAGTCTTCCGAGCCGCCGCCGCCGTCGCGGCTAAAGGCTGTGGTGCCCCGTCCTCTTCAGGACAGAGATGAGCAATTCGTCTGGCCCTGGATGGGTGTGCTGGTCAATGTGCCTACCGAGCGGAAAGGCGGCCGTCAGGTTGGGGAAAGTGGCAACCGATTGAAGGAGCAGCTCTCGCGATTTTGCCCCCAGAAGGTTATTCCTTTGTGGAATCACAGAGGCCACACGGGATATGCTATCGTTGAGTTTGGAAAAGACTATGCTTGCTTCTGTAACGCCTTCAAGTTTGAAAATCACTTCGAGGCGGAAGGATATGGCAAACGGGACTGGGAGGCACGCAGGCATCGAGGGTCGGAGATGTTTGGATGGGTTGCAAGGGCTGATGATCAAAGAGCTCCGGGGCCAATCGGGGAGCATCTGCAAAAAAATGGTGATTTGAAAACTGTTGCTGAACTTGAGAAGGAAGGAACACGCAAAACTGACAAACTGGTAGCTAATTTAGCCAGCCAAATTGAGGTAAAGGCCAAGCATGTCCAAGAACTTGAATGCAAGTACAATGAGACGACCAACTCACTTGACAAGGTGATGGAAGAGAAGGAGCAGGTCCTCCAGAGATACAATGATGGTTTGTTTCTTCTTTTGCTCTTTGTATGTTCTGTTCTTATGGTATTACAACATATGCATTTATCTCCTTTGTGCATGGGGTCATTTCAGTTATTTAATGCATTTTGAACCTGCATTGTCACCAGAAATACACAAGATGCAGCAACTTGCTCGTAAGCATTCTCAGATGATCATCAATGAGAATCAGAGGCTCCGTTCAGAACTGGAGTCTAAGATGCAGGATCTCGAAATAAAATCCAGGCAGCTTGATGAACTTGCCGTGCGTAGTGACTCAGATAGAAGGAACCTTGAGAAAGAGAAGGAAAAGGTGTGTGCGCAATGTCTCCCATAAAGAATTATGGAAGTTAGTTTTATGGGCCCTCTCCTTTTGTTTGTTTTGGAGGATGGTTGATTGTTTCTGTGCTTCTTTTACATAACATCTTTCTGTTCACTAGTAATTATCCTGAATTGCTACATAGCATTATATTGGTATTTCCTTCTCCCTGCTATTTTTGAATGAACGATCCACGATTCAATTCATGCCACATTTTTTAATATTTGTTTATCTTTTGAATATAGAAAATAATGGTTGTCACTAGCCAGCGTATTTTGGTTGACAAAGGAAGACTGTTAGCATTACAGAATAACAGGCTTTCTTACTAACCTCTAATTTTACCTCATCCACTCTTGTTTATCTTGTGTTCTCTATCTTTTTGAGAATATATTTTTTGCAATCCTCCACCATCAAGTAACTTTAAATGTGGGTTGCTAGTACATAAACATTGTGCTATGTTGTTTTTAGTTGTCTTTATCTAATGCAAATATCATGCCTTCGGATGCTTCCATGCATTCTCATGTTACTCTAGTTGTTTATGTGATCAACCCATCTAAGGCTTACGATTATCTGGGCTATATCAATTCAAGATTGCTACAATATCTGCTCTCGTGGTAGTTTTTTCTCCTGCTGTACACATGTTGTATTGCATCGGCTTATATTATTTAGCACGGCTGAAACTACATGTTAGATACTAAAGGCGTTTTGTTGCTATTTACTTTTGCAACAATGACGCCGTTTTGCATTCTATATGCGATATGTTCTCGCTTGTACACACAATGCATTAGCATCGATCTACAAGTTGTTCTTACCTGATAGCATCCATGTCTTGTACGTTGTCCTTATACATACTTAGACTTTTGACTTTTTCCAATCTACCACTTATCTGTCTCTTCTATCTGCTGTAAACTTTTGTCCGCCAATCCATACATGCATGCATGGTTATACAACTATGCACCCTATGCATTTACTTAGATATAACATTGCTGGCCTGTGTTGCTCTTCTATCAGATTTACACAATTTCTAGTAATCTACACCGCTACAGCATGATTTTACCAAAATAAATGCCGTATGTAGATAATTAATTTCTTCTAGTGCATAAATTAAACTACAACGCCATCCATCAAAATAATCTGTGTAGCCTTTTTTATTACCTAGAAGTAATCTAGTCATGTCTCGTCAAAATCTGTGGTGTAGATATTCTATTTTTCATACAAGTAATCTAAGCTGCTATCATTTTGCTGCATACAGGTAAATGGTGTAAACCTTTCTTTCTTAACGTAGTGTGTACTACTATCGCTATTGAATCTGCAGAAAGTATTTTCTCTAGTTCGGTCGAGATCTACTGATGTTTTTTTTTTGCACTTTCCTCGCACAACATCTACACAATTGTAAGAGTAGTACTGTAGTAACCCACTTGTGTTTGATGTGTAGTTTCGAGATGCATGGTTTTATTTTTGCAATAACTTGATCGGTTTGACATCACTGTTCATCTGTACGCTGCTCAAAGTTCTAGGAGTAGTAGCCTGAAGTTGATGTGTAGTACAAATTGAGATGTATGCTGTTTCCTAATTGGACTCCTAAGCTGATTCAAGCGTACGGGCTCTGATTTTTTGCGAGGAGTACACCTTACATTATTTAGATGCATGCATGACTTATCCTTATTCGGATTCCTAAAATGATTCAAGCATACATGCTCTTATTTTTTAGTGGGGTGCGCGTGTGGGATTCTGATTCAGATGTACAGAAATTCTTTCCAAGTTTTATCATACAGTTCTGTACCGAGCACTGTTGTCAGCTGGAATCGGTCTAAGGTTTCGTACATAGATTGTCTTAGTTTTTGTTGTTTAGTTGATGAATCTCTATCGACCAAATTTCGAACCTTAAATTGATGGATCTTCACCGTCTGATTTCTGTTGCTTTAATAATAATAGATTCTTGTATTTTTCTTCTATTTTTATTGTAATTCGACATTTCGCTCTTGGACAACAATACAATGCAGAAGGTTTAACACTAGAACAATTTCATTAAAATGCATGGAACTTGTTTATTTTACATTTAGAGAGGACTTGGTGCTAGGTACAAAATGTAGGTGCCTTTACCCCCCCCCCCTCTCTCTCCAGGTTTCCTGCATAAAACTCATGTCAGGCTGTTGTGGTTTATACAGAACAAGATGAAAGAAAAATATCTTAAAATGGCAACATCGGAGCAACAGAGGGCGGATGAAAATGTGCTGAAGCTTGTGGAAAAACACAAGGTTTGTTCTTCATATATTGTTTCACTTGAGGTTCTGAGATACTAATTTATATGACTGCCTTACTGTGCTGAAAATGACAATTGCAGAGGGAGAAACAAGCTGCTCTAAATGAGATTATCAAGTTAGAGCAGAAACTGGATGCCAAGCAGAAGCTTGAGTTAGAAATAAAACAGATGCAGGGAAAATTGGAAGTGATGAAGCATATGCCAGGTGTGGAAGACTCCGAATCAAAAAGGAAGATAGATGAACTTAGTGCTGAGCTTCAAGACAAGTATGATGAAATGGATGCAATGGAATCGCTCCACCATACTCTACTTATGAAGGAAAGGATAAGCAATGATGAGTTGCAAGATGCTCGGAAGAAGCTAATAGATGTAAGTTTCCTAATTAATTGAGTACTTGCACTTGTCGTATTATGTTTGAATTATATTTCAGAGCTATCTATTGCATGCGCCTACAGGGTTTGCGGGATCTTACAACTGGCCGAGGAAATATAGGAATTAAAAGAATGGGTGATCTTGATCTGAAATCATTTGCGGTTGCTTGCAAAAATAAAATGTCAAAAGAAGATGCAGGCGTTACTGCTTCCATTCTTTGTTCAAAGTGGGAGGAGGAGATTAAAGATCCAGAATGGCACCCTTTTAAAGTTATCGTGGATGAAGGCAAAGAGAAGGTAATAATAATCTCTTCACTCTTGCTTTTATGCACTTGCTGTTCTCTAATAGCCTGTAATCTTGAGCAATCAATTTCACAGTGAATTTTCTGTTCTGCAAATCTTAACATAGTTATTTATAAGTAAATTATGGCGAGAGCTGAAATTTGGAGATACCTAGATATTCTTACATTAATCTAATGGGACAAAAATAGCAGAAATTCCCACATTAATAATAAAAAAATGGAAAATACATAATCTATTGATCAAAGCATTATCAACTGTAGGTAGCAAGAGAAAGAATACAGCCATAATACAAGCATCGTGTATCGAGTTAAGGCTCCAAATAATCTGACAAACATTAGTTTTTTTTCTTCGAGAAAACGCAAAAGACTTTTGCGTTTCATTGCATTGAAAAGAGGGAGTTTGTTACAATCCTCCTAGGAGGCGGGTTTAAAGGTGAGTACAAGCGCGCTAGTGGACATCCCAGGTCTGTGGCAAGATGGCACGGAGTCCTAATGCTCCAGCTCTGGCCCAGAGTGCAGCCTCTTCCTTAATCCTAGCAATCAGAGAGGTAACCGACGGGGGAGCGCCCTCGAACACGCATCCGTTGCGATGCTTCCAGATCATCCAAGGGACAAGCAAGGTAGCGGAAGCCAATCCCTTGTGCATAGGTTTAGGGGTGTCTGGTCTTGCAGAGCGCCACCAGCCATGTAGAGTGTCCTCACCATTGGGCAGCCGGCAGGAGAGGCGCAGCCATGAGAGGACCTCGTGCCACACCTGGCGGCTGAAGGGGCATTCCAGGAGGAGATGATGAATCGTCTCCGCAGCCTGATCGCATAGAGGGCAGCACTGTGGGTGCGGCAGGTTGCGTCGCGCAAGGCGGTCAGCCGTCCAGCACCGGTCGAGGTTGGCAAGCCAATGGAAGAAGCACACCCGAGGCGGCGCCCAGCACTTCTAGGTAAGCTTCCAAGCCTGGCATTGGGTGGAGCCGTGGAAGGTGGCAAGGTATGCGGACTTGGCGGAGTACTCGCCGTTGGCGGTCCACTTCCAGCGAATGCAATCCGGCGCGTCGCTGAGGGCAGTTTCGGCGATCATGTGCCATAGGCGTAGGTATTCTCCAATCTCCGGGATGCCAATCGTGCCGTGGATGTCCGTGGCCCGTTGGTTCGCGTGGAGGCCGTCCGCGACAGTTCTGGACTTGCGACACCTCTTGGGGATGTGAGCATAAAGGAGAGGCGCAATCTCGCGGATCGCACGTCCGTTGATCCATCTGTCCTCCCAGAACATGGCTTGCTGGCCATTGCCAATAGTCATGGTAGTGGAGGCGAAGAAGAGCGCGCGCTCCTCAGGCGCGAATTGCAAGTCGAGACCGCTCCAGGCCCTGCTATTATCGACACGGCTGAGCCATTGCCACCGCATGCGTAGGGCGAGGCCGGTGCGCTCGAGGTCATGGACGCCGAGGCCACCAAACTGGATAGGCCGACAGTTGACGTGGCAGTTGCCACCATTGGCCTCGGCACGGCCAGCCCAAAGGAATCCTCTTTCAATCTTCTCCAAGAGTTTGATGGTCTTTTTTGGCGGCGCAAGCACAAGGAGCTGATGAATGGGGATCGCGCTTAGGACAGCCTTGACGAAGGCAAGGCGGCCGACTTTATTTATGAGCCAAGCCTTCCAGGAGGGCAGCTTCCCAGCGACTCTATCGACGACGGGTTGGAGTTGGGCAACGGTGGGGCGACGCAGCGTGAGCGGGATCCCCAGATAAGTGAGCGGGAATTCGACGATGGGGCATCCCAGGTGTGCGACGACATGAGCAGTATCAACGGTGTCGCAGCGGATGAGGGCCGCAGCACTCTTCTGGAAGTTCACGTGCAAGCCTGACGCGCGCCCAAAGAGCTGCAAGATCTCCTTCACTGCCGCGATGTCACCCGGCGAGGGGTGGCATAGGAGGATTACGTCATCGGCGTAAAGAGATATGGTAGGAATTGTGCGGCGTGGGTGGAGCTGCTGCATAACTCGGAGCTCGACCGCGCGATGGAAGAGCCTGCCTAGCGTATCGACAGCCAGGACGAATAGCTGTGGGGAGACTGGGTCGCCTTGGCGCAGTCCGCAGCGATGCCAAATCGCGGGTCCGGGGGTTCCGTTGAGGAGAACCTTGGTGCTGGCCGACAATAGGAGAAGGGCGATCCAATCAAGGAAGCGGTTGCCAAAGCCATGGCATCTCAGCACCTCGAGCACCTCGAACAGGAAAGGCCACGAGACGGAGTCGAAGGCCCGCGCCCGGTCAAGCTTCAGAAGCATGCGAGGGTCACCAAGCTGATGCAAAAGCCGCGCGGATTGGCGCACCAGGATGAAATTGTCGTGAAGGCTTCGCCCAGGGATGAACGTGTTCTGGACGTTGCTGACCATGTTGTTTAGCTTGGGAGCTAGGCGGAGCGAAAGCAGCTTGGCCAGGACCTTGGCGACAATGTGGATGAGGCTTATGGGCCTATAATCCCCCAGGCTATTGGCATCGGCACGCTTGGGGAGGAGCGTGATTAGTGCCTGGTTAAGGCAGCTAAACCCTCGTCCACGCAGCGCGTATACCTGGTCGAAGACGCATCGGAGGTCGTGCTTGATGACCGGCCAGCAGGAGCGGAGGAACTCCGCGGTGAAACCGTCGGGGCCGGGCGCCTTGCGAGACGGCAAGCGTTTGATGGCTTGCCATATCTCATCTTCGCTGAAAGGCGCGTCGAGGTCCTCCAGGCTTGAGGGCTCAATGAGCTGCGACAAGTCAATGGTGCAGTCACGTGGCGCGTCCGTCCCAATCCGGCTGTCAAAGTGCTCGAAAGTGGCCGCAGCCATGTCGCTAGGATCAGTGAGCACGGCGCCATCGATAGATATGCCATGAATCCAGTTCTTCTGCTTGCGGTACGTGCACTGGCGATGATAGAACGAAGTGTTCGCGTTGCCGTCTTTGAGAGATGCAATGCGTGCGCGCTGCCGGGCGATCGTTCGCTCAAGGGAGGCAAGGCCTAGGTAGGAGAGCTTGATCTGACGACGCAGCCAGTCTTCATGCGGTGAGAGGGTCCGTTGTTCTTGCGCGGCGTCGAAGCGGAGCAGCAGTTCACGAGAGATCGCAAGCTGGTCTCGCACGTTACCAACAGATCGCGCGCTCCAGCTGGTGAGCTTGCGCGCAGTGGCCTGCATGCGCCGCATGAAACGCCGAAACGGATCAGCGTCATCCACCGAATGCCAAGAGGACGCCACGATCTCCGGGAAACCGGCTAGGCGAGTCCAGTGCTCCTTGAAATGGAATCGTCGGTGCGCAACTGGGAGAGGCGAGCAGTCGAGCAAGAGGGGTGAGTGGTCCGAGACGACCGAGGCCAGACAACGCAGATGGCACACGCTGTGCAGCTCTTCCCAGTCCGTGGAGCACAACACCCGGTCGAGATGGACCAAGGTGGGCGGGCTTCTGCTCGTTAGACCATGTGTAGCGCCGACCGTTGAGGTAAATCTCCTTGAGCGCGAGGTCGTTGAGGACGCGGCGGAATCGCCCCATCATTCTCCGATTGAGGTTGCCGTTGTTCTTGTCTTCATCGCGGTAGATCATGTTGAAGTCTCCGCAGATGAGCCATGGACCGTGGCAGGCATCGCGGACGTCGCGGATTTCCTGCAGGAAGGCGATCTTGGCATTGTTGTCCTGGGGGCCATAGACGATAGTGAGCCACCAGGGCGTGCCCGTGCTACCAGGGGTCGTAACCCGGGTGGAAATGGTGTTGATGGTGAACATCGGATCCGTGATCGCCACGTCCCGGCTCTTCCAAGCTAGCAGGATTCCGCCGCGGGTGCCGCTCGCTGGGAGATACACATAATCGTCGAACTCCGACCCTAACGTTTCAAGGACAGTCGACGAGTAGATGAATTCCATTTTAGTCTCTTGGAAGCAAGCAATCGAAGCGCCAGAAGTTACAACAAGCGAGCGAACGGCCGTGCGTCTGGCACGGGTGTTGAGGCCGCGAACGTTCCAGTTGATGATTTTGAGGCCATGTTCCATTAGGCAGAGGTCGACGAGTGGGCACGCGACGGCGCGACTAGGCCTCGATCGGGCAGCCTGAGATCACTGTGGTGACAGGCACCGTGGACGGGTCGGCGGGCAGCACGCGGCCAACGAGCGCGGCAATGGCCGTCAACACCGCATGAGATAGGGGCGCAACAAAGACCCCATCGTAGGCCTTCATGGCCTCGGAAGAGATCGTCTGATCGATGCCGATGATGCCAAGGGTGCGCAGTATCTGGACCTGCGCACGGCGCTCGGCGGTGGGCGGCATGCCGGGCTTGGCCTTCGCAGCGGTGGCAGATCGTCCGCGACGCGGCGAGAAGTTCAGAGGCTGCCGGCGGCGTCTACGCGCAGGGTTGGGGAGGGCAGAGCAAGTCTGCTTTGTTGCCGCGGTGAGGAATTCTCCAAGGGTCCAGGAGCTGACAGGGGCCGGCAGCCTGGAACGTCGCAGAGTGATGGGCGGCGTAGCAAAACGCCCGACGCCGCGCAGCTGAGGCCCGTTGGACACAGGTGTGGATTGCAGCGGACACGTGCTTGGGGAAGCGGGCCTGCTGGCATGGGCGTCCGGGGGCGTGGGCCTTTGTAGAATGCGCTTGGGCTCCTGGGCCGCGGGGGAGGGGCAGCCCATCTCAGCCTCCCCAAGGGCGGCGGCAGGAGGGGGCGAAGGCGCGGTAAATTGAATCCCATGATCCGCTTCCCGTGTAGCCGGGGTGGGGCTGGCATGCAGATCAGCCAGGGCCACAGGGGTGGACGTGGGCACATCGTCCTGCGCCGCAGTGGCTGGGCCGGCATGCAGAGCAGCAGGTACTTGATCCGTCGCAGGAGGTGACGGAGACAAAGCATCGCTTTGCCCCGACAGTGGTGACGGAGACAAAGCATCGCTTTGCCCCGACAGTGGATCAGCCTCGCGAGCCACAGGGAGCGAGTCCGGGACCTCACTGGCGGAGGATAAGCCGTCCGGATCCAGAGGCGCGCGAGCATTGGCCGTGGTGGGTCCAACACCAGTCTGGCCGTCTCCCTGCGCGCTCGGCGACGCGCGAGACTGGGAGGTTGCGGGCCCAGCGGCCGGAGGGGTGCGGGCGGCCACCAATTGGCTGTTGCCAGCTGCCGGGTTGGCAAGCACCACCGCTTGGGAGGGCGACTCGGTCGGCCTGGGATCCGCTGCAGCTGCAGCTGCAGCTTTGGCCAGCGCGGCCTGAACTTTGGCACGCTTTTTCTTTCCACCTCTCTTTCCTCTTTTGGCACTTCGACTAGGGGGGTGGGCCCCAGCATGTGGCCAAGCATCCATGCATCTAGCTTGGGGCAGTACGGACGGTGGCGCATGCGCAGCCGCGGCGACGCGAGGCCCCAGCCAGCCAGAGTCGACCGCCTCGCCGTCGGCCCGCAGGCGGCCACTGGAGCGAGCCCATTCGGCGGAGTCGACAGCCATGCCATCGGCGCGTCCGTCTGGGGCGGTGGTAGGGCGACGACGCTTCCGGCCACGGTGGCGTTGCTGCCCGCGTCCATGGCCACAGCCAGCGGCGTCGTTCGCATCGCCGCGCGCGTTGCCACCACCATTGGCAGCGCCATCCACCGCCCTGGGGAGGGCAGTAGACCTGACTAGCCGGATGGAGATGGGGTACTCCAGAGTGCGGACGGTCGGAGGCGGGTCAGGGCGGATGTCGGGGACGTGCTCAACAATTTCCAGGATGGCATCCCGGCGAATGGAGGCCAGGTCATGCACGCGGCCGGTGAGCCGGAATGTGGCAAGGTCGGCGCGGGAACGCGTGTCTGGGTGCAGCCGCTCAACCCAGCAACCAGACCCCAGGATGTGCTCGGCCGTGGACAGATGCCATGCGTGCGCTGGGATGCCGCGGAGCTTGAGCTGCACGGAGTATGCAAAGCTCCCAGCGGTGGCATGGGCGAGCTTGCACCATGGGCGGAGCAGCAGGGTGAAGTTGGCGGCGTTGATGAGATGGTCGCCGGCCATCCGGTCCATGATCAGTTGCGAGGAGAAAATGATGAGGAAGTCCTCCGGGGCGTGCGTGTGCACGGTGAAGTCGCCGGGCTGCAGGTCGAACATGGCGTGCAAGTTTGCCTCCACGTCGGCCGGGGAGACAGAGGGCCTGGTGCCGGTGATGGTGGCCACCATGCCGCGTGCAAGCACCTCTTCCGCCTCCTCCATCTCGATGGAACGAGCGATGGTGACCCGCGCCGGCGCTGGGGCGGGCGGCGGTGGAGAAGGGGTGTTGCATGGCAGGGCGGCGTCGGGGGGGGGGG
>LR738711.1:585722505-585736738 GCA_902687465.1 Secale cereale | reverse complement strand
ACGGCTGGGCGTCAGGCCCACGACGTTGAGCCGCCAGAGGCTGTGCACGGCGGTCGCCTGGCAGCAGCGTCTCGCAGCAGCTGGACTCGTGGCCGGAGATGAGGCAGCGCACGGGGTTGGTGCAGCCCCGCACCCGGTGTCCGGCGTCCAGGCACCTAAAGCATAGGCCAGCGATCTCCTCAGGCGACGGACTGCAACGACGGCGCTGGGAGGGAGGGGTGGCCGCACGTCGCTCGCGCGGGCGACGGTTCTTCCGCCGCGGTTGCTGGAATCCATCGGCGTCAAGCACAGGGCCCCCATTGACGCGATGGACCTCCGAGCGTGGTCCCAGGCGGGCGGCGGCTGGAACGCGGACAGCCGGCGTGGTCGAGCGGAGCGGCACCAGGGCCGAAGAGGCTGGGGCCGGGCGCGGCGCGGCCGGCGAAGGGGAGCTGCGCGGGGCCGGCGGGGTGCTCGCGACCTCCCGGTAGGAGCGCAAGTCGGAGGACTCGCCCGCGGACCCGCTCCAGCGGATGCGGCCGTCGGGGCTGGAGTCGCCGGAACGGGTGTCGGCGGAGGCCATGGCCGCGGCGGAGAGCAGGGGAGGGGAGGGAATGGGAAGAGAGGAGGGCTACCGGCGGGGATTCGACGGCGGCGAGGCTGGCTAGGCTAGGCTAGGTAGCGGGCGGGGGAGGGGGAGCGGGGCGCACATCGAACGGTATGCTCGACCTCCAAAAGTTTCATTACCTGGAGTAGTGTGTGGGGCAACCAAACTTCCTTGGTCCTCCATACTTGTTTCATTACGGGTAAGAAGTTTGGTTGCCCCACACACTACTCCACGGGCACACATTAGTTTCATTACCTATTCAGATCCATTCTGTTTCCTTCATCTATTACATCCTTGGTCCTCCATTACGTGTGCAAAAGGAGAGGAGGAAACCAAGAAACAATCAGCCATTAAGTGTCACCAGCCAAGGGGGGTTCTTCTTGGAAGTTATAATATCTTGTTTTTCATGTTGTGGTGTGGATGTAAACTGCCACATGATGATTTTTTACAATTAACCAATTAGGCAGTCAATTAAGCTGTGCCATAGCAAGTATTCAACGGATTTGTGATGAAGGAATCTCAAAATTTAGCCATAAGTATGCTTATGTGTAGGTTAGCTAAGTTTGATTTACTTGATTTTGTAGCTTGGGGAGAGTTCAGTCATATGCATAGATTTATGCTACTTCAGTCCCAGGAAAGCAACATTGTTGAGTTCCTGAGGGCAAAACTTTATGTTGATGTTAGCTGCTCTTGATTGAGATGTATAACATCTAACTGAAAAAAATGGTGATTTGTATGTACTCTAGACTTGCATTCTTCCATCTCTGAGTTTTCTCTAAAGCTGGTGGTGAGTTCTGTACCAGTTAAGTTATGTAATTCACCAGCTTTCGGGAATTGGAACACAATACATCTATATTTGCCCGTGGAGTAGTGTGTGGGGCAACCAAACTTCTTACCAGTAAAACGCTTGCCACTCGGTACACACATTGACGGATGCTAATAACTCGCCACTCCTAGAAGTTTATGATAGGGACCCCTTATGATATTCCTTAGTAAGTTAGATGTTCATTCTTAGTTCCTAGCTTGGTTAAGTTGGACACATCTTGTGTCTTGGCTGTTGAAATTTGACATGATACTTGGAGCTCAAAGCGCTGCTGCCATTTGCAAACAATGTTTTCCCTGAACTTTCTGTTGCATACTTGTTCGACAGGCATGAAAATGTCCTTGTGTATGTATATTTAATATAGTTTTGTGCAGTGATGCATTACGATATAATGAAGTAGGTGTGTCTTACATCATTTCTAACATGCATAAATTGTTTTTGTTCACCGTTATTTTTTGTACCATGCTTACATTTAATGTTTGGGAACATTTAGACACTATGCAATTCCTGTATCAATAGTTTTATAAATTAACAGCTTAGGCATATTTGTGGAGTGTGAAGTTTTGAAGCTGTTATTGCTCTTTTCGTCTTACGTGTTAGAATGTTCATCTAATGGTGCGTGCATTGACGTTAGGAAATTCTCCGGGAGGATGATGAGAAGCTGCGAGAACTGAAAGAAGAGTACGGCGAAGAAGTGTATGGCTTGGTAACAAAGGCTCTGCTTGAAGTTAACGAGTATAACCCTAGTGGCCGATATCCTGTACCCGAGCTGTGGAACTTCAAAGAGAAGAGGAAAGCAACTCTCAAAGAAGCTGTCCAGTATGTCCTGAGACAGTGGCGCACACAGAAGAGGAAGCGCTGAGCCCAGATATCTAGGGCCTGTTCGGCCCTCCGCTCCACACTCGCTCCGGGAGCTGGCGGAGCGCAAGTTAAAAATCCCGGAGCGGGGGAATAGGTGCTCTGCAGATCCTCAAATTTGGCGGAGCTAGTGGATCACCGGACAGCTCCCTAGATTCCTGAAGTAGTGAACTAGAAGTGCGTTTCTGTTATTTTCTCATGGATGTTGGTAAACGTTTAGTTTGTGCTATGAATGAAACGGCTACTAGTTTGTTGATTTCATCATTTCAATGCATGTGATGCCTGGTGTAGAGCATTGGCTGCTTGGTGCTCGACATGCCTAACAATCCCAAGAATGGCTTGCTGGAAACATGCTTATCCTTGCTGGAAACGTACTAGTTGGTTATAGCAGGAAAACCATTGCAAGCACAGGATTTTTGCATCTTGTGTTTTTTTTTTTTGAGGGGATTTTTGCATCTTGTATTTGTCCCAGGCTTGAACTTATTTCTAGGATTATGTTGAGAGTCGAATATTTGTTGCTGGAATAATCACTCCTGGTTCCTTTTTTAAACCCAGTTGTCACAGTTGAGAGCAACCGGGCAGACATAACACAATTCTTGTGGAAAATAATGCATCCAAAATCCTGCCTGTTTCGTGTACAGGAGGAAGGAGACTATACTGCTCAGCTCAGCGTAAAAGTGTTCACCTGCCAAGATCAAACAACTCTATCCCGTCTCCAGTTCTTTCGCGGCCAGGTGCTTGCGTCTCTCACTTCACCTGTTTGTTTTTGTCATTCCTGCAGCTTCTCTTCTCTATGTTCTGTTTTTCCAAGAGGGTGTTGTAATTTGCAAATAGCTCTTGGTTTCTTTGTGTTAACATAAATAAAGAGTCTGTTTACCCAATGATAACACCCTACAAAAATCAATTACTAATGGATTAAATACGATGAAACGTCTATGCAGTTCAGTTCGATTGATTATTTTTTTTAGAGAAAAGACCAAGGCCCGACTTTAAATTAATAAAGCCACCAGGCAATGAGAGTCACAACCAAGCCAAACCATACAACAATAGTGTGTTTGGTTACCTGCGTCGTTTTTGGGTACTTTGCATACTTGTCCCAACTGGGCCTGGCTGAGCATATGCAGGTAGAAAACCAACATATGCATATTGATTGGTTGCCTGCATTGCATCAAGGCTCAGATGGCTGCAACTTGTTTGGTTGCCTGTGTTTGTGCTTTAGATGTGAGCAGATGCAAAGCACAACTGTTTGGTTGTGGCAAGTACTTGATCTACTCACCCCTTTCAAATATGGTGGAGTTGCCACTCATATGATAGCACACAATACACTACGATCAACAGTATCATAAAAACAACAAGACTAAGCAAAGAACATGAAGATCATAAGCTACTAGGCATAAGTTTAAAACAGCAGGGCATCCCATGCCCCTGCTGGACCCCAGGGTGCTGCTCCCTGGGCAAAATATGGACATGTTCAAGCAAAAGATAAGTTTTAACTTCACCTAAACTACTTCAATTCAGACTACTATGCATGGTCCAGAGTTTCAGACTTGACGGACGAACTAGAGGGCATGAGTGATGTCATCAATGCAGTTGTGCTTCTTGCAGCGGACCATGCAGATGTAGGAGATGTTGGCGTTGTAGATCTGCACCTGGAGCCCCAGGCTAGAGAGCTTGAAGACAACAAGGTCACCGGGGACGACCTTGTGCCGAAGGCAGAAGTACTCCCAGCCGCGCCCCAGCACCATGTGCCCCTTGAACATTTGCACCTGGACCCAAAGCTCGCACCACTTGTTGGCAGAGAGGCTAACGATGCGAGGAGGGCCGCTGACTAGCCATTGCTTCATCAATGGCTTGATTTTACGTGGGGAGATGAGCATGGCGATGTCCTCCTGGTCAATGATCTGCACGTAGAACCTCATAGGTTCCCATGCACCCCCCCTCGTGGCCGATCCTCGGCCTCTTGCCAGCGCCCAGCGGCGTCCTCATGTACTCCACCCTGCCTGGGAGCACAACCCTCTTCAGCCACCTGTTGGTGGGGATTATGTCCTCTGCATTCTCTGTGCCGGCGACGACATGCGCACCACCACCGGCTGTGTCCCACTCCGTCTTCATTATCTTGTCAGCAAGATGGACATAACTTTAGCAACACATATGACACATGATGAAAACTAACAACTAGGCCATCATGTATGCTCACAGAACAAAGCTTACAATGATCACTACTAAGGGCTAACACATTATCAGTGCTACTTTGATCAGTGCTTACAATTAACACTGCTTACAGTTACTAGTGCAAACACTGATCAGAAGAAGCCACATGTCCTACTTGCACCTACTATTTTTGGCATTCATGTATGTCCTACTTGCATGCCACATGCACTCACGCACCCTAGCAACAAGATCAACAAGAAGAGTAGCATCAACAACAACAACAAGAGTAGCATGAACAACAGCAGCAACAAGAGTAGCATGAACAACAATAGTAAGAACTAACAACAGTAGCATATACACTAATAGCACCAAGAACAAACAATGTGGCACTACAAACTAACAATTTGGCAGTAGAAAGTAACAATCTAGGCATGTGGTATGAACAAAGTAAGCATGCACTCTTGTTCATCCCCAAAACAGCGGTTTATCATTGAATCCAATCGAATCTACTAGAATCCCGTCGAATCGGATCAAATGTACGGGCCACAATCTAATCTAACACACTATGAACTACCCTAAGAACCTTAACTAAGAAGTGGTGGGTGATTTGCCAGCTTACAGTGGGGGTCGTCGGTATAGCGTACGCCGACCGTGGTGAAAACCTCCGCGGGAAGAGGGGTGCTGCCGCCGCCGATGAAGAGGACCCAACCATTCCCAGGGCCTCGGCAGTGCACCTCGGCCCGCGCCGGCTCAAAGATGACGTCGGCGTCGTTGAGCTCCCCTCCCCTTGCACCGGACGCAGAGGAGAAAACCCTTGTATGGGGGTAAAAATACCCCCATAAGAGGGGCCTGCAAAGGACAGGGTCGGCGAGTATTGGATCCCCACGATGTTAGAGCCGATGGAGAGGACCACCGGCTCCGGTGGCGGAGCCGGAGTGACCGGTGCCGGCGCTGCATTGGCCAGTGCCGCGGCCAGATCTACTCCGACCGCGGAGAGGCTCGCAACCCACCTCTCTTGGATGGGATTGTTGTCGGTGATGACCGAAGTGGGTGGGGCGTGGCGAGACGGCGGCGTGGCCATCGGATAAACCGAACGAGTGGTGAGGTGAGAGAGAGGGAGTGGGTGTGAACTGACGAGGGAGGTGATGGGAGGGGCGTGGAGAGTTATGAGCAGTCGCGTCTCATCTCTCGCGTGTCCCAACATGTGCAGGCGCTCGCCATGCGTGGCTCGAGCGAGCCTGGCTAGCAAAAAAGGCCAATTCGTCCGTTCCTCCAGAGCCAGGCTCTGGCCTGCTTTGAGGTTCTTGTGGCCCAGGTTTTTGATGCGGCCCAGGCAACCAAACGGGTCAGATTCTTCCCGTGCGGGCCAAGTGTGACGCCCGAAGACCGATGCTCCAGAAGATTCCAGATGTTCCGGGTTTTCCCGTGTGTTTCATTTGTGCTTGCTTTATTTATTTTTGCATTGCATCATGTCATCATGCCATCATGTCTTAATCTTTCCAACTTAACAAAATAAATTGTGTGGACCTTCGGTCCATTTAAATCGAGGGAAGTATGACTTCTCTTTATAACATATCCTCCTAATAAATAAGGAGCTATAACAAAATATTCCATTGCTGTGGAACCATCGAAACACACTTGCAAATTCTCCATATTCTTTTGCGTCAAGTTTCACCTCCAAACCTTGGCAACAATTCTTGATCGTTTTTATCGAGGCTCCTCCTAAAGTCTCAACATTTTGGGCACTTTCTAGCCATGCCCTAATTCAAACCATTTGAATTAAATTCAAATGAGCTCGAATGTAACTCTTGCATTCTTGCCTCTCCTATTTTTCGTGGACCGTGGACATTTTTGCGAGCCCGAGAAAAATAACCTCATGCCCTAATTCTATTCCTAACACCTCCTTTCTTTTCTTTTCTTCTTGTTGTTTTTCTATTTATTTTGGGAAACCAACAGTAGGGAGGCAGAAGAGGCCCAGCCGCCGGCCTCCCTAAGGCCCATCAGCAGCTGGCCCAACCTCCTCCCCCTAGGCCATCTAGCTCAAGGCCCACGACCCAGCCGCCCCTCAACCCTAGCCTCCCCGCAGCCCGATCTCCCTGCTCCCCTCGTCCCTCGCTCCTCTCCCTCGCGCCGCACCTAGAGGCTCCGCCCGCTCCTCCTCTCGATCTCTCCACGCATCACCCGCTCGATCCCGATCCCCATCTCTCCCTCATCTCTCTCCCTCGTGGCCTCTCCTTCCCCTGCCTCCAGGACCGAGCAGGAGCTCCCCAGCGCCGATCCCCTCGAGCCCCTGCCACCCGCGGCCCCTTCCTCCCCTTCTACTCTGCTCCAGCGCCGCCCGCCACCGGCGCCTGGCTCGCCGTGCCGACCCTCCAGCGCCGTCCGCCACCGGCTCCAGGTCCCTGCGGCCGTCCTCCGCCGCGTCCCCATCGTGCCAGGAGGCCGAGGCCACCTCGCGCCCGACCTCCTCCCGCGGGGCCAGCCTCGCCTGCGCCTCCATGGGCCCTGACATCGGCGTCCGGCGCCGTCCCATCCGCGCCTCTTGGCTGGCTGCATCCCCTGGTGCACGACCTCGGCTCCTCCAGCGAACCCCGACCCCGCGCCTGTCTCCTCCGTCGTCCCTTGCCACCATCGGAGTCCAGCAGGACTTCTTCGCGCGCTGCCGCACGCGACCTCCAGGACCAGCAGCCGCCGGAGCTCCATCCCGCTGGCGACCATCACCAGGACCTCCTCGTCACCTCTCCTCCGCCGGCGCCCTGCATCCTCTGCTCGCGACCCCCACCTTCATCCGTCGTGGGAACCAAGGCCACAGCCTACTCTGCCGTGCACAACCGTTTGTTGCTGCCATGTCTCTGTTCACCGCCAAGATGCATCCCTAGGATGCGCCAAGTACCGCTACGTCGACTACGAATGATGACAACAGCGAGGAGCGAAGAACCTCCAAGTCCGACTACGCTCTTGTACAACTACGCTCGGAGCCCTCGGATCCATCAAGTTCATCTACGGAAACGTGTACGACCCGTCGTCGAGAGCGCGATACATCTACGAATGGAACGACTACTTCCTCTACGACCCTTGAACGACTACTTCCCTCGACGTCTCGAACCCCTCCGAAAGTGCACGCTTCAAAGGTATACCGCGAGACGACACCCGAGAACGTTTGCTTGTGTTGTATGAGATGAATCGGATGTTTGCATCGGGTCCGTTGCGCCCCTCTGTTGTCGCCGACCTGTGGGAACCCGGAAGCCGAGAGCACCCCATCATCTTATTCGACTCACTCACGCCACCTTTTCTTTTGTATCGGCATCTCAACGAGTTGTCGGATCATCGGAACGTTGCCGTGGCACCGTTTCCTTTCTCGTCGCCATGATACCCCTTTCTTTTCCGTCGTGGCGACCAAATGCTTCATATCTTGTTAATTGTCAACCTTTAACTAAAAATTTGCATAAACTTGAATATGTCATCCGCATCATGATAACAACATTAAAATGTTTAAATTGTTGTTGCTTCAATAATTGCTAAAATATGACATGGGGATTTTCCGGATTTGTTGTTGTTTTTCCGGCCTCATTTAAAATGTCTGGGTAGTGTAGTTTGTTTAAGCTTCACCTCTTGCCATGTTAATAAAAACATTTAACCTTGTCTTGTAAATAAACGGGAGTCAACTAAAGAAATATAATGTGGTGTTTCGTCAATATGCAACTCGTTGCATATTGAGCCCCACTTAAATTGTAGTGTTGTTTGTGCACTTTGCCATGCCATGCATATTTTAACCGGACATGCATCATAATTGTTTGTGCATCATATGCCATGTTTGAGCTTGTTTGTTTACTTTGTTGTTTGGTTCTTTTCGGTATGCTTCTCTCGATAGCTTCGGTTTCGTTCCGGAGTTCTGAGGTTTTGTTCGACTACTTCATGGACTTGTTCTTCTTCTTTGCGGAATCCTAGGCAAGATGACCATTCCCAGATATCACTACTATCTTTGCCTATGCTAGATGTTTCGCTCTCTAGATATTGCCTCGATGCCTATGTCTGTTTGTTGGCCCCCTATTGTTGCCATGAAACCTCTAACCTTTGACACCTTCCCAGCAAACCGTTGTTTGGCTATCTTACCCGCTTGCTCAGCCCCTCTTATAGCGTTGTTAGTCGCAGGTGAAGATGAAGATTGCTCCAGGTTGAAACTTGTTGTTGGAATATCATAATATCTCTTAAATATATTAACACACCTATATACTTGGCAATGGGTGGAAGGCTTGGCCTTTTGCTCGGTGTTTTGTTCCACTCATGCCACCTTAGGACCCGATAAACCGGTGTTATGTTCCCGGATTTTGCGTTCCTAACATGGTTGGGGTTTATGGGCCCCCCTCGATAACCCGCTTAGCGCTAAAGCTTTTCCAGCAAGGCCCAACATTGGTACTCCATTTGCCTAACAACTAAAACTTGCCGAGGGAGTAATTAACCCGAGGATTAATTAATCAACCCCCCTGGGCCAGTGCTCGATTTGAGTGTTGGTCCAACCGAGCAGACTGCAGGGCCGCCTTGGGGAAACCCGAGGTATTTGGTATTTTCCTGTAGGCTGCATCCGGTCATGGCCTGAGACGAGATACGCGCGGCTACTATCAGGGTGTCAGCACGCCGGGAGGTCTTGCTGGATTAGGTTTACCTTAGTCAGAATATCTTGAGCACGGGATTCCGAGAATACACGGGTCTTTCCACCTTCGAGTTGCGACTCCGCAGATCGTGAGCTTGTGATGGGCTAAGTTGGGACACCCCTGCAGGGTTTTGAACTTTCGAAAGCCGTGCCCGCGGTTATGTGGCAGATGGGAATTTGTTAATATCCGGTTGTAGAAAACATGACACTCTATCCTTAAGAATACACTACCTGTGTGAGTTCCGTGATTGTCTCTTCTCGAAGGGGTTTCGAGAAGAAGAACACGGTGGGGTTATGATTGACGTGAGTAGTTAGGATCACTTCGTGATCACTTTGACGATCGTTGGCTCTTACTCTCTTCTCGCTCTGAACACGTAAGCTAGTTGCTTAGCGCTTGCTGCAGCCACTTTATTAGCCTTTCCTCACCTATAAGGCTTTGTTAGTTTTGATACCCGGGAACGGGATTGCTGAGTCCTCTATGGCTCATATATAGATTCAACACACACCAGATGCAGGTACATCCGAGAGCAGTGCAAGAGGTGGATCAGTACTTCAGTGGGAGTTCGATGAAGAGCGTAGCTGTATGTTTGTGACGTTTTCGACAATTAGTAGTGGCTTCCACTAGGGGCGATTCGGACCTGTGGCTTTAGTATTTGGTATCTTTCATTTGGATCTTCGCCCGTAGTCGGGTTGTGATGTTATTTGGATGATGATTTGTTTATGTAATGTATTGTGTGATGTGGCGAGTGTAAGCCAACTATCCTTTTGCAATTTCATCCCTATTTTTACATGAGTCGTGCAAAGATACCAAACTTGAGATCATTCTAGAATGGGCTTATACCTTTAAGTCGTGCCTCGACACGTAGGAGGTATAATCCCATGCTGGGCATTACACCAAGCCTGACCTAATGCGACCAACCAAACGCGTCCCAACAGTATCAACCCACAACCAAAAGATAACAGCCACAATCGTCAATAAGGCACGCAAGCCCGAGAATAGCACAAAAGGACAGTTTAATTGAGGGAAGGGGCGCTAAAGGAAAGCAACAACAACTATGACGCCCTGGCCCGATCCCTTCCGGAGATAAAGATAGCAGTTGCACCCACACGATCGATGAGGGCCTCCAATGCCGCCTTGTCAGCCTCCTTAATCAGAGATTTTCACTGTTGCCAAAACATGGATAATTTGAAGATCACGTTAGCCGCCAAGCTAGGGAACACCTTTTCAATAGTAAACTTGTCCCTCGTAGTCCGCAAGGTCCAACACATGGCCGGAAAACCAAACCAGAAGAGCCTCTTGGTCTGATCCGACAAATTGGCCGCAAGAAGGCGGAGGGCAGAGAAGTTAACAGGGGCCCAGGAGACACCCGGCCAGTCCCTCACTACAAGAATCATGATCTTTGCCGTCTGCCATGTCTGACGACAGAGGCATGCCTGGCGGATGGCAAACACCTTTATCGTCAGCCAGTAGACAGCTAACCGTCCAACTGAATGAACTACGTCAAAAGGCTCTTTGCTGTCTGCTGGCAGACGACAAAGATTCAAAGGACTTTGCCGTTTGTCACCAGACGGCAAAGAGCCAGGACGACACACGTGGCAGGTTAGGGCCGTTAAGGTGTTAACGGTGCGCTTTGTCGGTTGCTGACAAACCGCAAAAATGCAAAGTTCTTTGCCATCTGCCAGCAGACGGCAAAGAAACCATATAGGCCAGCCAAGTGCCCCCCGGGTTGCACAGGTAGCTGCCACGTGCAAAATTTTCATACACACACACACACACCACACACACCACACACACACACACACACACACACACACACACATTTCAAAATAATTTCAACAAGCATACCAACAACATAAGAAACATACAAGTTTCCAACAACATATCAAACATACAATGATTTCCAACAAGAAGTTTCCAACAACATATCCATATATACATACATATCCAAAACAAGTTTGCAACAACATATCCATATATACATAGATATCCAAAAGAAGTTTCCAACAAGTTTCCATAAACAAAAAGGAAGCACAAGGAGAATAGTACACTCCATCAATGCAAGCTTCCTCATTTAAAGCAAATCTTCAAATTGGGAAAGATGGAAGTTAGAAGAAGAAGAAGAAGACGAAGACTAGCTAGAAGAAAAAGAAGAAAAGGAAGAAGAAAAAGAAGAAGAAGAATTTATCTTCTCTTTCTTTTTCTCCTCTCGTCTTCTTTATCTTCTTCTTCTTCTAACTAAGCTAGGTAAAAATGCTAAGTGTGTAGGTCATTTTAGAGCTAAGCTAGGTAAAAAGGCCATTCTGGAGCTAACCTAGGTAAAATGGATCATATTGGAGCTAACCTAGGTAAACTTGGTCATTTGGGAGCTAACCTAGGTAAAATGGATCATATTGTAGCTAACCTAGGTAAAATTGGTCATTCTGGAGCTAACCTGGCTAATTATGCCATTTTGAGTTAACTAAGCATATTATGCCATTTTTGGCATAAGTAAGCTAAGTATATGTCTTTCTTGAGCTAACCCAGGTAACTAAGCATATTAGAGCCAATTTAGCATTTTGGAACTAACTTAGGTCATTTCGGAGCTAACTTAGGTCATTTTGGAGCTAACTTAGGTAAAATTGATCATTTTGGAGCTAATTAGGCTTATTATGTCATTTTCGAAGCTAACCATATGACATATATGAGGTTACCAAGATTGTTATGCCATTTCAAACCTAAGTAAGCTAATTATGCCATTTTTTACATAAGTAAGCTAAGTGTATGGCATTATTGAGCAAACCTAGGCAACTAAGCATATTAGAGATAACTTAGCATATTAGAGCTAACTTAGGTCATTTCGGAGGAAACAAAGCTAAGTATAGATCATTTTGGAGATCTGACATACCTGACATACTTCACTCCTCCTTCTTCTTCTTCATCATCCTGATGTGCTTAGAGCGGCGAGGCAGTGGGATGTAGTCTTCTACCACAATTGGCATGGTCATATCGCCCGGCTGTGGGATCGCCGGCGCCACCACCATCGCGAGGCCATTGCCAGGCAACACCACCATCGCGAGGCCATCTTCAGGCAACACCATCGCTAGGTCATCCTCAGCCACCACCATCTCTTGGCCATTGTCAGGCACCACCATCGCGAGGTCATCGTCAGACAGAATAAGCTGCACCACCTCATCCCCACTCTGCTCTTCTTCTTCCCCACTCCATTCCGGATCATCCTCACTGCTGCTTCTGCTGTAGCCAGACTCGCTGCTGCTTTTGCTGTAGCCAGAGTCGCTGCTGCTGCTCCCATTGCCTGACCAAATGCAACAAAGTTTTTTTAACAATCAGTGTGAGACAAAGCTGAATGGAGAGGAAGAAGAGGCAGAGCATACTGGCATCGTCGTCGTCCTGGTAGTGCATGCGGCACATAGTCGTGTCGAACACCTTCACGGTGAGGATGGCGTTGTCGTCGTACCCGAGGATAAGGAAGTACCCGTGCCACAGGTCGTAGGCATAGACTAACTGCTCCCAGCCACGACACAGGTACATGTGGTTGTACCTGAACACCACCTCCACGTCCCACAACCCACGAGGCCCGCTGCCGGCTTGTCGCAACTTCACATTCTTTGGTCGATGGCCATCCAACATCTTCATAAAAGTGTCAGGCAGCCTCTACATCGTGGGTCAAGAAGTGATGTAGCAAACATCAGAGTTATGATAAAGAGATGGGTGAAGGGGAGATATCTCCTTTTATATACCTGCCTCTTGGAGGAATTCTTGAGTATGACCGTGAAGAACTCGAAACCTTCCAAGTCGTACTCCGGTGTGGCAGAGCGCAGCCTGCGGTGGCGGCCTCCCCCATCTCTGATAAGCAGTAGAAGAGACCAATTAGTATCTAGAACCATATCTATAAACATAGCTACCTAGAATCATATCTATCAACTGTATCATATTAATTTGATAAATGGACATAGTTGGAATATAGCCAAGTTTTTGACATGAAAGAAAACTGAGAAAAAAAAATATAAGCAATGCACTTGTTCTCAACAACATCAACACCACTTAATTAATTTGGTAGGTTAGTTGGCAATGGCAGTTGGCATAGTAATCTAAAAATAGGGAAAAAAAATACACTTCTTCTTCCTCCTCTTTATCTTCTTCTTCTTATTTTTTCCATCTTTCTTCTTTCTTCTTAACCAAAACTAAACCTAAAGTTCCTTGTGGTGTGATCACATTGGAATACTTGTGGCAACAATCATAGTTGCACCATATTTTAGGTGGCTCTAGGTTGACATACTAGAGCTGAGCACAATATTTATCCTTGGTATGTGGATTTAGGTGGCTCTAGGTGGCTCTAGGTTGACATACAAGTAACCTATCCTTGGTATGTGGATTTTCCCCTTATCATGTTTTGTCTGCCATTTTGAGATTGACACACATGAAGCAAACAAACCTACCTCAAATCAGAAACTAAGGACAATGTCCTAAAATCAATTTACTTTGTAAGCAAATCAGAACAAGTACCACATCACAATACCATTGGATACTATTACAGAAAAGGTATGGAAATGCAAGTTGGGGTAAGACATTATATCCATACTTCAATCTTATACTTGCTCAACTACGATCACACGAGATGCAGCTAACATAGGAGAATAGGTCCTATTTTAACTTGAGGGCTAACAACATAAGGTTATCATTTATCCAATATATAGAGTCCATGTTGCGAGTTTGAGGCACACACACACCTTAACCGTTGTTGAAGTAGGAGAATAGAACGACCAGAACCTGCGGAAAAAAACGAAAACAATGACATCATGAGCA
Organism: Secale cereale; assembly: GCA_902687465.1. Classification (NCBI taxonomy): domain Eukaryota; kingdom Viridiplantae; phylum Streptophyta; class Magnoliopsida; order Poales; family Poaceae; genus Secale; species Secale cereale. The sequence continues at coordinate 585,722,865 of LR738711.1, read as the reverse complement.
TCAACTAAACAAAACCTAAAGAAATAAGCATCTGCCAGCAAGAGAAATAAACCTAAACCAAACCTAAAGTAAACTTAAAAAACAAAAACAGAAACAGAAAAAAAATACAAGAGGTCTCACCGGAGCCGGGGGCGCTGGAGCGGCGGGGCGGCCGCGGGGGTGGATGAGAGGGGCGCCGGGGCGACCGGGTGGGGGAGGGGGCGCCAGAGCGGTGGGGCGGCCGCGGTGGTGGAGGAGAGGGGCGCCGGGGCGACCGGGTGGAGGAGGGGGCGCCAGAGCGGCGGGGCGGCCGTGGTGGTGGAGGAGAGCGGCACCGGGGCCGCTGGGATGGAGGAGGGGGTGCTGTGGCGACGGGGTGGC
>LR738711.1:585690278-585720774 GCA_902687465.1 Secale cereale | reverse complement strand
AGAGAGAGAGAGAGAGAGAGAGAGAGAGAGAGAGAGGGGACAAAGAGATGGGGCGCGGGCAGGCGTCGTTGGCATTTTAGTAAGGGCATGGTTCTTTGTCGTCTGCTAGCAGACGACAAAGAGCCTAGCTAACGGACGTTAGTTTGGCCACTTTCTTTGCCATCTGCTAGCGGACGGCAACGAAGCTTTGCCATCAGCTAGCGGACGGCAAAGAAAATGTCCGTTAGGTGGTTCTCGCTAGTGGGCCACCCTCACTCTTTGTCGTTTGCTAGCTGACGGCAAAGCTTCTATGTCGTTTGCTAGCGGACGGCAAAGAGCTGGCCGACGGCAAACTTGACCTTTGCCGTCAGCTCGTTCTTTGCCGCCAGTTTTCTTTAAGCTAATGGCAAAGACATTCTTTGCCGTCAGCTGGCTGACGGCAAAGATCCTGATTCCAATAGTGCCTGATACAGCTCCACAAGCCAGCGGGCAACATAAAAGGATGTGATTAGTGTCCTCAAGGCTCCCGCAGAGAGAGCAAAGATCTGAGCCCGACCCTTGCTGCTTCTTAATCTGATCGGCAGCAGGCAAACGGCCCCTGATAGCCCGCCACATGAAAATTCTGATTTTTGGAGGCACATGAGCCGACCAAATGGGCTTGAACTTAGACATCTTAGGATCAGTCGACAAAACACGATAACAAGACTTAACAGAAAAATGGCCAGAGGCAGAATGAGGCCAGGAGACCTCATCCCGAGCCTCTAAGAGCATGGGGAAGAGGGCAGTAAGATGATGCCAATCCTCCAACTCTTCGGGAGACAGGACCCGGCGAAACCCCGGATCCCAATCACTGGCTGATAACCCACAAGTATAGGGGATCGCAACAGTTTTCAAGGATAGAGTATTCAACCCAAATTTATAGATTCGAGACAAGGGGAGCCAAAGAATATTCGTAAGTATTAGCAGTTGAGTTTTCAATTCAACCACACCTAGAGATTAAATATCTGCAACGAAGTGATCAGTAGCACAATAGTATGATAGTTTTGATAGCAGTAGTGATGGTAACAGTAGTAGCAATAATTTTGTACCAATTGTAACAATAACAGCAACAATAGTCACTACTGCAGAATGGCCCAAACGCGACGGTCCAATCAAAGGCCCTTCAACGAAACTGTGTGTGATGCATTGATCGCAAACAGTGGTGTAAGAAAAACCATCAAAATGAGACAAACTGTTTGCGATGGCACACACATCAAACACGATTCAGATCGGAGTTGTGTGTGCGATGCATGGCATATGGTTAATCCATACGAACTGTTTGCGATGATGCAAAACAACAGAAATGGTTAGCCAGATGAGGGTGTGTAGGATATACGACATACAGTTCACTTGGATGAATTGTCTATGATTTGGCAACACAACAGAAACGGTCAGCTTGATCAAGGTGCATGGAGGGCATACAGTTCACTCGGATGAACTGTTCGCGACGAACCAAGACAACAGAACCAGTTTAACTGAACAGGATGTGTGTGATACGTGACAAACAAGTTCGTGGTCAGAAATGTATGCGAAGACAAATAATAACACGTACGATTGCTGCTAATAAGTCGTGTGATTTGCCATGACACTAAAATAAACATCCAATTACATAAGTGACTATACAGATCGTTTGCAAACACCTCAATAAACAATTGCATGCATTCTAAACTAGGAGAAACGATCATCTAGTCATCTACTTCTTGTGACGCTCCCGCCACTGCTTGGCTCTATCCCTCGGCTGGGGCAGGATGAAGACACTTCCTCATGTCAATGATTCGCCTGTACATCTCGTAGCTTGTGTACACGTCCTTGGCTGCATACTTAATGTGTTCTTTATTCGGTCTCTGATCCCAGACACTGTGCCAGGCGTTAATGTCCTTCTTGCTCTCATCCGTCATCTTCATGTAGTAGGGGTCGATGATGGCCGAGGCAAGGTCAACCAGGGAGTTTTGTTTGTTCTTGTTGCTGCCCCAGACCTTGTAGTGGTCACAGATGTTGAAAAGATTCTGGCAGGTCAAGCCCGAAACATCGAGCACTTTTAGATCGTTGGTGGTGTCCACCGTAGAGAAACTATAGTCGGTGTTATTTATAAGCCTGGTGAAATGCTTGCAAGGCCTTGTGGCCAGGTGGTAGTGGTAGACGAGGACATCATGTTGCATGCACAATTGGGTGATGGCAACCTTCTGATCATGCCCGTCACGACCGCTGGTGAACTCGAGGTCGAAGCCGACCACTTGGTACTTGTCCTCGGCAGTCAACTAGTCCATAGTTTGGATGGAGTTCTCCACCGAGACCGGCTCGTTCATGTACACCACCGAGAGGTCCTTCCCCCTCACGTGAGTTTTCACTACGTGATGCGTGATGTCTACTACACAACTTGTTCTTGTAGACTCGTGTTGGGCCTCCAAGCGCAGAGTTTTGTAGGACAGTAGCAAATTTCCCTCAAGTGGATGACCTAAGGTTTATCAATCTGTGGGAGGTGTAGGATGAAGATGGTCTCTCACAAACAACCCTGCAACCAAATAATAAGAAGTCTCTTGTGTCCCCAACACACCAAATACAATGGTAAATTGTATAGGTGCACTAGTTCCACGAAGAGATGATGACACAAGTGTAATATGGATAGTAGATATTGATTTTTGTAATAGGAACAATAAAAAACAGCAAAGTAGCAATTGATAAGACGGAGCACGAACGGTATTGGAATGCTTGAAAATGAGGCCTAGGGTCCGTACTTTCGCTAGTACAATCTCTCAACAATACTAATATAGTTGGATCATATAACCATCCCTCAAAGTGTGATGAAGAATCAATCCAAAGTTCCTATCTAGCGGAGAACATAAGAAGGAATTGTTTGTAGCTATTCTTTCCGATCGATCTATCCAGGAGTTCGTACTAAAATAACACAAGTTATTCTTTCCGGTCGATCTATCAAGAGTTCGTACTAAAATAACATAAGTTATTCTTTCCGATCGATCTATCAAGAGTTCGTGCTAAAATAACACCAAAACAAATTCAGATTCATAATACTCAATCCCACACAAAGAACCTCAAAGAGTGCCCCAAGGTTTCTATCGAAGAAACAAAGACAAGAACGTCCATCAACCCCTATGCATAGATTACCATTATGTCATCGCGGGAATCCGCAAGTTGAGTGCCAAAACACATATCAAGTGAATCAATATGATACCCCATTGTCACCACGGGTATTCATAGCAAGACATGCACCAAGTGTTCCCAAATCCATAAAAGCATTCAATCCAAAGAAATCTCAAAGGGAAAACTCAATTCATCACAACAAGATAGAGAGGGAAAACACCATATGAACCGACTATATTAACAAAGCCCTTGATACATCAAGATTGTGCATCTCAAGAACACGAGAGAGAGAGAGAGAGAGAGAGAGAGATTAAACACATAGCTACCGGTACAAACCCTCAGCCCCGAGGGTGGACTACTCCCTTCTCATCATGGTGGCTGCCGGGATGATGAAGATGGCCACCGCTGATGATTTCCCCCTCAGGCGGAGTGCCGGAAAGGGCTATAGATTGGATCTCATGGATATAGAAGCCTGCGGTGGCTGGAACAAAATTTCGTTCACTTCCCTAGGGTTTTTGGAATATTTGGGCATTTATAGAGCGAAAAGGCGGTGCGGGAGGCCACCGAGGTGGGCACAACTGGCCCGCCAGGCGCGCCCTGGTGGGTTGTGCCCCCCTTGGGGCACCCCCAGGTGCTTCTTTGGCCCACTGGATGTCTTTTGTTCCATAAAAAAATCCACAAAAAGTTTTGCGATGTTTAGACTCCATTTGATATTGATTTCATGCGATGTAAAAAACAAGCGAAAAACAGCAGCTGGCTGATACGTCTCCAACGTATCTATAATTTTCGATTGTTCCATGCTATTATATTATCCTTCTAGGATGTCTTATGGGCTTTTATATACACTTTTATATGATTTTTGGGACTAACCTATTAACCCATAGCCTAGTGACAGTTTCTATTTTTCTCATGTTTTAGGGTTTTACAGAAAAGGAATATCAAACGGAGTCCAATTGACGTCCCAATTTTTGATGATTTTTTCTTTACCAAAAGAAGCCCCCGAAGTAAAAGAGTTGGGCCAGGAGAGCCATGGGCTGCCCACGAGGGTGGGGGGCGCGCCCTGGGCAGGGGGGCGCGCCCTCCTATCTCGTGGACATCCCATAAGCCCCCTTCACGTGGGACCTACGCCAAAAATTCCTATAAATACTGAAACCTTCGGAAATTAACCTAGATCGGGAGTTCCGCCGCCGAAAGCCTTTGTAGCCACTGAAAACCAATCTAGACCCTGTTCTGGCACCCTGCTGGAGGGGGGAACCCTCACCGGTGGCTATCTTCATCATCCCGGCGCTCTCCATGACGAGGAGGGAGTAGTCCACCCTTAGGGCTGAGGGTATGTATCAGTAGCTATGTGTTTGATCTCTCTCTCTCTCTCGTGTTCTTGAGATGGCACGATCTTGATGTATCGCGAGCTTTGCTATTATAGTCGGATCTTATAATGCTTCTCTCCCTCTACTCTCTTGTAATGGATTGAGTTTTCCCTTTAAAGTTATCTTATCGGATTGAGTCTTTAAGGATTTGAGAACACTTGATGTATGTCTTGCACGTGTTTATCTGTGGTGACAATGGGATATCATGTGATCCACTTGATGTATGTTTTGGTGATCAACTTGCGGGTTCCGTGACCTTGGGAATCTATGCATAGGGGTTGGCACACGTTTTCGTCTTGACTCTCCGGTAGAAACTTTGGGGCACTCTTTGAAGTTCTATGTGTTGGTTGAATAGATGTTTCTGATATTGTGTGATGCATATCGTATAATCATACCCACGGATACTTGAGGTGACAATGGAGTATCTCGGTGACATTAGGGTTTTGGTTGATTTGTGTCTTAATGTGTTATTCTAGTACAAACTCTATAATAGATTGAACGTTACTACGGACTCTTGAATAGATCAACCAGAAAGAATACCTTTCAGGTGGTTTCGTACCCTACCATAATCTCTTCGTTTGTTCTCCGCTATTAGTGACTTTGGAGTGACTTTTTTTTTGAAAAAACGAAACCTTTATTCATTAGAAATAGAAAGTACATCGTTTGTGAGGATCCTTACAATATCATTTACCGGTTCCTCAAACCAATCAGAAGTCAACGAAAATCTAGCTATACTCGCAAGCTCATGGGCTACTTTATTTGCTTCTCTATTACAGTGTTCGAATCTAATAGCAACGAAGTCACGTGCATAATGAAAACAATCGTCGAAAATTGCCGCCGCCGCACCCGCCGACTGTCCTCCGTTCTTCATAGTATCAGTCACCTCCAGGTTGTCGGAGTTAATAATAAGGCGATTACATCCCGCCCTTTGCACCAAAGTTATGCCAAATTTAAGAGCCGAGGCTTTCGCCATCAACACATGTGCACAATAGTCAATCTTCCCATTCCCTCCCGCGATAAACCTACCTCTTTCATCTCTCAAGACCGCCCCCATCGCGCCCCTAAGCAGGTCGTGGTCAAAAGAAGCATCAACGTTAAGTTTCACAAAACCCCTAGGAGGACATGACCAACCCCCTTTTCGTAGAGGCCTTGGGGGATGAAGCATTTACGAAGTTTGACGTAAGGGCTAGAATCGCCATTGAAATCTGAAGTGCATTCTGTGTTGTCTCCTTGTGCACTAACTTCTGTCTTTCCCACCATAGATACCATGCTGAGACAGCAATCATTTCACACACATTATGATCCAATTATGTTATCCTTGTTGAGAGAACTTCCACTAGTGAAAGTATGAACCCTAGGCCTTGTTTCCTATCATTGCAACACCGTTTATGCTCACGTTTACCACTTGCTACCTTGCTGTTTTTATATTTTCTTATTACAAAAATCTATATCTACCATCCATATTGCACTTGTATCACCATCTCTTCGCCGAACTAGTGCACCTATACAATTTACCATTGTATTGGGTGTGTTGGGGACACAAGAGACTCTTTGTTATTTGGTTGCAGGGTTGTTTGAGACAGACCATCTTCATCCTACGCCTCCCACGGATTGATAAACCTTAGGTCATCCACTTGAGGGAAATTTGCTACTGTCCTACACACCTTTGCACTTGGAGGCCAAACAACGTCTACAAGAAGAAGGTTGTGTAGTAGACATCAAGCTCTTTTCTGGCGCCGTTGCCGGGGAGGTTAGTGCTTGAAGGTATATGTTTAGATCTTGCAATCAAATCTTTTAGTTTCTTGTTTTATCACTAGTTTAGTTTATAAAAGAAAACTACAAAAAATGGAATTAAGGTTACCTCATATGCTTCATCTTTTTAATATCTTTCGTGAAAATGATGGGAAGGAAAATTGTGCTCAAGTACTAGAAGAAGAATTACATAGAATGCTTGGCACTAAAGATTTGAATGATGAGCATGCTTGCAATGTTGTTAGTGTGAATCCTTTGAATATCCATAGTACTAATGATGATTGCACTAGTCATGATGAAAATATCTCTTATAAGCATGTTGATTTCCGTGGAGTGCATAGAGTTTGCAAGTACATACTGTCAGGGATATTACTATCAGGTATAAACCGGCTAGGAGGGTCCGGATTACGCTGGTAAAGTCATATTATCAGAAGCCCAGTGGAGTATGTAATAGGAGGTTATAGCCCACGGAGGTTCAGGGCCCATGTATAAGGCCCATGGTTTGTAAACCGTCGTACTATGTAACTTGGAATGTAAGATAGAAAGAGTAGAGACCGAGGCAGACACATTTATGAGCCGGCCTCGGGACTCTGTAACCGGACCAGGCGCCGCCTCCTATATAAAGGGATGACCCGGCGACGGTTCAGGACAAGGAACAACAACTCGAGACACAGGCAAAGCGGATTCGCTCCCTGGTCATCGAAGCCCAAGCAATACCACACCAAACTAGACGTAGGCTTTTACCTTCATCGAAGGGGCTGAACTAGTATAAACTCCCTGTGTCCTTCGTCCGCTTTAATCCCTTTAAGCTAACCCGGGCGATGGCCTCACGACTAAGTCCTTTCACCAGGACATCTGCCGTGCTAAATTCCAGGACAGTTGCCGCCCACCGCGGGGCTATCGCACGATGGTTTCGAGTTCTTGAAGGGCAGCTTTGAAGGGCTCAAGGGTTACGCAGTGGGCCGGATGACCAAGAGTCGTCGCGGCCGGATCTACATCGACGATGCAGGCTGGGGCCCCGAGGCCAATTCAATCGAATACGGGTATCGGGTCCCCTTCAGCGGCATCCACGTCTTCATCGACAAGATCGGCGAACCGGGGCCTGAGTCAGACATCTTCCCCAACATTGTCGAGCCGGCTCAGCCTGCGAGATCAGCCCGGATTCAGCCCGCCGTGAAGCACGGTTTCGTCGGAGCAGTGCATGGAGTACAAGCCGAGGACGGATCGAATTCTGGTGGCGAGACAGTTGTCTATTCCGGCGATGAATCTTCATCCGGAGAGACCGAATCTTTGTATCTGTTGCAGGACGGCCGGTCTGAGGGTGTGTCCGATGGCGACAGTATTCCGAACCCTTTCGATCCGCCAAACAGGGTGGCTGTTTTCATGGCCGGATCACAGCCCATGCAGTAGCCCTCGATGACTGGGGCGTTAACCTCAGAGGCAGCGGGAGCTAGTGATGGAAACCTTCCCCCGTCGCCCTCTGACGTCCTATCCGCCTTAGTCGACACTTTAATAGCACTCGCAACAGCAGAAGTAGCCCAGGCCGACAAGGGGCAGCATGATGCAGAGATCGCTCAGGTGAAGAGCCGGATTGAGCAAGCTAAGTTAGATCTGGATGCGGAGAAAGCCAAGATGGCTACAAGACAGCAGAGCTAGATTCTCAAGCTTTCCGGCTCAGGTTGGATCAGAACGCCTCGTAGGAGGTAATGTACAAACGGCAACGATCTAGTTTACCGCCGGTTTATGAGGCAAGGAATCTCTTTGGCACACCAGGAGCAGGAACCAGTAACCATCCAGAGGTAAACCAGGGAGGAGCCCCAGGGACGGGCGCGTCTGTTCAGCCAACAGCTGCGGAGCCAAATTGCCAAGTTGTGCCGACACATCACGTGCCCACCCCTCCTGGTCATTATTCTAACCCGTTGGACAATATCGTCGCCGCCGCTTCACGGCTGGCCGCCCTTCCCATTGAGGGGACGTCCCCCATAGCAGTGGAGGCACGACAGGCCAAGGAGTTGCTGGACACGGTGCTAATTCAGCAGCAAGCTTATTCCTATAGCCGAGAGAAGGATTCATTCAACACCCCGCCCAAGCCGTAGTTACACGAGGCACCTGGATGAACCGGCTGTATCTAGCAGCGCGCGGAGACGGGACCGACAGAGGCAGGATAATCCGGCAGGAGCAGGATCACATGCCCAAGAGGTGGTGGACCAGGCCAGGCATACTGCCCACAACGACACTCGTCAGGCGACGCCTGTTCACCTAACTACCACAGTCGAAACAGGAATCATGTCTAGTTCCTTGGGAGTGCAATGTCTCATCCCCGCTTTACGGAACGTGGAATTACCCAAGGACTTCAAAGGTCCGCGCAAGGTACCCAATTACACAGCGGATCTGGCTCTGGAGGCATGGGTTGAAAGTTATGAGATGGCTATGGAGATGCTTGATGTGGACGAAGCTGCATGCGCCAAATACTTCACAATGATGCTTGAGGGCACGACCCGGACATGGCTAAAGGGTTTGCCACCTAACTCCATCGGATCATGGGGTGAATTACGTCGCCGGTTTATCAATAATTTCAAAGACACGTGCACGCAACCGATGTCCGTGGTTGACTTAGCAGCATGTGTCCAAGGAGAGCAAGAGACCACCAGCAGTTGGGTACGGCGAGTGTCAGAAATCTTGCACTCCTCCAATAGCATCAATCCAAGCACGACGATAGTAACCTTGGAAGGCAATTGTCGGTTTGAGCCTTTGAGGTTGAAGCTGGGACGGCTCAAACGTGATTGCAACGACATGGGAACGCTCATGGGCGCTTTGGTAAAATATGGAGATTCTGATAACACCAAATATCTAGATGCAGACGGAGACAAGTCCGGGAAGGTGAGCAAAAACGGTAAACCGGCGCAGGCCAATCCGGCGGGCACAGGGTACAATGGCAAGCGCAAAGCGGAGGGCAGCTCAGACTTTGTGGCCAACACCAACGCTCAGGACAACAGGCAGCGCCGCAAGGGTAAACCGCCCCCACGCAGCGGGAGGCCACCTATTAATCTAGATCACCAGTTGAACGTGCCTTGCCCAAGGCACGGTACAGAGGAAAACCCGGCTACGCATCTCTGGAAAGACTGTTTCATTATGCAAGAGCTTGTGAAAGGGCCAAATATAACCGCGGGCCCCCCCGGCGGGTCAGGTCCCGGTTTTGAAGGCCCGGGTTATCAGGATACCACGGCGGTAACAATAACCACAGTAGCAACAATCAGCATCAACATAACCAGCAACATGGTCAGGGGGGATACAACAACCAAGGGAGCCAACAGCGTCAGCAGCAGCAGCAATCCGAATATCAGAATAATCCGAAGGAGCTGAGCAGTGGGCAGTATCATGTCTTCACCGCAAGTCTATGCAAACGGGATCAAAAGGTTTTGAAGAGGGCAGTACACTCCGTTGAACCGGCAGTGCCACGTTTTCTACGTTGGTCTGAGCAGCCCATTGTGTGGAGCAGAGAAGATCACCCCCATGGGTGGATAATCCAGGTCAGTTAGCTATGGTGGTGGCACCACAGGTGGGTGGTTATAAGTTCACCAAAGTACTTATGGATGGAGGCAGCAGCATCAATATCTTATATTATGAGACTTCCCGACGCATGGGGTTGATAGATAAGAAGCTCCGACAGTCCAACACCGTGTTCCATGGGATGGTGCCCGGTAAATTGGCTTATCCAGTTGGAAAAATTGATCTGGAAGTTACCTTTGGGGATGAGCATGACTCTAGATCGGAAACTGTGACCTTTGAGGTTGTAAAGATCAGGAGCCCCTACCATGCTCTGTTTGGGAGACCGGTTTATGCCAAGTTCATGGCTAGACCGTGTTATGTTTATCTACAGCTTAAAATGCCAGGTCAGAAAGGAACCATCACGGTTCACGGGAGCCGTAAGTTCATGTTGGAATGCGAGGAAGGAGACACGACATATGCTGAGGCAGTTTGTGCTACGGAAGAGCTGAAGTTTTATAAGGACAATGTTGATCCGGCAGATATGTCCCCTCTAAAGAAACCAACCACAGAACATGATCCGGCGTTGAAATTAAAATCAGCTGAGGAGACTAAACATGTGGACTTTGTTCCGGGCGACTCATCCAAGCAGTTCACTATCAGCGCTAACCTAGACCCCAAATAGGAAAGCGCGCTCATCGAGTTCATCCGTGAGAACCGGGATATCTTTGCATGGAAGCCTTCTGACATGCCGGGTATACCGAGGGAACTCGCTGAGCACAGTCTTAACATTGACCCGAAGTTTAAACCGGTCAAGCAGTATATGCGCCGCTTCAATGAGGAAAGACACAAGGCTATTGGAGAAGAAGTGGCTAGGCTATTGGCCGCATGCTTCATAGTTGAGGTGTTTCATCTGGAGTGGTTGGCTAATCCGGTTTTGGTACTTAAGAAAAACGGAACTTGGAGGATGTGTGTTGATTACACAGACTTGAACAAAGCTTGCCCAACTGATCCTTTTGCTCTCCCCCTTATTGATCAAATTATCGATGCTACGGCGGGATGTGAGCGGCTAAGTTTTTTGGATGCATATTCAGGTTATCATCAGATCAAGATGGCAGTCAAGGACCAGGAGAAGACATCTTTCATAACTCCCTTTGGAGCCTTCTGCTATGTATCCATGCCTTTTGGGCTCAAGAGTGCCCAAGCAACCTACCAGCGTTGTGTACAGAATTGCCTACAAGGGCAGATTGGAAGAAATGTCCATGCATATGTTGATGACATTGTGGTGAAATCCAGGAAGGAGGAGACGCTGATAGAGGATTTAAAAGAAACCTTTGACAACCTCCGAGTTTACAAGATGACGCTCAATCCGGAGAAGTGCGTTTTTGGTGTTCCAGCGGGCAAGCTCCTTGGATTCTTAGTGTCAAACAGAGGGATTGAAGCTAATCCGGAGAAGATCAAGGCGATCACATCCTTGGCTAAACCGGCGTGTATCAATGATGTCCAGCGCGTGGCGGGCCGTATTGCAGTGCTGAGTCGGTTCATCAGCCGTTTAGGAGAGAAGGCAATCCCGCTTTATCAGATGATGAAAAAGACGGACCGGTTTGTCTGGAGTGATGCTGCAAACGCTGCGTTCGAGGACCTAAAGCGGCAATTGGCAGAACCACCAGTCCTTGCTGTCCTGGTTGACAAGGAGCCGCTGTTGTTATACGTGGCTGCCAATTCCCGTGCAGTCAGCATGGCCATTGTGGTGGAGCGCAAAGAGGCAGGCAAAGAGTATCCGGTTCAACGGCCGGTTTACTACATCAGTGAGGTACTCATTGAGTCGAAACAAAAATATCCACACTGGCAGAAGCTGGTATATGGCGTGTTCATGGCAAACCGGAAGTTGAAACACTATTTCCAGGGCCACCCAATCACTGTTGTCAGTTCAGCTCCGTTAGGGGATATAATCCAGAACAGAGAAGCCACTGGCAGAGCGAAGTGGGCCATTGAGCTTAGCCCGCACGGATTAAAGTATGTGCCCCGTACTGCTATAAAGTCCCAAGCACTGGTGGATTTCATTAATGATTGGACAGAGTTGCAAGCACCTGAGGAGAAGCCGAATCATACATACTGGACTATTCACTTTGACGGTTCAAGACAATTGGAGGGCTCGGGGTCTGGAGTCGTATTAACTTCCCCACGAGGTGATAAATTCTGTTACGTCCTCCGTTTAATGTTCCCTTATACTAACAATGCTGCTGAGTATGAAGCTCTCCTCCATGGTTTGTGGATGGCCAAGGAGATGAACTTGAGCCAGGTTAAGTGCTTTGGTGATTCAGATTTGGTGGCACAACAAGTATCCGGTAAATGGGACTCTAAGGATCCGCTCATGGCAGCCTATCGACGAGGGATACCAGGTGGATCACATAGACCGGCGAAAAAATGAAGCAGCCAATGCGTTAAGCCAGCTGGGCTCTCAGCGTAAGCCGGTTCCACCTAATACTTTCTTGGATGAATTGCATAATCCGTCAGTATAGATACCTTCAGAGGAGGACTTGACTGTTCCTGATCCGGAAGCACAGTTGGTCACATCACTTCATGTCATTCCGGTTTGGACACTCCCTTAGTTGGCGTATACGAGCCGAGGTGAGTTGCCAGAGGACGAAGTCGAGGCCCGACAGATAATCCGGCGGTGTAAGTCTATGACTATCATCAATGGAGAACTTCATCACCGCAGCGTTTCCGGGGCGTTTCAACGGTGTGTATCATCAGAGGAAGGCTGCGATATTCTTCGAGAGATTCATGAAGGGGATTGTGGTCATCACGCCGGTTCAAAATCCTTGGTAGCTAAAGCTTTTCGTCATGGGTTCTACTGGTTAACGGCTCATGCCGACGCAGAGGACTTGGTCAGAAAATGTGATGCTTGCTAAAAATTCTCACGGCGTGCTCATATACCGGCGCAGGAGCTGAGGATGATTCCAATTACTTGGCCGTTTGCGACCTGGGGGCTTGATATGGTTGGACCCTTTAAGAGATCTCAAGATAAGAAAACCCACCTGTTGGTAGCAGTGGATAAATTCACAAAGTGGGTTGAAGCAGAGCCTGTCAGTAAATGCGATGCAGCAACAACGATTCAGTTCATCAAAAAGGCGATTTTCCAGTTTGGCTTTCCACACAGCATTATAACTGATAATGGCACCAACCTGTCCAAAGGGGATATGGAGGAGTTCTGTCAAAGAGAACATATTCGCCTTGCCAAGCGGAGAGAGCCAACCAAGAAATCTTGAGAGGTATTTAGCCCCGGCTTATGGTTCCTTTGCAAAGAACACCGGGTTGCTGGGTCGAGGAGTTGCCTTCTGTCTTATGGAGCATCAACACTACACCTAACAGATCTACAGGGTACACGCCTTTCTTCATGGTATAAGGTGCTGAAGCGGTCCCCCCAGTGATATCCGGCATGACTCACCACGGGTGGCAGCTTACGTTGAAGCGGATAATGAACAAGCAAGACAAGACAGCCTGGACCGGCTGGACGAGGAATGGGACACGGCAGCAGCGCGATCAGCGATTTATCAGCAAGACCTGCGCCGGTACCATAGCCACCGGGTTAAATCCAGGACGTTTCAGGAAGGAGATCTGGTGCTTCGGCTCATACAGGACCAGACAGATATGCATAGGCTATCCCGACCCTGGAAAGGACCCTTTGTGGTCAGCAAAAACCTGCACAACGGATCATACTACCTTGTCGACGTTCGAGAATATAAGGATTCACGTACGGCAGAGGAGGAGACCAAGCGGCCGTGGAACATCGCTCTTCTTCGACCTTACTATACTTGAGCCATTGGCTCCGCTTTATGTACAATGTATATATTATGATTAATAAAATAAACTGGCGCCCCCGGTAAACCGGGGAATCAGCCATCGTTTTCGAACAAAGAGTATCACATGGGGGCTTCGAAAGAAACCTTCCATGCCTCTTAAGCCGGCGACCCTAATAGAATCAAGGAATCAGCCGTGTTCTTTGTACAAAAGAGTATCACATGGGGGCTTCGAAAGAAACCTTCCATGGCCTCTTAAACCAGCGCCCTTGATAGAATCAAGGAATCAGCCGTGTTCTTTACACAAAGGAGTATCACATGGGAGTTTCCACAGAAGCTTTCCATGGCCTCCTAAACCAGCGCCCTTGACACATCAAGGAATCAGCCATCTTATCTATACGAACAAGAGCCACATGGGGGCTTCCGCGGGCAAGGAAGTTTTTTCCATGGTCTCTTAAGCCGGCGGCGGTATGAAGCCCATCATAAGAGCACTGCTCTGGTTGCTTCGGCAATTTCCACATGATGATGAGGGGTAAAAGAGGGTTTGATGCCTAACACAACTCAAACATATGCCCCGATGAGCAAACGGCTCACACATTACCTGGGGTCTCGCATAGAGTTGAATACCCTTGTAGTGAACATGGCTTGGAAGCCCGGTGCATGCACCTAAAACCCCGGATTAACCTGCCTGCATCAAGTAAATCACGCCGTCCAGGTAAACCTGGTATGACCCGTCGAACTTGTCACAAGTCAATCCTTCGGGATCCTGAACTTGGTCACGTTAAATTGACGATCATCGAGTTGATTACCCAAAGACAAAAGCTTTACGAGATTTTGAAACATTGGGTAGCTATGTCATCGATGATTTGGTTAAGGATTGCGGAGCATCTTGACAGGCTTTGCTAAAATGGTTAATGACAGTAGCCTGGCAGCTCATAAAAAGCCTCGAATTTGGAGCCTGGTAGCTCGTAAAAAGCCTCGACTACATGGTCTTATTTGCCCAAAAAACCTTATTTTTATTTTTTATGATTTCACAAATCTTTGTCTTCAAAGGTCATTGGTTTTTTTAACCAAGTCCATTGATGCGGGACTGGACAACTACAAGGTTGACCATATGTCTACAGAGTTAAAGTCTGGGTCATGAACACCAGCGAGAGTCAAACCGGCGTTCATCATAACCCAGATCAGCCATCATACTAAACTGACAAGAGAGCTAAGGGTTAAGGTCTACAAGCACACTTAATCACAGGTATGGGATATGTTTGTGTTTTATATGCAGTTCAAGCTATGTATTTGAAACATGAATCAGGGCAGTATAATCCGTCCGGTGGTAAACCGCCAGGACATCTTTTAGCATTGTTCATACAGATGCAGGTAATATAAGATGTTAAAGCATTGCAAACAGAAGATAAATTGGGAGTGCCAATCAAAAAAAATACCATAACAGTGGGACAAAGGCAGTATCTCAACTATTCTATTACAAGGCACTTTGCAGGCCCGAAGGAATCAAAGTTTCTTGCAAAGTATTCAGGAGCTAAAAATTAAACCGGATGGTTTAGGATTCTTCTTCAGCACGCTGCGAAGGCTGAGGGTCAGCTTGCTCTGGATCTTCGTCGACTTCTGGCAGCTGCTGGAAATCAGGAGCGCTCCAGTCAATCTTGGCGAGGGCACAGAAATATACTTCATCGTTTATAAGATCTGACGGATCAATGTCAGGAGCGAAGGTGTGCTTACGAACAGGTGGGATCAAATTTTCAGTATCATAAACCGGCCGCTCCACCCGCGTATTCTCTAGATCGTAACCCGAATGATACCTTGTTAAATCCGCTTCGTCAGCAAGCTTACTGGCAAGTGGGCGCATGTCCTTGGTTAAAGAGCGAAGATCTTCCGAAGAGAAGGCTGATCCGTCCTCTTTCATGCTGGGATAGCCATTCATGGCCTCCGCCGGATCAAAATTAGGGACCCATGCCTTGGCCCGGGTTAACGCCATAAGAGAACCAGCTCGTGCAGCAGATTTCTTCACCTCAACGAGTCGAGCAGGAAAGACAGATAGCTTTTCCAGAGTGGCTTGGATGGTGGTCGGCGCCGGTTTATTATGCGACATAGCACTGATAGCCCTTTGAGCACCGGAGTAGAGTTGCTCCACCAGGGTATAAGCAGCCTTCAGGGTTTTCCGAGCATCGTCTCCAAGATGAGTTATGCGCCTCCATATATACAATTGACGAGTTAAACCGGAGCAGGATAAGATTGCAAAGAAACAAACATACAAGGACAGATACTCACCAAAGATGGCAGATGTCATATCATCTATATGCTGTTTCAGCCCGGATAGCTCCTGCGTCACCGGATTGAGAGCAGCTTCAGCATCCTTCGCTCTTTTTTCTAGAGCATCCCTTTGCACCTCCCATGTGGACCGCTCCGCTTCAAAATCTTTCTTGAGTTTTTCCATGTTAGCTAAAGCAAGGACAAGTTCGTCCTTAGTTTTGGTTGAAGCAGTTTCATGGAAGGCCAAGCTATTCCGGAGCTCAGTTGCCTCCGAAGCTCTCCGGTTCAAGTCAGCCTGCAGGAACAGGAAACGTGTTAGAAGAACAGGTCAATCAAAGTCTCAAGCACATAACAAGTTATGCACTCGACACTTGGGGGCCAATGTACAATTGAAGTAAAGAAAGCAACTTTTTTCAGACAAGTCCCAAGCACATAAACAAGTTATGCCCGTGGCACTTGGGGGCTAATGTACGTTCATTCTCAGACATAAGAGAAGTCCCGGTTCACCTACAGTGAAGTAAACCGGCACTTGAGGGCTATTATGGCCTAAAGGTATAGTTGCAAAATACAAGCAGAAACGGGAGGCAAAAGGAAAGAAAGTTACCTCGTACTTCTCCTTCATCATGTTGACTAAACCGGCTTCGTAGTCGCGGCTAGTGAAGAGCCGGTTCAGATACCCAGAGTGGAGTTCTTGGGCACTAAGCTGATTATAACTTGACAAATCTGTACTCCACTTGCCTTCCTTGGCGGACTAGCGCAGATTTGGCAATGCTCGGTTGGGGGGATGCCCTTCACTTACCTGGGGCTGCCCATGGGGACAACAAAACCCACGGTGAGCGAGCTCATGCCGTTGGTGGAAAGGACGGAACGCAGGCTCTCCTCCTCGCTATGCTTGATGAACTATGGGAGTAAGCTGACGTTGCTCAATTCTCTGATTACTTCCGTCATGATCTACCCCATGTGTACACTTAAGTTCCCGCTCAAGCTGATAGAACAATTGGACAAGATCCGTCGCAGATGCCTCTGGCGTAAAAAAACGGAACAAGGGGAAACATGTAACCCCCTGGCCTCTTGGGACCTAGTGTGTAGGCCTAAGAAACATGGGGGGCTGGGAGTTCTTGATATCAAAGTTCAAAATGAAGGGCTTCTTCTCAAGTTTCTACACTGCTTTTACAATAAAAAAGACACTCCCTGGTGCTCCCTGATCTGGGACACGTACTACGAACACCAGGTCCCACACGCGACAGATGCCTGCGGATCGTTCTGGTGGAGGGATGTGATGAAGTTAAATGACAAATACAGAGGAATTACCAAGGTTGTGGTGGGTGATGGCTCGTCGACGCTGTTCTGGAAGGACTTATGGCTGGCCGAAACCCTTGAGCTCTTGCATCCACGGGCTTTTTCTTTCACTACGAAGGAAGATGCGTCTGTCAAAGACTTCCTGTCCATCACAAACATTCAGCAGGGTTTCTGTCTGCCCCTTTCTCAACAGGCTAGAGATGAGGTGCTGGAGATACAAGACCTATCAAGGGGCATCGCCCCCCTGGATGATCTAAATGATTCGTGGAACTGCTTGTGGGGGGGACGATACTCCTCGCGGAAATACTACGCAAGCTACTTCAAGGAAACGATAGCGGATACGGCCTTCAAATGGATCTGGAAGAGCAGATGCACAATGAAAATTAAAGTTTTTGCGTGGTTGATGCTAGCTGATCGTGTGAACACCAAAAACATGCTCAAAAGACGCCACTATAATGTTTCTGAAGGGGTGGAATGCGAGCTTTGTGCGAGTGGAGAGGAAGAAACTGTTGAGCACCTCTTTTTTCGCTGTGACTTTAGCAGAGCCTGCTGGGGGCGGTTGGGAATGGACTGGACATGCAATGGAGATCGCCTGCAGATCACACACTCCGGGCGGCAGCGCTGGACAAAACCCATGTTTATGGAGATCTTCCTGACGGCGGCCTGGAGCATATGGAAAGAGCGTAACGGCAAGGTGTTCAGGGCGCCCCCCCCTTCGGTGGTCTCTTGGCAGGAGAGATTTAAAAAAGACTTTGGTTTGCTTGTGCATCGGGTTAAACCCTCCTTAGAACAGTTTGTAGGAGACTTCTTAAGAACACTAGTATAACCAGTTAGACTCTTTTGACTTAGCTGGACTTGGGGTGCTTGGCATGGTGGTGGGCCCTTGACCATGCCCTGTTGACTGGTCTGGGGGACCCCACAATGTCTTGCATGAAAACCCTGGCACTATGTAACCTCTGTTGATATATGGGAAGTCAGTAGGATGCTCTCCTACTGTCATTGATAGTTCAAAAAAAAATCATGTTGACTAAACCGGCTTCGTAGTCGCGGCTGGTGAAGAGCCGGTTCAGATACCCAGAGTGGAGTTCTTGGGCACTAAGCTGATTATAACTTGACAAATCTATACTCCACTTGCCTTTATCTTGCTGAAGCTTTTCCTCCTTGGCGGTGTGTCTAGCCAAGACAACAGGCTTTGTGGGAGCAGAGAAGCCTATCCCGGTTATCTCAACATCTTCTGTCGAGGCATCGGTTGGCTGGAGGGGATCAGCAGTGCGCACCGGACTAACAGGAGCCGGGCTAGCCCGATGAGGACTAACCCGGACAGGGCTGGCCGGTTCAGCTGTATTTTCCATAACATCACCCCCCGGAGCAGCAAGATCTTCATGATCCATAGGGGAGGGATCATCGTGCTGAACTTCAACATTTCCCTCTGGAGGGTTGGCCGCTTCAGGATCCTCGGCCGGTTCAGCAGTGGTGTGTTCAGCAGCCGGTTTATTTAATTTTGCCTTTTTGCTAGGCTTGGGCATACTGACAAAGATTAAAAGAGCAATAAAAATCACAAAGTCAAAACGGAAAGGTAAACCGGACGTTTGGAAAGATGACTTACCCAGGAACGGTCTTAAGCACCGGGATTTGAGTGGTAGTAGACTCTCTAGAAGAAGACAGAGGAGCCTCCTGATAGTTGGGATCAGATGGTTTAAGGGGTTTGCGAATAAGACCTGCCTTTGGATGAAGAAGGGTTGGAGTAAGCAAAACCTCCGAACGGCGTCTGCGAGCTGGCGTGTGGGGTAATTTGGACGATTCAACTACGTGACTACTATGGCGTGTGGTCTGGCGAGTCTCATGCTGTTGTTTCTTCAAAAGAAAGTTGGGATCCAATTGAGCATAAGGGAGAGAAAACGGATACTTCCGGGATGCCCGGCGAATCTTGGGTGGCAATGGTTCTGAATCAGATGAGAGAGAAATTACCTCAACTTCATCCGCTTTACTTCCCTCCGCCAGATCCTGAGAAAGGACATTATTGATATAAATATAAACAAGGAGAATTCAAAGGACATAAGAATCAAGCAGTACCTCAGAAGTCGGATCATCTTCTTCATGGTTTGAACCGGCAACGGCAGCAACTTTCTTCTTCTTTACGGCTAAGCTTTTCTTACGGGTTGGCTTCGCCGGTTTATCCTAAGCTTTCCTCTTCCAGAAAGGATCATTGGCCTGTGTAAAGGAATAATAACATGTTGAAGACAACTGATATGAACGGATTAAAGTGAAAAGAAAGGGGCAGAAGAGTCTTACCGGCGGTGGTCGGTTGTCTGCGTAGAAAGGAGCTAAACCGGTCTGGCTGCAGTCTTCCAGAGGGATATTCAGCATCTTCTTTGCGGATTCAGTAACTTCGTTGTCAGGAAGTACTATTTTTGTGTGACGCTGAGGATCTTCCGGTTTGCCAGTATATTCGCACATCAAGCTTGAGCGCCGGCTTAATGGAAGAATGCTCCAAGAGAGCCAGCATCAAACAAAATCAACCACGGTTAAACCGTTAGCTACGAAAGCCCTGAGCTTGGAAAGTTGAGGGGCATATTGAGCCCGGTCTTGGGCGCTTAGACGCTGCGGCAAAGGATGACTGGGCGCCAGGCGGTAAGCACGGTAACCCGGTAGCGGATTTTCTCCTTCAGGTGAAGTATCTTTGCAATAGAACCAAGTCTGGTTCCATTCTTTGGGATGGCTGTGAAGAGCGGCATGAGGAAAGCTTAAATCCTTCCTCTTTTGGATGCTCACACCACCAAGTTCAGTTTGAGGCCCATCCGAAAACTCAGTTCGGCAGTTTAGACGGAAGAAATCCCGGAACAGCTCCACAGATGGTTCCTCTTGAAGATATGCCTCCGAGAAGACTTGGAAGTTGCAGATGTTGGATATGGAATTGGGACCTATGTCCTGTGGATGGAGTTGGAAATTGGCTAGGACGTCGCGGAAGAACTTTGAACCGGGCGGGCTAAAGCCCCGGGCCAGATGATCAAAGAAAACAATGATTTCTCCTTCCTTGGGTGTAGGAGGACATTCCTTTCCAGGGGCCCGCCAGTGCAGAACCTCTTTGGGACCCAGAACACCAATTGAGGCCGTCTTTACTAAGTCATCCTCAGTAATCCGGGAAGGGACCCAATTGCAAGCAATGAACTGTTTAACCATCTTTTCCAATGCGGGAGTGCTGAAAAATACAATACAAGACCCGGTTTACAGATCTACCGAATGCAAACCGGCGTGTTCTGTGAGAGTATTGATTTAATTGACGGTTTAAGTAAGGGACTAATGGTACCCCCTAATCCGGAGCAAGCATGGACGAGACAGCTACCGGTTTATGACGATAGACAGAGGAAGTTAAACCGTCAATTGTGGAATGCATACTTAAACCTAAACCATCGGTGCAGGCGTATGAGGCGCATGTCATAATTAAACCGGTAACATAAGCAGATAAGCTGCAGATCTAAAGTGTGAGAAACAACTTTCACATGAAGCAGAGGTAAAATATGGATCTACGGCACAGGAAAAAGACGAAACAATTCAAGTCATATTCAGTGAAGGCAGCGGAAGTTTTCTACAGATCCAATCCAAACTAGCAGTATTGGGGAAACTAAAGTTATGGTAATGGAGCAGAATCACGCGCACGAGGGTTGACCTAACAGGTTTTACATCTACAGCTAAAAACGGCCTACGGCGATGAACTACGAAGAACAAGGGTGCGTGATGAGCTACAGAGGAACCCTAGAACTAAGAGTCATTGGGAGAAGAAAAAACGTACCTTAAGAGGTGGAAGAACGGCGGCGAGTATCTGGACGTGCTCAGGTTGATGCAGCGGCCGGGCTTGCTGGCGACGGTGAGCTCGAAGGACGGCGGCGGAGGCTTGAGCGCTGGAAACAGAGGAAGACGAAGCAGAAGGGGGTAAAAGAGATGGGCCTCGGTCTCATTTATAGGCCGAAGAGATAAAACGGCAGGCGCGGGAATCGAGGAGACCGAAAATCGGATATGGATTGAGCTGTCGCCTTGATTCTCGGAACGGTAATAAAGAAAGGTAACAAACGGATGCGAGCGTTAAGTGCGCAGATGATGTCACGACAGATTGAAGTGATTCCAGGAGATGACGTCATGGCCTGTTTATGAAGCATACAAGAGTTGCAGAAAGGGAAATTTGTACAAGATTGTAAAGACTGACATGAACAAGTTCAAATCAATCTGGGGCCTAATGTCAGGGATATTACTATCAGGTATAAACCGGCTAGGAGGGTCCGGATTACGCTGGTAAAGTCATATTATCAGAAGCCCAGTGGAGTATGTAATAGGAGGTTATAGCCCACGGAGGTTCAGGGCCCATGTATAAGGCCCATGGTTTGTAAACCGTCGTACTATGTAACTTGGAATGTAAGATAGAAAGAGTAGAGACCGAGGCGGACACGTTTATGAGCCGGCCTCGGGACTCTATAAACCGGGCCGGGCGCTGCCTCCTATATAAAGGGACGACCCGACGACGGTTCAGGACAAGGAACAACAACTCGAGACACAGGCAAAGCGGATTCGCTCCCTGGTCATCGAAGCCCAAGCAATACCACACCAAACTAGACGTAGGCTTTTACCTTCATCGAAGGGGCCGAACTAGTATAAACTCCCTGTGTCCTTCGTCCGCTTTAACCCCTTTAAGCTAACCCGGGCGATGGCCTCACGACTAAGTCCTTTCACCAGGACATCTGCCGTGCTAAATCCACGACACATACCAAATAGGGAAGATAAATTTTGCAAGAGGCATAAGTATTTAGAAACTAAATGGTTGCTATAGATGCTAGATCATTGTGCTGAAAATTTAAAATATCTTTGCCATCCTTGTGAACTTTGCAATGAACGTGATCATTTAAATCCCCAATGTGAATTGTTTCATGATCGAATCGTGTCCAAAATTGTGATGACTTGATATCCCTTGCACATCATAATGAACTTAGTTTGCTTGTGGGTTATGAAGAAATAAAACGTTTAACTAAGGATCTTCCAAAATTTGTCCTTGATAAAGTCCTTGATTTTGATCTGGAGGAAATTTATATGTATTGTGCGGTGAATTGCATTGAAAATCCTTATATTGCCAATTACCTTAAGTCAAGAAAACAAATAGGAGATGAAGAGAATACTAATGAAAGGGAAGAGATTTCCCATTATCCTCCTATTATTTCTTATGATGAATTAGGTAACGAGGAGGAGCCTCCCATTCTACCAATCTCATTAATAAGGAGCTCCAAAAGAAGATTAAACCCATACCTAATGTGAAGAAGAAAAAGAAAAGACGGAGAGGCTAAGATAAAAAGGTATACCTCCCAAATGATGTTGCTCCTATTACTCATTGTGATGATAATAATTGCTATGCTATCGGTGCTATCCATACTATTAATGATGAGAGTGATTATGCTTATGATATGGAAATGCCCAAGCTTGGGGATGCTATGTTTTATGAGAATGATATATTTGAGAATTTATTTGCTGCAATTAATGTTTGTCCCAAGCTTGGGGATGCTACGCTTGATGAAGATGATATTTTTAGCCTCCCAAGTCTTGGTATGCAAATCTATTATGATGAAAGCATGCCTCCTATTTATGATGATTATTGTGATGACACTTATGCTATAAAAAGTAGTGATGATTATATTTATCAAACTTGTCATGATTATGATTACCTTTTTCTGAACATTACTCTTTTAATGTGGAGACAATCTATAGTATTCAAGTCTCTTATGATACTCCCACTATTCCGAATGAGAAGAATTCTGCTTATGTGGAGAGTAATAAAATTTATATGCTTGGGGATCATGACAAAAATGCTCTATGTGCTGGTTATATTGTTGAATTCATTCATGATGCTACTGAAAATTTATTATGAGGGAGGAACATATGCTTGTAGGAATTGCAATAATATCAAGTTGATTATTTTTGCAGATGATTAATATAAAAATTCCTCACGTTTACCAATTTAGTTTGAATTTTTTGGAGTTACAGAAGTATGTGAAACCTGCAGATTACTACAGACTGTTCTGTTTTTGACAGATTCTGTTTTTCGTGTGTTGTTTGCTTATTTCAATGCATCTATGAGTAGTATCGGAGGGTATGAACCATAGAGAAGTGGGAATACAGTAGGTTTAACACCAATATAAACAAAGAATGAATTCATTGCAGTACCTTTGAGTAGTGGTTTGCTTTCTTATACTAACGGAGCTCACGAGATTTTTGTCTAAGTTTTGTGTTGTGAAGTTTTCAAGTTTTGAGTATTGCTTTGATGGACTATGGAACAAAGAGTGGAAAGAGCCTAAGCTTGGGGATGACCAAGGAACCCCAAGGTAAAATTCAAGGGCAACCAAAAGCCTAAGCTTGGGGATGCCTCGGGAAGGCATCCACTCTTTCTTCTTCATCTATCGGAAACTATACTCGGAGCTATATTTTTATTCACCACATGATATGTGTTTTGCTTGGAGCGGCAATTTAGTTTATTTTGTTTTGCTTGCTGTTTGAATAATATCCCAAGATCTGAAGTTCTTAAATGTTTAGAGAGTCTTCACATAGTTACATAATTATTCAACTACTCATTGATCTTCACTTATATCTTTCGGAGTAGTTTGTTGTTTGCTCTAGTGCTTCACTTATATCTGTTAGAGCACGGCGGTGGTTTTAATTTTAAGAAATAGATGAACTCTCATGCTTCACTTATATCCATTTGAGAGTCTATTAAAACAGCATGGTAATGTGCATAGGCTATAAAACTAGTCTTCACATGATAGACATCCAATATCAATGTAGTAAAAACTTTCACACTAAGTGCAATGAATAGGATGAGAAGTTGGATGCTTGATAATTGTTTTGAGATATGAGGATAGTGATATTAGAGTCATGCTAGTGGAGTTATTATGAAATTGAGAAATACTTGTGTTAAGGTCAGTGATTCCCGTAGCATGCACGTATGGTGAACCGCTATGTGACGAAGTTAGAGCATGAGGTATTTGTAAAGTGCCAACCATT
Source organism: Secale cereale (assembly GCA_902687465.1). Taxonomy (NCBI): domain Eukaryota; kingdom Viridiplantae; phylum Streptophyta; class Magnoliopsida; order Poales; family Poaceae; genus Secale; species Secale cereale. The sequence continues at coordinate 585,696,650 of LR738711.1, read as the reverse complement.
GTGTGGAGGTCGGGGCCGCGCGATGGTTAACTCCTACCAACCTCCCCCCTAGGAGCATGCGTTGATTGCTTTGTTTTGATGACTCGTAGATTTTTGCAATAAGTATATGAGTTCTTATGACTAATGATGAGTCCATGGATTATACACACTCTCACCCTTCCACTATTGCTAGCCTCTCTTGTATCGCGCAACTTTCGCCGGTACCATACACCCACTATATATCCTTCCTCAAAACAACCACCATATATCTTCCTCAAAACAGCCACCATACCTACCTATCATGGCATTTCCATAGCCATTCCGAGATATATTGCCATGCAACTTTCCACCGTTCCGTTCATATGACACGCATCATATTGTCAAATTTCCATGCATGATCATGTAGTTGACATCATATTTGTGGCAAAGCCACCATGCATAATTTTTCATACATGTCACTCTTGATTCATTGCACATCCTGGTACACCACTAGAGGCATTCATGTAGAGTCATACTTTGTTCTAGTATCGAGTTGTAAATCAATATAAGTGTGATGATCATCATTATTAGAGCATTGTCCCGTGTGAGGAAACAAAAAAACAAAAAAAAGATAAAGGCCAAATAAAAAAGGATATGGCCCAAAAAAATAGAGAGGGGCTTAAAAAAAGAGGAAAGCCCCTCCAAAAAAATGAGAGAAAAGAGAGAAGGGACAATGCTACTATCTTTTTCCACACTTGTGCTTCAAAGTAGCACCATGTTCTTCATGATAGAGAGTCTCATGTTTAGTCACTTTCATATACTAGTGGGAATTTTCATTATAGAACTTGGCTTGTATATTCCAACGATGGGCTTCCTCAAATGCCCTAGGTCTTCGTGAGCAAGCAAGTTGGATGCACACCCACTAGTTTCTTTTGGTGAGCTTCCATACATATTTAGCTCTAGTGCATCCGTTGCATGGCAATCCCTACTCACTCACATTGATATCTATTGATGGGCATCTCCATAGCCCGTTGATACGCCTAGTCGATGTGAGACTATCTTCCTCCTTTTTGTCTTCTCCACAACCACCACTCTATTCCACATAGTGCTATGTCCATGGCTCACGCTCATGTATTGCGTGAAAGTTGAAAGGTTTGAAAGAATAGAGTATGAAAACAAGTGCTTGGCTGAAACCGGGGTTGTGCATGATATGCATATTTTGTGTGATTAAGAGAGAGCATACCAGACTATATGATTTTGTAGGGATAACTTTCTTTAGCCATAGTATTTTGAGAAGACATGATTGCTTTGTTAGTATGCTTGAAGTATTATTATTTTTATGTCAATATAGACTTTTGTCTTGAATCTTTCAGATCTGAACATTCATGTCACAATTAAGAGAATTACATTGAAAAACTATGTTGGTTAGCATTCCACATCAAAAATTTCTGCTTTTTATCATGTACCTACTCGAGGACGAGCAGGAATTAAGCTTGGGGATGCTGATACGTCTTCAACGTATCTATAATTTTTTATTGTTCCATGCTATTATATTATCCTTCTAGGATGTCTTATGGGCTTTTATATACACTTTTATATGATTTTTGGGACTAACCTATTAACCCAGAGCCCAATGCCAATTTCTGTTTTTCTCCTGTTTTAGGGTTTTACAGAAAAGGAATATAAAACGGAGTCCAATTGACGTGCCAATTTTTGATGATTTTTTCTGGACCAAAATAATCCCCTGAAGTAAAAGAGTTGGGCCAGGAGAGCCACGGGCTGCCCACGAGGGTGGGGGGCGTGCCCTGGGCAGGGGGGCGCACCCTCCTATCTCATGGACAACCCAAAACCCCCCCTGACGTGGGACCTACGCCAAAAATTCCTATAAATGCTGAAACCTTCGGAAATTAACCTAGATCGGGAGTTCCGCCACCGAAAGCCTCTATAGCCACTGAAAACCAATCTAGACCCCATTCCGGCACCCTGCTGGAGGGGGGAACCCTCACCGGTGGCTATCTTCATCATCCCGATGCTCTCCATGACGAGGAGGGAGTAGTCCACCCTCGGGGCTGAGGGTATGTATCAGTAGCTATGTGTTTGATCTCTCTATCTCTCGTGTTCTTGAGATGGCACGATCTTGATGTATCGCGAGCTTTGCTATTATAGTTGGATCTTATGATGCTTCTCCCCCTCTACTCTCTTGTAATGGATTGAGTTTTCCCTTTGAAGTTATCTTATCGGATTGAGTCTTTAAGGATTTGAGATCACTTGATATATGTCTTGCACGTGCTTATCTATCGTGACAATGGGATTTCATGTGATCTACTTGATGTATGTTTCGGTGATCAACTTGCGGGTTCCGTGACCTTGGGAATCTATGCATAGGGGTTGGTACACGTTTTCGTCTTGACTCTCCGGTAGAAACTTTGGGCCACTCTTTGAAGTACATTGTGTTGGTTGAATAGCTGAATCTGAGATTTTGTGATGCATATCGTATAATCATACCCACGAATACTTGAGGTGACAATGGAGTATCTAGGTGACATTAGGGTTTTGGTTGATTTGTGTCTTAAGGTGTTATTCTAGTACGAACTCTATGATAGATTGAATGTTACTACGGACTCTTGAATAGATCGATCAGAAAGAATAACTTTGAGGTGGTTTCGTACCCTACCATAATCTCTTCGTTTGTTCTCCGCTATTAGTGACTTTGGAGTGACTCTTTGTTGCATGTTGAGGGCTAGTAATATGATCCAATTATGTTATCCTTGTCGAGAGAACTTGCACTAGTGAAAGTATGAACCCTAGGCCTTGTTTCCTATCATTGCAACACCGTTTATGCTCACGTTTACCACTTGCTACCTTGCTGTTTTTATATTTTCTTATTACAAAAACCTATATCTACCGTCCATATTGCACTTGTATCACCATCTCTTCGCCGAACTAGTGCACCTATACAATTTACCATTGTATTGGGTGTGTTGGGGACACAAGAGACTCTTTGTTATTTGGTTGCAGGGTTGCTTGAGAGAGACCATCTTCATCCTACGCCTCCCACGGATTGATAAACCTTAGGTCATCCACTTGAGGGAAATTTGCTACTGTTCTACAAACCTCTGCACTTGGAGGCCCAACAACGTCTACAAGAAGAAGGTTGTGTAGTAGACATCACTGGCACTGGGCACTGAGTCAATCGGCTAGCCCCAAAGAATGATATAAAGTTGCTATAAAATGATTGTAAAACATCCAAGAATGATAATATAATAGCGTGAATACTTCATAAATTATAGATACATTGGAGATGTATCAATGCATGGTGAACTGCCCCCCATTGTTGTCGTCGGCCGTTGAGAGCGCCATTGGAGCCGCGGGGAGCGCCATTGGAACCGTTGGATGTCCTCTCTGTATGTGTCATCGTGGGTGTTCTTATTGTGCCGTGGGGCGCGAGAAATGAAGGTAAATGGCCGCGAGAATAAATGGGGCCCAGGCGGCCTGGATTCTCGGCACATCCGCATGGCAGTTTTTCCAGCGGGTAACTGGATCGTGGTGCCGCACCCGACGCAACCACATGCATAATGACAGCACAAACGTACGTGATCGTGCACCAGCCCCAAACACTGGTAGCACGCGTGAAGGAACACATGTAGAGCGTACAGAGGGACGCGAGAGCAGAGCGCGCGCCACGGGATGCGAGCAGAGCGCGCCACGGCCACCTCAACCATGACCAACCACACGCATAGAGCAGTTGAACACGCAGGAAATGGTCATCTACAAGCTGGTCGGCAGTTGCGAGCTGGCAGCATGATATGAAACTACGCCGCGTTCCACATCACATGGTAGTCGAACAATCGTTCGCGACGATGCATAGAGAGCGGCCATGTGCTACTACCTCCGTCTTGGTCTATTAGTCCCCTTTATATTCTGTGCCATATTTTGACCTTAAATTTAACTTACAAAATGTTAGTGCATGTTATAAAAATAATATAATTGGAAACTATGTTCAAATACAAATCCAACGATATAATCATTGGTGACATGCATTCATATTTTATTAGTTAAATCTCTAGTCAAAATTTGGCAAAATAAATAAATACAAAGAGGACTTATAAACGAGGACAGGGGCAGTAGGTCATTAAATCACAAACGTTTTTTATTAACCGTATGTGTACGGGTCGTTTCGCCCCCTCTCCCACGTCTTATCACCCCGCTTCCGCAGACAACTTCGAGCGCAAGCTTGAGCAGCGCGCAGGGGCGTTCTTCTGCCCAAACGATGGCTCGAAGTGGCGCCAATGAATCGTCGGTGAGCCCGTTCCCTCGCAACTGTGCAGTTTCCCGCGCATAGCCGTGCAAGCTTCACGCCCGACTTAGTGGAATCCCCCAAAATCCCAATGTTTACCGGCCTGCTATATAAACCCTCATAGCCGGCGAGTCGTGCGTCGCGTTTTCCCCTCCCTCCCTATAGCTTATCTCGTCTGTTTCTCCCACAGTCGCCAATGGCACTGGTCCGTCGTCGTCACTCAGCCACTCCGCCGTCATTAGAGGACAGCTCCAGCTAGGAGGCTACACCACGGTGGCGGTGCAGTCCATGGTGTAGTGTAGTGTGTGTAGCATCCCTGTTGGGTGTGCACGCAACACACACCACATGCCCCGTCGCCGCTGCCCGTCGGTAGCTATTGCCGGCCGCCGTTGTCGCCACCCCGCCGTCTGCCGCCGTGGCCGCTATACCACGAACGAAAGCCAGGGCCATCACCTGCTTCGCCATCACGACCCGAAGGCGGGAGGTGGCCGTCGTGTCCGCCACCCCATTGTCGGCCACCGTGCCAATCACCAGCTCTGCCACCATGACTCAAAGGCGGGAGGTGGCGGTCGTGGCCGCCACCCCACCATCGACCGCCGTGGCCGCCATCCCACCGTCGACCGCCGGGGTCATCACCCACTCTGCCACCGCCGCCAGAAGGCGGGAGGTGGAGGTGGAGCTCCCAACGTGCATCAGCGACCGTGCGCGCTACATCGAGTTCATGCTGGAGGAGGGGGAGCGCCTCGTCGAGCATGCAAAGAGTCTTACAGCGCTGTGGCCACAACATGCGCCACTGCAGAGGCGAGGAATGAGGAGATCAGGGGGAGTCCCGCCACTTTGAGAGGGGTCGTCTGGAGCGGCAGAGGGCATTCGAGGTGAGCGTCGCTAAAGGTGCAGCAGCGATAGGCACCGGATTCTAGTTGTCCAGCTCGTCGGTAGGCTCCTCCTCCTCTACCTCTTACCGAGCATGCTCGGCAGAGGAGAAGCTGCTGGAAGTAGTACAAAGCCCCTCCGTAGTAGTATTTAGGGGCGATTTTGTTCAGTTCATCTGAGTATAGATGTGGTTGAACTGTACAACATACTTAAAATTAGCTAGTATATATATAGTTGAACTAGCTATTTCAGTACGTGGATGGCAACAATTAGGGAAAAGTGTGGATTGTTCAGCTGTCGAGTTGAACTATTTGTATAAAGAACGACTGCTTAATCTATGGATGAAATATATACTTACTGAATTATAGTTGCAAAAATTTGATAGTGCTAGTGATTTTTAGCTGCAATTTTTGACAAATGGCAGTGTTACAAGGTTGACAAAGGGCAATGTTACTAGATCAACAAATGTCAATCTTTCTAGTTTGACAAATGGCAATATACCCAATATGACAGCTATAATCTTACCAAATTGTCTGTACATGTTGCACACGGGTCATCTGCAAAATCTGTTTGCGTTGAAGGGATGTATAAATCATCTGTGCTAGATTTTCTCTTGGGTTATTGGCGAAGTCTCGCTTTGCATACCGTATTCAATCTGAACTATTTGCGTTGAAGAGATGCAAATTCCATGTGGTGAATTTTCCCTTGGCTTACTAGGGAAGACCATAGCTCTCACTTTGCATACGGGTGTTTGATCTAAAATGTTTGCAATGAAGAGCGGCACAAATCCTACTCGACACATTTTCCCTTGGCTTACTAGGGAAGTTGTCGGTTTGCATATGGGTGTTCTATCTAAAATGTTTGCGATGAGTGTTTTAAATAAAAAAACCATTGATGTTTAAAAAAAATGTTTGATTAGTATGTACATTCAGAGAGAAAAACGCAAGTTCATTCAAACCATATCTTTCATTCAGTCACACCGTGACCTTATATTCATACGATCGAGGTATAGTACTAAACCCAAAAAAGCTAATTCCGGCGGCAGAGGAGGCGGCGTGCCGCGCCGGCGCTATATTTGTCATCCTTCGAGATGCCATTGTTGAAGTCTTCAAGGCAATACATAATGTTCTTCACATGGAAATCAGACATGCTGTCGTGGCGCGATCGACACGCGAGGTCAGGAGGACGGTAACCCGCGGCGCTGTGAGGTAGCGGTCGAGGGCGGCGTTCCATGACGCTGAGGG
>LR738711.1:585631224-585690229 GCA_902687465.1 Secale cereale | reverse complement strand
GCGCATGCATGGGCATGGGCACAGCGTGTGCTGGAAAACACATGGGGACCGACGTCGCGGTGGGTGCAGGGGTGCGCACGGGCACGGGCATCGGTGCTGGCGATGATATGTACACGAGCTCGCGCTAGTCCGCGGCGACCTTGCTGACGCCCACGGCCTCTAGCTCTGCAATAGTGTTAGGCAACTAGCCCGTCAGTGCTACGGGGATGGTCGCTGGCGCAGGCGCGGGGATGGGAGCTGCTACTTCTTGAGCTTGCGATGATTTTTCCCTTGAAGAGGAAAGGGTGATGCAACAAAGTAAAGATAAGTATTTCCCTTAGTTTGAGAACCAAGGTATCAATCCAGTAGGAGGTACAAGCAAGTCCCCAATATATGCACCTGCTCAAACTAACAAACACTTGCACACAATGCGGAAAAGGGGTTGTCAATCCCTTCAATGTCACGAACAAGAGTGAGATCTGATAGAGATAGAATTAAAACTAAAGTAAAAAGCAAAATAAAGTAAACACAAAATAATTGCAGCAAGGTATTTTTAGGTTTTTGGTTTTATAGTTATGAAAATAATAGATGCAAAATGGACCCAGGGGGCATAGGTTTCACAAGAGGCTTCTCTCTTGAATAAAGCATACGGTTGGTAAAAAATTTGTTATTGAGCAATTGATAGAAAACACAAAGTTATGACGATATCTAAGGCAATTGACGGATTCAGGGATCCGCAGACCTAAGAAGGTTCGAACTCTGGGGCATGTGCGAAGAACTCAACCTCTCCAGCCTACCAACTCGTCGATCTCATGGCCTAGCTTGAAGAACGGGAAGGGAAAGAAACTCAGCAGTTTACCCAGGTTTGGGCCACCTTGCGGCGTAAGACCCTACTCCTGCTTTGGGGTAGATTAGCCTCTCAGAGGGCTGTGGATGAACTAGTACGAAGGGAAGAACAACCTCAGGGGGTCTGTTCTTGGATGAGTGTTAGCTAGTGAGGGCTCTGGGTTTTGATCCCCCGATCCCCTACTACGGTGGTGTAATGCCCAGGATGCGACTATATCTCCTACGTGTCGAGGCACGAGTTAGAGACATAAGCGCATTCTGGAATGATCGCAAGCGTGGTATCTTTGCACAACTCATGTAATGAACAGGGATGAAAGAGTAAAATAGTTGGCTTACACTCGCCACGTCACCAAATTAATACAATAACATACATTCATCCGAATAACACAGGGTCTGACTACGGACGAAATCAAACGAGAAAAGATACCACAACCACAAGTCCTGATCGCTCCTAGTAGGAACCACTACTAATCGTCGGGATACGTCACATACATACGACCACTCTCTTCATCGAACCCCCAATGAAGTTCTTGTCCATCTCCTGCATCGTACTCGGCTGTACCTGCATCTGGTGTGTGTCGTAATCTGTGAGCCACACGGACTCAGCAATCCCATTCCTAGGTATCAAAACTAACAAAACCTTTTAGGTGTGGAGAGGTAATAAAGTGGCTGCAGCAAGCACTAAGCAACTAGCTTACGAATTTAGAGCGAGATCAGGATATGTGCCAACGGTCGCCAAAGATGATCTATAAGTGATCCTAGCTACTCACGTTCATGCATAACCCCACCGTGTTCACTTTCCGAAACCCCTTCAAAAAGCGACCGTCACGGCTACTCACACAGGTAGTGTATTATTTAAGAATATGGTGTCAAGTTATCTACAACCGGATATTAACAAATTCCCATCTGCCACATAACCGTGGGCACGGCTTTCGAAAGTTCATAACCCTGCAAGGGTGTCCCAACTTAGCCCGTCACAAGCTCACGATCCGCGGAGTCGCAACTCCATGTTGGGAAGACCCGAGTATTCTCGGAATCCTGTGCTCAAGATATTTCTACCAAGGTAAAACTAATCCAGCAAGACCTCCTGGCGTGCCGACACCCTGATAGTAGCTGCGCGTATCTCGTCTCAGGCCATGACCGGATGGGACATCCTACGGGTATATACCAGATACCTCGGGTTTCCCCAAGGCGGCCCTGCAGTCTGCCCAGTTTGCACCAACACTCATGAGGAGCACTGGCCCGGGTTGTTGATTAAGAACTCGAGTTTATAACTCCCTATGCAAGTTTTAGTTGTTAGGCAAATGTAGTACGAAAGTTGGGTCTTGCTGGAAAGCTTTAAGCAATGCGAATTATCAAGGGGGGCCCATAAACCCCAAACGTGTTAGGAACGCAAAATCAAGGAACATAACACCGGTTTATCGGGTCCTAAGGTGGCATGAGTGGAACAAAACACCAAGCAGAAGGCCAAGCCTTCCACCCATTACCAATATATATGTGCATCAATTTAATTAAGATATATATTGTGTTATCCCAATAAACAAATCCAAACATGGAGCAATTTTCACACTTCACCTGCAACTAACAACGCTATAAGAGGGGCCGAGCAAAAGCGTACTTAGCCAATCAACGGTTTGCTAGGAAGGCGGTTAGAGTGTTTCATGGCAACATAGGAGGCTGAGAGACATGAATAGGCATCGAGGCATAACTATAGAGCGAGACAACTAGCAAAGCAAAGGTAGAGGTGATATCGGGGAACGATCATCTTACCTGTCAAGTTCTCGGCGGGATCGTAAACTTGCTCCTCAAACTCAATCTCGACAGGAACCTCAAACTCCAAATCGTCACTGGGCTCTAACCAACACAAGAATACAAACACCGGAACAAAATCAATCACCATGCAATGCTCAAACACATGATGCAAGCAAGATGCATATAAGCATGTACATGATATGATGCATCACAAGGGAACATGATGAGTGCAACATGTGGCATGGCATAATGCAAGAAACACAAATCATTAAGGTGATCACAACATGCAAAAGAATGCAAGAACAACATAGCCACACATGTAGTTATTTACTTTGAACTAAATAAGGACCCAACAAGTTTAATATGTTGTTTAGCATGGCAAGTAGTGCATCACAAGACCAACAACAACATGCAAGTATTTTAAATGGTCCAGAAGGAACAAACAACAATTCCGGAAAATCCCATGTGCATATATCAAATATAGATCTGATATGTTATAGCCACATGTTAGAGTTGTTAAACATGCAAAGTAACATCACCATGTTATTCTACACATTTTTCCACCCCATTTACATATGAAGTTTGTCCAATTTGGAGCTACGGTTATTTAGTTATGAAATAAACCAATTTTAACATGTTATTTTAACAAAACAAAGCAAACAACATTTTAGATATTTTTAACATGGCAGAAAGTTACCTAATGTGAAACTACTCTAAATACTAAACATATTTCGTATATAGTTTATTTGAAGAGGATGTATGGTTATGAAGTTATTAGCAAAACAAAAACAAATGCAAAACTGAAAAGAAAATGCATGACCAGGAAAACAAAAGAGACATGGGCCTGGCTAGCCACTGTCAATGACAAGTGGGCCAGGGGGTGCTGAAGTGGCAAGGCTGGGTGTGGAGAGGGGTATAAGGCGCAGGGAGCATAACAAGTGGAGCCTGCTGTTAGTGGGTCAGAAAAAGCCAAAAATTGGGCAATTTACAACTGGCCCTGGGGGATTCAAACCCTGGTCTGCGGGGTAAGGGAGAGAACAACGCACCACTAGGGTATGTTGAGTTTGCTGACAGATGAGAGGCAGGAAACTAGATGAACATATGTGTGCCTGAAGAAATAACTGAAACAAAGTAAACAGAAAAGAGGACGTTGGGGACTCGGACCCAGAACCTCCCGGGTTGAGACCTGCTGCACTAACCATTAGGCTAGGTGAGTGCTAATGATGCATACAGAGATCGAGCCTGCTTAGTACACGCCGGAGACGTGGGCTGCACTGATCTACACATACAGAGAAGAAAACAACGACTACACCGGCAAGCGAGGCTTCCATGTCCGGCAATGTGATGTGCTAGCGGGGGTTGCAGACTTGGAGGGGGGTGCGGCGCGTGTGTGTGCAGCAGCTGCGGGAGTGCGAGTGCGCATGTGCGGCATGCATGCATGTGCGGGCAGAAGCTTGCGGCCATGGCATTGAAGTGCAGCCAGGTAGGAAGCAACGACCCAAGGCGCGAAGCGAAGGGGGGGTGCGTGCGAGGCGCGGGTCTGGTGCGCAGCGAGGTGTGGCGAGGCACAACGTGTGCGGGAGGATCCAGAGCAGGGGCAAAGCACGGGCAACTGCGGCGTCTACTGCAACTTTAACACAAAATTCAGAGATCGTCGGAGCACCGAGAGCAAGGAAAACGCGCAGCCGTAGTGTCTCCTATGTGTAACGATCCGCAACAAGAAAGGAGAAAGGAGGAGTCTGGTATACCTCCTTACCCTAGGACACGAAGAGGTCGATGGAGACGTGCCGGAGGCGACCGGAGTGAGCTCTGAACTTGGCGTAACTGCTGTCCGTGAAGTAGAGGAGGAAGACAACATCGTGGAGCTCGAACCCGAGGCCGTGGCGTCGCGTGCGTCGTGGTAGGAGATGTAGGGGGGCTTGGCGGTCTTCTCCATGGCGGCCGAGGTGGTTGGAGGCGCGGCGAGGGGCTATCCTGAGCTCGAGCTGAAGCTCGCTCGGGTCATGGCGAGCAGGGCGACGACGTGTGCGTGGAGGCTTACCTAGGCGGCGGCGAGGGAAGGAGAGGAGGGGAATCGGTCGAGGAGGAACCCTAGGGCACCGGGGACTTGTTTATAGGGCGTGGGGAGGCTCTCCGGCCGTCAAATCATCGAGCTTGCCGACGTGGCTCCTCTGGATGTTCTGCCGTACACGAAGTCGACGAGGACTGTCGCTCGCAGGCTAGCGGGCTGCGGGAGGCTGGAGCTGGGCCGCTGGAAGCTGCTTCCTCTGCGGCTCCTATGTGGGCTGCGGGCTACAGGAGGACAGGTAAGCCCCTTTTCCGTTTCTTTTCAATTCTGTTTTTTATAAATAAATAGCTGCAATAAAAGAAAAAGGCCAGGGGGCAAGGAGAGGAGATGGACAGATATAAAAATACCCTCAAGCTCTTCGAATTATGCCCTATTTTAAAAAATTGAGTTGGACATTTTTAGAGGTAGAAAAATATAACAAGCTTGAATTGGCTTCAAACTTGAGGTATTTTTTAACCTAACCAAATCAACTTCAAATAGAGTGAAAATTGGCATAGTGGTTTATGACAATATACAAGATTTATGAGGCAAAGATGGACATTACTTGAAGCTAGCAAGATGACTTGTCACAAGAACTAGGAAAGAGATAGTTTTAAGGAAAAGAAAAAAGATAGGGTGCATGGCTCCCAAATGATACATGAAACAAGAAAACATGCATGCTACCTCTCTAAGCATATGAACATTATGATATGAACACCACACAATGCCTCATGATATGGACATGATAGGATGCAAAATGCAATATGCACCAAAGCAACATGATATGACAAGTAATAATGCTCCAAGCAAAACAAAAGAAGCAAAAAGGAAGGACCCACAAGGAATTGGATGAGGACAAGTTGAATATATGTCCAAAAAGGGCAAGTGTTACATTTGGGGTGTTTCAAACTCTCCTCCACTACGAAAGGATCTCATCCCGAGATATAGGACTGAAAGAAAGCGGGATACTCAGAACGGAGATGATCTTCTCGTTGCCATGTAGCTTCTCGATCGGTATGGTGTGACCACTTCACTTTCAAGAATTTGATGGAATTGTTGCGGGTCTTGCACTCAGTTTCTTCAAGGATACCAATGGGGTGCTCACAATAAGACAAGTCTTGCTGAAGATCAATCTCTTCGAAAGGAATGGTGCGTTCAGGCGTCTTGAAGCACTTGCGGAGTTGTGACACGTGAAACACGTCATGCACATTGGCAAAGTTGGAGGGAAGCTCGAGTTGGTAGGCTAGATCTCCTCTCTTGCCAATTATCTTGAAAGGGCCCACGTATCTTGGAACAAGCTTGCCCTTGATACCGAACCTCTGAGTGCCCTTCATGGGAGAAACACAGAGATAGGAATGATCTCCAATGTCGAAAGCGAAATCTCGGTGTTTGCTGTCATAGTAACTCTTCTGGCGCGATTGCGCGGCTTTGAGATCCTCACATATGAGTTTGCACATCTCTTTGGCCTCTGAGATCAAATTATTGCCAAGGAATTGACGTTCACCAGTCTCGGACCAGTTGAGAGGTGTACGTCACTTTCTGCCAGAGAGAAGTTTAAACGGTGCTTTGCCTGCACTTGCTTGGAAGCTGTTGTTGTTGGAGAATTTGGCAAATGGAAGGCAGTCTTCCCATTTCATGCCGAAGGAGATTACACATGCCCTGAGCATATCTTCAAGAATTTGGCTCACTCTTTCGACTTGGCCACTAGTCTGAGGGTGAAAAGCTATGCTGAAGCGAATCTTGGCACCCATAGCTGACTGGAAGGAATCCCAGAATTTGGAAGTGAACAAGCTTCCACGATCTGAGGAGATTACTTGAGGGATACCATGCAAAGAGACAATTCTGAAGGTATACAACTCTGCCAGTTGTGCTACGTTGATGGATTCCTTGACTATAAGAAAATGAGCACTTTTGTGAGCTTATCAATCAACAGAAGGATGGCGTCATTTCCTCGCTTGGACTTGGGAAAACCGGTGACAAAATCCATCTCAATGTGATCGAATTTCCACTCGGGAATAGGTAGAGGTTGAAGGAGTCCGGCTAGATGTTGATGCTCTACCTTCACTCTTCTGCAGACATCACACTCATTCACGAATTGAGCAATTTCTTTTTTCATGCGAGTCCACCAATAGGATTGCTTGAGGTCATGGTACATCTTGGAGCTTCCTGGATGTATCGAGAGGAGTGAATCATGTGCTTCGTTCATTATGAGCTTCCTGAGATCACCTTTGGGAACCACAATTCTGTCCTCAAAGAACAAAGTGTCTCTGTCATCAATGCGATATAACTTGTACTTGGGAGTACCCTTGGCAATACCATGTTTGACCTTCTGCACCATAGCATCACTGAGTTGGTCCTCACGGATTTGATCTTCCAAGGTAGTAGTTACTTGAAGGTTGGCAATAAATCCTTGCGGAACGACTTGGAGGTTGAGCTTCCTAAATGATTCACAAAGTTCAGATTGGAACGGTTTGAGGATGAGACAGTTGCAATAAGCCTTTATGCTCAAGGCATCTGCAATGACATTGGCCTTGCCAGGTGTATACTCAATGCTTGGATTGTACTCTTGAATCATTTCAACCCAACGAGTATGGCGGAGGTTAAGGTTTGGCTGGGTGAAGATGTACTTCAGTCTCTTGTGATCGGTGAAGTTGTCCAATTTTTTTCCCAACAGAAGGTGTCTCCACGTGATCAAGGCATGAACAACTGCTGCTAGCTCAAGATCATGTGTGGGGTAATTCTTCTCATTTGGTTTAAGCTGACGCGAAGTGTAAGCCACGACCTTCTTGTCTTGCATGAGAACACCGCCGAGGCCTTGCAATGAAGCATCACAGAACACTTCATAAGGCTTGGACTCATCCGGAGGAGTAAGTACCGGAGCAGAAATGAGCTTCTCATTAAGGGTATTGAATGCCACATCACAATCAGGAGTCCACAAGTACTTGACGTTCTTTTGCAACAGGTTGGACAGAGGCTTGGCAATCTTGGAGAAGTTCTCAATGAACCTTCTGCAATAGCATGCGAGGCCGAGGAAACTTCGGAGTTGTTTGACATTCTGAGGAGGTTCCCACTTCACAATAGCTTCGACCTTCTCGGGGTTAACAGAAATACCCTTGGCAGAGATAATATGACCGAGATAGAGGACTTCATCGAGCCAAAATTCGCACTTGGAGAACTTCGCATAAAAGCCGTGCTCTCTGAGCCTGTCAAGAACCAAACAGAGGTGCTTGGTGTGGTCTTCTTCATTCTTGGAGAATACCAGAATATCATCCAGATAGACGAGGACGAACTCATTGGTGTAGGGGTTGAATATGAAGTGCATCATCCGAGAGAAAGTGGGTGGAGCATTTGCAAGCCCGAAGGACATGACTATGTACTCGTAGGAGCCATAACTTGTCCTGAATGCGGTCTTGGGAATATCCTCTTCACGGATACGAATCTGATGGTAGCCCATCCGGAGATCAAGCTTCGAGAAAACCTTGGCTCCTTTGAGCTGCTCGAACAATTCATTGATGTTGTGGAGATGGTACTTATTCTGAATTGTCTTCTTGTTAATTGGCCGGTAATCAACGCAAAGCCATTCCGTGCCATCCCTTTTCTTGACAAAAAGAACACCGCAGCCCCAAGGAGAAGTACTTGGTCTGATCAGACCCATGCGTTCTTGCTCATCGAGTTGCTTCTTCAACTCCTTCAACTGTTTAGGAGAAAGCTTGTACGGACGCCGACAGGCTGGCTCCGTACCAGGTTCAAGTTCAATGACGAATTCATCTGGACGTTTGGGAGGCATGCATGGAAGGTCTTCAGGGCATACATCCTCATATTCACAAACCACCGGAATCTGGGATATGGCATTAATCTCGCCCTTGTCATTGAGAGAGAATAGCCTGATTGTGTTATCTCGAGCTGCGAAGATAATCACGTCTTTGGAATGATGAGTTAGATTCACCTCTTTGTTTGCACAATCAATAAGAGCATCATGCTTAGAGAGCCAATCCATCCCGAGAATAAGATTAATGTCTGAGTTACCGGGAACAACTGGGGAAACCAGAAAACAATAATCGCCCATGTGAATAGAGATGTCCGGAGCCATCAAGTTAGCAGTCATGTGTTTGCCCGGAGAAATAATTTGCAACGCCCTTGGAAAAGCCACTGTGCCCACGTTGTGCTCAGATGCAAAAGGATATGACATGAAAGAAAGTGATGCACCAGAATCAGACAAGACTTTTGCAGGTACTGAGTTAACCGAAAGATTACCGATAATCACATCAGAAGAATTCTCTGCTTGAGCTGCATTCATCAGGTTCACTCTTGCATGCTTGGGATTGTGCTTGACAATAGCATTGCTGACAGGTGGAGGAGGCAGAAGGCGCCTTTGAGTACACTTATTTGCATAGTGACCCTTCTGGCCACACTTGTTGCACGTAACCTCTGAGAGTGGCCAATGATAAGGACCGCTTGGTCTTGGAGCTTGGTACTGAGACTTGTTCTGGTTGCTAGGGTTGGGTGGGTGGGAAAATCCACGACCACCTGAGTGCTTGTTCTGACTCGGAGGACGGAGCACTGCAGGATGCGGGAGCCAGAACTTCTGCTGCTTGGCGACCACTTGAGAGGAAGAGGAGGAGTGAACAACATCTCTTATCCTCTTCTTGGAAGCTTCACATTTGAGTTGAGCTGCCTCTTGCTTGAGAGCCTTGTTGTAGAATTGATCGAATTCATCTGGCTTGAACAGAGTGAGTGCAAGTTGGAGTTCATCTTTCAGACCACCTCAGAACTGGTAGATTTTGCTCTTGGCATCGGGGCTATCTTACTTCGCATAACGGGCAAGATTCTGGAACTTGACATTGTACTGGTAGACAAACATGGTGCCTTGCTTCAGATTGTGGAATTTCTCACGCATGCCTTCAGTGACACTGGTAGGGATGTGATGAGAACGGAAATCGCGACAAAAGTCAGTCCAAGAGATCCCACGACCCGCTCTGGAGTCTTTGTATTGTTGCCACCAATCTGCAGCTTGGTCTTTGAGTTGGAAAGCGGCAAACTTGACATAATCCTCAGGTCTAACATTACTGCACTTGAAGTGTTTCTTGATGTCTATGATCCAATCTTCAGCATCGAGCGGATCAACACAGTAGCTGAAAGACTTGGGTTGATTGGCAAGGACTTGGTTCAGAGTAGTAAAGTGAGGTTGATTGAACAGATTTCCTTCGCCTTGGTTCCCTTGATTGCCTTGATTCCCTTGATTTGCTTGGAAACTCTGCATCATTTTCATGAGCATCTGAGCGTTTGTATTGGTTGCTTGCATAATCGCTCTCCACGCCTCAGTTGGAGGAGGAGGGGAAGGTGGACGCTCTTCTTCACCCTCTGGGTTCTGGCTAGGAACTTTCTTAGGTGCCATCCTGAAGATGATGACAACCGTTAGCCATTGAAGCAAAATAGATATGCTGAATCAATGGCTAGATATTTGCAACATATAGTCTTCACAATGAACATCCGAACGAAATTGAACGAATAAATTCCATAGCTTAATGATACATCAACTTGTCGAGAAGCCACCTAGGAGAACAAAATGATAGATTAAAACAACAAGGTAACAGATGGAACAAATACATAATAGAGGTTTCGTCCCACATGTTCGTGCTGATGCCCCATGGCACGTGTTACAAAGGGCCTTGCAATCCCCGGATCAACATAGCCAAGGATCCTTTATGATGCAACCCCCTAGTGTAACAACACCCATGATAACCTCTCCACTAGATGTTGAACACCAACCTCATATCATGCACCCGTTGGAAGATTACCTAAGAGCTACTTGAATCCCACCTATTAATTCCTGAAGCTTTCCGATTATGCAATATGGTGTTGGGGATATAGGGGAAGCACCGCAAATCACACAACTAATAAATCCTACATCCAACTGTATCCATCCGTCAACACATAACCAGGCACCTTCAGAAACCATTTACCTCGGACCTTCGAAACGCATCCGCTATACTAGCTATGGCAATACTCCCGAACTATCCCCCCAGTACAGGGTGACGTCGGGGTTATCTCACCACCAGACACGTATAGAAGAGTTTTTTATGTTGGCCGCCTCTGGTATTCTAGAACTGCAACGATACAATTGTGACGACAACACCTCGGAGCTCAACTCCCCGGGATACTGCCACAACCCCTAAATGACACACGTATAGAAGAGTTTTTTATGTTAGCCGCCTCTGGTATTCTAGAACTGCAACGATACAATTGTGACGACAACACCTCGGAGCTCAACTCCCCGGGATACTGCCACAACCCCTAAATGACAGGAGGCACCAAGAACAATGTTCTCATCACAAAGATATCGGAACAATCAAAACAATACCTGCGTGATCCTAAATTTTTTTGGGTGAAATTTGAGAATAGTGATGTTAAAACAACGTCAGGAGTCCTCACCAGAGCGACGAAGGGGATGAGGAGTAAAAATAAATCCTACTCTCCAATATATATATGACTCAAAACATTTTGTGTGTGTGTGTGCCTAGACTCAACCGTCAGCGGTTCGATCAATCAGGAGGATCCTAGGTCGGAGAAGGCTCTGATACCAACTTGTAATGCCCATGATGCGGCTATATCTCCTACGTGTCGAGGCACGAGTTAGAGACATTAGCGCATTCTGGAATGATCGCAAGCGTGGTATCTTTGCACAACTCATGTAATGAACAGGGATGAAAGAGTAGAATAGTTGGCTTACACTCGCCATGTCACACAATTAATACAATAGCATACATTCATCCGAATAACACATGATCCGACTACAGACGAAATCAAACGAGAAAAGATACCACAACCACAAGCCCTAATCGCTCCTAGTAGGAACCACTACTGATGGTCGGGATACGTCACATACATACGACCACACTCTTCATCGAACTCCTAGTGAAGTTCTTGTCCATCTCCTGCATCGTACTCGGCTGTACCTGCATCTGGTGTGTGTTGTAATCTGTGAGCCACACGGACTTAGCAATCCCATTCCCGGGTACCAGAACTAACAAAGCCTTTTAGGTGTGGAGAGGTAATAAAGTGGCTGCAGCAAGCACTAAGCAACTAGCTTACGAATTTAGAGCGAGATGAGGATATGTGCGAACGGTCGCCAAAGATGACCAATAAGTGATCCTAGCTACTCATGTTCATGCATAACCCCACCGTGTTCACTTTCCGAAACCCCTTTGAAAAGCGACCGTCACGGTTACTCACACAGGTAGTGTATTCTTAAGGATATGGTGTCAAGTTATAAACAACCGAATATTAACAAATTCCCATCTGCCACATGACCGCGGGCATGGCTTTTGAAAGTTCATAACCCTGCAAAGGTGTCCCTACTTAGCCCGTCACAAGCTCACGATCCGCGGAGTCGCAACCCCATGTTGGGAAGACCCGAGTATTCTCGGAATCCCGTGCTCAAGATATTTTGACAAAGGTAAAACTAATCCAGCAAGACCTCCCGGCGTGCCGACACCCTGATAATAGCCGCGCGTATCTCGTCTCAGGCCCCGACCGGATGGGACATCCTACGGGTATATACCAGATACCTCAGGTTTCCCCAAGGCGGCCCTGCAGTCTGCCCAGTTTGGACCAACACTCATGAGGAGCACTGGCCCGGGTTGTTGATTAAGAACTCGGGTTTATAACTCCCTATGCAAGTTTTAGTTGTTAGGCAAATGTAGTACCGAAGTTGGGTCTTGTTGGAAAAGATTTAAGCAATGCGAATTATCAAGGGGGGCCCATAAAGCCCAACCAAGTTAGGAACGCAAAATCAAGGAACATAACACTAGTTTATCGGGTCCTAAGGTGGCATGAGTGGAACAAAACACCAAGCAGTAGGCCAAGCCTTCCACCCATTACCAATATATATGTGCATTAATTTAATTAAGATACATATTGTGTTATCCCAATAAACAAACCCAAACATGGAGCAATCTTCACACTTCACCTGCAAGTAACAAAGCTATAAGAGGGGCTGAGCAAAAGCGTACTTAGCCAATCAACGGTTTGCTAGGAAGGCGGTTAGAATGTTTCATGGCAACATAGGAGGCTGACAGACAGGAATAGGCATCAAGGCATAACTATAGAGCGGGACAACTAGCAAAGCTAAGGTAGAGGTGATATCGGGGAACGGTCATCTTGCCTGTTAAGTTCTCGGTGGGATCGTAAACTTGCTCCTCAAACTCAGTCTCGACATGAACCTTGAACTCCGAATCATCACCGTGCTCTAATGTAATGCCCAGGATGGGACTATATCTCCTACGTGTCGAGGCACGACTTAAAGATATAAGCCCATCCTAGAATGATCTCAAGTTTGGTATCTTTGCACGACTCATGTAAAAGAGGGATTAAATTGCAAAAGGAGATAGTTGGCTTACACTCGCCACTTCACACAATACATTACATAAACAATCATCATTTAAAACATCACAACCCGACTACGGGTGAAGATCCAAAAGAAAGATACCAAAACAACATAAAGCCACAGGTCAGGATCGAATCCTAGTAGAAACCACTACTGATCGTCGAAACGTCACAAGCATACGGCCAAACTCTTCAACGAACTCCAAGTGAAGAACTGACCCAACTCCTGCATCAAACTCGGCTGAACCTGCATCTGGTGTGGTGAAGTAACTGTGAGCCACAGAGGACTCAGCAATCCCGTTCCCGGGTAACAAGACTATTTAAGCCTTGGGAGAGGATAAGTCTGAAGAAAAGAGTAGTGTCTGCAGCAGCAACTAGCAACTAGCTTACGTGATAGAGAGCGAGAAGAGAAAGCCTCGGTCGAGAGATGATCACAAAGTGATCCTAACTAAAGCCGGTCAAACATAACCCCACCGTGTTCATCTCCCGAAACCCCTTCCGGAAAATGACAGTCACGGTACTCACGCTGGTAGTGTATTGGATCATTGTGTCAAGTTATCTACAACCGGATATTAACAAGCTCCCATCTGCCACATAACCGCGGGCACGGCTTTCTAAAGTTCAAACCCTGCAGGGGTGTTCCAACTTGACCCATTACAAGCCCACGATCCGCGGAGTCGCAACTCCAAGGTGGGAAGACCCGAGTATTCTCGGAGTCCCGTGCTCAAGTTAAACCGAACTAAGGTAAGGCTAATCCAGCAAATCCTCCCGGCGTGTCGACACCCTGATAGTAGCCGCGCGTATCTAAGTCTCAGGACACGACCGGATGGGCGATTCTACAGGTTTATATCAATCCTCGAGTTTCCTCGCGGTGACCCCGCAGAACCCCCGTTTGGGACCAACACCATCAGCACTGGCCCCCCCTGCTATGTAGAATTAAGAATCCTCGGGAACGCGACCCCCTATGCAATTTTTAATTAATTAATTAAGTTGTTATTATGAGGCAAATAGTACCAAATGTTGGGACTTGCTGGAAAAGACTTAGCACTTAGCGGTTTATCAAGGGGGTCCCATACACCCCAACCGTGTTAGGAACGCATAATCAACGAACATAACACCGGTTTATACGGTTCCTAATGGCATGAGTGGAACAAAACACCAAGCAAAAGGCTTAGCTTTCCACCCTTGCCAATATATAGATGATTTCATTTTAAGCATTTATATAGTGTGATATAACCCAACAACTTCGACATGAAGCAAGCATCTTCGATCTTCACCTGCAACTAACAATGCTATAAGAGGGGCTGAGCGAAGCATACTTAGCCAAGCAACGGTTTGCATAGGTAGGGTGGTTAAACAGGTTCATGGTTACAAGTAGGAGGCTGACAAGAAAGACATGGGCATCGAGGCAAAACTATAGAGCGGAACTACTAGCAATAGGCAAAGATAGTAATGGTATCCGGGTTCGGTCATCTTGCCTGGAATTCCACAAGGGAGAAGAACGGATCCATGAAGTAGACGGAGCAACACAGACGAGAGAATCCTCACAACTCCGGAACGAAATCGAAGCTAACAAGAGAAGCAACCGGAAAGAAAACAAACAACGCGGTAAACACACATATCATAAACATGGCATACGATGCACAAGCAAGCATGATGCATGTCCGGTTTAAATAAGCATGGCATGTCAAAGTGCACAAACAAGTACTACAAGTTAAGTGGAGCTCAATATGCAACGAGTTGCATATTGACGAAACACCACATTTAATTATTTAGTTGACTCTCATTATTTACAAGACAAGATTAAATGTTGTTAACATGGCAAGAGGTGAAGCAAGGTAAAACTACACTATTAAGACATTTAAATGAGGCCGGAAGAACAACAATAATTCCGGAAAATCCTCATGAGCATGTTTAGTAGATATAAGCAAACAACAATTCACACATTTATAATGTTGTTAATATGATGCGGATGACATGATTAAGTTTATGCAATTATTAAAAGGTTGACTTAAAAGAGATATGAAGTATTGTCACCGTGTTGGAAAGAAAGGGTGCCACGGCAACGATCCGAAAATGATGCAACGCAACATCTCGGTTCCGGTAACTCGTTGAGAGTCCGGAGCAAAAGGAAGATGGCGTGAGCGAGTCGAACAAGATGAAAGATGGGGCGATCCCGTTACCGGGTTCCCACGAGTCGGTGACGAGGCAACTGAGGAACATGACAAAAGAGACGAAACGGACACGGAGCACACACGGGAGACATTTCATACAACACAACAAGCATCACACGGGTCATCCACAGGGTCGTCTCGTTATACCTTTGAAGCGTGCGTTTCGGGGCGGTTCGAGACGTCGAGGGACGTAGTGGTACACGGGTCGTAGAGGAAGAAGTCGTTCACGTTCGGAGAGGAAGTAGTCGTTCACGTTTCCGAAGAGGAAGTAGTTGTTCACGTTTCCGAAGAGGTACTTGACGGGTCGTCGAGCGACGGTAGTTGTACTCGTTCCGTAGAGGGAAGTAGTGGTACACGGGGCGACGGTAGACGTTCGGGCGTCGAGTTCGTAGTTGTACATGCATCGGAGGGGTACTTGTCGCGTAGTCGAACTTGACGGATCCGAGCTCTTCGAGGGTCGTCGTGGTACTTGGCGCTTTCGGCGACGGTAGTGAAAGTAGTGGTACATGTTCTTTTTTCCGTAGATGTTCGGGTCGTTGCGGTCTTTGGCGTGTAGGCGTACACGGTTCTTTGTCAAGGTCAACAACACAAGCAACACAAAACAAAAACAAAACGACAGCACGGTCTTGCGTGAAGGGGGCCACGAGGCCATGGCAGGGATGCAGCAGGAAGACGAACGGGGCAGCGCAGAGAGCTGCTCTGATGCGGCCTCGGTGAGCTGGAAAAGAACGGGGCCGCCGGCTCCGTGCGCTGGATGGACGAGGCAGGGGCCAGGGAGGCGCGGCGCTCGCGGACTGGAGGCGCAGACGAGGGACGGCGTGGGCCGGCCGTCTCCCTGGCTGGAGAGGAGGGGCGACGAGGGTGCGGTCGAATCTGGAGAGGAGGCGCTCGGGCCGCTGCTGGCTGGCCAGACGGCCGACGGAAGGGAGATGGAGAGGCGCCTGGAGACGAGGCGAGGAGGGCTCGGACGAAGGGGAGGCCGCGGGGCTTCGGGCGACTGGGAGAGCTCGGGGCGCTGCTGCTGCCTTGTTGTCGTGGGAACGAGGGGGCGACGAGGGAAGGGGAGAGGGAATCGGGCTGCGGGGTCGCGAGGGAGAGATCGGGCAGAGGAGCGATGGGGCTCGGGGAGCGTGGGATGCGGGATGAGCGAAGGGAGAGATGAGGGTCGGGCGCTGGGAGATGGGGGTGCGGCGCAAGGGGGGACGAGCGAGGGGAGAGGGTGAGGACGCCAGAGAGTTAGGGTTAGAAGCGCTGCGGGAGGCCAGTGGGCCTTGGGCCTAGGAGCTGGGCCAATGGGCCGGCTGGAGGGGCTGAGGCCCAGAGGGAGGAGGAGAAGACGGGCCAGGAGACCTGGCTGGAGGAGTTTCTTCCTTTTTAAATTGCTGCTGTTTTTCCAAACAAGACAGAAAACCGCAAAGGAGAAATAAAGGATGGAGGTGTTAGAAAAAGAGTTAGGGCATGGGTTAAATTTTCCCGGGCTCATAAAAATAAGCATGATCCAAGAAAATTATAAGTGGCATGAAAGAAGGATGTAAATTCAAACACATTTGAATTTTAATTCAAATGGGTTTGAACTGAGACTTGATTATAGAAGTGTCCAAAAATGTTCGAATTTTCGGAGGAACCTCGAAACAACGAAAAAGAATTATTGGCAAGATTTTTGGAGGTGAAACTTGAATTAAAGAAGCATGGGGAATATTGCAAGTGTGTTATGGTGATCTCCAACAAATGGAATAATTATGATATAGCTCCCTAATAATATTGAGAGGCTTTATATGTTTTAAAGAGAAGACACCTTCCCTCGATTTAAATGGACCGAAGGTCCACATGATTTATTTAAGTTGAGATGCAAAAAATAACTATGACATGATGGCATGATGACATGATGCAATGCAAAAATAAAAACACAAGCACAAAAGAACACACGGGCAACCCGGAACATCTGGAATCTTCGGGAATCTTCTGGGATGTCGGTCTTCGGGCGTCACAACTCTCCCACACTAACAGAGGATCTCGACCCGAGATCCTAGAGATATCACCGGATAGAAAACGAAAAAGAAGAGGTAAAACAAAGTTGCTTCTTTGACAGACGAGTGAAACCAAAGAACCTTGAGAGGTTAAACAAAATGAAAGAAGGAATACAACGGAGATGAACGAAGTTAAGAGCACTCCGGTAAAAAAAAGAGGAACAAGGAGCATTACGAGAACCTTGAAGGTCGAAAGACATGAAAGGAGAGCTTATGAGCCAAAAGAATAAGAAACCGCAACGATATAGCCAAGGAATAAGAATGACAGAATTTGGACAACACTCCGTCTGAAAAATGGAAGGAAATGAACATGAACTTGAGGAGATGGAATGATACTTGATGAAAAGAACAACTCACAGCCTCCGGAACAATTAAAGAATGGCACAAGGGGTAAGAAAGATTCAGACAGCACTCCGGTTAAAAGATAGGCAAAACTTGATAGGATGACGGAACTTGAATTGATGAATACAACACTCCGGTTAAATAGATAAACAAGGAAAAGAACATGATCTTGACAAAACGGGATTATGGTTTGGAGAGAGCAACATCACAAAGCCTCCGGAATGAAAGAATAGCATATAAATCAACGAAAGAAAATGAATGGAGAAGAATATGACAACTTCTCTCAAAATTGAATTTGAAAGAGCGTCCTTACGAAGAAGAGTTGAGCGGAGTTGTTGGAAATTCAACAACGAAAGAATAAGCTTGATGTGGGCTTATGGAAAACATCTCAAAATTAAGAGGTGACAACCAGCCACTGACGGAAACATTTGCTTGGATTGAGATCAACAAGGAGATGAAAAACTTATTTCGCCGGAAGGATAAATGAAGAACTTGGGTCATTTATAAGCACCATATTAGCAAAATCCTTATGGAAAAGCTTTAAGGTGAATTATAACCCAAGATAACTCCAATTAATAAATTGAAGGGTTGAAAAGATCTCCTGAACAAAGAAAATGATGGGTTTAAATATTTCATTCCTGACAACTCGTGAATCATAAAACATGAAGGAATTGTCAAGAATAACATAACACCATCTCAAAAGATAAGGGGGAAAGAATTGCACTTGGAAAGCATGATGAAGAATGCTTGAGCTCCAACAAGAATCTTGATGAAGAGTTCGAGGATGAATTAAAACATGATGAACCACCATGAAGAACTCCGGTAATGAAAGCATGAGAAGTGAAAGATGAAAAGAATAAGATTCAAGGCCTGTGATGAATTAGATGGAGCTTTGAAATGATATGATTGAAATAACTTGGAACTCTGGAAAACAAGATGAACACTTAGGACCGAGAATATGATATGATGAACAAGCTCCAGATAAAAGAATTAAATCACCTTGACGGAATAAGAATAAGAATTATGTCATGCATCTCCTTCACCAATTTAAATTGATGACAACCAAAGGATTTGGCATACTACTTATTCTCGTTGGAAAGGATTAAAGAGAGATCTCACACAAGCTTGGGTAAATCTTCAACGAACCACCGGTAGGATTATGAAAAGAACAAATGAATTAAAACGAAAACAATGGAAGAGTAAACTTGAAAGAACCACCGTAAGAATATGGAGACGAACGAAGAGACATCAATGAAGAATATTTGGAGGACGAAGTTGAAAACTGAGAACGAAGAAAATATTCTGAAAAGATGGCCTTCGGAGGATCACAATGGAAAGGATTCATGAAATGCTTCGGATGGGTATAAAAGAATTCCTCACAATCGGAACAATAATGAGGATGGCATGAAGCTAAAACCACGAATCTTCACGAGAACGGGCCAAGATTTAAGAGAAACACTTCTCCGGGTCTTCAAATGTTGAGAGTGAAGACGAGAAATGCCATAAGAATTGATGAGCACTCCGGATTGAAGAATTAAAAGGTTTTACCAATGAAGAAAGAATTTGAAAGCGATCTTGGAGAAAGCATGTGACTGATGGGATTCATTCTTACGTCACACTTTGAAAAGAATTTCGAAATAACTCCGGAAAATAGAAGAGTCAGGTAAGATCCTGGAAAAAGACCTGTGGGTTAGGGCCCACTCAAAAGAAATCACCGTTGAAAAAGATTGCTTAAGAGATATTGCACCGGTTGAATTAAATGGCTTGAATAAGATAACAATCCTCAAAAATAATTTGAACGGATAAGAATGGAATTATGAATTTTTAGCACTCCGGATATGAATAGCAAGATGAGAATGGTTAATTGGTGCACCGGAATAAGAAAGCATTGTGAAATGAGAAAAAAGGATAAGATCAACACCGAAATCTTGAATTACATCCACCGGCAGAATTTAAGAACAAAAGAATGATGAACTTGAAGCTCTTGAGCAACTTTACGATAAATCACCGGATAAGAACATTGAAGGAAAAGAATGAAGAATATCACATGAATAAAATGGATACTCCATTAAGAATTATGGCTCCAAAAATAAGAAGGGTGGGAGGGTGGGGAAAAACAAAGACAACTTGAGACGAACAAAATGGACACCGGTTGAAAAAGAATTTAATATGACCATCTTGATGATTAAGAAGGACTAGCAATCCCATAGAAATATGAGAACACCGATTAAGAAAGGTATGGAATCAACATTTGACATCGAAGCAACTCGAATACTAGAATCAAAACAAAAACAAAGGATAGATATTTCGCAGCATCATCTTCACAATATCATCCGAACAGAGAATTGAACGAATGAATTCCGTAGGTACATCAACTAGTCGAGAAGCCACTTGGAAGAACAAAAGATAAATAAAAAGGAACAAAGATCAGATAGAACAAATACAAGATATAAGCTTCGTTTGACATCTTCGTGCTGAAAGCTCATGGAACATGTTACAAAAGGGTTTTGCAATCCCCGGATCAGCATAGCCAAGGACCCTTTAAGATGCAACTCCCGATCAGAACAAGTCCATAAAACCACTTCACTCAATGTAGAACCCCGAACTTCATATCATGCATTCGTTGGAAGAATGCCTAGAACTACTTGATGAACCCACCTATAGATTTCCGAAAGTTCCCAGTTATGCAATCAGGTGTTGGGGATACACGGGAAGCACCGCGCAATCAACTCTAAACCTACATCCAGGTGTATCCATCCTTCAACACATAACCAGTCTTTCTCGGAAACTGTTTACCTCGGACCTTCGAAACGCATCCACTATACAAGCTATGGCAATACTCTCGAACTACCTCCCCAGTACTGGGTGATGTCGGGGTTATCTTGCCACTAACCGCATAGGAGAGTTTTCGATGTCGGCCGTCTTAAGTATTCTAGTACTGCCGCGATGGATTTGTGACGACAACACCTCGGAGCTCAACTCCCCGGGACACTGCCACAACCCCTAATGACAGGAGGCATCGAGAACAATGTTCTCGTCACAAAGACATCGAAACAATCCAAACAATACTCGCGAGATCCTAAAAAAAATTTGGTGCGATTTTTGAAAGTAGATGAGACAAGAGTAGTCGTCAGGAGTCCTCACCAGAGAGAAAGGGGATGAGAAGCAAAGAAATCTTACTCTCCGATATAATATATAGGACTCAAAATATTTTCAAGTGTGTGCCTAGACTCAACCGTCAATGATTCGATCAATCAGTGGGGGCTTCTAGGTCGGAGAAGGCTCTGAATACCAACTTGTAATGCCCAGGATGGGACTATATCTCCTACGTGTCGAGGCACGACTTAAAGATATAAGCCCATCCTAGAATGATCTCAAGTTTGGTATCTTTGCACGACTCATGTAAAAGAGGGATTAAATTGCAAAAGGAGATAGTTGGCTTACACTCGCCAGTTCACACAATACATTACATAAACAATCATCATTCAAAACATCACAACCCGACTACGGGTGAAGATCCAAAAGAAAGATACCAAAACAACATAAAGCCACAGGTCAGGATCGAATCCTAGTAGAAACCACTACTGATCGTCGAAACGTCACAAGCATACGGCCAAACTCTTCAACGAACTCCAAGTGAAGAACTGACCCAACTCCTGCATCAAACTCGGCTGAACCTGCATCTGGTGTGGTGAAGTAACTGTGAGCCACAGAGACTCAGCAATCCCGTTCCCGGGTAACAAGACTATTTAAGCCTTGGGAGAGGATAAGGCTGAAGAAAAGAGTAGTGTCTGCAGCAGCAACTAGCAACTAGCTTACATGATAGAGAGCGAGAAGAGAAAGCCTCGGTCGAGAGATGATCACGAAGTGATCCTAACTAAAGCCGGTCAAACATAACCCCACCGTGTTCATCTCCCGAAACCCCTTCCGAAAAATGACAGTCACGGTACTCACGCTGGTAGTGTATTGGATCATTGTGTCAAGTTATCTACAACCGGATATTAACAAGCTCCCATCTGCCACATAACCGCGGGCACGGCTTTCGAAAGTTCAAACCCTGCAGGGGTGTTCCAACTTGACCCATTACAAGCCCACGATCCGCGGAGTCGCAACTCCAAGGTGGGAAGACCCGAGTATTCTCGGAGTCCCGTGCTCAAGTTAAACCGAACTAAGGTAAGGCTAATCCAGCAAATCCTCCCGGCGTGTCGACACCCTGATAGTAGCCGCGCGTATCTAAGTCTCAGGACACGACCGGATGGGCGATTCTACAGGTTTATATCAATCCTCGAGTTTCCTCGCGGTGACCCCGCAGAACCCCCGTTTGGGACCAACACCATCAGCACTGGCCCCCCCTGCTATGTAGAATTAAGAATCCTCGGGGACGCGACCCCCTATGCAATTTTTAATTAATTAATTAAGTTGTTATTATGAGGCAAATAGTACCAAATGTCGGGACTTGCTGGAAAAGACTTAGCACTTAGCGGTTTATCAAGGGGGTCCCATACACCCCAACCGTGTTAGGAATGCATAATCAAGGAACATAACACCGGTTTATACGGTTCCTAACGGCATGAGTGGAACAAAACACCAAGCAAAAGGCTTAGCCTTCCACCCTTGCCAATATATAGATTTTAAGCATTTATATAGTGTGATATAACCCAACAACTTCAACATGAAGCAAGCATCTTCGATCTTCACCTGCAACTAACAATGCTATAAGAGGGGCTGAGCGAAGCGTACTTAGCCAAGCAACGGTTTGCATAGGTAGGGTGGTTAAACAGGTTCATGGTTACAAGTAGGAGGCTGACAAGAAAGACATGGGCATCGAGGCAAAACTATAGAGCGGAACTACTAGCAATAGGCAAAGATAGTAATGGTATCCGGGTTCGGTCATCTTGCCTGGAATTCCACAAGGGAGAAGAACGGATCCATGAAGTAGACGGAGCAACACAGACGAGAGAATCCTCACAACTCCGGAACGAAACCGAAGCTAACAAGAGAAGCAACCGGAAAGAAAACAAACAACGCGGTAAACACACATATCATAAACATGGCATACGATGCACAAGCAAGCATGATGCATGTCCGGTTTAAATAAGCATGGCATGTCAAAGTGCACAAACAAGTACTACAAGTTAAGTGGAGCTCATTATGCAACGAGTTGCATATTGACGAAACACCACATTTAATTATTTAGTTGACTCTCATTATTTACAAGACAAGATTAAATGTTGGTTAACATGGCAAGAGGTGAAGCAAGGTAAAACTACACTATTAAGACATTTAAATGAGGCCGGAAGAACAACAATAATTCCGGAAAATCCTCATGAGCATGTTTAGTAGATATAAGCAAACAACAATTCACACATTTATAATGTTGTTAATATGATGCGGATGACATGATTAAGTTTATGCAATTATTAAAAGGTTGACTTAAAAGAGATATGAAGTATTGTCACCGTGGTGGAATGAAAGGGTGCCACGGCAACGATCCGAAAATGATGCAACGCAACATTTCGGTTTCGGTAACTCGTTGAGAGTCCGGAGCAAAAGGAAGATGGCGTGAGCGAGTCGAACAAGATGAAAGATGGGGCGATCCCGTTACCGGGTTCCCACGAGTCGGTGACGAGGCAACCGAGGAACATGACAAAAGAGACGAAACGGACACGGAGCACACACGGGAGACATTTCATACAACACAACAAGCATCACACGGGTCATCCACAGGGTCGTCTCGTTATACCTTTGAAGCGTGCGTTTTGGGGCGGTTCGAGACGTCGAGGGACGTAGTGGTACACGGGTCGTAGAGGAAGAAGTCGTTTACGTTCGGAGAGGAAGTAGTCGTTCACGTTTCCGAAGAGGAAGTAGTTGTTCACGTTTCCGAAGAGGTACTTGACGGGTCGTCGAGCGACGGTAGTTGTACTCGTTCCGTAGAGGGAAGTAGTGGTACACGGGGCGACGGTAGACGTTCGGGCGTCGAGTTCGTAGTTGTACATGCATCGGAGGGGTACTTGTCGCGTAGTCGAACTTGACGGATCCGAGCTCTTCGAGGGTCGTCGTGGTACTTGGCGCTTTCGGCGACGGTAGTAAAAGTAGTGGTACATGTTCGTTTTTCCGTAGATGTT
The DNA here is from genome assembly GCA_902687465.1 of Secale cereale. Taxonomy (NCBI): domain Eukaryota; kingdom Viridiplantae; phylum Streptophyta; class Magnoliopsida; order Poales; family Poaceae; genus Secale; species Secale cereale. The sequence goes on along the minus strand of LR738711.1, from coordinate 585,666,552 downwards.
CGGGTCGTTGCGGTCTTTGGCGTGTAGGCGTACACGGTTCTCTGTCAAGGTCAACAACACAAGCAACACAAAACAAAAACAAAACGACAGCACGGTCTTGCGTGAAGGGGGCCACGAGGCCATGGCAGGGATGCAACAGGAAGACGAACGGGGCAGCGCAGAGAGCTGCTCTGCTGCGGCCTCGACGAGCTGGAAAAGAACGGGGCCGCCGGCTCCGTGCGCTGGATGGACGAGGCAGGGGCCAGGGAGGCGCGGCGCTCGTGGACTGGAGGCGCAGACGAGGGACGGCGTGGGCCGGCCGTCTCTCTGGCTGGAGAGGAGGGGCGACGAGGGTGCGGTCGAATCTGGAGAGGAGGCGCTCGGGCCGCTGCTGGCTGGCCGGACGACCGGCGGAAGGGAGATGGAGAGGCGCCTGGTGACGAGGCGAGGAGGGATCGGACAAAGGGGAGGCCGCGGGGCTTCGGGCGACTTGGAGAGCTCGGGGCGCTGCTGATGCCTTGTTGTCGTGGGAACGAGGGGGCGACGAGGGAAGGGGAGAGGGAATCGGGCTGCGGGGTCGCGAGGGAGAGATCGGGCAGAGGAGCGATGGGGCTCGGGGAGCGTGGGATGCGGGATGAGCGAAGGGAGAGATGAGGGTCGAGCGCTGGGAGATGGGGGTGCGGCGCAAGGGGGGACGAGCGAGGGGAGAGGGTGAGGACGCCAGAGAGTTAGGGTTAGAAGCGCTGCGGGAGGCCAGTGGGCCTTGGGCCTAGGAGCTGGGCCAATGGGCCGGCTGGAGGGGCTGAGGCCCAGAGGGAGGAGGAGAAGACGGGCCAGGAGGCCTGGCTGGAGGAGTTTCTTCCTTTTTAAATTGCTGCTGTTTTTCCAAACAAGACAGAAAACCGCAAAGGAGAAATAAAGGAAGGAGGTGTTAGAAAAAGAGTTAGGGCATGGGTTAAATTTTCTCGGGCTCATAAAAATAAGCATGATCCAAGAAAATTATAAGTGGCATGAAAGAAGGATGTAAATTCAAACACATTTGAATTTTAATTCAAATGGGTTTGAACTGAGACTTGATTATAGAAGTGTCCAAAAATGTTCGAATTTTCGGAGGAACCTCGAAACAACGGAAAAGAATTATTGGCAAGATTTTTGGAGGTGAAACTTGAATTAAAGAAGCATGGGGAATATTGCAAGTGTGTTATGGTGATCTCCAACAAATGGAATAATTATGATATAGCTCCCTAATAATATTGAGAGGCTTTATATGTTTTAAAGAGAAGACACCTTCCCTCGATTTAAATGGACCGAAGGTCCACACGATTTATTTAAGTTGAGATGCAAAAAATAACTATGACATGATGGCATGATGACATGATGCAATGCAAAAATAAAAACACAAGCACAAAAGAACACACGGGCAACCCGGAACATCTGGAATCTTCGGGAATCTTCTGGGACGTCGGTCTTCGGGCGTCACATCTAACCAACACAAGAATACAAACACCGGAACAAAAGCAATCACCATGCAACGCTCAAATACATGATGCAAGCAAGATGCATATGAGCATGGACATGATATGATGCATCACAAGGGAACATGATGAGTGCAACATGTGACATGGCATAATGCAAGAAACACAAATCATTAAGGTGATCACAACATGCAAAAGAATGCAAGAACAACATAGCCACACATGTAGTTATTTCCTTTGAACTAACTAAGCACCCAACATGTTTTATATGTTCTTTAGCATGGCAAGTAGTGCATCACAAGACCAACAACAACATGCAAGCATTTTAAATGGGCCGAAAGGAACAAACAACAATTCCGAAAAATCCCATGTGCATATATCAAATATAGAACTAATATGTTATAACCACATCTTAGAGTTGTTAAACATGCAAAGTAACAACACCATGTTATTCTACACATTTTCCCACCCCATTTACATATGAAGTTTGTCAAATTTGGAGCTACGGTTATTTAGTTATGAAATAAACCAATTTTAACATGTTATTTTAACAAAACAAAGCGAACAACATTTTAGATATTTTTAACATGGCAGAAAGTTACCTAACAAATTTCATATATAGTTTATTTGAAGAGGATGCATGGTTATGAAGTTATTAGCAAAAACAAAAACAAATGCAAAACTGAAAAGAAAATGCATGACCTGGAAAACAAAAGAGACATGGGCCTGGCTAGCCACTGTCAATGACAAGCGGACCAAGGGGTGCTGAAGTGGCAAGGCTGGTGTGGAGAGGGGTATAAGGTGCATGGAGCATGACAAGTGGGGCCTGCTGTCAGTGGGTCAGAAAAACCCAAAAATTGGGCAATTTACAACTGGCCCTGGGGGGATTCGAACCCTGGTCTGCGGGGTAAGGGAGAGAACAGCACACCACTAGGGTAGGTTGAGTTTGCTGACAGATGAGAGGCAAGAAACTAGATGAACTGATGTGTGCTTGAAGAAATAACTGAAACGAAGTAAAAAAGAAAAGAGGGCATTGGGGACTCAAACCCAGAACCTCTCGGGTTGAGACCTGCTGCGCAACCCACTAGGCTAGGTGAGTGCTAATGATGCATACAGAGATCGAGCCTGTTTAGTACACGCCTGAGGCGTGGGCTGCACTGATCTACACATACAGAGAAGAAAAAAATGGCGACGCCGGCAAGCGAGGTTTTCGTGTCCGGCGACTTGATGTGCCAGCGGGGGTTGCGGACTTGGAGGGTGGTGCGGTGCCTGTGTGTACAACAGGTGCGAGAGTGCGAGTGCGCGTGTGCGGCATGCATGCATGTGCGGGTAAAAGCTCGCGACCATGGCGGCGAAGTGCAGCCAGGTAGGAAGCAATGACCCAAGACGCGAAGCGAAGGGGGGTGCGTGTGAGCCGTGGGTCAGATGCGCAGCGAGGCGTGGCGCGACACATCGTGTGCGGGAGGATCCAGAGCAGGGGCGACGCACGTCGTCTACTGCCACTTTAACACAAAATTCAGAGATCGTCGGAGCACCGAGAGCAAGGAAAACGCGTAGCCGTAGTGTTTCCTATGTGTAACGATCCACGACAAGAAAGGAGCAAGGAGGAGTTTGGTATACCTCCTTACCCTAGGACACGAAGAGGTCGACCGAGACGTGCCGGAGGCGATCGGAGCGAGCTCTGAACTTGGCGTAACTGTTGTCCACGAAGTAGAGGAGGAAGACAACATCGTGGAGCTCGAACCCGAGGCCGTGGCGCCACGTGCGTCGTGGTAGGAGACATAGGGGGACTTGGCGGTCTTGTCCACGTTGCCGAGGTGGTTAGAGGCGCGGCGAGGGGCTATCCCGAGCTCGAGCTGAAGCTCGCTCAGGTCATGGAGAGCAGGGCGACGGCGTGTGTGTGGAGGCTTACCTAGGTGGCGGCGAGGGAAGGAGAGGAGGGGAATCGGTCGAGGAAGAACCCTAGGGCACCGGGGACATGTTTATAGGGCATGGGGAGGCACTCCGACCGTCAAATCATCGAGCATGCCGACTTGGCTCCTCTGGATGGTCTGCCGTACAGGAGGTCGACGACGACTGTCGCTCGCAGGCTAGCGGGCTGTGGGAGGCTAGAGCTGGGCCGCTGGAAGTTGTTTCTTCTGCGGCTCCTATGTGGGATGCGGGCTGCGGGAGGACATGTAAGCCCCTTTTCCATTTCTTTTCAGTTCTGTTTATTTAAATAAACAGATGCAATAAAAGAAAAAGGCTAGGGGGCTAGGTGTAACGCCCCGGACACACCCGCCGGTGGTCGTTACTCCTGGCGGGATCTAGACTGGCTTCACATATCAATACTAGTCTTTTCTGCGCACTTTGTCCTCACTCGTGCGCACCCGGGAGCAACTTCCCGGTCGGTCACCCATCCTGAAACTACTCCAAGCTGAGCACGCTTAACTTTGGAGTTCTATCCGAATGGGCTCCCGGAAAAGAAGGAATTCCTTATTGATATGAGTAGTCTATCATCCCTAATAAGCCAGGCCATCACATACACCCTCACTCAGAGGAACCGACGTCCTCGTCGGGCCACATGAACGTTCCCTCTTGGCACAACCGTCTGTGCTTCCAGGACAGCACATGTGCCATGCCGTGTGCCGCGACGGGTCACAAACATCATGCACAACATGACTGCAAACTGTCCGCAAACATCCGTGTAACCGCGAGGGTCGGCTCTGATACCAACTTGTAACGCCCCGGACACACCCGCCGGTGGTCGTTACTCCTGGCGGGATCTAGACTGGCCTCACATATCAATACTAGTCTTTTCTGCGCACTTTGTCCTCACTCGTGCGCACCCGGGAGCAACTTCCCGGTCGGTCACCCATCCTGAAACTACTCCAAGCTGAGCACGCTTAACTTTGGACTTCTATCCGAATGGGCTCCCGGAAAAGAAGGAATTCCTTATTGATATGAGTAGTCTATCATCCCTAATAAGCCAGGCCATCACACTAGGAGAGGAGTTGGACAGATATAAAAATATCCTCAAGCTCCTGGAATTTGCCCTATTTTAAAAAATTGAGTTGGACATTTTTAGAGGTAGAAAAATATAACAAGTTTGAATTGGCTTCAAACTTGAGGTATTTTTGAACCTAACCAAATCAACTTCAAATAGAGTGAAAATTGGCATAGTGGTTTATGACAATATACAAGATTTATGAGGCAAAGATGGACATTACTTGAAGCTAGCAAGATGACTTGTCACAAGAACTAGGAAAGAGATAGTTTTAAGGAAAGAAAAAGGATAGGGTGCATGGCTCCCAAATGATACATGAAACAAGACAACATGCATGCTACCTCTCTAAGCATATGAACATTATGATATGAACACCACACAATGCCTCATGATATGGACATGATAGGATGCAAAATGCAATATGCACCAAAGCAACATGATATAACAAGTAATAATGCTCCAACCAAAACAAAAGAAGCAAAAAGGAAGGACCCACAAGGAATTGGATGAGGACAAGTTGAATATATTTCCAAAAAGGGCAAGTGTTACATTTGGGGTGTTACAGGTGGTGGCTAGGCTGTATTTATAGTGGCTTGGGTCCTCTTCCTCTGAAAACAAAGGCGGGAAGGGATCCCACTACGACCAATTTGTAAGGGGACAAGATGTACATCTTATCCTGACGAAAGGTGGTCTTCGCCTACAAAGCTTCTGAGCGTGACGCCGTGGTGAGCTCGGCGATGACATCCGACCAGCCATCCTGGCGGTCTTGGTATTATTGCACGAGAATGGAAACCTTTGGCTAACTCGTCGGGACTCCGCGACTGTGCTTGCCTTCTTAGCACCAAAGGGGAAACCTGTCACTCTGCGCCCGCTGGCACCCGCCTGGCCTTGGTCGTCATGGCTTGCATCACTTGATCCACATGAGATGGGTGCTTGCATAGGAAACTCTGCTCCTCGGGAGGCTGCCTGAGGAAGCCGCTCCCTTCAGAGGTCTTGGCGTCGTCCGTCTCATGAGGGTCTTATCTTGTCGTTGCTAAAGATGGGCCGTTCCAGGCCGTTGGTGGAGCCACGCGGTGGGCCGTAGGCAGGAAAGTCTGGGTACCCTGGTTCCCAGAACGCCGACAGTAGCCCCCGAGCCCAAGGCGCTTGGACTTGGCTTCGAGGCGAAGCCAAAAGGTGAGGGAGAAGTGCCGCGGGCCCCAATTTCCTACGGACCGAGTTGACGCGTGGCGCTTGATGGGATGTGAGCGTCTCCACTGCCCCACGTAGCCTCAGCAACCGTTCGACTTGACAATTGCCTGCTGCATGCAGTAAAACCATCATTACTTGGAATCAAGGCAGGCCGGCGGTTGGCCTTCCTCTGGATATAAATAGGGGGGCGGAGCCACCTGCTTGTCTCCATCTTCTCGCTGTTTGCTCCTCCTTCTTCTTCCTCATTCGACCGTCTTATCGTAGTATCCATGGCGCCGACGAGGGGGTTCTCAGCCACAGAGAAGGGAAAGGCCCCTCGGGTGGGACCCGAACTGCTCCCTCCAAAGAAGAGGCTCGAGAGCCCTCGCGAGGTCGCCACAGAGCCCGTGGCGCCGCGGCCTTGGCTCGAATGGCCTCCGTAGGGTTACCCAATCCCTGTGTACGCCTGCGCACAGAGCCACGTGCACAGGAGCAGCGGCCAGCGTCGCGAGGAGCGGGGCCATGGCGGAGGACACGCGGAGGCGGTACGTGAAGGAAATATGCCCTAGAGGCAATAATAAAGTTGTTATTTATATTTCCTTATATATCATGAGAAATGTCCTTTATTCATGCTAGAATTGTATTAACCGGAAACTTGATACATGTGTGAATACATAGACAAAACAGAGTGTCTCTAGTATGCCTCTACTAGACTAGCTCGTTAGTCAAAGATGGTTGTGTTTCCTAACAATAGACATGTGTTGTCATTTGATCAACGGGATCACATCATTAGGAGAATGATGTGATGGACAGGACCCATCCGTTAGCTTAGCACTATGATCATTTAGTTTCATTGCTATTGCTTTCTTCATGACTTATACATGTTCCTCTGACTATGAGATTATGCAACTCCAGAATACCAGAGTAACACCTTGTGTGCTATCAAACGTGACAACCTAAATGGGTGATTATAAAGATGCTCTACATATGTTTCCGAAGGTGTTTGTGGTGTTGGCATAGATTGAGAATAGGATTTGTCACTCTGAGTGTCTGAGAGGTATCTCTGGTCCCTCTCGGTAATACTCATCATAATAAGCCTTGCAAGCAAATGACTAATGAGTTAGTCACGAGATGATGTATTATAGAACGAGTAAAGAGACTTTCCGGTAACGATATTGAACTAGGTATGATGATACCGACGATCGAATCTCGGACAAATAACATACCGATGACAAAGGGAACAATGTATGTTGTTATGCGGTTTGACTGATAAAGATCTTCGTAGAATATGTAGGAGCCAATATGAGCATCCAGGTTCCGCTATTGGTTATTCACCGGATATGTGTCTCGGTCATTTCTACATAGTTCTCGAACCCGTAGGGTCCGCACGCTTAACGTTCGATGACGATTAGTATTATGAGTTATGTGATTTTGATGACCGAAGATTGTTCGGAGTCCCGGATGAGATCACAGACGTGTCAGGGAGTCTCGAAATGGTCGATACACACACCCCCTAGCCCAAACCGAATTGTACTAGGGTTGGGGGCGGCCCCCCCTTTCCTTCTCTCCTCCTCTTCTTTCCCCCTTCTCCATGTAGGAATAGGAAGGGGGGGGGGCGAATCGTACTTGGAGTAGGACTCCCCCCCTTTGGCGCGCCCCCTCTTGGTTGGCCTCCTCCTCCCTCCCTCCTTTATATATGTGGGAGGGGGGCACCCCAAAGACATACAAGCCAATCTTTTAGCCGTGTGCGGTTCCCCCCTCCACGGTTACACACCTCAGTCATATCGTTGCAGTGCCTAGGTGAAACCTTGCGCTGATAACTTCATCATCACCGTCACCATGTCGTCTTGCTGATGAATCTCTCCCTCGTCCTCAACTGGATCAAGAGCTCGAGGGACGTCATCGTGCTGAACATGTGCTGAACACGGAGGTGCCGTACGTTCGGTACTTGGATCGGCTGGATCGTGAAGATGTTCGACTACATCAACCACGTTACTAAAAGCTTCCGCTTTCGGTCTATGAGGGTACGTGGACACACTCTCCTGCTCATTGATATGCTTCTCCTAGATAGATCTTGCGTGATCGTAGGAATTTTTTGAAAAATGTGATGCGGGTTTTTCTTTCCTTTTTATTCCTGCACCAAACCATGACGAGCCCCGTGGGGTTATGTAAAAAATGTGATGCTTTTGGTTTAGTCTCCTTATTCCCGATCCGGTGTTGCGATCGCGTCCCCCGCCTCGTCATGATTCCCTCTTTTTTTCTTGCGGCAGCTTAGTGCTCTAAGTTACTTTTGGTCCGTTCTTTGCATACTTCAAGATGATATCCCTCCCGAAGACATTGCACATCTTCGACCCTTCACCGTGGCCAAGGAAGCATGGGAGCATGTTGGTTCCATGTACAAGGGAAGCGCAAGCATTCAACGCTCAAACTATGAAGTTGTGCAAGATGAAGCCGATGAGTTTGCTATGATCGAAGATAAAGATTCCCGTGAACTTTATCGGAGATTAACCACTCTTGCGGTTTCACTTCGAGATCATGGGAGCAAGGACACGGATGACAATTGGATCAAGTGCATGTTTCTCAAGGCCATGATTCCTTATCACAAGGCCATGTCCTCCGTCATTCGTCAAAGACCGGACTTCCACACTTTGTCATCCAGTGAAGTGTTGGATGAGTTCGTTGCCATGAGGATCTTGGACAAGACCGCCGATAATGCGGTATTAAGAGCTCAACGATCAAAGAAGCCTAACCTTGCCTTGAAGGCCAAGGCTTGTGTGGAAGAAGAGGAGGAAGAGGATGACGATGATTGTTGCCTCGAGGACACCAAATATGCCTATCATGAGCACATGGCTCTTGCATCACGGCAATTTTGGGGCAACAAGAAGAACTCAAGGCCCAACTTCAACAAGAACAACTCAAGTGGCAACAAGGGCAAGCAACGAGTGAGGACACGCTACAACTATGGGAATGTGAGCCACTTTGTTGTAGATTGCCCATATGAGAAAAGAGAAGACAATGGAGGCAAGATTATCCGAAAGGACAAGGCCAAGTCTTATCCCAACAAGAACAACCTCAACAAGAAGACCCCTCCCAAAGGGTTGGTAGATCAAGAAGAATATGTTGAGGATGATGATGATGAAGATGATGAGATGGTCACTATGGCCACAATTGCTATTGCTACTACTCCACGTTCATCTCTCTTTGACTCACCAAATGAGAACATCACCGCCAAGTGCCTCATGGCTAAGGCCACCAACAAGGTAACTCCCAACATCAACACTACCATCACCTCTAATCCTTCATTGACGGATTGTATTGCTGAGAGTGAGGGGGCAGAGGAGGAAGAAAATGAATTTGAGTTGTTTATGAGTAAACTCAAGGGAAAACCCAAGAAGCACGTTGTTGCTCTCTTGCAACAACTCGGTGAGGCCAATGACATGATCGAGGCTCACGAGGAGACCATTTTTAAAATGGAGGGTCATAGTCGAGACTATACCGATGAGATATCGGATCTCTATAATGCTATTGAGGAAGAGCATGGTCTTCGTTTGGCTCTTGAGGAGTCACACAACGATGATCATGCTAAATTAAGGAAAGATCTTGATCATGCGTTAGTTGTCTCTCGTGTGCTCAATTCCGAGAAGGCAAAGCTTGTGGTTGACCATGCTAGACTCAAGGAGGAGTTTGTTACGCTTGACAAGGCTCACAAAGTCTTGAAAGGTGTACATACTTCCCTCAAGGAGTCTCATGATCAACTTCAAGTTTCGCTAACCAAGGAGAAAGCTATCTTTCCTCGCATGGTGTTGATTGATAATGCAAATGTTACTAACCCATGTTGCGAGCATGTGCATCTTGTTGAAGAGAATGCCAAGTTGAAGAAGCAACTTGAGAAAGGCCTTGTGTCATGTATACAAGGTGAGAATAACCTCAACGATCTTTTGAGCAATCAAAAGGAAGTTGTGGCAAAGGAAAGAATTGGGTTTGCTCCCAAGCCCAAGAAGATGAAGAACAACAAGACCAAGCAACCACCTCCTCTCAAACAAACCTTTGTGAAAGAGGGAGAGAGTGCTTCTAAGAAGAAGAACAATGTGAAGAGTGGCGGATTCTAGAAAAACCCCGCCATGCCATCAAACAGAGCTGGCGACTTTAATCCTTCATATGTTCTATGCCGTGCTAGTGATGGATATGTTTTTGCTAAATTTGTTGGTTCTTCCTATGAGTACATTGAATGGTCTATTTGGGTTACTAAGACCCTTGTTACTAACCTCAAAGGACCCATTACCAAATGGGTACCTAAATCCAAGCATTGATCTTGTGTAGGAGTTTGCTTCCGATGGGGGATCATGGTTGCTCGATAGTGGAGCCACAAATCATATGACCGGAAGCAAAGACTTGGTGGTGGACGTGCATCAAAGTTCATCTATGGCCACCAATGTGGAATGGGGTGATGCTTCATCTTCTAAGGTATTGGGGCTTGGCAAGGTTGTTGTTTATCATGATCTCATGATCGAGAAAGTCATGCTTGTTGAGTCCCTTGCATACAACTTACTTTCTTTTCATCAACTTGCACTCATGGGCTTTGCCACATTCTTCGATATTGATACCGTGGCCTCTTGTGGAGCAAGACTCTTAAAGTAGCCTATGTTGGACATGTCGAGAACGGTCTCTATGTGGTTAACTTCTCGGAGCAACCCACTAAGACCGCGACATATCTAATTGCTAAAGTTGATGTGGGATGGCTTTGGCATCGCCGGTTATCCCATGTCAATATGAGATCTTTGCAAAGTCTTCTCAATGGGGACCATGACCGTGGACTAACAAATGTTAGCTTTGCCAAAGATCGTACTTGCAGTGCTTGTATTGAAGGAAAGTTACATGAGACGACTCACCCTCCCACAACTATCATCTACTCAAAAAGACCGTTAGAGCTCCTTCACATGGATCTCTTTGGGCCTCCATCCTTTGATAGTCTTGGGGGAAGAAAGTATTGCTTGGTGATTGTAGATGATTACTCAAGATACACATGGGTATATTTCTTCAAGAAGAAGAGTGAGACCCAAAAAACCGTCATCAACTTTGCAAATGAAGCTCAACGTCAACATGAGGCAAAGATCTTGATGATCCGAAGTGACAACGGCACCGAGTTCAAGAACTACACCTTGGATGAGTTTCTTAGTGATGAGGGGATCAAACATCAGTATGCCGCACCTTATACCCCTCAACAAAATGGTGTAGCGGAGAGAAAGAACCGGACATTGATGGACGCGGCAAGGACCATGATGGCAGAATTCAAGTCTCCATAAAAATTTTGGGCCGAAGCCATCAACACCGCTTGTCATGCATCCAATCGGCTCTATCTCCGCAAAGGCTTGAACAAGACTCCATATGAGATTCTTACCAGTAACAAGCCCAATCTCAAGTACTTCCGGGTGTTCGGGTGTAAGTGTTTCATCCTCAAGAAAGGTGCTTGTTTGTCTAAATTTGAGTCTAGAGCTCATGAGGGCATATTTGTTGGTTATGCTACAAACTCTCATGCTTACCGTGTCCTCAACAAGTCCAATGGACTCATTGAGGAGACGTGTAACGTAGAGTTTGATGAGAATAACGGCTCCCAAGTGGAGCACAGTGGTACTTGGGATGTAGGTGATGAAATTCCTCCTCAAGCCATAAGAAGAATGGGTGTTGGCTATATCCTACCCATTGAGGAACCCCTTGTGGACGAAGGAGAAGGACAATGTTCCACACAAGTGGAACCATCATCTACCCAAGACCCACACGCTTCCGAAGAACAAAGTGAAGGCCTTCAACCGGACGAACAAGGCCAAGTGGAAGATCAATCACAAGATGGTGGTGAGCCACCAAATGATGCACAAGGCCAAGTTCTCTCCTCTAAGCAAGATCAAGATCAAGAGGAAGCTCAAGATCAAGATCAAGCTCTTGACGACATTCAAGACAATCAACTCGAAGCTCCTCAATTATCACTTGAAGAGCAGTTGGAGCATCATGCTGCTAAAGTTGCTTCCAAGCTCGCCTCTAGAGAGCATCACATGGAGAATATTCTCGGAAGCATCACAAAGGGGGTAAGCACTCGTAGACAATTAGCAAACTATTGTGCTCATCAAGCTTTTGTCTCTTGTGTTCAACCTCAAAAGGTCCATGAGGCGCTCGAAGACCCCGATTGGCTCAATGCCATGCATGAAGAGCCCCATAACTTCGAGCGCAACAAAGTGTGGCGTCTAGTGCCAATGCCAAAGGAGAACCATAATGTCATCGGGACCAAGTGGATCTTTAAGAACAAGCAAGATGCTCACGGCATTGTCATTCGCAACAAGGCTCGCTTGTTGGCTCAAGGCTACTCCCAAGTCGAGGGTATCGACTACGGTGAAACCTTTGCCCCCGTTGCTCGCCTTGAATCTATTCGTTTGTTGCTTGCCAATGCTTATCATCATAACTTTAAACTACAACAAATGGATGTGAAAAGTGCATTTCCTAAGGCTCCTATTAATGAGTTAGTATATGTCAAACAACCCCCGGGGTTTGAGGATCCTAAGTTCCCCAATCATGTGTATCAACTCGATAAGGCGCTCTATGACCTTAAACAAGCCCCACTTGCGTGGTATGAGTATCTTACCGAGTTGTTGCAAGATCGTGGGTTTGAAATTGGGAAAATCGACCCCACTCTTTTTACTAAGAAGGTAAAAGGGGAGTTGTTTGTCTGCCAACTATATGTTGATGATATTTGTAAGTGCATCTAGTGCCACCCCTAGTTGGTTTTGGAGTATTGACGACAAACCTGGTTGAGGGACTAATGTGTTTGTGAGAATTGCAGGATAACACAGGTAGTAGTCCCTCATTGATTCGGTTAACCTACCGGAGATGACCCCTAAAAATGTATGAAGACATTGATATCAGTGGTGGTATATGAAGATAATCATATTGAAGACTATGACATGAGAAGACATTGTGTGAAGACTATGGAAAGCGAAGACGTAGATGTTTCGTTGTTTCCTTTTCTTCTTTGTTGAGTCATAGGAACCACCGTACTGTTAAGTGGGGTCCAAGTGAACTAAGTCAGAGTGACTGAAGTGATGCTCAAACAAATCCTATGTCTTCAAGCGAAGACTATGAGAGCAAATCTTATCCAGAGTCGGATGAGTCAGCTTTACTTGTAGCTCAAGTAAAGTTGCCGTGTGTGTTTGAAATCTGACCGTTGGAACACGTGTCAGTTCCTTAGTGACCCAGGGTCACTTCGGACAAATCAGGTCGGGTTGCCCAGTGGCTATAAATAGCCCACCCCTACACCATAAATTGGTGGCTGCTCAGAGTTATTGCACGGCTTTTGTCGTTTGAGAGCAACCCACCTCCGAAGCATTTGAGAAAGAAATCCTTGCGAGGACAAAGCCAAAACACCCAGAGCCAAAGAGTGTTAGGCATCACTGAAGTCTTTCTGTCTGTGTGACCTGAAGACTTATTACACTTGAGGACTGTGTTTCCTCCAGCCGGTTAGGCGTCACGTTCTGAGCATCCAAGAGTCATTGTGGATCGCCGGTGAACGAAGTCTGTGAAGGTTTGGAAGTCTACCTTGAAGACTTACCAGAGTGATTGGGCGAGGACTAGGTGTCCTTAGCTCAAGGGGAACAAGGTGAAGACGTGGTCTTCTGAGTTAAATCTCAGCCTCCCTAACCAGACGTACAGTTGTCACAGCAACTGGAACTGGTCTAGCAAATCACTGTCTTCCCCGAGCTACTGGTTCTATCCTTCCCTTCCTTTTACTTACTGCTATACGTTGTCAAGTCATTGCATGCTTTCCTTATCTGATTGACTTCACTGAGTATCTACTAGTTGTGATTGGCTTTATTCCTTCTTCCATCATGATCCCTACTGCCTAGCTGCTATTAGTCTTCGTGCTTTCACTTTGTTGAATACATGACTATGGCTTATCTAGTGTAGTCCACTTTCCGCTGCATACTAATAGGATTGAGTTTATCGTTTGTCTTCGAAACTACCATGTTTTGAAGCATTTCATAAAATTCGCCTATTCACCCCCCTCTAGTCGATATACTGCACTTCCAATTGGTATCAGAGCAAGGTACTCCCTTGTTCTGTGTGATTCGGTTTAACCACCTGGAGTTTTAGCTATGTGGACTGCAGGGATAATCAAAGTCTCCGCTGCGTGCCCCGTCTTCGATGGCACCAAATATCCCTACTGGAAGAACAAGATGCGCATGCACCCCTTGAAGCCATTGACGTGGACCTCTGGTTTGTCGTCAAGAATGGCGTTCCCAAGACTGGTGAAGGTATCACCCCTGCTGATGTCAAGAGGCTCGTTCAATTGGATTCAACGGCCAAGAACATCATCTGTGGTCATCTGACCAAAGGACAGTATGGTCGTGTAAGTGCTGTGGACATGTCAAAGGAAGTTTGGGACTGGCTCTCAAAGGTCAATGAAGGAGTCTCTACCCAGAGAGATCAAAGGATCAGTGTCCTTCGCAATCTCTTCAATCGCTTCAAGAGACATGACAATGAGAATGTCCAGCACACATTTGATCGTCTCACTAACATCACAAATGAGCTTCAAGCACTTGGCGCCACTGAGATTACCAAGCATGAAATCGTCAAGACCCTCCTGAGATCACTCGACAGCTCATTTGATATCCTTGCCCTGATGATTCAAGAATGCCCTGACTTCAAGACTCTCGACCCGTCTGATATACTTGAGAGGCTCAACACACATGAGTTCCAGCTATCTGAGAAACGTGACATCTATGGTCCCAACTATGGTCGATCTCGCGCCTTAAAGGAAAAAGCTGTTTCTTCATCTGAAGAAGAATCTAACTGCAGTTCTGATGATCCTGAAGACATTGGAAAGGAGCTTGCCATGCTTGTGAAGAAGTTCCAGAAATTCACTAGGAAGAAAGGCTTCAGAAAGTCTTCACGATCTAGCTCAAGAAATGATGAAGCTTCTACTCATGACTACAAGAAGAGAACATGTCATAAGTGCAAGAAACCTGGTCACTACATCTCTGAGTGTCCTCAGTGGGACAATGAGAAGAAGAAGAAGAAGAGCAAGGAATATGATTCTGATGACAAGAAAAAGAAGAAATACTCAAAGTTTTCTTCTAAGTCTTCATCAAAGTATTCATCACACAAGAAGAATTCATCTGGCAAGGCTCGCGCATTTGTTGGCAAGGAGATGGATTCTGAGGAAGAGTCTGATTTGGAAGAGGCGGAGGTGGAGTCAGAGGAGGAGTCTGATTCTAGTGCTGCTAGTCTGGCTTTAGCTACTGCCTACGTGGGCAAGTCCATCTTCAACACTGAAGACAATGGCCCCGTCCCCAACATTGATGATGAGGACAACGACTCTGCTCCCACCGTCTGCTTCATGGCACGAGGTGCCAAGGTAAAATCACGCGATGCTTACTTTCAAACATCTAGTGAAGATGACTCTGATTGTGAATCAAAACCTAGCTACAAAACACTTGCTAAAATTGCCACTGAACAGCAGAAAGCCATGGAACATATTCAAAAACTGTTAGACAAAAGCGATGACCTGTTGGACGCGGAAATGACCTGTTCTGAGTCCTTAATTGAAGACATAAAAAATCTTCATGTTAAGTACAAGGAACTTGAAGGTCTTTATGAATCGCTCTCAAAAACTCATGAAAAGCTTTACCACGATTACATTCAAAGGAAACGAGAACTTGAAGAATTGAAAGCGGCTCATGAAGATCTTCAAAAGGAAAATGAGTCACTCCGCACGCAACTGATCAGCTCCACTCACGAAGAGTTTGAACCACCATGTCTAAAATGCATTGAACGTGATAATGCTACATCTATTACTGGTTGTTCTACTGCTGCCACTATTGCAATATCTTCAACTGCTGATGTGGTAACTAACCCCTCTGCTGAGGATACCACTACTATTGCTGATGAAAATGCTAGGTTGAAGACTTT
The DNA here is from genome assembly GCA_902687465.1 of Secale cereale. Taxonomy (NCBI): domain Eukaryota; kingdom Viridiplantae; phylum Streptophyta; class Magnoliopsida; order Poales; family Poaceae; genus Secale; species Secale cereale. The sequence continues at coordinate 585,650,988 of LR738711.1, read as the reverse complement.
GCTTGAAACAGGGATGTACAAAAGCCTCAAAGGGCATCAGACTCTATGTGATGTCCTCAAAAAGCAGATACTGAACCGAAACCCTAGGAAAGAGGGTGTTGGGTTCGACAGGAAAATGAATGTTGATGGTTCATACTGGAAGCCTGAGCAGTATCCCAAAACCACATGGGCTGCTGCAAAGGAACCTTCAGTGGATCCATCTACCTTATCTAGCTTCACTTGTGCTAATCCTGTTATCATTGATGAATCCTTTGATGCAAACTATAAACTATTTAAGAATCAAAATGGTGAAGTGTTTGCTAGGTATATTGGTACTAACTGCAGGAACGGACCACCTATGAAGAAGATCTGGGTACCCAAAGGTTGTCTTGAGAAGCTTCCAGCAAATATTATCATGACACCTCCTGAGATGAAGACAAACCCCAGACCAAAGGCTTCATATGGTCCTAAGGCTTCATAAAGACAAAGGACTCACCTGAGTCACCCTAAGGCGAATGTTTTGCAGGGAAACCATACTCAGATCCATGAATATGAGCGTGTTTTTTCAAACCGCTATATTCATAAATCAAAGAATTTTTCTGCCTATTCTTATGAGTATTATTCTCCTCCCGCAAGACTATTTGCTAGGGCTCCAAAGCCAAAATTCTCAGATGCCGCTCTTAGAGTCATTGCTTCTAAGCCACCAGTGAAAATGTGAGTGGTTAAGAAGAATTAACTTTCTCTTGCAGGGAAAGGTCTCCAGTCGATAATCAAAGGCTTCTGATGCTATTGCTGGGGACCTAAAACACTTGTAGGGCACAAGATCAAATGCCGAAAATGACTTACTGCTCATATTATTCATAAATCACTTGCTGAACATCTTATCAGTCCTAACTTTCATCTAAGCTTTCATAATCCACTTATGCATCAAATGTTTATGCTTCATAATGGCTTTTGGTGAAGCCTATCCTCCTAACTGCATTGTAGGGAGTGACACCAAAATCTTCAGAATGGATTATGGATAGCGGATGCACAAATCATATGACTGGTGATCGAAAACTTCTCATGGACTCAACCTTACGTCCATCTAACAAGAGTCACATCACATTTGCTGATACTGGTAAAAGCAAAGTGTTGGGTCTAGGTAGAGTTGCAATTTCAAGAGATCAGCACATGGATAAAGTCATGCTTGTTGAATCTCTTGGCTTCAACTTAATGTCTGTCTCAATGCTTTGTGACTTAAACATGATTGTGATCTTTGGTAAATTTCGTTGCCTTGTACTAATGGAATCTGACAAGTCTTTAGTATTTGAAGGATACAGAAAAGGTGATCTGTATATGGTAGATTTCTCAGCTGGACCGCAGATGGCCATATGTCTTCTAGCAAAAGCTTTAGAGTGCTGGCTCTGGCATCTGAGGCTAGGACATGCTGGCATGAGGAACTTGCACACTCTCGCAAAGAAGAAGCATGTCATAGGCATCGAGGAAGTCAAGTTCAGGAAAGATCATCTTTGTGGTGCCTGTGAAGCTGGGAAGATGACTAGAGCCAAGCACCCCTCGAAGACAATCATGACGACATCCAAACCCTTCGAGCTGCTTCACATGGACTTATTTGTCCCTACTCACTACTCCACATTCTCTACCACAGCCTGTCTCTATGGCTTCGTCATTGTTGATGATTATTCAAGATACACATGGGTGCACATAATACTCTACAAGACTGAAGTGCAAGATGTCTTCAAACGCTTCGCCAACCGTGCCATGAACAACTATGGCATCAAGATCAAGCATATCAGAAGTGACAATGGCACTGAATTCAAGAACACTGGCCTCGATCTTTATCTGGATGAAATGGGAATCACTCATGAATTCTCAGCCCCGTATACACCTCAGCAAAATGGGATCGTTGAGCGCAAGAACAGAACTCTAATTGAGATGGCTCGAATGATGCTCGATGAATACAAAACACCAAGAAGGTTCTGGCCCAAAGCTATTGATATTGCATGCCATATCATCAACCGTGTTTATCTTCACAAGCTTTTGAAGAAAACATCCTATGAACTCCTCACTGGAAAGAAGCCTAACGTAAGTTACTTCAGAGTATTTGGAGCTAAGTGCTGGATCAAGGATCCTCATCACAAGTCAAAATTTGCACCCAAAGCACATGAAGGCTTCATGCTCGGATATGGAAAGGATTCACACTCCTACAGAGTCTTCAACATCTTTCTCTATAAAACTGTTGAAACTGTGGATGTGCGATTTGATGACACAAATGGTTCACAAAGAGAGTCCCTACCAAATGTGCTAGATGAGGCTTCACCAAATGAATCCATCAAGATAATGGGAACTGGTGAGATCATGCCTTCTGAAGCACAACCTGATGAGGAACTCATCATCTCTGCTCCAACTCAACCTGACGACAATGCTCAGCCTGAAGACAACACTCCTGACGATGACAATGTACAACAAGAGCAAAATCTTCATCCAACTCATCCTCGTGTTGCAAATGAAGTACAAGTTGAAAAGATAATTGATAGCATAAATGCTCCTGGTCCACTGACTCGCTCAAGAGCAACACAGCTTGCGAATTTCTGTGGGCACTTTGCTTTTGTCTCAATATCTGAACCCAAGAAAGTTGCTGAAGCTTTTATGGAACCTGAATGGATTCAAGCAATGCAAGAAGAGCTTCAACAGTTTGAGCTGAACAATGTATGGGAACTTGTCAAGCGTCCTGACCCTCGCAAGCACAACATAATAGGCACAAAATGGATCTATCGCAACAAGCAACATGAGCATGGTCAAGTGGTCAGAAACAAAGCTCGTCTCGTTGCTCAAGGATACACCCAAGTTGAAGGGATTGACTTCGATGAAACATTTGCTCCGGTGGCTAGACTTGAAGCTATTCGTATACTGCTAGCCTATGCAAATCATCACAACATACTTCTATATCAAATGGATGTAAAGAGTGCCTTTCTCAATGGAAGGATTAAAGAAGAAGTGTATGTTGCACAACCACCTGGCTTTGAAGATCCAAAACGTCCCGATATGGTATACAAGCTCAACAAGGCACTGTATGGCCTCAAACAAGCGCCTCGTGCTTGGTATGACACTCTCAAAGACTTCCTGAAGAGCAAAGGCTTCAAACCTGGATCCCTAGACCCCACACTCTTCACGAAGACATATGATGATGAGCTATTTGTCTGCCAAATCTATGTGGACGACATTATCTTCGGCTGCACGGACAAGAAATACAATGATGAGTTTGGTCACATGATGCAAGAGCAATATCAAATGTCCATGATGGGTGAGCTGAAGTTCTTCCTTGGTCTTCAAATTCGTCAGCAAAGCAACGGCATCTTCATATCTCAAGAGAAGTACCTTAAAGATTGCCTGAAAAAGTTTGGAATGCAAGACTACAAAGGGTAGTCGACGCCAATGCCTGGCAAACATCATCTGGGTCCCGACGCCAATGGTAAAGAGTTTGATCAACAGGTATACCGCTCCATGATTGGTTCTTTACTTTATTTATGTGCATCTAGGCCAGATATTATGCTTAGTGTTTGCATGTGTGCTCGATATCAAGCTGCACCAAAGGAGTCGCATCACTTAGCTGTGAAGCGAATACTTCGATATTTGGCTTACACTCGAACACTAGGATTATGGTATCCAAAGGGCTCAGAGTTTGATCTAGTAGGATTTTCAGATGCTGATTATGCTGGTGAAAAAGTTGATCGCAAGTCCACATCAGGCACATGTCACTTTCTAGGACGATCACTTGTCTGTTGGTCTTCAAAGAAGCAGAACTGTGTATCACTCTCCACTGCTGAATCTGAATACATTGCTGCTGGATCTTGCTACGCTCAGCTTCTCTGGATGAAGCAAACACTCAAGGACTATGGAGTCCATCTGAAGCATGTGCCACTCTACTGTGATAATGAAAGCACCATCAAGATTGCCAACAACCCAGTTCAGCACTCGAAGACAAAGCACATTGAAATTCGTCATCACTTTCTCAGAGATGATGTTATGAAGGAAGATATTGATATCATACACGTCAACACTGAAGAGCAACTGGCAGATATCTTCACAAAGCCCTTGGATGAGAAAAGGTTTTGCAAGTTGCGGTGTGAGCTAAATATCTTAGAATCCTCAAATGTCCTATAATCAGGCACACATCCTAACACTTATGCATATTGATGACTTAGATGTGCAACACACGAAGTAAAGTATATCTTCAATCAATGAAGACTTACATTCTAAGTGTGAATACATTAACATGAAATTTGACTTCGGAGTGCCACGATAATTGTGCGCCGTGTCTGGGTCTAATACTTCCTATACGGTGGGTAACGCTACCACCAAATTCTTGTTTGAAGTGTTCCACGTGGCGTTACATTTGCAAAGTCTTCGCACTTGGTTTATCTTCATATAGGACATATATATATATATATATATATATATATATATCTGTGTGTGTGTGTGTGTGTGTGTGTGTGTGTGTGTGTGTGTGTGTGTTCTGTCCTCAACAACATTCACTTATAGCTATGTCTTCATATTTGAATCTTTTGGACTAAGTGAATGTGATCGAACCCTAACCTCTCTATGCTTTCTCATCTCACATTCTGTCTGTCCAAATCATATGCATTCTGTTGAAACTGTCGAATATCTTCTCTGCGTCCTTGTCAACAGAAGATACGGAGACAAACTTTAAATCTGATTTTAATGCTCCATCCTTTATGCCTGAAACCCGGAGAATCCGGAACGACCACTCCGACAGTCGTGGTGAACGTGGGATCGTGGGACAACTCCCAATGCGTTACATGATCGACACGTGTCACTCGTACGTGAACCGTCAGGGGCACCTGCGTAATTGCGCTGTGCCATCTCCCATGCCTATAAATGCACGTCCCATCACGGTCAAACGTTCTTCTACCACCTCTCCACCTCGACCAACCCTAGCGCCTCCGCTAGCTTTCGACGACGCCAGCGACGAAGCGCTTCGTTGCGGCAACCTCGTCGACGCCGTCCTCACGCCGGCCGCGGACATCTTCTACTCCGTCGTCGCCGTAGCTGTCCTCCGTCGCCAAGTTAGGGCACGGAAGACCGAACTGCTGGGCATCCAACTCCTCTCCGTCTAAGTAGTTCATCGTGTGGTAAATAAAACTTGCTTTTTACCATCTTCTTGATCCATAAAGATTCATCTATTTTACCACAAGAGGTTTCTGCCTACTTAGATATATAGATCTATCCTGTCTGCATCTCATATCTTGCCTAGTACATTCACATATGCTTCAACCATAGTTAGATTCCTCACTTGTACCTATTCGTGGATTCATACAAATCTGAACCAACTCTCATGAGTGAATGTCTTCGCGCTACGAGGTAAAAGTCTTCAAAACTGTTTTAATCTTCAAAACTTCTGATAATGCATATGACCTCTTCCCCTTCCATCGCATCTCTAATGCTGTCACATGTACATGTCCGTGGGAGAATCCCTTGGTTCTCATAGTCTACATTCGTTTGCAGAATTTTTGCAGCGTCACATTCACTCCCCTGAAGACAGTTCTTGTCTGACCAGCAGACCGAAGTATTTGCCTGTTTTGAAGCCATTCAGTTTGAAGTACTTCAGTTTGAAGCAAATGGCAACTGACAAGATAGTTAGAAAGGGTGGCGGACAGCGCCGTGGCAACACCTCCATTGATTTGCCTCCTGATATCATTGAGACATACAAGACCGATCCTGAGGAGGATTATAATCAGAGGAAGACTCGAATCCAATGGATTCGAAGATACTGGGTTGAACAGTGGTTCAAGTATAGGTTCGTGACCCAAGAGTATGCTGAGAAGAACGCCATCAAGCATCCATGGGGAGATATCACAAATAAAAATCTCCCCCAAGACTCGTGCTGAAGCTATTGCTCAAGGCTTCTATCCTTGCATGGTCAGAGGGCCTCAGCCTGCTGATGCTGATCCTAGCTCTCTGCTCTGGTGTCGCGACGACAATCTGTTCAAGCAAAATCTTCAATACGCCAAGAACTCGGCCAAAGAGAACAAGAAGCATTGGGGATTAGACTTCAATCCTGGCCCCTCTGCGCCCCGCGCTGATGGCACGCGCGAAGCTGAACCAAACCTAGTTGGGCCCTTCTACAACTTAGAAGGCCTCATCAGTCACATCAGGGTTCAAGGGGCGGATGTGGATCAGCCTGCAGCAGATGCTGATTCTGAAGAAGCACCTGCAACACCGAAGCCCAAGAAGAAGAAATCAAAGGCTTCGAAGACCACTCCTCCAATTGCTTCTAGAGTGAAGCCTTTGGCCACTGCTCCACCTGCACCAAGTGTGCAATCTGAGGAACACTCTCGTATCTCCAAGAGCAGACAGCTGAAGAGGAAGTCATCACGCAACCCCAGTCCAGCTCTCACTCCTGATGCTGTTCTGAAGACTGCCAATGATGCCCTTGATCTCTCAAGTGATGAAGATCTTGGTGATGATGCTCTGGAGCTATTGATCAAGAGCAAGCAAGATGCTGAAATCTTCAATGATTTGCCGCTCTTTGACGTTGAAGTGCTCAATAACTTCATTGATGAATGGTTTGACACACCCAACCTGAGCTTCGACGATCTTCAACTTCCAGTTGGCCTCACCGTCTCCTTCCATGGCGCCATTGCTTCTGAGCTGGCTCTGGCTCAGAGAATTGTTGAGCTGAAGCAAAAGATAGACTATGAAAAGGCTCAGTTCAAGAAGCATGTGGACAAGCTCAGCGTGCAAGAGATTAAAAACTTCAAGGTTATGATGCATGAGCTCAAGGAAGCCTTTCGCTAGAGGCGTGATGAAGCTAAAGATTCCCGTGAGAGAATCAAGGACTTGGCTGCCAAATGCATTCAATGAAGCTGAAAAGCGCAAGGCTCTTGGGCGTCCTGGTATTGACCCAAGGATGGCTGCCAAGAAGAAGAAGAAGCAACATGTGCCCGAAGCTGAAGAATCAGGGCAGGAAATGCCTCGCATAGTCTTCCCTGCTAGCATGACTGGCACGAAGCCTAAGGCAACCCCAACCGCTTCAAAGCTCAAGAAGACAAAGGTGGCTGAAGCTGAAGCTCGCAAGCGCAAGCAATCTACTGATGAAGCTCCACCCACCAAGAAGCGCAAAACCAAGAAGGATAAGGCTGCTTCCAAAGAGCCTATCTTTGTCGAGCCAATCTCAGTTACTCGCCCTGCATCTGCCCAAAGAGAACGTCGAATGACTGTTCATGAGCCTGCTCCCACAGAGGCTGAAGACATTCCAACTGTTGACCCCACTGCAGCTGAAGACATTGGTCCTCATGAAAATGTTGAAGATGATGAAGTCTTTCCTCAGATCGAGTACAACATTGAATCTTCGCCTGTTCTCACGAACATCGAACGCATCAGCATTGGTCGTCCACTGACGCCAATTGCATAGGATGACTCGTGGGCTTATCACCCACAGGATACACCAGCCACACCTCAGCCAACTCAAGACACCAGTTCGGTGCTTCAAGATGAAGACTTTGAGGCCCAAAAACCTCCATCCCCTCAGGCGTCGCCAGCTTTTCCCAGGCTTCGCAAAGGACCAAGGCCTCAAGTCGTCGCCCCAAGTGTTCCAGAAGGAGTAGAGCAACCATCTGTACCTGATGCTGCTCCTACTGTGAACCCCTAGAATCTGAAGCCAAAGCGGCTGAAGATATTCCGGCTGCATCAGCCGAAGAAGAACCACCCCAAGGAGAAGAACAACCCCAAGTAGAAGAGGAACATACTACCACACCCCCTGTTCTCGAGGAGAACGTGTCCGACCCTCCAGCTCCTGAAGTGGAGGCTACAAATTCAGAGGTTGCCACCACCAACACTGAAGCCAATGACGTGGTCATGGCTGAAGCTAATGTGGCACCTGAAGACACAGTGGCGCCTGAAGTGACTGTGCCTGAAGTGACTGCTCCTGATGCCAGTGCTGCGCCTGAAGCTGATGCTGCACCTGAAGCAAATCTCCAGCTTAAAGATAATGCCTCTGCTCCTGTTCCGCCTCCCACGCCCCATACCATTGAGCAAGCATACAACAAAGATGATCAGCTTGTTACTGTCCGGTGGCCCATTCTGATTCCACCACCTACCACTGGACCACGTGCTGCTGGTCCTCAGTTTGATCATCATGTTGAGCACAAGCCCCAAGTTCATAAGCCTAAGCCAAGACTGCCAAGATTTCCAGGTGTTGCAACCTCTTCAGGGTCATTCAATGCCAATAGCTTCACTGCGCACAACACCTTCTTTGACAGCGCCGAGAACCCATATTCCGAGCCAAGAATATCATCAGATAGGTTCTGGAGCCATCAACAGCGCAGCTACTACTCAAGAGTACTCTATGATCAAGGGCACATTTTCCCTCATATGCGTCTTGACACTGAAGCTATTGCTGGTCTGCCTTGCCTGGAGGAAGCTCTTGACTACTTCCGTGATGCTGGCCTGCTCAATTTTGTAACAGACAAAGAGCATTGGAATGAAGGGCTGCTTCTGCAATTCTATGCAACCTTCCACATTCGAGGCTACAGCAAGGATCCGAAGACATGGGTCCTTGAGTGGATGACAGGCAATGTCCATCATGAAGCTAAAGCCTTTGATCTCATTGAGCTTACTGGCCTGCCCACTCCAGGAGATCTGTATGAACCTGGCTGTCAATTGCACACTGAAGCCTTGGAGAGTATATTTCAGAAGCGCCAGCCCAACATGAGCCAAATGCTAAGCATGATGAAGCCTCTGCCAAGTGATGCTGAATATCCTAAGGAATTCTTTGTTGAAGACCTAGAGTACCTGACGCGCACCATCTATCATATTATCAGGCATACTCTATGGCCCGTCAAAGGACATTCTTCATCATCCAAGCTTGAAGGAACTATGAAGACTTTGGTCTTCTATATCTTCAATGGCATCAGCTTTAATGCTCAAGATTTCTTCATTAGGAAAATGGCTATGTCTGGAGCTGATCTATTTGGTCTGAAATTCTATGCCCCCCTGGATTATGCGCCTCATCAAGTTGCATTCAGCTGTCACCTATCAGCCCTCTGCTCGCAACCATCACATCTTCTTGCCTGAGGTTGATATGTCAGCTGAAGCCATCTACCAAGAGCCTGCTAAAGAGCCTGTTAGTCTTCACAACGCTGATCACCAGAGCTTCACTCAGCATATTGAAGGAGTTCCACCAGTCTCACACATTTATCCTCTGGCTGGCCGTACTCGTCTACCTCGACACGCTGAAACCGAAGCCATTGAGAGCACCATCGCTCAAAGGCCTCAGAAGCGATCTTGTGTCCTGAATAACCGAGAGCTTCCGGTTGCCCTTCATCAGAAACAGGACAAGCATCACCTCTGGTTAAAGCGTCAGATGCAAAGCCTCTTGGTGGATGTCAATCGCATTCGCAATCTTGCCACCAAGAATGCCTTTGTTGCTCATGAAACATGTCGGAGGTCTTGGAAGAGTTTGACCCTGCTGAGTGCTAAAGCGGATCTTCAAGACGATGGCTTCACAGAGAGATTTAAGTTTGACCACACTCCTCCAAGGACTGCTGTTATGCGTCGAACTCCGTCTCTTGAAGATTCTGAATACTCCTCCTCCGCTTCAACAATTGACGCCAGGGTGATCGATGATCAAGATGATGCTACTTCACCGCCTCCTACTTCAGCGCGCATCGACACTGCACCAACTACTTCTGCACCGCCAAACACCAACGTCGACCCTACATCCTCTCCAGCTCCAACTGGGGACGAGTAGAGGCTCTATGTCTTCAAACCTTTTTGGTCCTTACTGACAAAAGGGGGAGAAGCATATGAGTTGATAGTCTTCAAGCGGGTCCATATGGGCGGGTGCTTTATAATTTGCCTAGTGTTTACAACTCTCGTTTTGCTACATTTGGTTCTTTGAGTTGTAACACTTAAACTGATGGTCGTCTGCTACGTTTTTATGCTACTCTGTAATGCGATGATAAATTCCGCATCTGCTATCTTATATTCCGCACTTAGTCATTATTGCAGACGTCCATTTTTCATTATGCATGTCATTATCTTCGACATATCAATTGTGCATGATGAATTGTCTTCATACGTTGACGAGGATCTCCACAAGTACAACCTGCCATGTGCATTTGCATTCAAAGGCAAATCAACTATATGCACATCTTCAGGGGGAGCCTTTTGCTACTTACGAAGACAATACCTCTATCCTTTACAATTTCACATATCTTTATCCCCGTTGAAAACTTCAACCAGTTTGTCATCAATCACCAAAAATGGGGAGATTGTAAGTGCATCTAGTGCCACCCCTAATTGGTTTTGGAGTATTGACGACAAACCTGGTTGAGGGACTAATGTGTTTGTGAGAATTGCAGGATAACACAGGTAGTAGTCCCTCATTGATTTGGTTAACCTACCGGAGATGACCCCTAAAAATGTATGAAGACATTGATATCAGTGGTGGTATATGAAGATAATCATATTGAAGACTATGACATGAGAAGACATTGTGTGAAGACTATGGAAAGCGAAGACGTAGATGTTTCGTTGTTTCCTTTTCTTCTTTGTTGAGTCATAGGAACCACCGTATTGCTAAGTGGGGTCCAAGTGAACTAAGTCAGAGTGACTGAAGTGATGCTCAACCAAATCCTATGTCTTCGAGCGAAGACTATGAGAGCAAATCTTATCCAGAGTCGGATGAGTCAGCTTTACTTGTAGCTCAAGTAAAGTTGCCGTGTGTGTTTGAAATCTGACCGTTGGAACACGTGTCAGTTCCTTAGTGACCCAGGGTCTCTTCGGACAAATCAGGTCGGGTTGCCCAGTGGCTATAAATAGCCCACCCCTAAACCATAAATTGGTGGCTCCTCAGAGTTATTGCACGGCTTTTGTCGTTTGAGAGCAACCCACCACCAAAGCATTTGAGAGAGAAATCCTTGCGAGGACAAAGCCAAAACACCCAGAGCCAAAGAGTGTTAGGCATCACTGAAGTCTTTTTGTCTGTGTGACTTGAAGACTTATTACACTTGAGGACTGTGTTTCCTCCAGCCAGTTAGGCATCGCGTTCTGAGCATCCAAGAGTCATTGTGGATCGCCGGTGAACGAAGTCTGTGAAGGTTTGGAAGTCTACCTTGAAGACTTACCAGTGTGATTGGGCGAGGACTAGGTGTCCTTAGCTCAAGGGGAACAAGGTGAAGACGCGGTCTTCTGAGTTAAATCTCAGCCTCCCTTACCAGACGTACAGTTGTCAAAGCAACTGGAACTGGTCTAACAAATCACTATCTTTCCCGAGCTATTGGTTCTATCCTTCCCTTCCTTTTACTTCCTGCTATATGTTGTGAAGTCATTGCATGCTTGCCTTATCTGATTGACTTCACTGAGTATCTACTAGTTGTGATTGGCTTCATTCCTTCTTCCATCGTGATCCCTACTGCCTAGCTGCTGTTAGTCTTCGTGCTTTCACTTCATTGAATACATGACTATGGCTTATCTAGTGTAGTCCACTTTCCGCTGCATACTAATAGGATTGAGTTTATCGTTTGTCTTCGAAACTACCATGTTTTGAAGCATTTCATAAAAATCGCCTATTCACCCCCCTCTAGTCAATATACTGCACTTTCAAAGGGGAGTTGTTTGTCTGCCAACTATATGTTGATGATATTATCTTTGGTTCACCTAACAAAGCTTTCAATGATGAGTTTGCCGCACTCATGACCACACATTTTGAGATGTCCATGATGGGAGAGTTGAAGTACTTCCTTGGATTTGAGAATAAGCAAAGAAAAGAAGGAATCTTAATCAAACAAGCCAAATACACTCAAGACATGCTCAAGAAGTTTAATCTAAGTGATGTCAACCGGCTACTACTCCAATGCCTACCAAGTGCCAACTTGACATTGATCCCAATGGTAAAGCGGTGGATCAAAAGGTATATCGTTCTATGATTGGTTCCTTGCTTTACCTTTGTGCATGTAGACCGAATATTATGTTGAGTGTGGGAATCTGTGTACGGTTTCAAGCCTCACCTAAGGAAAGTCACTTTGTGGCGGTCAAGCGAATCTTTCGATATTTGGCTCATATCCCAAACTTTGGCTTATGGTACCTAGGAGGAGCAAACTTCAACCTTGTAGGTTTCTCTGATTCTGATTGGGCAGGAGACAAAGTGGATAGGAAGTCCACTTCCGGAGGCCAATTCCTTGGTTGCTCTCTGGTAAGTTGGTCTTCCAAGAAGCAAAGTTGTATGTCTCTCTCATCCACCGAAGCAGAGTATGTGGCAGCTGGTAGTTGTTGTGCACAACTTCTATGGATGAGGCAAACTTTAAAGGATTACAGTGTCACTTGTGACAAAGTGCCTCTTTGGTGTGACAATGAAAGTGCCATCAAGATTTCTCTCAACCCAGTGCAACACTTCAAGACGAAGCATATTGAGTTTCGGTATCACTTCATCCGGGATCATATTCGGCGAGGAGAAATAGAGCTTCACTATGTCAACACTCATGATAACCTTGCAGACATCTTCACGAAGCCATTGGATGAAGCAAGATTTCGCGAGTTAAGGCATGAGCTAAATATCATAGATTTGAGCAATGTGGATTGAAACCCTGCACATACTCCTCCCACTCAACATGATTATCTTGCCTAGGTGTAGGCATGGACATAGGGGGAGTGTTGTTCTCTCAATGGACTCTTCCTCCCCCCATTATGCATAAATCGATCAAGTCTTTACTGTTTTCCATGTTAGATGGTATGAGTGCTTCAAGACGAGGTTTGGTCATGGGCCCAAGGATAATTCTTCGCGGTGCCATACCAAATAACTCAAACATAGGTGGCTTCGGCCACCAACCTCCTTCAAAGAGGAGTGTCTCGTGTGTTGTTCCAGCAATCTGTTGTCTTTCTTTCCTTTTGCCATGTGTGTTTGCTCTTGCCCGCAGTCGCTTTGCTTAAGCCTTCTTGACGAAACTTGCACTTTCTTGGGGGAGCGGTACTACCGTGAATAGTCATGGTACTACCGCAAGAGAGAATACCGGTACTACCACAACCGGCACGGCAGTAATTTTTTTACTGCCGCTGGAGAGCGGTACTACGGCCTTGCGTGCGGTACTTCCGCCCGGGCCGTACTACCGCGATGACCCGCGGTACTACCGCAGTGTTTTGAACGACCGGGGGTTATAAGCGGGCAGGGGGAGTTCTAACTCCCCCATACCCATTCAACTCGTCTCCCCCACATCGCCTCTCTCTCTCTCCCTCTCTCTCTCTCTCTCTCTCTCTCTCAAGAATGGCGCCGGAGGACCTCGCCAGATCTCCTTCCCCGGCCACTCTCCTCGCATTTCGACCGGTGGGATCGTTCCCCACCTCGACCTCTTGCCATGGATCAAGGTTTCTCCCCAAAATCCCTTCTTATTTTGCCCTTGTGTTGTCTCTAGGTTTTGGGGAGATGCATGTTGTTCTTGTGTTCTTGTTGACCTTATCCATGGAAGATTAGGGTGTAGGAGAGTTGTAGTGCGGTAGAAATGCTAGTACGTATGTTGCTACAAAGGAGTTGTGATCAGCCGTAGTACCGTTCGCCCATCCTACGCGTTCATTGTCCAGATCCGCTTTCGGATCTGACCCCGAGCGGTACTACCACTGGCTAACAGCGGTACTACCGCTCTGACGCATCACGGTACTACCGCTCCAATGGCGCGGTACTACCGTAATGGACACAGAAGTAAATTTTTAATACCGCACCTAGTGCGGTACTACCGTAACACTTCGGTGTGGTACTACCGCCCCCTTGGCGGCACTAAAAATTTACTTCCGCAGCTTCGAACAGTACTACCGTTCGGTCCACACCTTCTTCGTAGCCCATACATATTATCTTTTCTACATGTTTCTTCTGCTCTGTTGTGGCTTTTACATTGATTCTCTATGTCTCTCTTTCATGCTCTTGTGTTTGTGTCATAGGTGGTGGCTCCGGTTCCAATGTCTGTCGCTCGAATCCCATCCGTGACACATGGTCAAAGCGTCTGCGCACCCAAAGTGATGTTCCTGAGGACTCCAATGCCCCCAACGCAGAACCAAGACCACTACCACCGAGAACAAGGAACCAACTATGGGCATGGACGAGATGCCATCACATGAGTTCATTGCTCGGAGGAAGATCAATCCTTATGCAGATCCCCGGGCTCAGTTCCATGGAGATGAATTGTTCAGGACCAAGCAGCAGTGTCCTATATTCACTGAAGTGCTCAAGAGCAAACATAACTTATATGTGGATGCACACTGGATTGACATGAATCACATGAGGAAGGAGGAGCACCGGGCCTATTTTGCTGGGGCTCTAGATCTTGTGGAGCAGTTTGGCATTGAGCATATCATGTCATTTCATATGGACTTTGACCCAGAAATTGTGGCACGGTTCTTTGCTTCGGTTCACTTCCATCCTAAGGAGGAACGCAGCATGACTTGGATGACCAATGGACATAAGATGACTGCTGCATGGAAGGACTTTATGGATCTGCTTCAGGTTGCTGATGAGGGGCTCCACACTCCTGTTGGAGCTCGCCCTCATGCCAATGAAGAGTCTGCCAACAAGGACCGGCTACTGCCTTACGATGTGGAGAAGACGCTCGCAAGTGGCAAGAGGACTTGGGTGATGAACCCCTTTCTGGATATTATGCATAGGATCTTCCGCAACTCACTATTTCCTCGCATTGGGGACAAGGACAAGGTACATTCATACCTCGTGGACATGATGCGTATGTGTGAGGAGGCCCGCAGTGCTCAGACTCAACCACTTGATATCTCACATGTCATGTGGTGTGAGCTCCGCTTTGCGATATTCACCCGCAAAGTGCCTATCTACGGTCCATATCTATTTTTGCTGATCACCAAGACTTGGGTGAAGCTCTACCTGATGAAGAGTTTGAGGCCCCTCACTGGATTCGTTATGAGCCTATCAGACTTTGCATCAAGAGTCGATGGGCTAACACCACTACCCGTGAAGAGGCTGCTGGAGCTAAGATGGATGTGGATGAGGAGGAAGTTGCCGAGGAGGCAACTGATGAGGACAGTTTCGGAGGGTATGCTCCCCCATCGTCTGAGTCCTCGTGGGCTAAAAAGCTGAAGAGCAAGATGAAGGCTCTGTTTCGTATGCAGGCCAAGGGGCAATACAAGGCCCATGTGACTCAGAAGCAGGTTCGCCAGCGTGACAAGAAGATACTAAGGATCTTTGGTGAGAATGTGTCTAGTGGGTCAGAGGAGGTCATTACTCCAGAGGCTGAGTGGATTGTCAAGCAGGGTTACAAGTGGTCTGAGTCCGAGGAGGAGTAGCAGGAGTCTGACGAGGCGCGTGAGGACTGATCTCTTCCGCTTGAGCTACCACCTATGTCTTAGGTGTCCTCTTTCCCCTTTGTGGTGTCTCGATGCCAAAGGGGGAGAGAGTGTAGGATTTGCGTGTGTCTTGTATCATGGTTTATTTGCTTTCGTTGGTTTGTGTCGTGTGTGTGTGTGTGAGACCTTTCATATGGTGTGAGACATATGCACTCTGCTCCTTATCTCGTTATTATGTCTTTGCTATCTGCTAGGTTGTGAGCGTTTGCTTCACTTGCCCTGTTATTATGTGCTCACGATATCCTCCTTGCATCCATGCGTAGAGTCTTATTATTTGGTGCAAGGAGTATGTTGGTTATAAAATATAGGGGGAGCATCGATCCTAGTATGTGTGATGTGCAGTCCAAAGCATCTTCATTTGTATGCACACATCTAGGTGGAGCTTACCTATATTTTATAATCATGCTGGGTTTGCTTACTATTTTGTTATATATATATTTGTGCAAATCCCATATTGTCATCAATCCACCAAAAAGGGGGAGATTGTAAGGGCATATTTCACCCTAAGTACTTTTGGTGATTGATGACAATGCTTTTGCGGACTAATCGTGTGCACTGAGCTTTTCGGATATGTCACACCTAGGCACAAGACGATTAAGTGCCCCTCGGAACCTATGGAAGACGGTGTTTCCTTTTGTTTCTTTTCGATGGAATTGAGTCATAGGAAAGCCATACTATTAAGAGGGGGTCCGCTTCGGAAAGGTTTGGGTGGAATCAACACGTACACGTCTATTCATTCGCACCCCCTTTCTTTCGCTTCTCTGGAGCTCCGGCTGTTTTTCCTTGTCGTTACAAAAACAATGGCGTCCTACTACTACCACTGCTTGGCATGCGGTAGTACCGCACGGCCCCACGGTAGTACTGCTCTAGGGTTACGGTAGTACCGCACCGTGCGATAGTACCATACCAAGGACACGGTAGTATTGTGTGACCGGCCCCAGCGTCGTAACTAGTACGGTAGTAGGAGCGGAAGTAATTTTTTACTTCCGTGTCCTACGCGGTAGTACCGCTTCGTGCAAGCGGTAGTACCGTGTCGGGTTTTTGCAACGACCGTAACTCTGCGGAAGTATTTTATTTAGTCCGCACTCTTCCTCCGCTAGTCTAACCCTACCTTGCGGTAGTACCGTAAGGACATGCGGTAGTACCGCTCTGGTAGTACTACCGCCCGATGTTTTAACGCAACAGGGGCTAGTTTTGGCTAGTACCGCGCCAGCGGTAGTATCGCACCATGTGCGGTAGTATCGCTGGGTTGTGGGGTAGTACCGCACGTTATTTGCGGTAGTACCATGCTCTGCGGGCAGAGTTGAGGGATAACGGTTGGATTTGTCCTTCCACTATATAAAGAGAGTCTTCTTCCCCAAGAAGATTGACCTCTTCCTCCCCAAGCTCCATTGTTGCTCAAAGATCCATTTCCGCCCGATCTCTCTCCCTAGCCAATCAAACTTGTTGATTTCCTAGGGATTGCTTGAGAAGGCATCGATCTACACTTCCACCAAGAGAAATTTGATTCCCCCCACTAATCCCTTGCGGATCTTGTTACTCTTGGGTGTTTGAGCACCCTAGACGGTTGAGGTCACCTCGGAGCCATATTCCATTGCGGTGAAGCTTCGTGGTGTCGTTGGGAGCCTCGAATTTGGTTGTGGAGATTGCCCCAACCTTGTTTGTAAAGGTTCGGTCGCTGCCTTCAAGGGCACCACTAGTGGAATCACGACACCTCGCATTGTGTGAGGGTGTGAGGAGAATATGGTGGCCCTAGTGGATTCTTGGGGAGCATTGTGCCCCACACTGCTCCAACGGAGACGTACTTCCTCTCAAAGGGAAGGAACTTCGGTAACACATCCTCGTCTTTACCGGCTCCACTTGTGGTTATTTCTCACCTTTACCTGTGCAAGCTTTCTTTGTATACCTTAGCTTGCTTGCTTGTGTGGTTGTTATTGTTGCTTCCCATAGGTTGTCCACCTAGTTGCATATCTAGACAACTTACTTTGTTGTTAAGTTTAATTTGGTTAAGAAAAGCTAAAAATTGTTAGTTGCCTATTCACCCCCCTCTAGTCAACCATATCGATCCTTTCAATCGACATGAGTCAGTCCCCAGGCAAGCTTCAGCCGTCGCCGGTATGCCAGGTCGTGATGCTGTGGTCAGGCCAGGAGGTGAGCGGCCCGAGGTTCGGTAAGAGCCCCCAAGGCGCGATGCTCAGGGGGTCCCGTTTGGCGTGCAAGCGACTTCCGATAGACCGAAAGGGAGGCACCCCTGCTCGGGTGAGATTGTGAGTGGCATAACACTAGTCGTAATGTGCAGGCACGTGTGTATGGGGTGACTTATCTTGGCGAGCCTGTGGTGATTCCTTTGCTGCGAAGGCAGCTTCCGGCGCGATGCCTGGCCATGCCTTGGTGTCTGTGGCGCTTCCAGGATTGTGTCGACTCCTTCTTCCTCGCTCATCTAGGTGCTCTACGCCCTCGGGTCCCGGCCCTTGAGCGAGGCTCAGCCGCCGCTGGTATGCCAGGTCGTGATATTGTGCTCAAGGCCATGGGTGAGGGCTCGAGAGCTAGTAGGAGCCCGTGAGGCGCGTTGCTCAAGGCCCCCTTTAACGTGCAAGTGATTTGCGTGAAAAAGGAGCGACTGGCCTTGTGAGGGGTTGCAACCCAAGGTGCTGGCGAGGCCGCCCATGATCCCGACTCCGGAGGTCCCTGCGAGTTAGCAGAAGGAAGAAAACATAGCTGCGCTTGCTATCCTACTAGTGATCTTTTCGCAAGAAGAAGAAGGCACTGAGGACCTGGTGAGGTGACGTGCGCGGGGTTGGCCGGAAGCAAGAGCTCTGTCTCCCAGATTTATCAGCGCTGCAGGGATGCGCCCGAGCACAGGCGCCGTGCCAGTGTAGCCCCTGTTGCGGGCTGAGCAGTAGGTGGGTTAGCAATGCGCAAGGGCCGCGAGGGGCAGCTCCACAGGCAACGAGACAACAGAGGCAACGTTGGATAACCATGATAACATAGGCATGCATACCAGTCTGTAGTACATAAACCAAAAATAGCGCTGCCGCGGGGCTGGCCCCGGCGGTTTGAGGATAATGCATCCCGGGGGGCGCCCTCAATTGAACAGACCAAAAAGTCTCATGGAACCGTCGTTGAAGAAGAGTTGGAGCAGCTGAAGATGTGCGCCGCAGATGTCGCCCCTCACGAGTCGTATTGCTCATGGGTCTCATGAGGCTCCTGAGGTCCAGGAGGCTCGCGGACGTCCATCGCCTCCTCCGTCAGGATCACCTGGTGCGTGGCCATGTGAGCTGCCAGGATGCCCCGCATGTGGTGCTGGTGCAAGGCAACTGCGTTCAGCAGGCCGAAGGCATGCGAACGTAACTGTGAGGGGGCGCCCACACTGGCCGACGCGGGACTACCAGAAGAGCTCCTGAGAAGCGGCTCTATTGAGCCCTGGGATGTTGACGCAGTCGCGCAGCTTGCCACCCACGTCCGGGGCGGCAGCTGCACTGGGTTGCTCGGTGCGACGCTGGCCACGCATGGCCCGCACCTCCTGAAGTTCCTAGATCGCCTAGGTGATGAACTCCTGAGCGCCTGGCGCCTCGCGCCCTGCTTGCGGAAGCATGCATTGAAGCACGCCTCCACATGGTGCCCGAACGCCTCCCTCGTGACGCTGGCCAGGTCAGAGGCCCTCCAGAGGAGAGCCCCCGAACCCAACCGGAGAGGGGCGTCTGGCGCGCCTTCCTATGCAAGGGAGGGAGGCTCCCCAGCAGCAGGCGCAGGTCCCGAGGCATGATCGTCGGATGCCCCACCCTCCTGAGATCTTTGGTGGAGCAGTTGCTTCTTCTTCTTCTTCTTCTTCTTCTTGGGAATGACCTCAGGGGGCAGATGGCACCCTTGCAATCTGAGTTCTCGACCGGTGCGGCCTCGTAGGGCGCTCAAGGGAGCACATCATATCCTTCTCGTCATAGGTGACCGTGATGATGCCGCCGCTTCCCAGCATTTTGAGGACGTCGTAGCCGTGGTGAGTCGCTGCCATGAACTTGGCCAGGACCGGATACCAAAGGATGGCGTTGTCCGGGAGATGAATGTGGGCAACGTCGAAGTCGATGAGCTTGGTGTGGTAGTTGTTGTGTTGGCTGAAGGTGACAGGGAGACGGATCTGCCTGATGGGGACTGTGGAGCCATCGGCCACTCCTGAGAAAGTCTTGGTTGGCTGGAGCTGGTCGTATGGCACTTGGAGCGTGTCAAATGTCTCGATGAAGAGGACGTTGAGCCTCGCGCCGTCATCGATCATCATCTTGGTGATGAGGACATTGCCGATGGTAGGAGAGCAGAGCATTGGGAGTGCACCGGCGGTGGCGGCGCACTTGAGTTGGTCAGCGGAATCGAAGGTGATAGTGTACTTGGACCATCTAAGGGGACGTGATGCCTTGA